>CM051403.1:11237325-12437325 GCA_028052125.1 Melia azedarach
TGGAACTGGCCTTGGCTGTGGGCATGTATTCTTCTCCTGGTTTCTAGAGTTTGTTCCTCCTTCAAATAGAGGAATGTGGATGACTATCTTTTCTATTTTCTGGACACTTGGGTCAGTTTCTGAGGCTGCACTTGCTTGGGTATGTTTCATCTCCTTGATCCTTGAGGTGCACTATGAAATCGTTGTCCTAGTAGGAGACTCAACTCAATTATGAACCAAAAGAGTTTCATAACACCACATATTCTAGAACAAAGTGGTTCATAACAACTCTTTAATTCCATATGCATGTTATGAGTAGACTGTTTCCTACTAGGCTTTAATAGTCAAGGTGATTTTTACATTTGTATCTTCCCAAAGTCATTCATGTTTCAAACCACAAAGTTAAGGGCATAGAAGCTTTGCAAGTATCTAGGAAAAGAATGTGCTTCGCCCCAAAAGGATTCAACCACAATGCAAGGTTTGATTTATGAGTTCTATAGGGTTTAGTAAAACCCTCTGTTGACATACTTACCCCATGTTAAAGCTGCAGTAGAGATACATGGCTTGTCATTAGCTGGTGCTTATTAGGGTCGTCTCTCCACATTGTTCTTGATTTAACACAATAACAATGTAGTCTATATTTTTCCGCTGCCTGTATGGCTCTTTCTCTCTGTTAACCCTGAATCTTGGAAAAGAAGAAATCAGAATCAAAAGAAAAAAAATTCTCTCTTTGACCTCTCAATTGATTTTGTGGCTTCTCCCTCACAAAATCCGAGCATGTTATTCTGCGGAGTCCTTCAGGGACCATTCATTTGCCAAACCTCTCTTCCCCTCCGACGTTGCTTGTAGAGATAACTAAAAAGCAACACTCCAACTAAATGTTGTGACCTCTCAATCACTCGCACTCCTAAGCTATTCTCTGTACAAATAACCATGGCTTAGTACCAACTTTCACACTATTTATAAGCGTGAAACTTTTAGATGTTGTCCTCTATACTTTGCACTTCAATAATTACACTCATTGTGCTTCAACCTCACTTCAGTATATTATTTAAGCTTTATGCAATTTCATTGAAGCCGCAAGGTTTCCAACTTTTGTTTTCATCTGTTTACCTCAATTATTTTTTAAGTGAAGAAGTGAAAGATGTCTTTGATCATGTGAAACTTCAACATCCTGTCACTTCCATTGCAGATCGTCATGCCAAGATTGAATTGGAGGTGGCTACTTGCTTTATCCGCTATACCGTCATTTATATTACTTATTTTAACTAGTTTCATGCCAGAGTCTCCAAGATATCTATTGACAAAAGGTAGAATAACTGATGCACATAATATTCTGGAGAGAAGATAGCTCTATTCAACAGAGCAAGCCTCCCTTCAGGCAGTCTTATTTCTGATAGAACAACCAAACTGGGTGAAGAATTTGCTACATCAGAAGAAACTCCTCTACTCACTTCAACTACAAACAAAACTACAGAGCTCAAATCAGGCTTCTCGTCCTTTCTTATGCTATTCTCACCAAGACTATTTAGAGCAACCATTCTCTTATGGATAATATTCTTTGGGAATTCATTCATTTATTATGGTATTGTATTGCTGACATCTTCACTGAGCAGTACGCAAAGCAAATGTAGCTCATCTACCTTGCTTTCAGAAAATGTACGAGATGCGAACCTCTACTTAGATTTATTCATCACTGGCTTGGCAGGTCTGTATGTCCTGGTGTTCAAATTCTTTAACTGAAGTAATGAGAATTCTTTTGATCTTGATTTTACATTCAATTTTCTCTTAACACAACTTCAACCATTTTGCAGAACTTCCTGGAGTTTCTTTTAGCTGCAATAATTGTGGACCAGAGTAGGCCGCAAGCCTTCCATGATAATTATGAATGGCCTTGCAATGTATTTTCCTTCTTCCATTGTTTACGCATCAGTCCAACATTTTGACAACAGCATTGTTAGCTGGAGCTCGCATGTGCTGCACAGGAAATATACAATCACCAACATTTTTTACCCCCGAGGTAGACCCATCAACTTGTATGTGAACCTAAGGGAGAATCATTCCTTAGTATCTTTTTAACTATTAGCAGTCTTACAGTTCCATTTGCTTCACTGGAATTTGAAATTTGATTCAGTTCTTACTTTTATTTAAGTAATCAGCATGCATCTACAACGCTGTTAAAAGTGGGCATTCTAGTTTTCAATTAGTTTTTCCCTTTTGATGTAGATATATCCAACTTCTATGAGATCAACTGGCGCTGGAATTGCGTATGGAATGGGAAGAATTGGTGCTATGATATGCCCTCTTGTAGCAGTTGGACTTGTGACTAGTTGCCATAAAACAGCCGCAATAATTCTGCTAGAGGCCGTAATTTTTGTTGCTGTGGTCTCTATTCTGCTTATCCCATTCGAAACCAAAGGAAAACAATGACTGACACTATAGATGGTGTATCGACTTCCAAACAAGTTTCAGTTGTCGGGTAATAAGTTTGTACAGTTCCCCATTAAAATCATTGTAAAAGCTCTGTTCCGGATAATTATTTGTTTGCATACACTATGAACATCTTCCATCTTACATTGTGAAATTCCATGAAGTTTGAAATGCTTCATTAAATCGAACTTGTGCTAATGCAATCTCCTTTATAGTCTTGCATCAGAGTCTGTTAGGTATTCATATACTGCAGGTAGAATTGTGATGCTCTTCACATATCCTGGAGAAGATAGCTCCAAGGAATAAAATTACTCGGTGTGTTCATTAATTATTGATTATAATTTAATAAATGAATAAATGCTCATCAAGAAATTAATTTGTGTGGTCAAATCGCAAGGTGATTAGTTGACTTTGGTTCTTGCTTATATTAATGATCAATCAAACAGATCAGAGACAGACACGTAGTATTCTGATTATGGGTTACTTTGCAAGAAAAAGTGACAGTCAGGATATTTTAATATAATAAATGGAAATAAATAAATAAAATAAAAAAGGACACTCAATCGTTTTCCTCCACGAGTTGTCTTGTCTTGCTCTGCTTCTACCTGTCTTAGCAACTTATCTTCCTTGTCTTATCTCTTAATTTATTATTTTATTTATTATTTTTTTTAATAATTAATGCGCAAGAATATAAATTACCATTATGAGAAATTAACTCATACCTCCCCTGAAATTTTAATATATACACATCAATAAAAAGTTAGAAAAAACACACACATACCTCCTTTTAAGACTTAAACCATTCGACCGTTTATTTTTATTAAAAAAATCAAAATATCCTTAAAATAATAACATCATGTAAAAAATAAAATAAGAAATTAAATAATTAAATCAGTTTTAAATATTAGATTTTAAATTATTTATCCAAATGTTTAACAATATTTTGAATTATTTGTTTTGTAATATTTGAATTATTTTTGAATTATGTACATATATATAATAATAATAATAATAAAATAAATTGTTAATGAAAATAAAAAATGAATAAACTTATAGTATATTAATAAATATTCATATTATTAATGTGCTATACAATAATATTATTATTTATTTTATTAATATATTTACAAGAATATATTATATTTTAAAATTTTATTATTTATTTTTTAAATAATTATTATTTTATAGGAGTATAATTGTTATATTAAAGACATTTTTAAACTACTAAGAAAGATATGTGTACATAAAAAAGACTAAAAAATTATTATTTTATTAAATATGAGGTTTTAACCACATACCTTCTCCTAATACTTTAATACTTAGATGGAAGTTTTGAAGTAAGGCACACTTACTTTCCTTGAGCCGTTAGTTGACTATCCATTTTTACTTAAATAACTATAATACCCTTATTTACTTTTAAAGTAAAATTTTAAAATTTTATTTTTAATTTATTTATGTTTAAAAATTAAAATAATTAAAATTTTAATTAACAATAATTTTTGATTTATATTTACTTAATATTATTTAAAATTAACTTTTTAATTAATGATATTTAAAATTTAATAATACATCCCATATTGATATTTTTCTAAATTTTTATCGTTAAGTAGTTTTATTGAAGTTTTTGTACAAACTCGAAAGCCTAAAATTACTTTACGAGTTATATAATTGAGTAAAGTGTGAATTTAATGGAAGATATAGAAAAAAGCGGAGAGAAAAGGGGGGGGGAGAAAAAGCAGGGGGAGAAAAGGAAGAGGGGGGGAGAAAAAAGGAAAAAAAAAGAGAGGGAAGGCCAAAAGAGGGGCGAAAAAAAAGAGGAAAAAAAAAACAGGGAGGGGCAGAGGAAAGGGTGAAGGGGAGAAAGAGGACACAGGAAGAAAAAGGAAGGAAAGGGGAAGGGAAAGAAAACGAAAGAAAGAGAAAGGAAAAGGAGCAACGGAAAGGAGCAGAAGGAACGGAGAAGGGCAAGAAAGAGGAAAGAAAGGGAAACGAAAAGGAGCAAAGGAAAGGAGCAGGAAGGAAAGGAGGGTGGAAAGAAAGAGAAAGGAAAAGGACTGTAAGGAAATTTTTAATATTTTAATAATTTTAAATATTAAATAAATTAAAATTAAATTTTTAAAATTTTAATTTTAAAACAGTTAAGGGTATTATACTTATTTAAATAAAAATAAATGATCAACTAATAATTTATGAGAGATAATTGTATCTTTTCTTTAAATTTTTTGTCTAAATGTTAAAATTTTAAATTTTAGGATAGGTATGTGTTAAAATCCCATCAAAACATTCATAGGTTTAACAGTTAACTAATTGATAATCATGATCAATTACTGATATAGAGGAGATATGTGTAAATAGTTTTAAATCTTCCATCTATATGTAGATTTCTCTTACCTTAGAGGAGGTATGTGTAAATTCCCATAACAATTATATTACAAGATAAGAGCACAACAGCAAACTACAAAAATGGCGCCTCATGATCAGATTCAGACACCTAACTGCTTTGATCTCCACGCCATATCATATTATTATTCATCTTCTTCCACTGATAATATTCCTGCAACCTCGGAGTCTTAAAGACAACTGCCGCTGGCAGCTTTTTTACTTTTAACACTGTTGTAAGTTCAACATTCGGTTTCGTATACGGGATTATGGTTGGTTTTGTTCTTATGTCAACATTCTGTTCATTTACGAATCTTAAGAATAAAGCAATGCCTATACAGGATATTTTTGTTGATGTAGCTGTTAGCCTAAGAGAGAAAGACTGGATTTGCATTGAAGGAACAAAATTCAAACTACAGCTGCATAATATTTTAGAAATCTGAAGGTACTTCTATTTTCTGGATTTTTAACTTACAGTATCTGTGTGGATGGAGATGAATTTGATCCCCTTTTTTTGAAGAGGACGTCAAAGAATATAAGTGAGATAGTCCTTGATTGCCTTGGTTTTTCTCCTTTTCTTACAACTTCTCAGAAAATTGTTGTCGCAGAAAATTGGGATCAAGGATGTGGTAAATCAAGATTCCTGGGTATTTTTAATATCAAGATGTTTCATGGAATATGTATAAATTGGAACTGTAGCATTAGGAGACGGTTAGATCAGATTAACATAGCTTGCTAATTTCTTATCAAGACAGTATCCATTTTCTAGCGTTGCACACACAGTATTTATTGGCTTTTCTGAAACCATGTACGATTAGAAGTATTCTCAGGCAGCAGTCTGTTATTACTATTTTCAATTTTGGAAATTTTTTTATGGGTTTACTAGCACCAGAAATAAAGTATGTATGGAAAAGATGCAATGCATGTACACATGGCTGCTTTATTTTTAATTTTTACAGTAACTTATATAAACTTAGAATAAATCTAATGTAGCTCAGTTGATAAAGAGAACAGAAAAATATCGAGATTTGTGAACCTTCAGAATATAAACATGATATCTAATTCCTCAAGCCAAAATCATGTTGACTGATGTATGACTGCTTTAGTTGCAAACTCAGATGTAACTGTTACTTTGATTTCATATTTAATTATAGCACTCAAAATTAACAATCTAAAAGTCTCCCTTTTTCATTTGTTGCCTAGATGGATGATCAGAGCCTTGTGTACACATTGGATGATGCACTTACTTTCATGGGGTTTGGGAAGTTCCAAGGCCTTGCACTTGTTTATTCTGGCCTTGGTTGGTTTGCAGAAGCAATGGAGGTTATGATTCTCTCCTTTGTGGGATCTGCAGTTACATCTGAGTGGGGACTCTCCTCTAGTGAAGAGAGCATTATAACAACTGTTGTTTTTGGTGGAATGTTAGTAGGAGCATATTCATGGGGTCTTATATCAGATAGTTATGGAAGAAGGTATGCATTGTTCTGTAATTTATTCTGGTATTTTTCACTGTTTTTGTTTCTATTTATCCTCTGGTTCTGTTGTTGTAGCACATTCTATATAATGACTTTACTAGTATATTTCTGAATTTTCTTGGAACTTACAGAAATCGTTTTGAACACTGTATTCATTGATGCAAATATAGGTTGCCATCTCTTTTGATATTCCTTTGCCGATATTAGTCTGCTCTCCTAAAACGTATCCTGTTTTTCCATCTTGCCACTTTTCTGAGAATTGGGACTGAGATTACTGATATAACCCCTTTAAGCAGGGAGTGTTAATGTTAAGAACTACTCCTATTAGGTTCCTTTTCATTTACCTTTCCTTTTTGCAAGTATTTTGATATTTTCTATGTGAGAAAAAACTTGTAGATACACTTATAGCAAACAAATTACATTCGCATATTTAATGTGCTAATGTGGTTGTTTCTAACCTTTTGTTCCTCCTATCCTTCTGGTTGATGTATTGCAATAATTTGCAAATCATAATAAACTCTATAAAGTGTTTATCGTATCTATCAATTATCATATCAAAGAAGTCATCTCTGTATATAATTTATTTGCCTCAGAAAACGGTCAGACTTTTAATATTGAACTCCTGAAGTCTACAAGCATTTTTCTACTCTGTCAAATGATAATCTCCTTTTAGCCATTGTATTTTGTTTTGCTCTTTACAGGAACAGTATACTTGGTGGATCTATACTGACTAGTGTAGCTGGATTATTAAGCGCTATTTCCCCTAATTATGTATCATTGGTGATTCTTCGAGGTCTGGTCGGTGTTGGCCTGGGCAGTGGGCATGTATTCTTCTCCTGGTTTCTGGAGTTTGTTCCTCCTTCAAATAGAGGAATGTGGATGATTGTCTTTTCAACTTTCTGGACATTCGGGTCGGTTTCTGAGGCTGCACTTGCTTGGGTATGTTTCCTTTGCTTGATTATTGAGGCATGCTTAAAAATGTTGTCCAGGAGGGAGACTCTTCCAACTCTACTCATAACTCAATTATGAACCAAAAGTGTTGCTTAACATCAAGTAATCTTGAGTATAGTGCTCTTTACCACCTCATTAATTCAATATACATTTTGGTGATTTCTCTGTACATCTGTCTCCCAGGGTCATCAGTGTATTAAAATTAAATTTTAGGGCATTCAAGCTTTGCAAATATCTAGAAAATAAAAATGAGGACTGTTACATAATTTTTTCACTGTTTATGAGTTCTATTATGTGTTTAGTGAAACCCCACCTTGACATATCCTGAATATTGACAAATAAGAGTTCAGAAACAAAAGATATTAAATTGTCACTTTTTCCTCTTGCTCTTTTTGAGGCTTCTACCCTCCAAGATTCCAGCATAGTCTTCTATAAATGTCCTTTCGAAAACCATCTTCCCTCTAAATTTGCTTAATGAGATAATTACGGAAGTACAGAATAAAACTTCAGCTAAAAGTTATATGCCCCATATTACCTCCTGGTTCAATTATTCAGCCTAAGCTGGTTTCAGTACTAAAGATCGTTGGCTTATTACCAAGTTGCAGATTATTTATTGACTCAAAAAAACATTGTCCTGTTTAATTTGCAACTTCGATAGTTAACATTACTTTTCACAAACAGTTCAACATCACTTCACCCGGTTGTCAGAGATCACAGGACAGATCATGAATTCTGAGACATTTTTGGTATTTATTTAAACAAGGGGCTCACAAATTTGTATACTGTTAAGGAAAGATTTAGAGTTTCTTACATCATAATTTTCTGCTTTGCTGTCTTTAGAAAAATAAGAAAACTAAACCCAAGAAATGTTGAAATGGTTCAGCCTATTTAAGTTTTACAATATTTCCATGAGGCTAGAATGTTTCCAACTTTTGTTTACATCTTTTTACCTTTATTTATGAACAATTGGAAAACTTTTGATTATACGGAAACTTTGATATTCCATCACTTCTGTTGCAGATCGTCATGCCAAGATGGAACTGGAGGTGGCTACTTGCTTTATCTGCTATACCATCATTTATTGTGCTTATTTTTATTAGTTTCATGCCAGAGTCTCCAAGATATCTATGTACAAAAGGTAGAATAATTGATGCATATAATATTCTGGAGAAGATAGCTCAATTCAACAGAGTAGACCTCCCTTCAGGCAGTCTTATTTCTGATAGAACAACCCAACTGGATGAAGAATTTTCTACCTCAGAAGAAACTCCTCTACTCACTTCAACTACAAATAAAACTACAGGCTTTCTCGTGCTTTCTTATGCTATTCTCGCCCAGATTATTTAGAACAACTATTCTCTTGTGGATATTATTCTTTGGGAATTCATTCGTTTATTATGGTATTGTATTGCTGACATCTGCACTGAGTAGTATGCAAAGTAAATGTAGCTCACCCTATCTTGCTTTCGGAAAGTGTCCAAGATTCTAGCCTCTACATAGATGTATTCATCACTAGTTTCGCAGGTTTGTCTATCTTGGTGTTCCATTTCTTACTACTCAGTATTCAGAATCTATTTTTCCTTTTGATTTTACTTTCATTTCTGCAGAGCTTCCTGGACTTCTATTGGCTGCAATAATTGTAGACAGAGTAGGACGCAAGTCTTCCATGACAATTATGTTTATCTTAGTATGTATTTTCCTTTTTCCGCTGGTTACACATCAGTCCAACTTCTTGACAATAGCATTGTTATCTGGAGCTCGCATGTGCTCCATGGGAACCTTTATCATTGCCAACATTTTTGCCCCGGAGGTATGCCCATCAACTTATACATACTACTTAGACCCAATTTCTAGTCTTGCTTTTTCCAGGGGAATCATTATTTAGTAATCATGAATCATGATGTATTTTGTTCTGTAGATATATCCAACTTCTATGAGATCAACTGGCGCCGGAGTTGCATATTCAATGGGAAGAATTGGTGGCATGATATGCCCCCTTGTAGCAGTTGGACTAGTGACTAGTTGCCATCAAACAGGAGCAATAATTCTGTTAGGGGTTGTAATTGTTCTTTCAGTAGTCTCTATTCTGCTTATCCCATTTGAAACCAAAGGAAAGGAATTGAGTGACACCATAGATGATGTATCAAACTCTAAACAAGCTTTAGATGTCAGGTAAATAGTTTGTACAGTTCCTGATTACAATCAACTGAAACCATTGTTTCAACATTTAAGCAATCTCAACCATGTCGAACACGTCTGGTATGGATAAGGCCATATACAGACTTGGATTCCGTGTTGATCTAAACTTTTATCTTAGCAAATACATAATTCATATATATGAAATTTTCTCCAAATCTGAAGTTCAAAATTCTACCTCATCTCACTATAGCATATGTCATTGAAACAATATATTATATCCTTAAAAAGCACTATTGCTTATAAATATTAAGAAAAAATGTTGAATTTTGCTCACAGGTCAAAATTAGCTAATCTAGAATACGCAATGGCTGACTGTTATTGCTATATTTATTATAATCTTAAACCTTTGGCACGTTGGATAACATTTTTTAATGTAATGAAATCTTTCCAAAATCTGTTTTGGATAAATAAATGATTGCTGTTCTTTTCAAAGAGATTTGGAAAGTCTAGGGTAAATCATTTTATGTCATCCTATACTGTTGAAGCAATAAGCAAATAATTCTAATCATTACAGTCAATAAAGATTTTCTCAGATTAAAAGTTATTGGAATTCAAATTTAAGATATATTGAAACTATTCTGATTCCGCTCAACTTTAAAAATAAAACATCTTGAATATTTAATAATTTTTCATTTTTATTGGATCGATATTGTTTATCACCTATTCATACACTAATACTTAATAGTTAACAATTTTATTTCACACAATCTGTAAATTAAAAATCAAAGAACCTTAATGTTAAATATACTTTTAAATCATGACACTTTAATTTCAAGTAGTCTTTTTAATTAGTAGTCAATTCTCGTAATAGTAGTGTGATGTCTTGTTTACAGCACTAGCTGCAACTTGCAACTTTTATTATGTATTTTATACCTTAAATATTTTGATTACTATAAACTAATTTAAGCAACAGGATTGGTGCGTAATTGGCAATCTTGTTTTCATTTCTGGATATAGTCCATCAAAAAAGATTTGATTACTACAAAGTATTAACTACCTTTCCCCAATTGTAAGTGGTTTCGAATCAAAGCCATATAAATTCCCTGTATCTATATGCAACTTGGTTAATCACAAGCATCAAATTTGAACTTCAGCTCTTAATAGAAGCAATATTGAATTAATATCAACTTTTGGCGTTTCATTTTGCTAACATGATAATGAATTTGTTCTTTTTTTCCTTGTTTTTGAGTTTATGTAGTTTTAGACAGCAGAGTAGTTACTAACTCAGTTAAATTTGATGTCGATGCTCCTTTATAGGTGGCTGATGGGTAGCTGAGGAAGACACGTTTTTTATTTTACCTTCAAAAATTTTGGTGCCTTCTAGGGGGGAATCTCAAGCAAAGCTGCATTCAATTTCTTAGAAGGTATGATAATGTTATCTTGAATTTTATGTTCTTATTTTAATTTTCAGCTAATTGTGCTGATATAAAGATGCTGAATAAATTTACATGCAGTAAGAAAGTATGGAAGTAAAAACAAAAAATGTTTTTTACCATTTCCATTTTTGTGCTGAGTGCTGATTCTGCTGTCATCAAATAGATAAATGTGTACCTGTTTTACAATATGGAATTGACAGTACTGATTCCTTGTAATTTGTAGAAAGGTTTTCTGTTAGTGAAAATCTGAAATCAGACTGATCAAGAATGGAACTGATGGAATTATTTGATTTTGCACTTGGGTTCTGTAGATGGATAACGATGAGAGGCAGAGTTACACAGTGGATGAAGCACTTACTTCCATGGGGTTTGGGAAGTTTCAGTATCTTGTGTTTGCTTATGCTGGACTTGGTGTTTTTGCTGAAGCAATGGAAGTTATGATTCTCTCTTTCATAGGACCAGCAGTCAAATCTGAATGGGAACTCTCACCAAGTGAAGAAAGCCTGTTAACAACTGTTGTTTTTGCTGGCAACTTAATTGGAGCATACTTATGGGGCCTTATTTCAGACAACTATGGAAGAAAGTGAGTATATTTTGGTTGGTTTTTCATTTGTTTATGTTGTCTTCTCTAAAAATGAACTGCTTCAGACTTGCAATCAACATGTACATTAAGTTTCAAGCTTGTGAACACATTTGGCTTGCTGCAATTTCCTTTTTCCAGGAAAGGTTTTCTTGGCATAGCAACGATAACAAGTGCAGTTGGTTTATTGAGTGCTTTCTCCCCAAGTTATGCATCATTGCTCTCTCTTCGTTGTTTAGTCGGTATTGGCATAGGCAGTGGTCCCATATTCCTAGCCTGGTTTCTAGAGTTTGTTCCTGCTGCAAAGAGGGGAACGTGGATGGTTATCTTCTCAACTTTCTGGACACTCGGTTCCATATTTGAAGCTTCACTTGCTTGGGTATGTTGTGTTTTCACATCTCAAATTCTGCAAACTGATATGAAAGACTCTGAATAGTTTGTATGGAAAATCAACTATGTGGCTCTTACACAGATTGTGATGACAAGATTGAACTGGAGGTGGCTACTTGCATTATCTTCTATACCGTCATTTTCAGTGCTTCTTTTATACTGTCTTGCTCCGGAGTCTCTAAGATATCTTCATATGAAAGGTAGAGCAGCTGATGTACATCACATCCTGGAGAAGATAGCTCTTCTCAATAAAGCAAAAATCCCAAATGGCATGCTTGTATCAGACACAATAATAAGTCCTGATGAAGAATTTGCTCCTCCAGATGATCATATCCCTTTACTCTCCTCGAATAAAATCAAAATCAAGAAACAGAAATTAGGCTTCTCTTCGTTTCCTCTACTTTTCTCGTCAAGATTAATTAGAACAACTCTTCTCTTATGGTTGTTGTTCTTTGGAAATGCATTCACATATTATGGTATCATATTGCTGACCTCGAAACTAAGTAGTATGCAAAGTAAATGTGGCTCAACGCTCACGTTTTCAGAAAACATGCAGAACTCAAGTAGCCTCTACTTGGATGTGTTTCTTGCTAGCTTGGGAGGTACTGCGTAACTAATTTCCATCTCTTTTAATCAATAATTTTTGCTTTTGGTTTCATGATTAGTAGCAATTCTTGTGACTTAATTATTTCCAGAGGTTCCTGGGCTTGTATTTGCAGCAATTATTGTGGATAGAGCTGGTCGAAAGCTTTCCACGGTGATTATGTTGATATTAGTATTCATTTTCCTTCTACCTCTGCCTATGCTACAGTCAAACATTTTAATAACCGGCTCATTAGTAGTAGCTCGGATGTTTTCTTTCGGAGCTTTCACAATTGCCTGTATTTTCACCCCGGAGGTAAGCCCCCAGAGACTTCTTGAAAGCCTCAAATTTCTAGGTTTCTAATTCTTTCAGCATCACTATATTTGCTTCTCCTGAAAAAATGGCGTCGTCTCTTCTACGCAGATATATCCAACTTTTATAAGGTCAAGTGGTGCTGGAGTTGCAAACGCAATTGGAAAAACCGGTGGAATGATATGCCCTCTTGTAGCAGTGGGACTAGTTACCGGCTGTCATGAAACAGCTGTTGTCATTCTGTTTGAGGTTTGTAATTGTTGTTGCAATAATCTGTGTTACACTCATTCCATTTGCAACCAAGGGAAGGGGATTGAGTGACACTATAGATGGGGAATCCCATTCTAGGCCAGTTACTGTTGGGCAATAATAACTGTGACATTCAACTCTGTGAATAAGGAACCAATGTTTCAAAATACGTTTTTCATTAATTCATAACTTACAGTTTCTTATTAAACTAATGATCTCCATCCTTTTTTTAAATTGCTGAACAAATCTACAAAAGCTCGGATACACCCTCAAGACTCGAGAGACTTGAGAGGGGAGTACAAATTAACTTTAAAGATGCACGTTTCAACCTGATAACAGATCATCACATACCAGCTTGTCTTGAGCAGCAAAACCATGGAGCAAGATTATCAGTAACAATTTCTTCCAATAAAGCCATAGAAAGCTACTACACAATGTACCGCTGCAAAATTTTCAATTCTGTGACATTGTCAGCAAACTAAAGGGGGAATAGTATACAACTCAACAGAAGAGGCTGATTAGATTTGTCAGTCATGTAGAGCTTTTGCTCGGTTATATAAAATTTCAACAAGGTTTTTGATCAGCCAGGTAAAAAAGTACAATACATGAAACCTACAAGCAACTACGCTGATCACTTCAACCCCGTGGTTGTGACAGCATTCTACTTCCTACTTTCTCTCTGATCAACTATCATTAGAATAAAGCCTTGCAGATGCCTTGGACGGACAAAAAATTAATGTATAACCTATATGATTACCCGGGGACAAAGTGTGACATCATTCCCCCCAGAGACTTCATCAACCGCTGCATTGATCAAAACTGCACTTAGCAATCACGATCTCTTCTCCAAGTTTGTCTCAATTAATTTTAGGCTTTGGTCGTCTTGGCTTTAACACAATATAGAGAATGCCCAAAACAATCAAGAAAGCAGGAATTGTTGTCATATCAAAAACCACTTGTACTTCCCTCTCTCTCATGCAGTGGATAGGGTGGAGAAGGGTGACGGTTGTGTTAACTTGATCAACAAATCTGCATGAGAAATGAAATTCCTTAATAAGCCAAGTTTACATACAGGCTAGTAAATTCATTTGCTTGATAAAATCTCCCATCTATTATTGGAAAAACTGCAGGATGGCCCCACCAAAACACTAAACTAATTTCCACCAACATAATGAGTATATCTTAAAATGATTGGTCTTCATCAATCCTCATACAATAAATCTCAAATCTTTCTTGGAGCTAAATCAGCCTCGATCAGAAGTAATATTGTGTCAATGAAAAGAACTTTTTCTTATTTTCCAATATTAACCCAGTATTAATAGGATGGTCACATGTGCCTTACTTTTTTGATGCATCCTCTAAGGTATATAGTAATCTCAAGGCATCCATATATCGCAATTCTCCAGTAACAGTTGAAATCTGAAAAGAAAACAAAAGTATATCACAAAAAAATAAAGTATATCACCTACTGATTGCCAAACTTCCGCTAAGAATCTGTAATAAGTAAACAAAAATGGCTTCTAATTGCAAGAAAGAAGTAGAAAACAAATGAACTCACTCTTCTCCACAGGCCAACAACATAATTATACTTGTTCACTAGCTCACGCTCCTGGGAGTTGAAGAGTTTTAAATGTCTTTTCAGCTGTTTTTTAGGTTAAGTATATCCATCAACAGAAACCTCACCAATAGCAATAACTGAAGAGGGCCGAATATAATCAAAAAGCAATTATCATAGAGAAAATCAATAAGACTGGCAGAAAGACTTAGATCCCAGCTTGCAGCTTTAGCAAATTTCCAATGTGTTTTTGTCGATGAAATATCGGTTAAAAATATTTTTTCTAAAATACAAAGCCCAATATCTTGATGCACACAGACAGCCAGATATTCTTTATGATTTTTAACATTAAATTAATATCAACCAATTCCTCCCCAAATCTGATGTGAATGGGGCACTTGATGGTGCCAGATAGCAAGATATTCAATCACACTGCTCTAATTAAATCTAGTATGACATGAACAGCTCCTCCTATCCATGGTGTGACTCAGAGAACTTCCAAATCGTTGCTTTTGTGTCAGCATTCTACATAGCACATATGAATGCATGTGTCTATAGACAGATATATGGTTGACAACTAAATTAATAGCTCATTCTTCTGGGATTGGAAGAGTTGAAAGATATTCACATGCTTTTTATTAAGTCTCTCCATCTATAGAAACTTTGCTTCCAGTATAAATACCAAACAAACCAATATATTTTAGGAAAAATGACACTTGGACCACTGTGGTTTGCTTAAATTTCTCTTTTTAGGTTTTTTGCCACTTTCACCACTGAAATAAGTTTCTATTTGCTAGGTCTGGAAGCTGTGCTCTCTGCATGAATCCAACCTGAATTATATGATATAAAAGGTATGTTTATATCTCGTGCTATATATATTTGTGTGTGTGTGTTGTGTGTGTGTGTTGTGTGTGCGTACACATATATTATCCAGTCATTCATTTGCCACCAGTTTCCTATTTCCCAAAGATTGTAGAGTTTGAGATGAGCCCAGTTTCAAACTGGAGCTGGCTAGGCAGGTCTGAGCAAATTATGGGTTTATCCAAAAGAATAAATAAATAAAATAGTACAAAGGATACTTGTACGCTCCATGAGTAGAAGATGAATGGCTGAATTGACCATTTGTATTGATTCTTCTAGTGTTGTAATGATATAACTCTGAGCAATTGTATCAGACTGAAACTGCGATATTTGCCAGCCTTGAGATGTGATAGAAAAAGGGTTGCAACCTACTGACCATATCCAATCCTGCAAAATTGAAAGCAACAGACAGTAATACAAGATGGGTGAGCGTGGGACTGAAAATACATACTAATTTAAAGCAATATATCAGGGATCTAAAAGTGCAAAACATGCACGAATAGTTCCTCAATCAACCCCCAAAAGCAATTTTACATAAAAGTATATCCAAACTAAATTCTTCACTAGAATTTTGTACATTAATTTTAGCATAGATCACGAAATCTGAACATGACTAAAAGAAGAGTAATCTGGATTAAAACGTATGCACATAAACATTTACACTAGCTTAAGGACAGCCCAAATCAGATTCAATGAACCTGAGCAAAAGTTCCAGCACAACATTACACAATTCTTTTGATAAGAATCTGAAAATTGTATCAAAAAATATAAAAGGGTACAAGGTGGACCAGAAATCCACATGGGCATTAATGTAACATGACAAAAAGAAGAGTAATCTGGATTAAAGCTTATGCACCTCGAATTTACACCAGCTTAAGCACAGCCCAAAAATCAGATTCAATGAATATAGCAAAAGTTCCAGCACAACATTACACAATTCTTTTGATAAGGATCTGAAAATTATATTAAAAAATATGAAGGGTACAAGGTGTACCAGAAATCCACACGGGCATTAACGTTACACAAATTGATCCACAATCAAATCCTACGTCAGTGAAGTTGGTGTTTCTAAATCCAGGCAACAGTGTGAAAATAACAAAATATCAACTTGACTGGTGGTTTGAGGGAAATACTAAACTAAAGATTTTTCTAAGGTGTGATGCTCGTCACAGGTTAAAGTTAAAGGTTATCAACATGTAAGGATATCAATAAAATTTCAAAATACTAGCTGAATTATACTATGTAATTCTTTCAAGACCAAAAAGCTAAATTTAATCCCCAATGAAGAGAAAATTATCAAAATAGAAAAGTTAAAAGAAGGATACTGTAAAGTGCCATCATTGCTTGCAATTATCTAGACTAAATTAAACCTTTCAGCATTTGAGTAGTAAAAATCGAACACAAGTCAGTATATACTTTTCAAATATAGCTCGTGAGTTATCATATGATCAGATAAAAACTATGAATGATCAAAGTAATTTCAAATTCTATACAAAACATACCTCAATTGCAGTTTCATGGGCTTCACTGTAGACAAGATGAAGGGGAAGTAAACCAGCCATATGTTCAGAAACAGCAGCCAATGCAGCTTTGATGGGCCTCCTGAACAGGGAGAAAAAATATAATTTAATAAGTATGATTGTGTCCTGACCACAGTCTTCTCGGCAATCACTCAATGAGCAACAGTGTCATTGACCTACTTTCTTGGACAATTTAGTATCTTTGTTCAGGTTTCAGATTCAAATGTCATATTTGGGAATAAAATAAAATAAAAATAAAGGCCAAACAAAAATCTCTAGCATTTACCATAGATTTTGGGCACAAAATGTCTGAATTTTGTAATTAATGAAAATAATAGTCAAAAGGCTATAAGTTATTCACCTCAAGTAATATATACAAAACCAAAACATATAACAGCACTTAACAAACCATTAGCAGAAATAATCAAAGGATGCTTTGTATATAGATCTCCTTCCAACAGATTTTCTAGAATAGCTCACAAGCTACGCTTATAGACAATCTTCAAAGCTCAACTACACCATTCTCATAGTTAGTGAAAGTCCAACTATTCCAAATTGAAAAAGGGTAGACAACCACTATCAAAGTGGAATACCACAACAGACCACTTGTTAAGCCGATACAAACAATCAAACTTCATTTCTCAGTTTTGATTAACACAAAAAATCCAACTCCTTTCTCAGTTAAGAGTGCCCCAGAGCCACTCTATTTTAGAACCTCAAATCTACATGTTCTGGCTATTTCCATAAGAAGTTTGTTCCAAAACTACACTAAATTAGCACCTCCAAAGGATTGAAACTAGAATACTCAACATCAAGTTTACAAACTAACCTTAAATCCCACAAGAGTGATTTCCCATTACACTGTAGATGGCTTTCCCATGATGATGGCTCTGACTGGACGACAACAACCATGTCAGAGAGTGCCTTGGCTTGATAATGCTTGTCAACTAATAATGGATCCGCATGAATAAACCAGAAGATTGGAACTTCCAGGGTGGACCTGCTATGAGCATGTGCCCCTGAATTATATAACAAAGTTTTTTCATCAACTCTAGAAAGCAAGAAAGCCAAAATCCCAAAAGGTTATAAGTAATGAGAGGTAATGTCACAGGTCAGGATTTCAACTAACAAAAATATACATCAACATGAATTGAAAAAGAAACGTGCAAAAATTAAAATGTATTGACCACTAACTGGTGGCATGTACATCAAAATACAACAGGCTTCAATGAGTTAACATGCATTCAAATTAACTAATTTAATAGTTACAAAAGAAAATATCCTAAGCGCAAACCCAGTCCAGTTAATGGGCAGGCAGGAACAAATTGAATTTGGGTTGGAAAACTGTAACCCTAATCTGCCACATCGGCACATTAGGTTGGGTTAAGGTTGGTTCAAAGTTTAGGACATCCAAACCCACAGCTTTCAGTTGTATTTGAGTGATTTCATGGGCTTCCTAATCTAAACCATAGTTGGGATAGTGTACACTGGAAACCGAAAAGATTATTTACTTGAGGCAGCTAAATGTCCACCAATGCAAGACACAGCACAAGATACAATGGTTCACATGCAGCAGTAGATAACCTTTAAGAGAGTCGTGATCATTCAGCCTCCGCAATTGATACTGGAGAATGGAGGAATCAAGATAGGAGCGAACAGTTTTTCTGTAAGTTCCATTCACAAGCAACATTGGAACAGCTGCTGCACGGCGTGCCACTGAAAAGGCCATTGCTAAAGCAGGATCCTCTGAAAGCGTTAACCTATAATTCTAATCAACATCAATATAACTCAAAACCATATAATAATTATTCAACAGTAGTATCTTACTGCTAGTTTGCTAAAATATAAACGAAAGTAAACGTAAAGAATGTTAAATGAGATAAAAATGACATCCGAGTGACCAGTTCCAACGCAAAAAAGCAGTTTTAAGAAGGTCGAATAAATAAGAAGATAGTTCAGAATGCAAACATGTGAGGGCTAAATATTGGTTTCTGTGAAGGTAACAACAGAGTGGAAAGCCCATCCATAAGAGCTTTGAGATCCACAGGCAACTGCTTGACATTTTTAACTTTCTGCATAGATGTTTTTTGGGTAAATACAACTTCCTATTTTCAAAACAGCTCCTATGAACTACCAAATATACATCATACCTCTTGTGTGATAAAAAATAACTGAAAAGATATGCTTTCATAATAATGAAATGCACCCTCAGCAATTGAAGGTGATATGATGTGTCTCATAGACCCCCATAGTGTTGCACCTAAATGTGCAAGAAATGTATCCCGTGCAACAGTGTAGTTTTGAAACTCCTGCACATGGACAATTTAGAGTCAGAAGTTCCATTGTTCTATGTAAGGCAATGATGTAGCCTGAAGAGGAAAATGTATCTAATCCTCAACCAAAGTCAGGTGGTTGCATACCTCTTGAGCATCGCTGAACAGATTCCAGTTCTCCATTCTTTTCAAGGCCTCTATGGCCTTTCTCTTATGATTTTCATCATATTCTTCACCTTCAAAAGACTGGAGCTCATTTTTCAAATCCTGCATTCTCTCATCAAGTTCTGAAATTGCAGCAATTAGAAATTTTATCACCCCACTACAATTCATATAAAAAGAAATTGCAAAAATAAAGTAAGTGTTTCACCAAAACATATGTACCAACAACTAAAACACAATTAAGTGGACAAGGATACTACATATTTTTCTGAAGGCTCATGCTATTGTAACTTCAAAATTTTCAATTAAATGAGATAAGAACTCCCACATGTCCATTTATTCTATTTCAGTGGATTAGAGAGTTACTAAGTTTTTAATAATAAGTACAACCTTTTGACTTTAACAACTTCATTTCCAGACTTTTGGATTAAAATATACTGAAAGTTAACTTTCATTTAAATTAAAATTTTAAGTTACAATAGCCAGACCCTTTTTTTAAATCATCTAGCTCTAAGATAAAATATTTAATGACTGAGAGAAATGAAAAATAGACATCCGCCGAAATGAAGAGAAAATTTGGATGCCCTACCATTCCCCTTCCCCAATTTGCAAACCAAAACTAATATGGAAAAAAATAATAATAATAATAATAATAATACAAGGACACACACCAGACTTGACAATGCTCTCAAGCAGTTGAAGCTACAAGGAACACAACAAGTACCTTCACAAAGAGCAAGCTTAACTTTCCTTCCTTTGCAGTGCTTGAAAGCAAAAAGCTCGTAAATATCAATTTCTGCTAGAAGAATATCAATGGCCTGATGATCTTTCTGCAGTATTCAAATGAATGGTTAATTACAACTGAGAATTGTGCTAGAAACATACAGCATAATCTAACTACCTAGTCCCTTATTTAATTTAATGTCTTTTGCATCAAATTCAACAATATCCTCTTACATGCTTCTAACAATTGTGCCATAACTTGGAAATGACCAATGCACAACCACAAATTACCAACATTAATGACTCACAGGAATATGTGTGAGCACATTCCTATGAGCAGAAAAATGCTAATAGCTTTAACATTAGTTAAAGCTATTAACATTAGTTATAAGTTCCCTCAGCAAATATTAGCCAAATTCTTTTCTCTTTGCAAATATTAGCATAATACTTTTCCTCTTTCAAATGCTATCAAATTTTGAGAAGAAATTAAGTTTTTCTTACAAAGGAAAAAAAAAATTTAAAAGAAAAAGACAGACAAATTCAATCACTTCGTATATCACCACATAGCACATACATCACCAAATACAGCAAACTTCTCCTGAATTGCACCTTGCAAGCGATCTTCAGCTTCATCTTCAGAAATTTCTGGTTGCGACAAAAAGATTGAACTAAAGTAATTATAAGCAGAAAGATAAAAGAATATTAAGCTCAATCATGCATGCCAACAATACAATAGAAGTCAACAGACTAGTTTATCCAATACAAATTACAGATTTCACAGTCCATATATGAATTGCATGCATTATAAATACCAACAATATAATTCTATTGTTAAAGAAAGGTGGAAGAAAACTCATAAAGAAAGTGAAAACAAGTAAAGAATTCAGTACTTTGGTAGCCATATGAATCATGTAAGCTAATAATTAGCAATATCTGATAATGCAAAAGAAAATGTCTGGGTTTGCTGGTAATATTCCAATATCAAACCAGGATTTAAATAATTAAGGAAAATCTACCAAAGCCAAGTGAAGAGAGAAAGTGTGCATGCAGAAAATGAAAGAGAAACTATGGATAGTACCTTCAACTGCACCAATCGTCTTCTCCACATTTGGTAAACTATGCTCTGTCCGAACACCTTCTCCACCAACAGCAGGCCCCCATGAGAAAGGACCAGCAGTTAAATCAATAAATGCCCACCTGAGAGAGTTCTTTAATATTAAGCTTGAGAATGTTCTCTAAAAGATACGTGTCTGTGCTTGTGATATGACACAAGAGAGAGAAAGAGAGAGAGAGAAACCTGTCCTTTCCTATCCATGTATCTGTCAGACATTCTGCATGAAGATTGCTTATGTCCCCATATTTCAATTCCTTCTGTAGAATAAGCTTCAAATCTTCATTCTTCCCTTTTAACAACTAGAAATATAAAGAGAGACAAACAATGTTGACTGAAAGTGAACCACTAAAAAATTTAGCAATGTCTCAACCATATGATTCTTATAACAAGAAGACCATGTACCTGTAAAACTTTGCTCTGAATGAGATCAGCAGTGCCCTTTCCTTGATACAACTTCTCAACATTATTAAGCGCGTCTAAGCAAATATTGTACCACTCGACCTATAAATAATAAATAACAACAGCCCTTAAGATATAAGATCCAATCAAAAGAAATTATTTTAATCCAGTAAAATATACATGGCTGTATTTCTCCATTCAACACGTTTCTGTTAAAAGCTCTTCCAGTTTTCATCTAAATCAGACATCATCAACAAAGGAAAGAACCAAAAAAAGGTGCATTGCATTATAGATCAATAGAAACAAGTGTCCACTTGTCTACAGTAAGTTACCACAAAGAATAAACCACCCGCACCTCCAATATTCCTCCTTCAAACATAAAAGTTGACTCCAAAATGCCAATTTCTTTCTATGAAAATATGTGGTCTTCTTTCCTTAGAAATGTTCATTTGTCATTTGATTCAAATAATTAAAAAATAACTACTTTGAGCTAAACAATTTCGGAATTGTTTAGCAAATTATGAAAAAAGCTCATAAAGAAAAAGAAAAATACTAACCGTATCGGTGTCTTCGGCTATTGTCCAAGAAAACTTTGTCATCGGATGCTTTTCATACAAAGGTCTCCTAATCTTATCAAGAGCTGCAAATGATTTAGTTTTTAAAATACCGTAACTTCAGAATACAATTTAAAAATTATGAACAGAAACTTTAAACATCTCCAGAGAGAACAGATTTGGATTCACTTTCATACCAAGAACACTCTCCGGAATGCTCCCAGACTGAAGAATCTTTGTTTGCAAGTCCTTGTTCTGTCAAATAAGAAAATGGTAAGCTTACTTCTTTCACATAATTAAGGCACAGAAAGAAACAATAAGAGTCCTAAAAATTTCACGCGGGAGGTAAAAGCAGCAAATTTAGTAATTTCCCATTAAATGAATGCAAAGTATGAAATAAATGATAAAGCACTCCAAAGAAAAATAACAGCAACGTAAAAGGCAACAGTGATATTTAGAAGTACCTCTTTCAGAAAAGTTATTTCTGATTCAGACAATCCCCTCCTGAAAGGATTTCAAAATTAGCTAAAAGAAATAAAGGCAATATATATTAATTTGAAAAGAAAACAAAGGAACATCTACAACAATAAAATGCCAAAATTAAAGAACCAGTAAATTGCCCAAACTATCATGCATTCAAACTGAACCATGAAACAAGCATAAAAAAGGATTGATGATCATGCAGAAATGGTGGTCTATTATTGCCACTGTAGGCTAGATCCAACCTAGGTTCTTTAATTGCCAAAGAAGAGAGATTATTACTACATGATTATGAGTTGCAACATATCAAATTCAAGTGCAAAATCTATCAAGCTGGAATAGGGCTTCAGGTGAATTTGCTAGCTCTTCTGATGGTCCAACTGCTAGTAAGGTTTGGTTCAAATACCAAACATGAGATGACTCGATGGTTTTTGTAAAAAGATTAAATGAGGAAAATAATTAAAGCTACAGAAGATACCAACTAACTGCAAGGTGTCATATAAACAAGAGAGCTCTAATATCAATAGGTAGGACAAGAAAAATCTCATACTAATTGGCATTGGAAAGAAAGAGCAAAGAAGGGACATTATAGCAAAGAGAAGATAGGAAAAGACAATAAGGATTTTTGTGCCTGTCATAAACACCGGCACTGGTGCCTTTGGTACTAAATAATTTTAAAAATTGTATATAAAGGGTATTTTAGGAATAAAACATTTTTCTTTCAATTCTCAACTGCTATATGACACAGCTTTCTATGTGCTTTATGTCAAATGTTAGAAATGGGCTTGGGTAGAACTCAACCCAAAAGCTAGCTCTAGGAAAGAGGGTGCCCAATCCATATATAACAAAGATGACAGCCTAGAGAGATAGCAATGTGGGACAATTGACACCCTCCCTCACGCGAAGCATGGATCAGATGCGGGAGAGGGTAGAGGAACAGAATCCCACAATTGCCTAGAAGCGGGCTCTAATACCATGATAGAAATGGGCTTGGGTAGAACTCAACCCAAAAGCTAGCTCTAGGGAAGAGGGTGCCCAACCTATATATAGCAAAGATGACAGCCTAGAGAGATAGCAATGTGGGACAATTGACAAAAAACACTTGCCATGTGCTTTGCTTAAAAAGCATTTTAATATCCTACAACCTACTCCGAAACACACTCTAAAAGTCAAGAGTCAATCTTGTATCCTTAAAAAATAGTCAAGGAGGTAGCTGAAGGCTTCCAAATATGTCTTAGACACCAAAAATCATTATAAAGGTAGTTACAAAGTGGGCATGATTTACTCAGCAGTAATCTACAGTAATAAAAGTATTCAGTATTTTCTCTGGAATCCTGTAGATAATTGGTTGAAGTCTTCCAGTGGATTCTGCCATAGAAATCTCGGCTCCAGTGTGTTTGGAGTAAAATCAGTCCTGCAGATAATTGGTTGAAGTGGGTATGATCTACTTCAGCAGTAATCTACAGTAATATAGTATTTTCTCTGAAATCCATAGGTGTTTGGGTCAAATATCAATCCTAGGCTATTCGGCAGTGGGCTGCACCTATTTTCTTTATACTCCCCCTCCCACCCCTAAAACAATAAATAAAAAGTAATTGTAATTTAATTAAACAATAAAATGCAAGGAAAAAAAAACACATTTATGTGTTTAAGATACGTAAGGTCTATTGCTCACAATTGAAATAGAAGCAACTAAGATGTCAGAAGTTTATGACACACTATTTTTAGGCACAATCACTAGGATACAAGCTAGCAGTTTGCTGCAGACTGTGTTTTAAGGATGATATATAATTGTGTCTTAATGTTCTCTCATATGCCCAGAATTAATGAAAAAATAAACATCATTTCAAGAGTACACACCGATAGCCATATTTAGCTCTTGTCTCATTCTTGGGATTTAAAATGAAAATGTTGTATGCATTTTCAAGCTGAAGATATTCCACAAGGCTAGTGAAAAGAACATCCATCATATCAACATCTACTTGCCAGAGAGCATCAGCGTCAACCCTGTCAGCAAAGAGATAGAAGTTACTTACACAATTGGCAAGAAATAAAATTCAGAAAAGCAAAGCCCTGAATAATAATGAAAGAGCAGTGTTCAGTGAAAAGAAACTTGATAATCACTAACATAATGTTTCATGCCCAGAGAAGCCATTTAATTAAAAAAGTTAATTTTTTTACCCACCGGTCAGCATATGTATTTATCCAATCTCAATATCAATGAATATGTAACACAATCTAGGAAATAAAGATCAAAGCAGAATATATGGAGGTGCAACTATGAGAGCTTTCCATTGATGAGTCTCTTTAAATGTGGCAACCATACAATAAGGATCCAGCTAAATCAAGAGGATTATAGAATTAATATCATGAGGTGGATATATGCCAGCACATCATGCACAAGTATAAAAATGAAACTGAAATGACTAAACCAAGTTAATAATGGTTATAATAGCTGAGTGAGATTCTTCAAGTCAAAATAGAGAATAATTAGGCCAACTCCAGCTAGCAGGTCAGAATTACCTGTTGTTTTCTATAAATAAAGATAATACACTGGGAAAAGAAAAGTTCAGGATGGAGATAATTAACCTGTCAGTAGACACATCATCCTTGCGAGCAAAAACTTTTATGGCATGCTCAAAGATATTAGTAACCTTTTCACCCATTTGTATGGCATGAACAGAAAAACTGCACAAGCAAATATATATTCAACACAATGATAATTATTCCCAATTCAAAGTGTAGGAAAGAACCTACTATTCCAATGAGAGACAGATAAAAGGGACTTTTACTTGTAATTTACGTGACTGACAATAGGAAGGTGATGACGCCGCCCTTTGTCTACACTAATTTTGTAAAATGGGGTGAGAACTTCTCCAATTTGTGGAACTCTTGTATGTTCAAAGATATGATCAATTTTTGTGAACCAACGCTCAAGTTCATCAGGGTGAAGCTTGAAATCTAAAAAATTGAAAAGCAGAAACATACAACCCTTATGGTAACTGCAACGACAGAAAAGGAGAAGCTTGCAAAATCCAGCAATCGAAAGAAGAAAAAGAAAGTTATATACCTCGGTTTCCTGTTCCTTCAAATCCTATAAAAATAAAATTCACTGGGACTGGAAGGTACATAGAATCTATTTCCATAAGGTTTAGGTAATTTGCAATATTTCCTGAAATACAAATCAAGACAATAAATTAAAATGCCTTGATATTTCCGATATCCATAGTGATGATCTGTATTTCCAAATTGATGCCAGCAATAGCTGCATTCACGGTTTGAATTTCAATGCAATAAAAATATCATATTAGACTTCATGAGCTAAATAAAGAACCTATTTTGACAAAAGATTTCAAATTTCGGTAATATCTGACATTAACATCTCAACAGCCTTTGTTATGGTTAATTTACATGGTAAGAAATAACGACAACAATTCAAAATTCACCCGCAAGTTTTTGTGATTGTCACTTCAACCCAAAAGATAAGTGAACAAAAGGGCAGTCAAATGTTTCAGCATTCATCAATCTCTGGCATGGACAATAATAATACTCAACGACATCCAATCCACATTTAGAGCTTTATCACAATCCATGTACACATTGGGATCCAATTTTTTTGAGCAAGCAAAACTGTACAACAAAAGGAAAAGTAGATGGACACTTAAACTTCTAAAAACAACTGATAGCAGTTAATTTCACAGATTGGAAAGAAATATTCAGAAAATTGAGGGAAAAGTTGAACAATCTACAAAGATATACTAAAGAGTCTGAGATCTCCTAGACACTAAGATTTTCCCTTTCTATTGCGATAAGAAAGTATACAGTAGGTAGAAAGTGAAAAAGGTCTTCAATCTCCTCGGGGTGCTGCTCAAAAGTCTCAAATACAGTTACTCCTAAACTTGATCACCCAAATGATAGGGCAAGAACTGCCACTAGCCATTAGTTTCACAAGGATGCTCTACAAAATGGCCATCCTCCAATCTCATAACAGAGCCCCCAAATTAGAGGAGCCTAGAGGTGGGGAGAAAATTAAAATATACATATATATATATATATATATGTTAA
The DNA here is from genome assembly GCA_028052125.1 of Melia azedarach. NCBI lineage: Eukaryota > Viridiplantae > Streptophyta > Magnoliopsida > Sapindales > Meliaceae > Melia > Melia azedarach. Next base: position 11,263,935 of record CM051403.1, read on the forward strand.
AAGTATTACCTAGAATGTTGCCAAAGAAAAGTTTAACAAGCAATTATTACATAGATAGATGTTGCTATTATAACCTAAAAAAAAGGCCAAAACATTACAATGCAAGTGTTGGAACCTCTCAAGGAATGCAAGGAAAAATTTAAGAAACTCAACTACCTACCTGCCCTGGTGTAATTAAGAGCACCCATTCTCCCGGGGCTAGAAGATTCCAAATCATCAAAATCTGAAAATGAACATGTATAATTATAGAAAAGGAGATAAACTATTCTCAATAAATCTGAAGGATCGTGTAAGAATCTGAAAAAAAAATGACAGAGACGTACCACCACGTATAACAGATTCACTCCAAAATTTACTCTTCTCTTTCAAGTTAAATAACGAGAAAACTGATGATTTGACATTCTTGCGAGATGGAGACCCATATGACCCGGATGCTTGGGACTGATAACCATAATTCCAGAATCAATGCCTCAATGAGGTTTTCAATAGAAAATAAGAAAAAAAAATCCAGTCAATAAAAATTACAAGTATCTTCAGACACCAGTAAATATGTCAATACCTTTTCACTTAATATCTCTAGAGAAGTCTGAAACGTTGTTCATTAATAAAAAGGAGAAATTCAATTTAAGAAATTAGGCTCAATTTGAGAAATTCATTAATTTGACATCAAGATTCAACAGTAATGTGCTTGATGTCAACAGTAATGTTGTGAAACGTTCTTTCACTAAAAACACTGAAGACCCAAAATAATAACCCTATACACAATTTTAGAAATGCTCTGCATCTTAAAATGGTCTTGTTTTATTTTAATTTGTACTTGTCACCTGTGAACAATCTTAAACAAGAGCAGGTGAATGTATTTTTTTTCTCCTTTTTACTAAACATATGGCAGGAAATCGTTATATTCTCAAACCACAAGACTTCAGATTATTATACCCCAGAAAAGGTCCGTATCAAATATCCAAGTTCAGGTATTCACTCAACGAAAAGTAAAAGTTAAATTCCGAAATTTCAGCATCGATTCAATAGTTTTTGTCTTATAGCACCAAAATTCAACAATAATGAAATTTACATGATCTTTAGCTAAAAAACATAAAATAAAACTGTACTAATTTTGGAGAATAAATTTCAACAAGCAAAGTGTATCGAGTTCTTAAATTCTGAGAGGACAAATGCTCGCAATACTAAATTCTCAAATGAAAAACGACGTCAGATTACAATAACAAACGAACTGAAACCTAAACCGAAAGCCAAATAGCAAGAGAAACGCTCGAACAGAAGTAATGGAGAATTCAATCAATGGCGATACTTACCAATAAAAGAACGGAAATGAAAACAGTGAAGAAGGTAGAGCTCGTATTAGATCTACGATGATCCATCGTCTTCTTTGACTCTCTCTTGATCAGTCCAGAGCTCACACACTACGAGCAATGCCCGATTTGACCGTAAATCGCTCGCTCTAATTGTAAAATTTTACAGCGACAAATGGGGATTTTGCCTCCGAAGAAAAAAAGAAAAAAAGGCAAAAGGATTAATTTTGGCTGAGGGATGGAAAATACATAATGCACGTCATTTGTGCTGACGTGGATAATGACGTGTCAGGGAAGTGCTGCCGCTGGATTACTGACCGTTGTTTTTTTTCACAACAGCTTTTATGGTGATTTTTACATTCATTTTTTATAAAATAAAATTGACATTTTTAAATAAATGTATTCAATTAAATTATAAAAAACAAATTTATTTATCAGTTTTGTATTAATAACTATTTATACTAAAATTTATCTCTCCGTCGCATACGCATCACGTTAGATAAATCTCAATCAACATTCAAAATTTATCAATTATATAAAAAGTGAATCACAATACTAAATAACTTCGTCAAAAAGATATTTTATTTTTCTACCAAATTAAATTCTCAGCCTATCCAGGTGGTTGATTCTCTTACTGAGGTAATTTATTCTTTTGCTTAGGAAAGACGAGTTTTCTTCTAAGAAATTTCCATCACGTAATTATGTACATGTTAGGATGGAATCTAAGTGTCACTTGGTTTCACATTTCCATGTGTTTACCTCACTTGCTCCCAATTGACCATATAAGCAATGATTGTGACCTTATAGTTACGAGCCCACACCAAGTCCGTATGTTGTTGTAGGATCCACTTGTTACATATTATTGAACTTACATCTTTCGCAACTATAAAAATGTCACGTAAGTGGTGAAAATTCATATTACAACAATAATAATTAGATTAAATTAAAATACTTTAAAAATTCTTGAAATTAAGATTGAAAGTAATCAAATTATGTTATTAAAAAATTAAATTTAAAAATAAGTTGAATACTTCAAAAAAATAAAATTGAATCAATTTTGTTGTGAATTATTTATTAACTCAAAAGAGCTGAAGGGTGTTAAAAAAAACTAGTATGAAAAGGGGATGTAATATTTTGTATATGTATTTTTAAATTTAAGATAAAATTCGAGAAAAAATATAAACGAAGAAAAAGAAATTACTTTTCCTTTATTAGCAAAAGTTCGATATATCTCGTCAATTCATATATAATCCTATTTTATAGAAAATTTAATCAAATAAATTGAAACACAATTTGCCATGATAAATAATTATAAAAAATTTATCCTTTCTATTTTAGTCAATCAAGTCATTAAAAGAGTTTATACTTCTTTAATTTAATAATTTAAATCCCTTATATTTTTTAAAAAATTTCAATTCAATCAAGTTTAGAATTTTTAAGTTTATTTTCTAAATAAAAAATTTGTTGAAATGATCAATGACTAAGAAAATTAAATAAATTTAATAATTAGATTTGAAACAATAAATTTTGATAGAATAAAAATAATCAATTATAATTAATGTATTAATTTATTTTAGCATAGTATTATACAATTAACAAAATAAAAAATTATCAAAGGTTTTATTTTTCTTTTCATATTTCTATTTTTAGTTGTCAAAGAAAATATTTTCTATAAAATTATCAAGAAACATTAAAATTTAAGATTAATTTAATATATTTTTTCTAACTTTTTTAATCAATTCTATTAAAAATTAGATTACAATTTATTATCACATTTATTTAAGTTAATTTATATAAGTTAATAAAAAATTGAGGTAAATCAAATTCGATATTTTATTCTAATAAAATTATTATAAATTGTAATATTTATATCAATTATCTTAGTCAAATTGATGCTTTTTACTAATTATTTTATGAAAAAAATTGAATATGTATTTTCATTATATTATTTTGATGATATGTCAAATGAAAATTTTATGTATAAAAAATAATTTATTATTCTTGAGAAGATATAAAAATTTTATTTTATATTATGAGATTGATAAAAAATTAAAATTTGATGATTTTTTTTAATAATAAATTAAATTTGATAATTGTAAGAGTTAATTTTTATTAAATACTTTAAATATGTAATCAATTCAACATTTCTAAGGATTTATATTAGATTTAATACTATTAAACCATTATAAAATTATATTATTATATATTTTTGTAAATTTTAAATAAGTCGCTCCCGCTCCTCCATTTTCTCATGTTTAAATTACTTGGATAATTGTTAATATTTTTCATATATAATTTAATTTAGTAAATTATTGTTAAATAATAATTATGCCTAAATATTAAACATATTTTTTTGAAATTTTTAAAAATTAACTTTTAAAAAAATAAATATTTGCAACCAAATTTATTTTATTATAATTTAAAATTATAATATTAAAATATATTTATTGTTTCTTTAAATAATTATAAAAATAACAATAATAAACTTATTTTTAGATAGCTGTTAAAGATAAATTTATTTTTAGATTATTATTAATGACAATAACAGTTATAATTATTAAATTTGAATTGTTTTGAATTATAAATTATTTTATATCAATATAATAATTTAAAATTATTTTTAAATAATTGTTAAAGATAAAATTATTACTACATTAATACTACTACTAATAATAATGTTATAATTATTAAATTTAAATTATCTTACGTTTAAAATTATTATATCAATATAATAATTTTAAAATAATATTTTAAAAATATAAAATAAATATATATTTATAGTTAAATATTTTTATTTACATATTTTAACTAATAAATATAAGTGGTGCAGTGGTAAAGTATTATATATCTTCATTTAGATTTAGTGTTTGAGTTTTAAAGTTGTAAAATTTTTATTTTTTTTCATAAAAGTCAAGCAGGTTAATATTGGGTTGTCTGACCCGTTCCATCTTTTAAAATAAAAAAAAGTATATGACAAGTATATGACATGTCGTAAAAAAATGTTTGGAATAATGTGAAAATGACTAACATTAAGTAATATTTGAGATGATCCTTTACTAAAACTATATTAATTTTTTAAGAGACTTCTTTAACAAATTTCTAATGTAGTTAATATTGTCATTCTCCTATGGAAGATATTATTAAATGGGTAAAATAAATAAATTCAATCAATTTAGTTTAATTCAATTTTTATAATACTTAAATTTACTCGCTTAAAAAATCAATGAATTTCAATTCAGTTTCAATTCTTAAAAAATTGATTAAAATGTATATATAAAAAAATTAAAAATTAAATAAAAAATATTAAATAATTAAAATTTAAGTCATATTTGATACCATCCTTATTAAAATTATATTAATTTCTTAAAAATTTATTTTATCAAATTTACAACATAATTAATATTGTCGCTTCTTTTATGATAGATATTATTAAATGGGTAAAAAAAGTAAATTCAATTGATTTAGTTCAATTCAATTTTTATAATACTTAAATATGTTCATTTAAAAAAATCAATCAATTTTAATTCAGTTGGATTCTACAAAAATTGATTAAAAAAATTAAAAAAAATTAAGCTCAAATAATTGGTTCGATACTTGAATTTGTTAATAAATTGTTGATCCATTCTCATATGTATATATATGTATGTTAAAAATATTTGTTAAAATCCTTTTAAGTTATAAATTTATTTAAAATTACAGTCAAATTCAGTTTATTTAGATGTTTGAAAAGAAAAAAAAATTTAAATAATATTTTAAAAAATATAAATTAAATATATATTTATAGCTAAATATTTTTATTTACATATTTTAACTAATAAACATAAGTAGAGCCGTGATAAGTTGATATATATATGTTCATTCCTATCTAATGTTTAAGTTTGAAATTATAAAAATTTTATTTCTTTTTAAAAAATTCATATGGGTTAATATTAGGCTGTCCGACTTGTCTCTACCCTGTTGTCATTCATAATCCACACATATCAAATCTTTTATAATAAGTTTTAATTCTTTAAACATCAAAAAAATTTAATTTGGTTTAATTTATTAAAAAATCCTAACTTTGTTCGCAAAAGTCCCAAGACGACCTTACCCATGTAATAATAGATTAGCCCAATTTGATAACTAACTGGACTTAGGTGAAATAAGATTATTAAAAATATTAGAAAAATTAAATAATTTCTTTAAATTAAGCATCATTATTGAAAAAAGAATTCTGAAACAAAATTCAAAATGTATCAAAATTTTTTTATTTATTAAAATCTAGCACAACTTAAATGTTGTTATATAAAAACCTAAATATTCTTAGGTAAAAAAAAAAGTCCAATTTATTTTTGTTGTTCAAATTTTTATCTTATTTTTATAAAAACACAAAAAAATAAATCTTAAAAATTGACTTGAGTATTAGAGGAAGTGACAATATTAGTGCCTTTGACAACAAGTATTTATAAATTAAGATTGTGACTATCATAAGATTGTTATTTGTATCACAAAACAATAAATTTACTGTTAAATTAAGAAGACAAAGTTCTTATATCAACAATGATTAATATTATATGTTCCAAAGCATTATACTAAATTTTAAAAATGTTACATTTATCATGTAGATGATATATTTAATATAATAAATGATATTAAAATTATGAGAATATATCATCAAATCAATAAATGCTATGTCATTATAGACCAAGAAATTAAAATAAAAATTCGAGATATGTGAATAAAAATATGGGTAATCTTTATTTCGCCCCCTTTTAAATATGATAATTATCATTTCACCTTCAAGTTTATTATAAGTTATTAAAACACCGCTATCTGTTAAGTTTGACCGTTAGAATTAACAGTTGATTAATAAAAGACTAAATTATCCTTCATAATATTTTAAAATATAAAATGACATTATTACCCTTATAAAACCCAAATTTTTTTTTTTCATTTTTTCTTCTTTTTCTTCTTCCTTCTCTCTTCTTTTCTTCTTCTTCCTCATCTCTTCTTTCTCTTTTCTTCTTCTTCCTTCGTCTCTCTTCTTTTCTTCTTCCTTCTCTCTTCTTTCCTCTTCTTTCCTCTCTTCTTTCCTTCTTCTTCCTTCTATCTTCCATCATCTCTTCATCTCTCATAAGTTTTTTATGAATGAATAAAGAGAAGAAAAAAAAAAGGTAGAAAAGAGATGAGGGGGAAAAATAGAGAGAAAATAATTGTAATTGTAATTTACTAATTTACCCTCTTAACAGTTAACTTTAATAATCAAAGTTAACGGATTGGGAGCGTTTTGATGAGTTATAATAAATTTGGGGGTGGAGTGATGTTTGTCAAATTTAGAACGGGTGGATGAAAATTACCCTAAAAATATTAAATAATATATTCACATGTAGTTTTAAATAACTAATCACTACTTGGAATGATGGTTGGTATTCTTAATCAATTTTCAGGATTTAATTTAAAAATACATTGTAATAGTGATTTTTTCTTCCTTTTTTTTTGGCAATGAAATTGATTTGCATTTTAATTTGTAGTCTTACACTCATGGTGACAAAAAACTTGAGTTTGGACTTCCAATTTACAATTGAATTTCGTATATGATTTATATTTTTATATTTATATTGTCCTATAATTATAAATTACAAAAACAGTAACTTTAGTTATTCCTCTAAACTAGTTGACAAACAACAAAGTAGAATATGTCAAATATTTCAAATTTTAGAAAAGCATAAGACATATTTTAAAAAATATTTTAAATAATATAAAAATAATTAAAATTTAAGTCATATTTGATACCATCCTTATTAAAATTATATTAATTTCTTAAAAATTTATTTTATCAAATTTATAACATAATTAATATTGTTACTTCTTTTATGATAGATATTATTAAATGGGTAAAAAAAGTAAATTCAATTGATTTAGTTCAATTCAATTTTTATAATACTTAAATATGTTCATTTAAAAAAATCAATGAATTTTAATTCAGTTGCATTTTACAAAATTTGATTAAAAAAATATAAAATAAAAAAAAATTAAGTTCAAGTAATGGGTTCGATACTTTAATTTGTTAATAAATTGTTGATCTATTCTCATATATATATATATTAAATATATTTATTAAAAAAAATTTAAGCTATAAATTTATTTAATATTACAGTCAAATTCGTACTTATTTAGACTTTTGAAAAAAAAAAGAAAACAGAAAAAGACATAAAAACCAAGCACCGGCTGCCTAATAAAGAAAGACACTAAGCGTGAATAATGTAGACAATCCCTCTGAAGGATATCATCACGTGCAAGAATCTGACAAATACATTTGCTTTGGTGATGCCACGTGTTATGAAAAACCACTTAACCATGAAGTGGAACTGGCCCCATGATGACTAAAACGACCGTTAAAAACTTAGCGGTAAGTGAAATCAGCAGGATTAACGACGTGATGTCGCCGTTTAAATGAACTGCCCAATGCTGCTCTGCTCTGCTCTGTCGTCAGTACAATAAGGATGCCACCACGCTCATATTGCGTTTATTTTAACTTTTTTATTCGTAGGGCCTCCAGCTGCGCTGTATTTACATGTCCCAAATTTTAAAAGTGGGATAATAACATTAAGGTCCTTGAAATTTATATATATTTTTATATCAAATAAGTCATTACTCATTAAAAAAATATATATATATATTTAAGAGCTCTTATTTAATTTCATATAAAATCTGTTATATATACATATTTACTATTTTAATCAAAATTAAGAACTTAGTTATTACTTATTTCGCATTTAATGTAAATATTTAATTTATATTTCTTAAATATAAGATAAATTAAATAATAATTTATAAGAAAAAAATTAATAATAAATATATATTTATGTTATTTATAAATTATTAAATGTACATTTATAATAATTAAAATTAAATTTGATAAATATACTTAATGAACTATAATTAATATATATAATAAATTTAATTTTAATAATACATAAAAATATAAAAATATAATTTTATATTTCAAATAATACAATCTAACTTGTATAATGCATCAGTTATAGAACAGCTGCATGTTTCTTTAATCATTTTTATGATAATTTATTTAATCATTTTTAAGATTGAAAGAGAGAAACCAGCTTAGTTTGGCACATAGGCTAGGCTTCCTTTTGAGTTTAGCTTTACTTGGTGTCTCTCTCTCTCTCTCTCTCTCTCTCTCTCTCTCTCTCTCATACTTAGTGTCTGCTTTTTTGATAAGCTGGATAGATTCTCGAGCTCATCTCTTACTCAGCGACAAGATCCTTTACTTCATTGTCATCTCTCTTGCCTTTGTTTTTGTTTTTAAGCTCACTCAGTTTCCATTCCTATATACTTTTTTATCTGTTTCTCTGCCTTTGTACTCAACCTTGAATCTACTGACTCATTGCATCTCTTTGTTTTCGCCACTGCTCTCTGCTTTCTGCTTTACTTAGTGTTAAGTGTTTCTTTTTCTCCTTTCTTTTGATCCCAAGAATTTATCTCCCTGAATCTATTATGAGATTTTCTTGCTGTCCTTGAGCTGTATTCTGATTCTTCATTCTGTTGCTTTCAGTTTGTGTCACCATTTTTACATTGTTAACTTTTTGAGTTCTACCAATGGTATAAAAATTTTCTAGCACCTTTGAACTTGTCCAAGATTCCATTTTTGTTCTACTAAAGTTTCCCAGATCAGAACATTTTCTTTACTTATATGTCTTCTCCTTCACTTCATATCCAGATTTAGACATCAACTCTTTCTCCTTGGTTCTCTGGAATCTTTTTTTCCCAGTCTTGGTTTTGTTTCTTTGGTTCTGGTTGTATAACCCAGGGCTCATTTATTTGGGCCGGTTTTGCGGTTTTTGGTACATAAAAAGCTGCTGGTTAGCTAAGCATATTTAAAGAAGAGAAACAAAATGGCCTCTTGTTTTTCACTTTATGTCACCATTAAATTCCTTTCTCTGTATTCAATGGTTTGTGCAGTGAGTGGGCTTGGTGCCAATTGGGGCACGCAAGCAAGCCATCCTCTGCCCCCAGAAACTGTGGTGAATTTATTGAGGGATAACGGGTTTCAAAAGGTTAAGCTATTTGATGCAGATTATGGTACACTCAAAGCTCTGGGTAAGTCTGGGGTTGAAGTCATGGTTGGTATTCCAAACGACATGCTTGCTTCCTTGGCTGGCAGTATGAAGGCTGCTGAAAAATGGGTTTCCAAAAACGTCTCCACACATATCAGTAACAATAATGTCAACATCAGGTCTGCATCTTTCTTTCTTTCTTTTAATTGCTTTTCCTTTCATTTCTTGTTCTGTTTTAAGGTCTTTATATTTCATTCCTTTTCACTAATTACTTAATTTCAACTTCAGTCGTTGAAAACTGAAAAGGATAAGCTTTACTGTGACGTTTTTTTTTTTTTTTATCTGTTATATGTGGCTAGGATTTGTTGGTTCTGATGGTTTACTTAGAATAATAGATTCAGTCTAGTCCTCTTAACTCTCTTTGAAATTTCCTGAAATTTATTGCTGTAAGTTTCTTGTAACCTTGGTGATTTTGTCGACTGTTTGCCCGTTAACCTGTTTTCTCCCTATTATTGTGGTGCATCCCGACCAAGCCTTGTGATAGTTGAATCATTTTGACACTTGTTGAACTTTATGAGGGCTGTTCATCTACATGTTAGTGGATTTGTTACCTTCATAGAAGTATTGTTACCTAGTTTTAGGGATAGAGCACTGCCTTTTCTTCTTCTTGTCTATGTTGTCTTTAATATTCTAATTTTGCCTGGTTGTACTTGAATTGTATTGCATAATTTTGAATGAAAAATTTTATTTTGTTCCCTAACAGATATTTTAATATGTCATATCTCTTATTCCCCCGCACTACCAACCTTGCAGAGGATTATGTTTCATTTGTACTTGTGCATGGGAGGATGGGGTGAGTCAAAAGAGGAAAAAGAAGATGTTAATTCAATTTTTATCCGATCATTTCTGACATTTAATAGTAGGCAATGAACTAATTGGAGTGGTTGTCTATCATCTAAATGCTGTAATCATGCTTAAGTGGTAGTACTTATGAGCTCACGTCGAAGATATGGTAGGACTCTGTACTGATCATTAATTTAGTGAATAAATGAGAGTGTGCATTAAAATTTTGTAATTGCTCCTTAGTTTCATCTTTCTTTTGCCTATTATTTGAGGATTCTTATGGAAATCGGAAGCAATGGATGTGAAAATTAATGGTGCCTTTTATCATGTTATATATTTGATAAAAAAGTGCGTTTTATCATATTATTTTGTTTAGTATTGGGAGGGCTCACAATTTTCTTATCCTGTAGTGCAATTTGGATATTCTTACTGCATATTTTTTGGATTTGTTGGATTGATGCCTTAGTAAACTCATTTGCTAGTAACCAAGGCATGGTCTGAAAAGGGTAGAAATTTGGAGATCTTTCTCTATCTCCGCTGTGGTAAAAGGCAGCTTTTACAATGAGAAAATGAGCTTCTTAACCATGGTAAATGTTCCTAGGATTTTACTGTAATGTAATGTAATGTTAACTTGATTTGTTAGAATTTTGCTGCACACTAGGAGTATCTAGGAAGTTCTAATGGTAAGTATTGAAACCTTTTGGTGCTTAGGAAATGACACTGATCTATTCTAATTTCTAACGTCAATGTTATTGATACTTCTAAATTGGAACTTCCAATTACTTTGGTTGTTTGATAAATCTCAGGGCACGTTACATTCTTTTTATCTTCTTCTGTTATACCTTTCGGCTTTCTTCTTGTCTTTGGGATCCTGTTAACTTCAAATTAATTCTTATAATACTAGTGTTGTTGCTAATCATACTTGCATGCGGCCAGAGTTCCACAGACTTTGATCAGACTTTGCTAATCGTACTAGGGTCATTAATTTTCTGACTTTTTTATTTCTTCTGTTTCCTATTGCTTAGAAAATTCATTGGGAGATTTCTTATTACTATTTGCATTCAGAATCTTTGAACTTTAAACTTCCTATGCTTCTAATTTGATTGAAAAAAGAATTAATTATTGAAGCTAAAAAAATTTAGTGCATTATGAATTTTGAAATAGAGGTTTTCTTTTTTAATGACAAAGTATTAGTATGTGCAATGTGTACAAAATACATGGTCCATTTGTGACCTCAAATTTGAAATGTAATAATTGTTTCATTTTTTTTTTCATTCCTGAAGATAAGTTTATCAACTTGGGTCAAACGAAGGATGACAAATTTGAAAGAGCTCTTTCATACTAACATTAAATCATAGGTCTTGGAGTTGAGTCATTTTGGGTACACCTTACATCACCAAATATGGGGTAGGAACTAAGAAGAAAGTTGTGGATATTTTCAAAACTAAAGGTTTACAAACTTTCATAAACAACTAGCAAGCACAAGAATATCATATATATTATATAGATATATATATGCACGCACACACATAATTGACGACATCTAAATGCTTTGAATTATCCTCTTCTTTATCGTGTTAGGTGTCAAAGCTCTCCAGAGCAGAAAAATATGAAAAGTGAAATGCTAAACTTAGACAAAAGGATCTTATTTTTGGGTTTACAAAACCGGCCTCCTCATTTTACATAGGACAAGCTCTTTCTTTCTTACTTTGAGAGGCTCTATTTAAGAGGTACGCTTCTTGTGCAATGTGTACAACATACTGGCCTCCTCAGGAGAAAATATGTTCTTTATTCACATGAGATATGCTTCTTGTTTTCTCTGAAAGCTCTCTTATTTAGAGAACCTTCACTAAAAAGGATAAAATGTTAGCAACCCACATGGCATCCCTTTAGCCAACTTTTTCTCTTATGCAACTTTGATTAGTCAGTCTAAGGTGGAGGTGGTTTGTTTGAGATCATGTACAATTGGTTTGGGATAGAGATGCTTTGTGTAAAGCTGCTCCAAAGTGATGATGCTTTGTCCAAGGAGACTTGTCTATGCGTTCAAGATGACAACTAGTTCACTTCTAATTGGTCCTACCATGTTTCTTTTGCTATGAAGATAGCTTCAAAAGACCATATCTATTCTACTTCCAAGGTTGTCTCATGCTTTTCTTTGAAGGCCATTTATGCTTTGTTGGTTGGTCCAAGGTGCAAAGGTCACCTTTTCTGCCAAAAAGCATTCATACCTTCTTTCAGCGTACTTAATTTTCAAAAAGAGCTTCTAGACCATACCCATTTCTTTGTAGCTCCTTTGTAAACTTACCATGCCTACCAGAACCTTTAAAGAAGTTCATACTCACCATCCTTGAGCCTATGCTTTACTAGCTGTTGCTTTCTACAAAACAAACAAATGTAACCATTGACTGGTTTACCTCTTTAATAGACGTTGCCAAAATAAGGGAGAAGAAAATTTTAGAGATTTATTATGTGTTAGGCAAAGTGAGGAGGCGGGGACCAAAATTTTCTGCATGTTTGAAATAATGATTTGAGGGATTTGGTTAAATTCCTAATCGTAGAAATTATAATCCTTTAGACAAACTCTCAATATCTGTGCACGTTTTTAGCTATCTTCTGCATCTAAATAACATTTCCTTTCGGAGATGTTTTTGGTAATATGATATTGAGGCATATAACTTGTTACGCTAACAAGAAATTGGTGCATATAGCCAAAAACAAGTTCTTGTTCTGTCTAATTAATAGTAAGGGAGTTAAAAAAGCTGATTATGTAATGTGTGGTGCTATTTGAACCCACCAAATCTCTCCACACCATCTTTTAGTGAAGTTTTTTATTACTAAAGTGCTCATGTGGACTCTTAAACATGTACTTTCTCTTTACACCCATCTTAAGTATACCTATCTTTTCTTAAGTTCTAATTTTTATTTATTCTAGTTCAATTATAAGCAAAAGACTGTTACATATTAAGTTATGGATAAGTAAATCATTATTTGGAGGAGTTCTAGTCATAAAAAGACATACTTTTAATTTAAACATTCATTTAGATACTTTTATAGATTCTGAAATTGGTTAGGACTTAGTGGGTAAACAGATACTAAATTTTCAGACAATTAAAATAGAATGAAATGCTATTATGCAGTCACTATTTACTGTACATTTATGATTTGTTAGGCTGAATTCAGCGCAAAATTTAAAATGTTCAGTAAGTGATGAACAAACCATAGTTTATGCTAGATAAATTAGACGGCCCACAATCATGGATGGGCTTATCAAATAACTTGTTAAGGTTATACTTGGCACTTATCTGGGAGTACAGAGTAAAAATTTAATTTTTAAATTTTGATACTTTGTATGTCGAGCAAATGGGTTTAGAGTAATTTTGTGGATTTAAATAGACCCAGTCTTCTGTAATGTATGCAAGTTTGGCTTGCATTATTGCGACACGTCTTGTACTATGCAATTTGCAAATGTTTTTGATATAGTTTTTTTTTAATATTATATCCTGATCTTTCCCTTACTGTAATTAGCCTGAACATGAGTGTTACTTTTCTAGTGCAATATTTGCCAGTGAATTCATGTGAGTTGATGCTGATCTTTAAGGAGTTCATGCATTAAAATGCACATAGACTGTATCTTGAAATTATGGTTTTTCATTGGATTTCTGAGACATTTGTTATTTGTATCTCTAGTACTTTCAGACTGGTTATCTTCGACTCTTTTGCTCACTGTAGGCCTTGAGGAAAAGAATTATGCATAATTTGACATGTATAAGCTTCACAATTTTCCAGGCATCTAACCATATGTATTTGCAGGTATGTTGCAGTTGGGAATGAACCTTTCTTGGAAACATACAATGGAAGTTTCCTCAAAACAACCTTCCCTGCTCTCCAGAATATCCAGTCTGCCCTGATCAAGGCTGGGCTCAGCAACCAAGTAAAGGTCACTGTGCCCCAGAATGCTGATGTCTATGAGAGCTCGACTGGGGTTCCTTCTGGTGGTGACTTCCGAGCTGATATCCATGATCTCATGATTGCCATTGTCAAGTTTTTGAGCGACAATGGTGCTCCCTTCACTGTGAACATCTATCCTTTCATAAGCCTTTACATTGATGCCAACTTCCCAGTTGAGTATGCCTTCTTTGATGGCAACTCGTCACCTCTAACTGATGGCGGGAACACATACTCCAACATGTTTGATGCAAATTATGACACTCTTGTATATGCCCTACAGAAAAATGGGTTTGGAAATTTGCCTATTATAGTTGGAGAGATTGGATGGCCAACTGATGGAGACCGAAATGCTAACATTGAGTATGGTCGGCGGTTTAACCAAGGTTTTGTGGCCCATATTTCGAGTGGAAAAGGAACCCCCATGAGACCTGGGCCAATTGATGCCTATCTTTTTAGCTTGATTGATGAGGATGCTAAGAGTGTTGATCCAGGGAATTTTGAACGGCACTGGGGAATACTTACTTATGATGGAAGACCCAAATACCAGCTCAATCTTGGCACTACAAATTCAGGGACTCTGATTTCAGCAAGAGGTGTGCGCTACTTGGAGAAGAAGTGGTGTATCATGAGGCCTTCAGCCAGACTTGACGATCCACAAGTGGCACCAAGTGTGAGCTATGCCTGTGGACTTGCTGACTGCAGTAGCCTTGGTTATGGGACATCTTGCGGAAATCTGGATGCTCGCGGAAACATCTCATATGCATTTAACAGCTACTTTCAGCAACATAATCAGCTTGATACTGCCTGTAAATTTCCAAACCTTTCAACGATCACTAAAAGCGATCCATCAGTTGGAAGTTGCAGATTTGAGATAATGATTGAGCCATACTATGGAGGTGCTGAAAGGAGAATTGGGTCGTTAAGGTTGGTTGTGGGTCTTATTCTGTTTTTGCTTACAGTTCTTTGAACTACGACGCATCTAATTCATGAAGAATCATTTTGCCATGACTACTTTCATTTGCGTTGGAGGATAATGTATTACAAGTTAAAATGATTCCTAGAATGGTTCAAATGTAGTCAAATTTTGCAATTGGCAAGACAAATGTTTCAAGTAATCATGTTTGTTACTGCTTTCAAATTGTTTTTTCATGTGTACTGAGAAGTCTCTGAATTGAGGCCTAACCAGGTAGGATTGAGATGATCTGTGGGGCTGATAAACCAGAGATCAAACGCTATCATATTTATTGACGTGATTTTCTCTCTCTATGTTAGATTCGAAAATTCTTGGGCAGACGTGGACCAGAACACCTTTGTACAGAAAGTTCATTAAAAGACAATCATGGATTTTGATGCATTAATTGTGAAACTCTTTGTGCAAAGACTGCAAGAGCAAACTTTTATCTTTATGAATATTCTTTGTCACAGTTAGGTTATTGCTATTATAATATTTTACTCTTCTCTTTCCCCTTCATTCAGAGTTTCCAAGCCATGGGCTCCGGTCAGGCTTCTTAACATTTCTCAGAGCCTTCCAAACAACACTGTTACATTTGAATCCGGACCCGAATGCAATTTGCCAAATTCTGTCCCCCCTCTTTATCCTTGTGTTTGCTTCCAAGTAAGCCAGTTCATACCATACACTGCTGCTCGACGTGTTCCCAAATCTCTCCAATGTCTTTCTCGACGCCTCCATGTAGTCCTCCGTCAGTTCCAAGTTCTTCTGAATCTCGTTGAGCACTTTCTTGCTGCTTGCCAAAATGCATATGTGCTCGAATGCAAGCTTATAGTCTGGTATGTAAGGCTTGGTTTTCTTCTTGAAAAGCAAGTGTGTAAAGAAATGAACTTGTTCGGAGAAAGGCAGAACAAGAGGGCCGAGAGTTGTGATGTTCGCCTTGAGTGCATGGCCTCCAATTTCTATCACTTCCTTGCTCACTGAAAGCGCCTGCCTTCCTTCTGCGTCTTCCCTCAGATGTATGCCTTTGAAGCTTTTGTTCTCCATCCCTTTGTGAGTTCGAACCAGCTGCGATGTTTAACAACTATGTTTGTGCATCAAACTAGGCAATAATTTCTGTCTATCAGTGAAGGATAAAAGCCGAGTGCTAATACCTGCTTGAATTCATACTTGGAGCGCCATCTATCGAGGCGGCAGCTGGAAAGCAACATAGCGGCAGCCCCCATTCGGAAGAAGCAATTAGGCAAAAGCATGTCAGCCTCGTTGCCAGCATACCAAGTGCTGCTTATAGCTTCTGTGCTAACTACTAATGCATAAGAGCCAGGATAAGCATTTAACAAGTCTTTCGCTAAATCAATAGCTATAATTCCAGCTGAACAACCCATCCCACCAAGATTGAAGCTGTTTATATTATGCTTAAGTTTGTAATGGTTTATTACCATTGATGAGAGTGATGGTGTAGTGTTCAGAACTCCGCAGTTGACAACCAGGATTCTGATGTCCTTAGGTCGGATTTTTGTTGCAGCAAGAAGGTTATCGATGGCTCCATAAAGCAGCATTGCTGCCTCTTCTCTGCCATCCTGCAGATTTGGTCTGTACCCAGCGCGAAAAACTGTTCTGGGCAGGTAAGTCTCATCTCCTAGGCCAGAATTTTTTATAACCCTTTGCTGGAATTCCAAGGAACCATCATTGAAGTTGCCTGATTTTCTTGCTAGCTCGATGAATTCTTTCTTTGAAATCTACAAAACATATTGCATGAAAAGGAAAACTCGTTACATACAGGTTCAAATCCTGCTCACACCAGGATTGAATGAAAAGGAAGGAAGAAAATGTTACCTTAAGATCTTTCGGTGGAAGATAACAAGCAAAATCCACTAGATAAGTTGAACGTGGTGTTAAATCGAGGTAGACATACAGAAGTAATCCTAACAATCCTACTAGAAAAAGGGCATCTGTAAAATCAAACTCGGGACAGAAATCATTGAACGTGAGCTTCCCTATTTCAGCACTGAAGAGGACCATGAGAACTGGTGCCGCTAAAAGGTAAGCTCCATGGCTAAGGAGAGAGCCATAGCCAAGCCTCACATACTTCAAGTTGACAGAACTAAGGAAATTCGGCAGGTTACGACGGACCCTGACAGAGAAACTCAATGAACCAGCATATGGACCAGAATTCTCGACGCCCCGGTTCACGATCTCGGGCGAAAGCAGGTCCTGCTCTCTCGCCATGAAGGATTAATGGTTGTAGGAAATCACAGAAGTGCAAATGCACATTATTGGACGCAAGAGGATGTGAAAAATAAAGGTACAACTCCATGGACATATATAATAGTGGTGAAGGAAAGTGATGGAATATTGGCATGAAAGTGTAACCGAAAAGAGGGTCTATGTGCATGAAAGCGTATGATCAGCAGCTTTGTTGTAGAAGAGAAGTTGTGTGGAAACTCTTGCTGGACTGCCTTGGGAGTTAGACATGGAGGCTGCTAATTAAGTTCTTACAAAGAAACAGCTAAGAGAGTAGCATACACCATACAGAATGTCACATAAGCTGCCCATAAGTTGCGTGTGATAAAGAATGTACGTCTCTGCAGAAGCGAATAAAGTGCGAGGAAGCACTGCAACTACTATAGTAGCTGCTTAGTCAGATATTTGATCCCTTCACGGCTTTAATAATCATCAACAAGAGATTTCTAATGTACTAATTTGATACGTGTTATTAATTTCATCATGATGTTTTGTAACAATACATTTTACTACTAGTAATATGTAACATCGATCATATTTCATTTGCTCCTGATTTTGGGATTAGCTCAAATCATATGCAAATTAACAAGAAGCAGTAATTGAGGGGAGCGTCAAACTCAAGTGAGAAAGTGAGGTAATTTTGGTGGCATCAACTAATGGCTATTATAATATAATAGGGAGAAGTTCCACTTTACGTGAAAAGTTAGGAACTTGAAGCCCTAATTCCCACTGAACCGTCCTAAATACTACACTTGAATCCAAAGTAAAGAAGAAAT
Organism: Melia azedarach; assembly: GCA_028052125.1. Lineage (NCBI taxonomy): Eukaryota > Viridiplantae > Streptophyta > Magnoliopsida > Sapindales > Meliaceae > Melia > Melia azedarach. The sequence continues at coordinate 11,282,059 of CM051403.1, forward strand.
ACTGGACCACCAAGTTATCAAGTATTAAATATATTATAACATAGTACTAAAAAATAATGTTACGTACTCTTTTGTGGGTGGAGAATAGCCATAGCCGTGCGCATGTCACTGTGCAATAATAAGCTATAATAATGATACCAACAAATCATCATTTCACTCACCTGTTCTATCTCCTACCATTGTATATTAACAAGCAGGAGAAGTGTTCCATTCTTCTCTCAATAAACCCACCATGGAGGTGATAATTCATTTTCCTAGCTCTCTTATCATCAACTGATGATTCTAGTTTCTTCATTTGCTTATTACAGTAATGAATTGCTTTCACACTTAATTGCTTTATATTCTATGTTACAGGTCGTGGAGTTGAAGGTGCGCTTGCACTGCAAGGCCTGCGAGAAATCTGTGCGCCAATCCCTTTGCCGAATTGCAGGTATATACATAAATGTTACAGTCATAATAAATCAAAGGACTATTTACGTGATTAAATGCATGCATGGTATTTATATATGTAGGTGTAAAGAGTGTGGAAATAGACGTGGCATTGAACAAGATAACAGTGTTGGGGTATATGGATCGGAGAGTTGTTGTTAAAGCTGTTCAGAGAACAGGAAGGAAAGCAGAGGTTTTATCGGTGTCTGCCTTGTCGGCGTCAGCGTTTTACAGCCGAGAAGAGCAGAGTCCTCGGCTGCCTAGAGGTTTCCGGTGCATCATAATTCCTAGATGGGGTTATAGTAAAAGTTCAATATATAATAATAAATCTTCTTCTGTTGTATTGAGTACTTCTAACGAGAAGCCAACCACTTGTGTGAGAATGAAATGGTGAGAGGGATGACCCAATCTTGCTAAAAATTTGTCATTTTCATTTTCAATGTATTACTCTAAGTTGATCTAATCTTTTAAAAATCTTTTTACATTTATAAAAATTTGTATGGTTAATAAAAAATTATAAAATAAGATATGGTTATGGATGTCTGGGCTGCTGATGTGGACGAGACAGGATATTATACAATATTAATAAGTCCATCTAATATTGCATGCCAACTGCAAGAACATGTTAAGCCATGAAATCAACATTGCAAAAAAATCACATCACCCATGTAATCAGACGATTGACAACAACAGCAAGCTCCATATCAATCATCCAAAATGAAGTCAAAGACATGGCATCGAAAGGACTGTATGAAAACACACTTAGATTTTACAAACAAGAGCTCCATCCTTCAGGTCTTTATGCATACACTTCCCTTCTTCCTTCAGTGATCAAAGCATGTGCTTATACTCAATTCCAGTACCACTTTGGCCTTCAACTTCACTGCATAGCTCTCAAATCAGGCTCTGATTCAGACCCAGTTATATCGAATTCTCTCATTTCTATGTATGCGAAATTTTCAGAAACTGAGTCAGCGTACCAGGTGTTCGATATAATGCCTTATAGGAACACTATCTCTTGGAATTCTATCATATATTGTTTTACTCAAAATGGGTATTATGTTAGGTCGTTGAAAATGTTGAAGGACATGTATTTATGTGGTTTTGTACCGAAAGATGAGCTGATTGCTGGCATCATATCGCTTTGTGCACAAGTGGGAGACTTGAGCGTAGCAAGGCAAATTCATTCTCTGTTTATTGTTGAGGGAAGGATCGAGGGGTCGGTTTTTGTGTCAACTGCTTTATTAGACTTGTATTCGAGGTATCATCATTTGCTGATAGCTTTACGTGTTTTTGATGGGATGGAGGTAAAAAACGAGGTCTCCTGGACTGCTATGATTTCTGGATGCATTGATAATCATAACTATGACATGGCTATTGATTGCTTTAGAGCGATGCAGAGACAAGGGTTTAAACCTAACCGAGTTACATTGCTAGTTGTTTTACTAGCTTGTACTGAGTTGCAGTATATGAAGGATGGGAAAGCAATTCATGGGTATGCTTTCCGTTATTGCATTGATTCGGATCCTCATTTGTCAGCTGCTCTCATGCATATGTATTGTAAATGCACAGAAGCATTGACTCCTGCCAGGATCATTTTTGAAAGATCAAAAGTTAAGGACGTCGTGATGTGGAGTTCAATTATCAACGGATATTCACGAAGTGGTGATTCTGGTGAAGCTATGAAACTCTTTAGCCAAATGAGACAGGAGGGAATTGCACCAAACACTGTTACTCTACTGGCAATCATTTCTGCTTGCGCTAATCTATCTTCTCTGACCCATGGACTAGGTGTCCATTGCTATACAATGAAAGCTGGCTTAGGTTTTCATGTTTCTATTGGGAATGCAATGATAAATATGTATGCAAAGTGTGGCTGCCTAGCATCTTCACATCGAGTTTTCAAAGAAATGGCTATTAAAGATTTGGTCTCGTGGAGTGCATTAATCAGCAGTTATGGTCTTCAGGGTTATGGTGAAGAAGCATTACAGATATTCCTTGAGATGCAAGAAAGAGGAGTAGAGCCAGATGCAATTACAATTCTTGCCATTTTATCAGCTTTCAACCACGCCGGCCTTGTTAAGGAGGCAGAAACTCTGTTCAATAATCTAATTCAAGGTAACATAATAGCATTAGGTATAGAACATTATGCTTGCTATGTTGATCTTCTTGGAAAGTCGGGTAAGATTGAAGATGCTTGTAAGGTTGTCAGCACAATGCCCATGAAACCCAGTACAAAAATTTTAAGCTCTCTAGTATCAGCTTGTAAGATTCATGGAAATTTGGAAGCTGCAGAAATACTTGCACATCAACTTATAGAGTCGGAACCTGAGAATGCTGCCAACTATACTTTGTTAAGTATGATATATGGTGAATCCGGGAAATGGTTTGATGTAGAAGAGGTGAGGAGAGTCATGAGAGCAAAACGATTAACCAAATGTTATGGGTTTAGTCGAGTTTGAGCTCTCTAAATTTTTTTAGGATCTTGCAATTTTACATAACAATAAGTGGTTAAAATGGTTGTCTCTTTTGTATTCTTTTTATTAAGGGATATTTCCAACTAACTACTATAAATTTTTTTATATCTCAACGTGATACAACAATTATTCTGAAGTTACACTGCAATACTAAAGTTGCATTTTCTGCTACATTTGAAATGAGTAAAATTAATTGGTCGCAGTTCCTGAACATCTTTGCCAACAAGCAATAGAATTCCAACTTACTATCAGCCTGCAAATTTATTGGAAAAGGATTTTGAAATTCAAGCTCAATCAAGTGACTTAAGGGAGTTGGGGCTTAGGATTTAGGCAAATTAGGGTTTAAGGTTTAGGCTTGGCTTAACCAATGCTTGTCAAGATATCAAAATTCTGAAAGGGTACAGATGAACAACAAAAACTTGAGTTAGGTGCTACGCAATGTAAAGATTACATGAAAAAAGCAGCTCATTGAGACGAACCGGTGATGACAGGCTGCATATGGCAATAGCCACGCTTTCATTTTTGTTTCTACATGTAAAGATCAATGATTGGCAAGCATGAAGCAGAGGTAGGAAAATTAACCAAACTTTTATTATTAGAACTAAAAACTCTTGAACATTCTAATAGAGCAAACAATATCAACACTTTCAAAACTGATCTCCAAGCATATAGCAAGAAACATTGGCACAAAGTCGGGAGATATAAATATCTCCATTTCTTTAAGCATCTAGCATGTGAAGAAGGTTAACATCCAAAAGCTGACGAGTATTCAAAACAAACAGGAGCAAAACTGTTCAGCATCAGCCCTGCATGTGATATTGCTACAAACAATTCTTGGAATCTGCTATCTAGGTCCAAGTCTTCATACTTTCCGTATGTTTCCCGTAAAGTTTAACCTACTATAAGAACAAAAGAAAGCAACATCAGAGATGCAAGTATTGAAACAGGGTATAAACTGTTCCACATCAATCAAAGCAGTTAAAAAGTAAACCTTCCATTTACATCACATGTGATTATAATTGCAAGAATTAAAACCCAAAAGAGAGAAGGAAAAAAAAAAGAGGGGTTGGGGGGAAGGGAAAGGGTAAGCACAAGAATTCTTCGAACACAAATCATTTAAGCCACATTCTGCAAGAGACATTAAGCACCATCATAGTTGTATATAGTTTGTAATTTCAGCATCTTGTGTTGCACAGACATGACAAACAAACCCCCTATTCACCATATTGGAACTACAATCCAGTAAATGAGTACAATGTCTTTTTTTATGTTGTGTACCACACACAACTTTGAAGACACAAATTCAAGGGATCAAATATCAAAACTCACAAAGCAACATCAGTAAAGAGTAGTTGGAGCAAAAGATCACTTCATTCCAGCAGTGTGTTTTACAAGAAAGCTTCAGGTATTTGCTATCAGATTTTGCTCGCCTAATGTTGAAAATTATAAATAAGAAAACATAGTAACTTCAGACACAGCTAAATCCAAGAATCAAGGTTTCTCAAATTTCATATAGTAATTAAATCATCTTCAATAAGCTTTCATGATATTCATGCACCATTTGGAAATTTTAAACCTCAGGTCACAAACAAGAAAGATACAAAAACTTGTTTACAAATTTGCAAATCTTCTAATTATAACATAACTTGTGGGGTCCAATGCAAGCAACTTTAAGAAGAAAAAATTTGCATACTGTGTCATACCTTGAGACATTTATGAACTTGGAGCGTCGGTCTTGGTATTTGAGTCAGCAGCAGCAGCAGCATTTTTCATTGATTGTGGTGCATAGATACGTGCTTTCTTTAGAATTTCAGCAACAACCCAATGCTTACGCTTGCTTAATGGTCTAGAAGGATCCAACCTCACCTGAGCCCACAGAGATAAAATGTAAACTCCATAACGATGGTAATATTCAGCAAAGTAAATCGAAGACTAGCATTGCAGCAGATTCCAAATTAGAATGCACTTCTATATCAAGATGCTCCTTTTTATTGAAGGGACAGTGTAAGATTAAACACGTAGCCGATTTAAGTTCACTTTTGCTCCTATCAGTTAGTAGAAGCATGTATATAGGACACAAAATATTTACTTTCTCCTCCATTCAAAAACCAAATGAAGCAATAGAAAATCTCAATTTATCATTAGGATCCATTTGTTCAATCTATAAAAAGAATAACCACATAGTGAAGGCAAAACAACGAACTTAATAGAGTGGCACAATGTCCTCGGTGGTGAATTCATAGAGCAAATTCGACTCCCCTGAGACAAGGCCTGAGCTTTGGGGCACAAGCAATAATCCTTTCAATGTTCATTGATTATAACTCATGAAATAGACTTATGGGTTAAAGTGTACTACATCTGTATCCCTAACCTCCATGTCCAAGTATGAAAACAAATGTTAAAGTTCTTATATTATCCTCATAGAAAATCTACAAAAGATAAACAATCCTTAATACCCAGGTTGCTTTATCTAAACTAAAATACAAAACAACCCGAATTCCTAAACTGAACAAGATATTATGTATACAGATTCATGAACCTAATTGCTAAAGCCAGTTAATTTTCTGAACATTTTTCTATATCAAGAGAGTCACCTCAATGACTCCCCTCATTTATCATCTGATACAAGCATCTAGCTCAAGCCTTGACCTTGAAAAGTAAAACTCCATAGGTTTCAACCCATTTCCACAATCGTTCAGCATAAAAAATTTTAAATTTGTAGACTCATGAATACCTAGATACTCCATTTTTAGAGTTCTCAAAACATAACCAAATATGTAATCTGTTATTACTGGTCCACTATACTACTGTCACAGGGGACTTTTTATAAATGTGGCAACCCTGCGCTTGCGCCAAATTGCTTCGGCCAGTAAATTCTCTCTTCTGCAATGGAGGTTCAACACTCTAAATTTTTTGCACTCAAAATAAACACAACACACTCTTGCACAATCTTACGAAGGGAAAACTCTCTTCAACTTTTCTATTTCTCTAAGAAAATATTACAAATGTTACAACCCTTGTTGTGTTAGAGATTCAATCAACTCACTTGATCCTCTCTTGAGGTGAATCTCTAGCACAACAAGGGTTGTAACATTTGTAATCTTTTCTTAAAAAAATAGAAAAGTTGAATAGAGTTTTCCCTTCGTAAAATTGTACAAGTGTGTGTTGTGTTTATTTTGAGTGCAGAAAATTTAGAGTGTTGAACCTCTATTGCAGAAAAGAGAATTTACTGGCTGAAGTAATTTGGCGCAAGCGCAAGGTTGCCGCATTCATAAAAAGTCCCTTGTGACAGTTGGTACAGTATGAATCTTCTTTTTTTCATTAATAAAAAGGAATACCCCTTCCAAAGTCCACTAATTCTAGTTTTTCTTTCTTTCTTGTCAAAATATCAAGGTTTAACAGACAGGAAACAAATTTATAGTTCAATTTGCAGATGACGAAAATAATTTAACACTACTATATCATTGAACATGGCACATATCAGATGAAAGTAACAGGTACATTAGAAAATGCAGAGTGAAAATTTTGAGTTACGGCATTGCTAAGCATCATTTCGGCGATCTAACCAATTTCAGTAGCCTAAAATGACTATGCAACCACATAGACTTCATTTGAAAGAGCACAAGACGATAACCTAATGCTTGTATGATAATTTTCTAGAACTAGGAATTTAAACCAACTGTCCACAAAAAGTAAGAACATAAATCCTATAGTTTAACTTATTACAATTTTAAAAGGAAACTACATTGTATATTACATAACTATCAGCACAAGAGAGTGAAAGGGATAAAGCTACTGACTCGATCACCAATGTTGCACTGGTCGTTCTCGTCGTGAGCCATGAACTTTGAGGTTCGCTTGACATAGCGGTTGTAGAGCTTGTGATGGAAGAGCCTGTCCACTGCAACAACTACTGACTTCTGCATCTTGTTTGACACAACCATTCCCACCACAGACTTCATTTTTCCACTCTACAAAATGCAAAATATCATCTTTCACCCCTAAGGCTTCCACAATTTAGCCACTTTATTGCTATGAACACAAACAGACAACTATAGATAGAAGATAGTAAAATTACGAATAAAATTAGACGTCTTTTAAGTGTGGAATTACCTGCCGGATTAGTCAACGGCGACGGACCAAAATGATGGAGGTTAGCTACGATCTAACGGCGAAAGAGAGGCAAAGAAAAGAAGAAAAAAGAAATGGTACCTAGTTTTGATGCCCTGACGATAACCTTTGAGGTCGTACAATAGGACGGAGCCGTGATGGAGCGGCCGTGAGGCGGCAGCGGATTCCTAAGGGCAAGGAGGAAGTGAGTCGGTCAAGCGAAATTCAATTTTATTTTATTTTTTCTTTTATAAACATTATTCAGTGTACTCGTGCCTACGATATTTTAAAAAAATTAATTTATATAATTTTCGAAACCGGTTCAAGCTTTCAGTCAACGGTTCATTCTTTAATTTTTTTTAATATTATAATATCAATAATACGATAAGAGTTTGGATATTGATACTTACATAAGATTCAGAATATCCTCTCTCTAATTTTTATCGTCTAACCAAACATTCAAAATAATAAAATATCTTATTATTTTTTAATTTAATTATTAAAAAATTATCAAAATAATAATAGTGTCCTTTCCAAATAAATGGAAAAAATATATATTATTTTTTATTAAATTTTATTTAAACTAATTTTTTTAAGAATCAAGATAAGTATTTTTCATTAAATTACAAATAAATGGCTTAATTTATATATTTATTTTTATTATACATTTTATTTTATCACTTACACAATCATTAATCTCAGTTTTAATTTATTAATTTTATTTTTTATTTATGCTAACAACTAAAATATAGGGATAGAAAATTTCCTTTCCAATTTAATAATTAAATTTTATAAATAATTACTTAAATAATATTTATCAAGGTTTATGTTAAAAATAAAAAAAAATTTTAAAATTATATTTTTTTTTCGATATCTCACCTAAAACTATTAAGATTATTAAATATAATAATTTAAATTGTGTAAAAGATATAATATTTTATTTTTCTTCTAGAAAATATAAATATTAAATAAATTATAAAAAATGTAATTTTTAACTTAAATTATAATTTAATTCTAATATTTTTAAATATTAACTGTTTAAATGTATTTAAAAAATGACTAACTTAAATTTTTTAAATAAAAAATTCTTATTTGAACTTATATTTTATGCTCGACGAGTATAAATTTTTTTTAATTTAAAAGTATATATTATGTTGGAAAATATTTTTTATATTTAAAAATATATTTTATATTTAAAAATATATTTTTAAATACGATTATTTTTGTTTAAAATTTTTTTGAATTAATTATTTTTTAAATACATTTTTTAACGAGGATCATTTAAGTGAATTGAAGGCAAAAGGTGGTCACTGGTGTTTATTTGTTAAAAAAAAAAAAAAAGACCGGTTTATCTGTAATCCGAAAATACGCTCAAAACCGTTATCCGCTTCCCCTGGGGTTCTTCTCGTAGTTACACTCCAAACAAGTGTATCAACTTTAGCTTTAAGCTGTTTCTACTCGACTCGACTCGACTCGACTCTTCCCCTTCCTCCCAAGTCCCAACACTTTCAAGCCAAACGTGAACGGACATCTATACTATGTTTATGCTGATGGGTCTTGCTGCTTTTAGCTTTTGCATTTCTGGGTTCTTATTTTTTCTGTTATGCTGATATGCAATTGTAATTCTTGAAATATATGGTTTCTCATGAAGCAGTTCTTAGAATACTGTAGTGGGTATGTTCAATTTTCTTTTAAGAATGTTGGTTTCACGGCTCCGTGATTCTTGTTGTAGAGTTTCTATACTGCTTTGAGGGGCTGAAAAATGTGGGGATGTTATATACAGTTTCTTAATGAGCACTTCAATTGTTTTATGCGGCAGTTTAATGTTCATTAACCAAAACCAGTGTAGAAACTCACTTTCTTTACATAATTCGTCCAATTATTTGGTTCAATTCAGTAGTAAGAAGCAAAGGTTTTGTGGGTTTATCCCAAATGCGACAAAGAATGATGGAAATGACCATTCAAAGAGAAAGAGAAGTTGGTGGTGGAAGTTCTTTTTTGATGATGATGGAAATTGGTTTGGCTTGAAAGACAACGATATGGTTGAAGAGGAGCCTGCTAGTTCTAGTGATGAGGAGTTGACAGAGAATGAAAAGTTTGAGGCATGGAAGAGGAGGGCTGAGGCAATAATAGAGTTGAGGGAAGCACAAGAAGATATGAGGAATGAAGGGAGTAGAAGGTGGGAGGATTGGATTGTGGACGATCATGGAAATGGTGCTGATTCTTCTTGGAGTCAAGATTGGGATAACGGTGTTGGGGAAGGAAAGGATGAAGTGCGTCCAGATCCCAGTGATCCTGGTGAGTTTTTTCCTGAAAGGGGGTTGGTTGAGTCTGTGAGGGACTTGGTTCTTGGAAGAGAAGATAATGATATTTTATATGAAGACCGGGTTTTCCGCTATGCCTCCACAAATTCAGTACGTATCTGTGTGTCTTCTTTAAGCTTCTTATTAGATCAACACATTGCTTTTGATTTTGTTATGAGTTTGTACAATGTGAAATACATATTATCATATTTGACTTTTAATTATCAGACTATTCTCAATAATTGTGTACTTTTTTCTTTTAAGTGTTTGGACATTGTGCATGTTTACAGTTTGAGAGTTTTTAGCAGTGGTGTATGACAAGAGACCTAAGCCATTTTCATCCATGTTGTTTCAGGCTAAATTTTTGGCAGTGTTGATTCTTGTACCCTGGACCGTGGACTTTTTGGTTCATGACTATGTTCTTATGCCTTTTTTAGACAGGTAATCATTGAATGTAAGAGTAATAACTCAAGGTATTTAACTTACAAATGCATGTGACTTTAACAAAATAAAGTAAAATATAAAAAGCACATCCTTGTGGCTAATTTCTGCATGATTCTATCAAGATTTTGTGGAATAATGTTTGTTAGAGATAAGAAAGTTCTTATAAGATAGTTGAATAGTTCTAATTATCTATCTAAATGCTTCTGTGGGGGTAATTAATTATCTGCTTAACAGCAAAACTGGACATTTTTTTATGCAAGTGGTAAGTAAGGAATTAAACTGAGCAAATTCATCCTCTTATTATATTTTTTTTCAGGGATTAAAAAAAATAATCATGATCGTGTTAGTAAATTGTTTGAATGAATTTCTATTGGAGATTTGTACTGTTTCTTTATTTGTTAGCTCATTTATATGAGGAATTTTAACAAGAACTTGCTTACACCAATGTAAAAGTTGATTCAATTGCACTCTTGAATAAATTTTGTAGATCTCCTTTGCTCTGATTCCACTAGTACATTAATACTGCTGAAGTACCTGAAATGGAAAGTTTTCTGATTCACCAGTTTCTATAACTATCTGATCAATAATTGTGTATTTTATATGTGAAGGTTTTAATTTTAAGTACCATTCTGATGACATAGTTCCTTGTCTCCAATCAAGGCATTACTTTTCAAGTGTGAAAGACATAATAATTTCTTTTCTTTTTTTAAAAAGAAGATCCAATGGTAAGTTTCTAAAACGGATTAGTCCATACATTTATTTTTAGGATGCAACACAAAAGTTTATACTTGTATAAGTCATGTACACATGGTGATTTCAGGGAAGAGAGTGCAATAACAACTATTGTTCTATTCAATTTCAAGATTCATGTATATACTGGTGTTATATCATACCATTATTAACTGCAAAGAGTGTGGAAGCAGTTTATGAGACATGAAAATATGAATTAGCACAAATGTTTATTGTTTTCCAAATTAAAAAAAAATTAAGATGAAAATATTCTTGCATAATAAATTAATAAATAATTTCTGATGAACTGTTTCTGTTTTGTTTCCTACTTTTTTATTGCTAAAGCTGATTTTCTTGTTGAGATAGTATAGATGCCTTTGTCCAGGGTGGTCGTGTGCGTGTGTGAGTAAAGTGGTCTGATCTATTAGAAGATTTTGAAGTGCCTGTTTTATTAGCATCTTTTCTTAAGGGACGTTTTGTTTTCTGCTAATGTTTGCTGAGTATATCTACTGAGTTTCAGCTAAAGGCGCATAGTAACCATCATTTTATGAACAGATATGTGAAGACTGTACCACTTGCAGCCCAGTTGCTTGATGTGAGAAGACATCAAAAACTTGAAATGGTTAAGGAATTAAGAACTGAGAAAGCAAGATTTCGGCTTGAGGTTGAGATTGGTAAATCTCCACCTCTTTCTGATGAGGAGGTTTGGTGGGAGTTACGACATCGAGCGTAAGTTTAACTCTCTGTTTTGTTCATTGGCAATAGTATCTTATTTTTGTTTCAAGTAATGTAGTTTCACAAAAAATGAATAAGAGTAATGTTAGATACCAGGAACTACTCAGGGATAGAGAAAGTTGTTAAGCTTACCATAGTGTGGGCTGTGGGGTTTTTGATTCACTTGTACATTTCACAACTTAAACCGATAATACTGTTCATTGTTGTCATTATACCAAGGAGTAGTCCTGGATTTGTGATTCACAGCAGTTGTAACCTTACTAAGAGTAGCCTGACATTAAGATGGGCCCTCGTAATTCTGGTCTTTATGTAAGGGGAAAAAGAAGACATATTTACAGGATATTTTCTCTAGCTGGGGAAAGCCGGACATTCACCAATTATGGTTTTGAGGGTATTCATTTCACTATAAATACATCCACGTGTATTATGGTTAGCTGTTGCTTGAATAAATAATAGTTACTAGGCGCTCTACTAGCTTATGAATCAGGTATAAGTCTGTATTACTTTCCTCTTTCCTTTATCTCTTTATTGCCTACTGGTTTCCGTAACCCCTGACAGGATTCTTAAAATTGAAAAGATATATGATCGGGGACCAAGATCTAAGAGAGGAATAAATAGATTAGTGTATGGAATATGGAAAGGAAAAGGAAAGATCAGGAGCACAAAGCCAAAGAAAGAAAATAATAGCATTGGTTAGTTTGTATCTTTGATTAGTTACGTGCAGGGGGATATAAGCTAATGCATTCTAATGATCGATCCTAAACTGATAGCACCACTGCTTCAAATTTTATAATTCAAAATTCCATAATTATCCTAATTTTAAAAATTTAATCTTTCTTGTTTAAGGTAGTAGTGTCTTGAGTTCCTGCTCAAATTGTTATTTATGTAATGTTCAGAACTACAACCATACAAGGATTCAAGAAGCTGTTGTCCGTCAAGTTGGAGCAAATCTTGCATACCAAACTAATAGAACCTATAAAGACATCATAATATTGGTTTCAAGATTCTGAGTGTTGAAATTAATGTTACACCTGCATATCTTATGTAGATAGGATATTAACAGTTCTTATGTCATAAAGTCCAAATTAAATTACATTACTAAGTGTGTTCATATCTGCTTTGGTTATATCTTCAACAGGTTAGAGTTGAGAGATGAGTGGAGGTTAGAGAACCGTAGAGCATTTGCCAATATATGGTCTGATATGGTCTTCGGGGTCTCATTATTCATTCTTTTATACTTCAATCAGAGTAAAGTGAGTTTCCTTTTGCCTCCTTTTCACATATTTTATTTCTTCAATCATCAGCATCATGAATCATAGTAGCAGCACCACTATCACCACCTACAGTCGCTAGGGTTATCATTCTTCTTGCTTTTTTTATATGCAATTACAACAGTCTGATGAATCCTCTGCCTTGTAGTGCTGAAGACATTGGTTATAGGTTTTGACTTTCTTCAAGCAATGACCATCTGCATTATTACTGTGACTAGAAAGTTAATGTGGCAGTTGATTCTCTACGCTAAGAATGATAAGTGAAAATGGAACATGCAAAATGAATGGTGGCATGAAAAAATTGTCTCTTGCTCCTAGCAGAAAACTAAAAGATATATTCTGGATTGATTAGTGATTCCAGTTTTAACCAGATCAGTGTAGTGTAATACTAGATTATGTCCCTTTCAGTCCACATCACTCTTCTAACCAATTTAGAGATAGCCCTAAGGACTTGAATCAGTATCACTTATTTTGAAGAAAATGAAAACCAAAATAATAGGATAAAGAAAGCTAAACCTAATGACAAATTACATAATCTAGTATATATTTTCCTTGTTAAGGGAAACAATTTATATTCTCATCATAGCAAATGTGTGGGTAGTTTTTATGCGCCGTAAGCTTTACTTCTGAGTTAGAGCAGCACTGATGCTTATTATTCATCAGTTGTATCATGTTGACCAATTTATTGCAGTTCTGAGGTGAAGAATTTTGTGATTTACCGATTAATCATGTAAAAAACTTTCTAGTTTAGATTTTGCTTGATAAGTTTCTATATTTCTAGAATTTTCTTAATCTATTTATCATTATTTTAAAAACGTCCTTGTTTGCTAAAGAATAGAGAAACTACCTTGATTATTAGCCAGCATCACATTCATCATTCTAGATTGGTTTGGTTTCTTAGAGCTGTAGACAAACATTGTGAACTTTCCATGAGGATTATATTACTGAATGGATATTGGCATATTGTCTTTACATATTGTACAACAAGTATGCTTGTTTCTGCTGAAGCACAAATGGGTGGATATCAGAAATAGTTTGAAATGAAATATCTGTATCTCTGCTGACATTTTTTTCCTTTTCTGTCTTTTAATAATTTTGCAGGTAGCTTTGCTGAAATTTACCGGTTATAAACTAATAAACAATGTGTCAGATACTGGGAAGGCATTTCTAATTATTCTTATCACAGATATTTTTTTAGGGTAATATTTCTACTCTTTACTGATTGTTAATTAATATTTTGCTATACTCACTCGTTGCAAGTTGGATTGCACTGAGATGTTCTACAATTGATGCAATCTCTGGCATATTCTTGTGTTCACTAGTATAGTGACTGTTGGATATATCTTGCTTCCTTCCCTTCGATATTGTTTCATGTTTTATTCAGTTTTCTTCCTAGGAAAAATTTCCCTTCATAGTAAAAGAAATTCCATCCATTGTGCCCTAATATTGGTTCTTTCATGTATATTTTAGAAGTTGATCAAGTTGCTAAAGTTATAATGGTTCATAACTTATTCTTGTAACATAATGCCCCTAATATCGTGCAGAAATCTTTATTCTCTTTCTGATCTAATTATATAAAATTTTCAATATATTCATGTTCGTGTAACTAATTTGTCCTTCCCATCTTCTAAACAACGACATAATGATTTTATATATGGCAGGTATCATTCTGAATCTGGTTGGGAGACTTTGTTGGAGATATTTGTTGAGCATTATGGTCTTGACATTGATCAGTCTGCCATAACCATTTTCGTCTGCCTGGTTCCAGTTGTCCTCGATGCATGTGTGAAGCTTTGGGTAGGTTATATCCAAATTACTTTTATGCATGTTATTACCATGCACCACCTTATTTCACCTCGGGCACAGACACAGATTAAACTAATCCCATCCAATGTTGATATGAGAGGGATTCGATCACTTAAGAGGCTTAACCAACTAGACTATCCTCTTAGGCCATGACACAGAGCAGTCTTTGGCTTGATGCCAAGCTTATAGTCTGTGGTTCTATATTTATCTAACCAAAAGACGAACTAACATTCACAACAAGTTCATAACTATACCCTATATTTAAAATTTCTGATGTTGTAGAATGGCCTTCCATAGGAGTGCCCAGCTAATGAAATATCTGTAACAGTAATTTAGGCAACTAATGAAATATCTGTAACAGTAATTTAGGCAACCATATTGGCAGCAAGTTAATTGCAGCACACATACATTGAAAATGATGTTAATATATACAAGAATAATCTCATCCTTCTAAACTGTTTGTTTTCAATTGTTACATACCTTGATGTTTGCAAGTTCATATAGGGTTCTCTTTCTATATGCTTGTATTATCCGATGCTATAAAATCTGAACTAAATTTATCATGTTGTATCCTAAAACCTAATGAGGATCATACTTTTTACAATTCTTATTCAATTATATTTTTCTTTCTTTACAGTAATTTAATGGGTGTTTTTCAACTTGTGACCGTACTCTCTTTCTAGTCATTACGATAACTCATTCTATTTTAATTGTGCTCATGGTGCAGTTGTTTAAATTTCTTCCAAGGTTATCCCCAAAAGTTTCAAACATATTCCAAGAAATGAAGCGACACTAGTCATTGAGTTTTGCCATCCATATGAGATAATACCAAACAAGGTGCCCTTTAACATTTCTTTTACCTTCCTTTATAGAAAGCATATGTAGATCTTGTAAGTATAAATGTGAAACATGAAAAACGTCTCATACTTTGCTGAAGAGGTCGAAATTTGTGATGGTGTACAAGTTCATTATTTTCCAGATTGTTCTGTTTAAATGTATTTATTGTGCTACAATATGTTACAATAAAAGATCATGGTTATCATTTTTTGGTTCGTGATCTCTTGTTACAGAATGTTTGAGAGTTGTCAATCTCCACAAGAATAATATTTGCTTCCAATGGTGTACTTTTAATAGAAACTGCCATCTATATATATAGTTGTGAGTGCTTTTGCAAAATTTATTCAAATTTCTGCATAATTTGCTGCATCAATTTAAGGATGATTCATGTAACACCCCAAATTTGTCAAACTAAAATATATGACAAATTTGAAATAAAATCCAGAACTCCAAAATTCTCAATTATACAATTAAATCACCAAAAGAGTAAATAAATCTTAACGTACAATTACAATGCTTAAAGATCTAAGATAATATTTTTTTAGATTAAATACAATACCTAAAATTTTACTTGATACTAACTTCAATCTTTTCAATAGTCTAAGCTCAATTGAAAATCTCTATTATTTTATAATTCAAACTTCAATCAACTGCAAAATATTAATGACGAGGAGTGACTTGTCAACTTAATAAATAAATCTGTGCATAATATTTATGATTTATTAAAGACTTACATTTATACATAAATCATTGTTTAAAAATACGTAAGTATAATTATAAATATTTATTTAATTCAATTATTAAAGCTCACGTCACATTAAATACAATTAAAACTGTAAAAAGTATTTCGAAGTTCAATAATCAATCAATAACAGAACGATATAACAATCGTAACAGAACGATAATAGTAATCGTAACAAAATAATGAGTAAAACATTTATACAAATATATTTCTATATTCAAATATTTGATAAAATTCTCATTTATGTTGTACTTGAATAATTAACAAATTATTTGTAAACAATTTAAAGGTCTAAAAAAAATATAATTTCCTTAAGAACATAATTCATGAAATCATTATGTTTACATAACAAGTTTTCATATCCATTTAAGAAAAGCAAAAATATATTATGCACATATTTACTTACCTCAAATTATTGTAGAATGCTATATACTTCTATGCTTAACCAAGGTTGACCAATGCTTCAGGAACAAATAGAAACCAGAATTTTCAAAGATCATCAATAATAGTAAGAGTCTAGAAATACAATGAAGGGAAGGGAAGTACTAACTCCTATTTATAGCCAAAATTTTACATTCAAAAATTAAAATTCTATCTTTTCTTTTCTAATTCAAAACTTAAAATTTAAAATCAAATGAATAAAATCTCAATCCATTAATCTTTAATTCTTAAACTTAATCTTTCAATCTTATTTTATAAAATCAAATTCAAAATCTCAAATTTAAAATTCAAAACTTAATAACTTCTAATATTGTAATATCTATAAATAGGTGGTATTACAATTCAGCTTTTGGGTGTCAAGTTTGCCTTAATGTTAATGAAATGATGAGAAAGCCTAGTGAATTAATGCCATGTCACTTTGCAAAGAAATGTTTTCACAAGAACAAAAAAGAAAAGATCCTCAAGACGATCCACCATTGCTACCCAGACATTGAATTAGATCTTGAAGCTTATCTTTCTTAACAAGATTCAAAAGATCAAGACATCATTTTCATGCTTACAAACCAACAACCATAAGCTCATTTAGACACAGAGTAAGATTGCCCTTCAGATTCTTCCTCAAAAACAGAATTCATCTTTGACATTCACCATCTTCAATCTTACACAGCCAATCTTGACTGCTTCATAATCGCTCACAATTTCGAACGTTCCAGTTCTCATCAAACCTACAAAATATGACCCTTTAATAGACCGAATTACTCTCATTGACACTGAAGCAGTTACATCTATTCTCCACCTAAGCCGTATCTCACCTAAATACTAGAAAAGCCATATCCAATATTTCTGAGCAGCAAATAATGAGGTTTTCACAATAGATTTGATTAGTAAGTTCGTCTATATTGAATTTTTCTCGAGATTATTGATTAAGCATAAATTCATAGGCTCGGACATTCATAATAAGGATCTCATCATAAAATTTGATATTTTAGCCCAATTGTTCAAGAAAATGGTTCATATCAAGTTCAATGGATTGACATACCAGTCTTATTTTCACCCTTAGGTCCAGTCCATTATCCGCAGTCTCACAAGCCTAGAAATAGACATCAAAATCCAAATACTTTTCACATCAGTCGCTAAGTCACATTCAGAATTCCTAACCAAATGCTCAAACCCACTATAGAAAAACTCAACTTTTGGATCAGCCTACCTTTTAAAATATATGAAGATCTTAGCCTAACAAAAGCCAATCACTCGGGAATGAGACCAAAACATTTGTCTCATTTAAGCATTAGATTCTCCATGGGTATGTCAAGCATTCTATGTCAATAAACAGAGTGAACAAACTCGAGGAAAGTTAAGGCTCATAATTGATTATCGGCCTCGCAATTTATTTCTTAGAGATGATCAATTTCTAATCCCTAACAGACAAGCTTTCTTTGCTAACCTTGCAAATGTTAATATTTTCTCAAAATTCAATCTTAAAGTAGGTTTTTGACAATTGAGAATTAAGCCAGAAGAAAAATAGGGAAGACTGACCTTGATAAATAAGATATTTCGCCAACAGCTGCGCTTACCCTTCGCGACTTATAAACGACACTTTTATGTGTACTAGAGGAAATCTTCCAAGACTTGCAAAATTTAATACCAAAAGGATTCAAGCTCAAAATTATGAAAAATTATTTTTTTCTTAAATAAATAAATTAAAATTTATAACTTTATTAAAGATTTTAGATAAAGCAAGAAGAGAGAAATATGTTTAAGCTTGCATGGAGAAAGATAACACTGAGATTTCTAAACTTGTCGAACTTGCCGAACTTGCTAAACTTGCCTATTTCAAATGAAAACACTCCCTTATATAGGGATTACAAGAGAAACGTTTTGCGTAAGCACTTACAATAGCACACTACAAATAACTAGAAGAAATATTTAAAAAAGCTTTTTGCATCCCAAACCACCATTATCAATGGATTGTCAAGCCCTTCGACTTCAAAACTGCCCTATCGATATCATAAAGCAATGGTACAAATCTTTATTCCAATGGCAAAGAACATGTTAGTATACATTGATGATCTCTTGGTGTTCTCACAAGATGAAGTCTCTTATATAAATCATCTACGACAGTTCTATAACTTGTTATTACAGCACGGAGTCATGGTTTCCAAAAGGAAATAAACATTCTTTTAAGAAAAAATTGAATTTTTAGGAATGATGATCTCAAAATAAAACTATAAACTATAACCACTTTTTGCCAAATAACTCTTAAAATTTCTAGAAGAAAACTTCACAACGAAACAAGTCCAATAGTTTTTAGGAGTTATCAATTACATGGCAGAATTTGTTCTAGTATATACTAAAAAAAGTTATGGTCACCACTCTCATATACTAGAACTAAGGAATTTGGAGTAGTAGCAACTGCTGAGCTACCTATTTGATTTTTTGTATTACTGTCGTATGCTTTGAACTCTATGATGGGGCATATTTTTTAGCATGAGTTATAAAGGCTTGATTATTGTAGCTAACTTTAGAACAAATTCTGCCATGTAATTGATAACTCTTAAAAACTGTTGGACTTGCTTCGTTATGAAGTTTTCTTCTGAAAATTCCAAGAGTTGTTTGGTAATATGTGTAGTCAGGTTCAGTACTCACTAACTACTAGCAACCTAGGGAGAACAGTTCGTCCAAATTGAGATCCTAGATTTTCTCATCTCTTCTTAGATCAGAGAAGGGTTCAACCATATCCACTTTAGTGGAATAAAGTTTGCCCTAACATGCCATGCCAGAAAAGGACTTCTAGTCACCTCTAAGAATAGTAATGGTCATTATGTTCCCCAACTTCTCTATGCCTATTGATGACCCACAACTCTCTTCTTTCTTAAAACTCGAGGTTTAGATCATAAGAGCAGTATCAAATGTTACCACTTACATGGCCACTTTGTATTACTAATTGATCTACCGAGTTCAAAACTATACCATAAATATTACCTTGACAAACCAAACTACAGATTTCATTGGAATCAAACCAAGTCCCTAGCTGCACCTATATTCCTAAACAAATCACCAAAAAAAAAAAAAAAAAGCTAGAAGAGCTACTTTCTTTTAAATGGGTGACAAACTATGAAAGCCAACATACAACTTTTGCTACATCTATTTCCCAAGTCTCCTCTACAGAACCCACTTTCAGAAGAACAAATAATGATAATATAAAGATATGTTTTGAACCAGCCAAACCCTCGGATGTCTCTTTCCCAACTCAGTTTAAGATTAATTCAAACACATCAGAGATTTATGCTTTCACCAAAGATGGCAGTCTAATTTGGTGTTGAACACCGCATAACTCAAAAAATCCAACATGCCTTTGTCCCGCTTATCTTGAAGATGCAAATCCCTACCAACCTGCATAAAGAACCTATAGAAGTCCTAGACATCTTCTAGATGGCCAACAACAACAAAAAAAGCCTCCAAAACCCAGAACTTCAGATGAGTTCTATGAGGCTTGCAAAATGCATATTCCAGGATATGACACTCTCAGAGAAGATACATGAAGGTACCAATTCATAATCTGGTACTCTGTATCAATACTTGATCTTACTCCTCCAAAACCAACAAGATGGGATGATCCTTCTCAAAATCCACTGCCAGCACCGACCTATATGTATTAATCACATTTTTCATCCATTGACCCATAAGAAAACCCAGTCACCAAAGAAAAATTAAACCTAAAACTAGAACGCCAACTAGAGAAATAGTTAATCTCTCACAAGTAGAAGTGGCCCTAAACTGGCAAGCAGAAAACTCCTTAACTCAAAATGCTTATTTGTAAAGAATTGATGTCATAACTGCAAGAATAAAAGCATAACTGTCACAACAACACCACCAATTTGCTGAACCAATTGAAGCCTTAAAATAGCATATTGAACGCCTACACCACATTATCCTAAAACATGTATAACTTTCTCTTCTTTTTGATCACTACCAAAGGAAAATGAACAACTTGAAAGCTCAGCTTATTTCTATGGAGTCGAACATGCAACTTAAACACATTTCTCTCTTCTTTCTCTATCTAAAATCTTTAACAAAATAATAAATTTTAATTTATTTATTTATTTAAGAAAAGAAATAATTTTTCACAACTTTGAACTTAAATCTTTTTTATTTTAGTATTAAATTTTGTAAATTTTGAAAGATTTCCTTTGATAAATATAAGAGTTTACTGTTTGTGAGTCGCGAAAGGTGAGCATAATCATTGCGAAATGGTTCACCCCCACCTCCCCCCATCATTTGGTATCAGCCAATAGGGAATTTTCATAATAATGGAAAGAATTTTTTAAAAAACTTTTTAATTTCCTTGTATGTCGGTAAAATTTTATTTCCGTCTAAATTTGATTACTGATTTGGCTTGGGCTTTTTTTAATTTGGGCCTTTCAGTCTCTATTCACTTAAATTGGGTTGTGATTGAAACCTTCGGGCTGAGTTTTAGTTGTCTTACTCTTCTTTAATAGTGTATTTCTGTAAATTCTAAATTTTGAGTAGCTTTTAACCAGTAAAATTATATAGATATTTTTAATATTACATATTTTTTTTAAAATATATTAATTAAAATAAGGAAAATGATAAATCCATCCATAATAAATTAAGCACAGCTTCCAAATTTAAAAATTTTGCTGAACTTCCATCTTGAATGCAATAAGGGGATTCCAAACAATAACACATGAAAAATAATGCAATAAGGTAATTTTTTTTCTTAAAATTTCAAAGTACAAGAAAAATTAAAAAATAAAAATTTAACTATAAATAACTTTACATAAAAAATTGTCAATTTTTCT
Source organism: Melia azedarach (assembly GCA_028052125.1). Lineage (NCBI taxonomy): Eukaryota > Viridiplantae > Streptophyta > Magnoliopsida > Sapindales > Meliaceae > Melia > Melia azedarach. The sequence continues at coordinate 11,303,206 of CM051403.1, forward strand.
CACATTTTAACTATTATTCTCCATTTCTACAATTTCTTTATAACTCAAATCTGTCCGAATGTGGGTTAGATTCCATGTTGGACAGTAATTGAGGCATGTTCTTTCTCATCGTTATTTATAGATAAAATGCTAAGCTAAGTCTAAACGGGAGGAACGGATGATGAATTAGCTAAATATATTTTGAGTAATAATATACATGAAAATGATTTATCTATACAAAACCATATCCCAGGATATGACTAAAACAGTACTATATTTTCTATTATTCTTTTTTATCCCTTCAATCGTCTATCATATAATATCTTTTTCCCCCTTAGTTGTTAGAATTTAAGGAGAATTGGTTATTAATAAGCATTAATGAAGCTGCTTCCGAGTGATCATCCACCCGGTTTGTAGTGGATGTTTGTCGTTCAAACGAACACTCTCATCGTCCCTTAGATGTCATACTTTTATTATTGGATGGTATTGGTATAACCTATAAATCACCATAGACCCACATATACCTAATAATAACAACACACAAAATTTAAAATACATGTCATACTTTTATTATTGGATGGTCCTACTAGAGCGTCCTGCCTAAAGCTTTCTCATCAGTCACTCGCATAATGCTTCAATAAGCTATGCCTTTTCAAGTCTTCTCATAAGTTTATTCTTAAAATGAGTTTGAAAGAATGAGTACACAGATGAGCTTCTAGTAATAGCCTAACATACAGAGCTGTTTGACCAGTAAATGAACATTTCAAACAACATTTTGTACTTTTTGAATCAGAACTGCTCTATACCTTCAGAAAACAACATTCCCCTTAATAAGCCCAAGTACTATATAACTGGAATTGTTGTACTTCTACAACAACTAAAGTATTTAGTAACTACACATTTCTATTCGGTAACAAATATTCTAGCACTCCTTTGTAAATACTTGACGACTAGTGATTTTATTTCGCAACAACTATGGCTTGAAAGTTACAACAAAACAATGCCAAATGGAGCTGTATCTTCGAGGAGACTCCCGGGAATAATGGTAAATCATTGTTCATTCCTTTGTTTACAAATCCAAGAATTTCACCCAAGTAGAGTTTATGCAAACGATAAAAAGTCAAAATGCTTTTGCATCATACCACAAATGACAAACAAGAAAGATTTTCACAGAAATGAAAACTCTCACATTTTTCATTCTCTTTCCTATTACTAATGCGTGATAAGCATATAGACCAATGAATAGACTTACGAGAATCTTAATATGACAAGAAAATATTTAATTTTGACAAATGTAATTTGAACCGTTAGAATTCAGTCAGTTATATGCAAAAACAGTTTCAATACAAATGTTCAGTGTTTTCAGGAACAACTTGGCATTGGATACAACCATTTTGGAAACACAAGCATCATTGCATCCAACAAATAAAATCAAACAGAAGTTGTATTCAAAGGATTCACATTTAAGAAGAACTTGCTACAAAGGTTTCATATTCAAAATGAAAATGACAATTCACCAATTAAATCAACACAACATAACATAATATACTGAAAGGTACTCAATTCAATTAACGAGGAGCTTTCTTTTTCCCCGCAATAGTAACTCTCTTACCCTTCAATGTCCGGCAATTGTTCTTAGTGTGTTGGCCTCTGCATGGCAAGCCCTGAATATGGCGTACACCTCGGTAGCACTGAATCTCCTTCAATCTCCTTATAGCTAGCGCATTGAATCTCCTCTGAAAAACCAAAATCCGAAAGCAGTCAAAAGCCCGTTCAATAGAGACGGCAATTTGTGACAAAATTGGATTGAACTGAGATGACAATATTAATGATATTGTCTGAGTTTACATATACAACCCAAAATTGCCACACCCAATATCCGTTACTGATTGTGAAATAGCAATATTTGTAAATCAGGTACTGAATTTCCAGTTTCAAATTACAAAAACAGTTTTCCAAGAACAATTTGCTAAAAAAAAAAAGCTATTACCAAATCGCCTTCAATCATATACTTGGAGACTTCATCACGAATGGAGATTAGTTCTTCGTCAGACAAATCTTTGGTAATTTTGTTCTCCAAGCTGAGATCACAGAGAATTTGGCGAGCTCTGGTGCGTCCAATTCCATGAATGTACTGAAGAGAGAACTCCAGGCGCCTGTTGTTTGGAATTTCCACACCTCCCACACGAACGCATTGAATACTTAAACTGCGATACTGCTCATAACACAAATAACTAAAATTATATCGATGCTTTCATTAATTAATTCCTTTAAAAGAAAAAAAATTAGCCTAAAATTGCAGGTAAGAATACAACAAGGTTGTTAATTAGCAAGGAAATAGAAACAAAAATATTGACCTGAGGCTGGTTTGAAACTGGGAGACAGAGGCTGTTGGAGAGGAGACTACCGTTACGTCCGTTACAGATAACGGAGAGCGAGGGAACTACAGGCATTGCAAGCGTTTGTGCCATTTTCTCTCTGTTTTTCCCTTCTTTTTTTCTTTTTTCTACCGTTTTCTCGGCAACCAAACACGGAGACTGGTAAGTTAGGTTGCTAAGAACTTATCCTTTTAGTTGCCAGGAGAGGGAAGTGATCCACTGTACTGAATCGTACCCTTTATTTTTTGACACGTAAGCACTGGACTAATGTACGAGGCCCAAGCCCAATTAACTATTAAGTGAATAATTTAGATTGGGCCCGTTTACTCTATCGGCTACGAATGCTTAAATTCGTAGGGAAGTTGTAATTATTTATCCACTATAATAATTTCCTCTACTATTTCAATATTATTTATACAATTATATAATTTACATTTTATATTTTTTTTCTTGTTTGGATGTGTCTCCTTTTATTTTATCTTGTCATCTAGTGTTATGTTGTTATCCATGATTTTTTTTTTGTTGGTTTTAACTAATGAATTATTGTTTGCCAATCAATTATTAATTGTTCTCTCTCTCTCTCAATTTATATATATATAGAGAGAGAGAGAGAGAGAAATTTTGTTGAGTTTTGATGAAATTAACAAAAACAAGACAATTTATTTATTTTTAATTCTAAGCTTTTTTTTAAGTCAAAGATTTTTGTTATTAAAATAGATTAAGAATGTGAAAAAAATAATAAAATTACGAATATTTTCGGCTTTTCATCAATTTTGGTTGATTAATTTTTACTAGGTTAATAATTTAGATAAACGAATTGTATTTACATTAACACAAATATGATTATTTTATTATTTGTATAACATTAATATAATTTGTTTATTATTTGTGTACAAATTTTTAAATTCGAATACGACTTGTTTATATAGATATAATTATTTATTTAAAATTCAAGTCATTTAGATATAGTTATTCATTTAGACAGTAAATATAGTTATTTGTTCAATTCATTGAGTTTTAAACGAATAAATTGATTAAAAATGTAAAACACAAATACGATATAATTATTAATTATTTGATATGAATACGATGCGATTATTATTTGTTTATAATTTTTAAATTTAAATTCATTTAATGAAATTAAATTTTTATTAAATAATTGTATCGTGTATCAAATTATTACCCTTAATTTTCGGTGTAAACTTCGGAGAGAGGTGATAGAAAATACCCCCGAATGAAAAGTATACATAAAAAGCAAAAAAGAAGAAAGATATGGGCAATTGACAACACGAGGAAGAAATCGATGAGAAGAAGAGATCAATAATTTAATAAAAAATTATTATATAATAATAATAAAAAAGGACGGAGCAATTTAGGATTTTTTTATTAAATATAATTTATTCTTTATATTTACTTTTAAACGAAAAGCAAGCTTGATTGGCGATGGAGAAATATGACAATGAAATTCTTAAAAAATTAAAAATAATAATATTTTTTAATTTTAAATTAAAAAGATACTTTTTTATATTAATAGCGAAAAAAATCTAATAAAAATTATATCACTGATAAATATTTTCGACTCAAAAATTTCATTGGAATATATTTTTATTTTTGATAGTCCAAGTGCCTTTTACTCTATAAATTATATATAAACTAGTTTTATAGTATTAATTATAAAAATATAAAAATAATACAATTGATAAGAATAAATAATATAAATATACCATCATGTTACATAAATTTATATTTTTAACATTATTGCTCACTCTTATATCAACCTTAACACATGAAATTTAAGCATTTTTAAACTACCATCTAATGCACCTACATAAATTTCTTAAAAATTATAATATTTTGTAAATTAATTCTTACAATATGAAAAACTAATCTTACATAAAAGAGAACTTATAAGTAGCTTAAAATAAATTTCTCAATTTTACTTAATTAGATTGTATATTTAATTAAGTAATATTGAAAAGAAAACTTTGGATAAATTTTTTGTTGTAACACATTTTATTCATCTATCACTCTAAAATATAATAAAAGAATATATTTGATTTAAAAAAATTAAGGTGCATTAACAAATAAAAATATTTATATAGTTTAGAAGGTTTTTTAAATTAATATAAATAATTATTTATTTAATTATAACGTTAAGTAGGATTAGGTTATTTCATAATTTTAAACACATGCATGGAACAACAATAAAGTCGGTACAATTTCACACTCATTCGTTCTCTCAAAATTTCAAACAAACCGCCTAAATCTAACTAACCACGTATTTTAGAAATTACTTAGCAACCGTATATACCTAATCTAAATAGTAATATCTGGACCCCCAATATATTATATATTTACAAATAAAGACATTTCTTTTATTTATATTAAGTAAATCCCTAATATGCGTTTAAATTACTAAATCTATCTTACAATATTAAATATATTATATAATATAATGATATTTTGAAAATATTAATTTAGTAATTATAGTTTTAAATATGAATAGATTTATCATACAAAGTAGTAATAAATAAATTTATAAGAATTTCTTTAAATAAAATTGATATATAATAAATTTATTTAAAATTTGTATTACAAGTTTAATTTAAATTTTAATGCGGGACAAAGAACCCGTTTTTGTCTCGGCTGTAGTATTGGAGGCTTTGAGAAAGTCGAAATGTCTATATATCAGTAGAAGATTTCGCAACTACCACAGCCCCTATTTCCTGGGACTAATAAGTAATACAATAATTTTCTAACTATGTTGCTAATCACAGTACAAGCCTTTATGGGTTGTATATGAAGATATGGAAATAGATGTTTTCTTTTTTTTGTCTTTTCTTCTGCCTTTTTGAATAAAAACAAAATAAATACATTACAATAATAAAACTAAATAATATGGTAGAAAGATTCATATAATCTTCTTTTTTTATAATAATTAAATTTTTGATATTAGATGAAGAATAAATATGTTTAAAATATTTGAATATTTCAAATTAAATTATGACAGCATCCACTAAAAAAAATCTTCAGAATATATAGTTTATGTATCATTTGATAATTGATATGGATCTAATTGATGTAAGATAGAAAAGTATATTCTCATTTGTGAAAACGTAACAAATAGAGATCCTGGTGTTATTATACAGTTAAATTACCAGCATAAATAATGTTTTATAGCATAACCATAAACCAACTCCTACTATATAATACTCTCATTTCTATTTCTCCAAAAAAAAAAAAAAAAAAAATCCCAAACCCCAAAAACCCCTCCTCCCTCTCTCTTTTCAAGATTTCTCTTTTCCCTCTCAAATTTTTTCTCGATTCTGAGTTAGGTTTTTTTTTTTTTTAAATTTTTTTGAACAATTTATTACATATTGTGCTTTTAGATCTCTGAGTCATGGCAACGCCTCTGCACGATCAAGATCGAATCGTACCTACTGGTATATTTTTTTAGGTCTTTCTTGCTCTGTAAATGTGCTTAGTTGATTCGGTTGTTGTTGTTTTCTAGTTTATTGTTCAATTTAGGGTTTTGGAAATGAGATTTAGGATTTGAGCGTTGTGGAGTTTGAGAAATGCATTGTGTTAGTAAAGACATTTTGTTTTTCGTGATTTTCTTTTTGACCTGTGGGGACTACTGTTTGTGTTGTTTTAGTTTTGAATTTTTAACATTGAAATTGTCAATTTTGTTAGTTCGGATTTGAATTGTAATATTTGTTTCTTTTTTGAATTTCCTTTTTTTTTTGGTTTTTTGTTAAATATGAGTTGCTGTTTCTAGGGCTTAGGAATTTGTTACATTTGCTTACTTCTGTCTTCGTGCATTCATTTCATACATATTTTTTCCGGTTAATTTTAACATCTACAAAATAATATTAAAGTATTACTTATTGTGTGGGACGATAGCGTGGTGTTGGTTTGATGACTTTTTTTCTTTTTCTAATTTCATTTTTTTGATGCGTATTTGAAAACAATTTGATGTGTTAATTTACATGTACTTAATAATTGTGATATTTGTAACCTTAAAAAATGTTCTGATCTGTAAAATTTAGGATTAGGAGTGCAAATAAGTTAGTGTAATTAATGTGAATCCACCATGGACAAGTAAACTAAATACAAGAGTGGTTCCAGATATTGCTGTGAGCTCAGCAGACGATATTCTTTGATGCTTGCAGCTCACTGGAATTCTTGTTAGATTGAGTGCCTGAGACCACATCCTCTTCCTAGCCTCTGTAATTTAGGAAGGAAAACCTTGTGCCACAACTCAAACTCTGCTTTCATGCTGAACATGGTAGCATAGAGCTGCCAGATGTGTACATTTGACATTTTTATATAATAGAGTTCTCTCATAGATTTAGCTCAGAAACTCGGCTGTTTGTAAGCTGGTTGCGTTTACTTAACAACTAAGTACCTAAAGGCTGAGGGATCTCATGAACAAAATATCTAGCACTTGGTTAACAACAATATAGAAAAAATTTCAAATCTCCCTTAATGCTTCAAATGACTTTCTAACATATCAGCTGGCAGCACAAAAGAGTTGAAAAATATGAAGGTTGATGAGCCAGATATGGTGCTAGCAAGAAAAGCATGCTGGTAATAGCATTTCACCACAAGTGCTTTTCATGTCTCACCTTTAGATTCTATTTATCATGTCAGTGCGCCCCCAGAGTGCCTTGTGTCTATAGAATGTGCAGTGTGGCATAATTAGACCTGTGCCTGTCTTATACAAGTTTATCCTCTGTCACCAGTTCATAATTTCTGTATTTTCTTTTTTTTTTTCTATTGTTTGAAATATATGCATGCTGCATGGAGAACCAAGAAGTGTGAGCATTCTGTTTTGTACCTTTCACTATTTGTTTTCTGTTTGTCCACCGCCATCAATGCATGTGCTATTGGATCTACTTTATGCCAACTTATGTGAGGTTTGCATTGCTAGTTATTCCTGATTTCTATGCTTTTGAGTTCTACTGAGCCGCTGAACTTTCTATGCTGGATGCAGGAGAGAGACCTGTTAAGCCAGATAATTCAACAGAGCAGGTATGCTGATTGAGATTTCCTTAGTAACTATCTTTTGACTATGTTCATTTCTATATTTTGGTAAGATTAGGTGAATGTGTTGCATTAGCGCTTCATTTTGTAATCTATTATCAGCTACTTTCGCCCAAAGATGAAAGGATTGTTTCAGCAAATCCTTCTCCGGATGCAGCCATCATAGGACCTCCGAAGGATGTCACAGAACAGCCAGAATCTGCAGATAGCGGAGATTGTAGCAATGTCCACCTACAAAATGCATATGTTTCCCATGAACAAAATATACCATATGGTGGGTTGTTTCTATGTCCTTACTGCTATAATTGGTTCCCACTTCAAAGCCTTAGATAACACTGTTTGCAGCATTATATGACTAGCCTTCATGGGAAATTAATACTATATTAACTCTTCTTGTCATTTGACCGACTTTGGAATTTTGGACAAGCTTGTTTGTTTGAAGTAAAAGATCTGAAGCCATTAAGGAAATGAGAGTATTGATTGATATATCATAGTTGATTTTGAAGCTGGAGTTTAAGAAGCATTAAGTTGATTATGCTTGCAATTTCTTCTGCCACATTTTCTTACTAGTTTTGTGGAACATCAAGGTGATGATATGTTCTAAATTGTCTTTGGCTTCAGGTTATGGAAATAACACTTCTACTTGGGATGGTTATTCTCAATATGTTAATGCTGACGGCTTGCATGTATCACCGGTAAGGATGATGTCAGCGCTACTGAAGCTTTAGATCCATTTTCTGAATTGTCTACATATACACATTCTGATTTTAACTGGATTCAGGTTATCTACAATGACAACCAGTCCTTTATGTTCCATTCTGGTTTTGGCTTCAATCCTGAAATGGCATACGGACAATACTCCCCTGTTGCTACACCACTGCCTTCTATAGTGGTGGATGGTCAGCTATACTCACCTCAGCAAATACCCTTCTCTCCATCTTACTACCCGCAACCTAGTCCTCCAAGTTTGCCTTCGGCACTTCCAGTTTCACCATCTGAGATGATGACATCAGAAAGTGGAGCCGATAACTTGCTTTATGGGCCAAGTTCTGGTTATTTTGTACATTTTGGATCTTTTGGTGGGGGGAATATATCTGGGAATCCCGGTTCTAGTCCTTTAACTTCTCCAGCAACTTATCCTCAACCAATGGGCATACTTGGGTCTTATGAGCAGACTACTGGGCAGGTTTGTTGTCATTTAATTTAGATTGTCATATTTGAGAGGTATTGCATATAGAAGGTAAAATTTCAGTGCAGTGAAATTCTCTTACACTCATGTTGACATTATCATTGTTTTTAGCATGATCATTACTTAATGGAGCAGCTATATTAGTAATACCTCCCATTGACTATTCAAAGATGTGCCCCTTGTTTAAAGATCTGAAACTTGTAAAAGATTCTTTTCACTATATTTCTGCCTGAAAAATTATGAAAACAGCATATACTAATATACAAATTCTCTAGTTTACCCTTAAATCTTCTGTTTTTACTTCTGGTTTTGAAAGTGGCAATAGGCTATCACATGTTGTCTTACAATGCACCTGACAAAATGAACTAAGATTTTGTTTCCAAGAAGGTTATGGCCATAGATAGCAGAATGGTGCTATACAATTGAGTCAATAGCTGGACAGCCCCGTCATTACTTTTATGAAATTTTGGGACTGGTACATTGGTTGGCTTATGGATTACATTTAATGGACATGGTAGTTAGCTTTTGAAGGGCTGTTTTTGTTGCCCTCAAACATGGTTTTTTTTTGTCTATTCTGCCCATTTTTTTGAATAAAATTCTTTTGTTTTTTATTATCATTATTATTATTGATTTAAAAAAAAAGATCAATCAATTGCCTCTAAATATTTATGTGCTTTTCGTTTTCTTTTTATTTTGCATTGAGATACCGGGCTTGATTTTTGGGTGCTATATTATATTGGTCCTGTGTTTCACTGAAGGTTATAATATTACCACAAAATTAAATTTATTAATGTCTCCTCATTTCCCTCCTGAGAGGGATAAGAACTAAATATAGAAATTCTAAAAATTCAATTAATTAGTGAGGATCTAGTGGTTTTTTGTAAATATAAAGTATGTAAAATGAATTAAGAAGCTTTGTATTGTTTTCGGATTTTGCCAGCTCAAAATCTTATATCCAGAGAATATTGCCTTATTTGTGGTATATGCCTACTAAACGTTATTCTGGACTGTGAAATGTTTGCTAATATTTGTTTGCAATATCATGTATTGGAATTATGACTGGATAACAAATATATTGGCCCTGGATACAGTAGAGTTATTTCATGGTGTTCTGTTGCTGAACCTATCTTTATATAGGATAAGGCTGGGAAGTTTTAGAAAGATGAAGGCTTCATATACTACTGTTTTGGCTTTAAAATAGTTTCATACATCTAAGTTTTTGATATCTATGAGCTTATCGAATTGTCTACTAATATACTTGCAGATTTCTCAACAACAAAGACCATTCAATCCGTTTGGATTGCCACCAAGTTCTTCCACAGGAAGCTATCCTCACAGTGCCAGTTATCAGGGCACTTATTATGGGAGTAATGACCGGGCTAGATTTGCTCCTGACAAGTGCCGGAGAAGAGAGAGAGACCAGGATTCAATTTGCATTTCCAGTGATTCTCATGCTATTGACCGCAATCGAGGACCAAGAGCTACAAAGATGAAAAGCAAGAGCACCACTGAACAGAGCTCTTCATCTGGTAATAGCAAAGCCAATTCATCAGGCTCTGGAATTAATTTTGAATTGTACAACTCGCCAAATTTTTCCACTGATTATAAGAATGCGAAGTTCTTTATTATCAAGTCTTTTAGTGAAGACAATGTGCACAAAAGTATTAAATACAATATTTGGGCCAGCACACCTCATGGAAATAAAAAGTTAGATGCTGCTTATCGTGAAGCGAAGGAGACAAATGGCAGCTGTCTGGTCTTCCTACTGTTTTCGGTATGTTACTGTAACCTAAAATAATTGTTATAATCTATGCTTCTAATATATGGGAGTAACTTCGGTTACTGGTTCATGGCTGAATCATATCTGATGAGTATAACATGAAAGCCCAAAACTAGGCATAAGGAATGATTGAAGGTGGTCTATTTGATAAAGATGTCTAAGAAGTAGGGTTATTGGTTGTTCACTTCATCTCTGAAGTTGGCATTTTGAATTTGTGTTGACATTTGGTATGAAATTAACACATGGAACATACCTTTTCACTTTGTAGTTCAATGTTTATTTGCCATGTTAGAAGTTTCTTGAATAAAGTCATTGTTTTTCACCTTGCCCTTATCTAGTTTGTGGATGCACTTTGTATCTATTCAGTACGCCTACAAGTGGTTCATTAACTTAAAAAGCTTATGATTCCTTATTATTGTGATTGCATACCGTGCATGCTTACTACCCACGTAAACCAATACATTATTACTTGCCTTAAGTTATCCCCTCTAACATGATTCGTACTGTGGTTCAGTATGGCTGTGCCATGGATATATTTCTACATCTTTCTTATACTTTGGGGAGAATTCTCCTGTTTTAGTTTTTTCTTTATGAATATTTCTTGACATTACTTCTCTTTGCTGAATTATCATCTATCTAGACACCAACACAATGCATGATTTATTTTACTTTTATGAGAATCATGAGATTTGATGAGAAACCTGTTGCTCTTTACATAGTTATTTTAAACTGATTTATACTGTGGTGAGAATCTCATCTTTTTATCTAACCAGTGGTCTGAAACCCTTTGATTCACAACTTTGTACAGGTCAATGCTAGTGGTCAGTTTTGTGGGGTTGCTGAAATGGCAGGACCTGTGGATTTTGAGAAGAATGCGGATTATTGGCAGCAAGATAGATGGAGTGGGCAGTTTCCAGTCAAATGGCATATTATCAAAGATGTTCCTAACAGTCGATTTCGTCACTTGCTTCTTGAAAATAATGATCTTAAGCCTGTAACTCACAGCCGAGATTCTCAGGAGGTAGCTATTTATTTATTTTCTTTTTTGGGATTGGGATTTGCCTGTTTGTTCCTGACTAATATTTCTAAATAGTAACTCATCTGGAATCTAGAACTGTTTTCAGACATTTTAGATGGTCATGGTATTATATATACTGATACCTTGTCTAGGGTAAAATCTTTTGTGCTTAATTTGCTCATATACTTATTCATGATTTGGGATTCTGTGGATAAACTTGTGGGGGGCCATTCTGCGTGGTACAACTTTGAGTAATGGAAAATTTTCTTGTTTTGTAGGTTACTAGTGTTTATTTAGCACATGCATAACATGTTGTACAGAAAAATAGGAAGGATTCCACATATTGATTTCTGCATTTTTCGCTAAAATATAATTGTCTTTTATGCCCTCATGATCCTGGACAACTCATGGCTGAATATGTTTTGTAGCTTCTGCCAGACATCAAAGTCCTCTAGTTGTGAAGCTTCATTATTCTCTTGAATGCTAGGGCTGTTGTAAACCTCATTCCCAGTTATCATTTCCTATCAGGATGAATACATCTGTCATTGTTCTTGTTTATGTTACTCTTTTTCTTAACCTTTTGGTGATTACTCTTTTTTAGCTGTGGCTCTTATGTTTATAATTTTGAGGTTACTTTTGCATGACATTTTTTCTTATGCTGACATATAATCAGGTGAAATTAGAACAAGGTATTGAGATGTTGAAAATTTTTAAGGATCATGATGCACGCACGTCTATTTTAGATGATTTTGAGTTTTACGATGAGCGGGAGAGATCTTTGAAGGAAAGAAGAGCTAGACAACAAGCTAGCTTGACTAAAGGTGCTCCAGATTTGCTTGCTGAGGATTCTGTAAACCAAATTTCAGATAGTTTAGCTCAAAACCTCCAGTTGCAAGACAGTGTCAAAGAAACACTGGCAAGTAATATGGGTGTCGTCTCAAGAACTGAGGTTTCTGGTTCACTCGCTCATGCTTCCGTAGGTACTTCTGGTAGCTTCTCTGAAGTTGTACACTCAGAAGATAAAGAGTAACAAAGAAATTTCTGCAGCTGAAACAAGCAAGAATTGGAATTGAGAAAGGCCGTAAAGAAAAAACAATTATGTTGACAACTAGGAGCAATTAGTTGTAGGTGTTGCAGGAATCTGTGGGATGCTTGCTGTATCCTAACAAACTCTTTGTTCACTTGGTGATTTGATAGTTTTCATCCCTCTTTTTTTATTTTTTTCGACTGACAACATTGACGTGGTATTGGGGGCAATTTGAGGAGTCAGCTGCAATCTGACTGGCTATCTGTTTTTGCTCTGTTTTCTTTTTCTTTGGTCAATTGTTTAGAACAGTTGGGAGTTGATCCAGGCCTGCTAAAGCGGGTAGGCAGTCTGATACCTGACTTTGTATTATTGTTTGAATTTACTTAGGTGTTTTACCAGAAGGTGGTGTTCGGAAATGTGGAAGTGTTCAAACGGATCCATGTGGGAGGTAGTTTTTGTATACTATGTGCCTGATGCCTTTACTGAATGTAATGCTAGATTTCTCATTTACCGGTTTTCTGAGGGCTTCTGGCTGATGGAACGAAGGATTTGTAAACTCACCCATTTTGGGCAGAAAGTTATTATTAATAATAATTAAAAAAAAATTACAACAAATGCATTGTTAAAGACATTGCAATTAGCAGTGTTTCCTTCCTTTTTAACGTACTATGAGGTGACAGGATGTGGACTTTATGCTATTGTTATTGTATTACGAATCCAATTTGCTTATTTATGGCAACACTAACTGACTCTTGATCTCAGAATGCTGGTGCTTGAACAACCCTACTGTAAATGGGTGAATGTTTTATTTAAGATTAACCGGTATGCTTAGATGCCCACAATCAAAAGATCCAGTTCTTTCTCTTTTTCTATTTAAATATTTTTCTTAGAAGCTTTCTTGGAGTTGTGCTTATGGAAGCTTCGATATTCTTCGTGTTATCATATTTTGCCAGAGGCACGCATATTAAGTGCGCGTGGCTTGTTATCACCGTTCCTTTCCCTTTTGAGGCAACAGTAAACATTGCATGCCTACGCAGAAGAAAATTGATTGGTTCGTGTTTAGATTCCATGCTTTACGACTAATCAATTGATAAGAAAGTGCAAATATCCAGACGCGAGAAAGAATAGCATCAAAGTGATGAAGAGGAAAATTCATCTTCAAACAGATTACTGTGAGCATCTAAGAATACGGATTCAGCTTAATTCATTTCGTCATTATGCATAATGTTATGTTATTATTATTCTTATGCAAATATTAATTTCAAAACTTTTAACATAAAATTAGAGAGGGTTGTGAATTATATATAAATACACAAAAAAAAAAAAAATTCTGTTGGAAATGGATGTCTCATTTGAATATAAATGAACAATGAGCAAATTTCCATATGTTCAACACAAAGTCGGCTGAAATAATACAAGGAGCCAATAACTGGCATTTCCATCATCTCCCCAACATCTGAAGCCTGTATCTTCCAGTAGCTAAAATGGAAAAATTAGATATTCCATTGTTTCTGACTTGGATCAATGCCAGTGCTCATAGTTCTGTTCAGAGTATACCAGTTATAAAATACTGTCACCAACCCACTCTGACTGAGTTGTAAATCTCTAAGTATTTTCCAGCAGTGTTGTTCCAGCTATTGTCGACTTCCATAACTTTTCGCACAATGCTATTCCATTCTTCTGGTTCTACATCAAGAAATAAACCAAATAACTATGTTAACAGGAAACAGAAATAGTTTGACAAAGTAATCTACTGTACTCTCAATTTAACCAACTTCAAAAGGAAGCATGGATGCTGAATTGACAGAGAAAATGATATACTAGAAGTAAACCACAAGGGAGACCAGTGTGGTTTTGAAACCTAGGTGACAGTTAGTGATTACTTTCATCAGAACTTAAGACAATCCAGAGTATCATTCAATTAGTTTTCCATGATCCATGAAATAGCAGTATTAGGCATCAACACTATAATAATTGATTTCCCTGTAAAGTCCCAGCAAGATCTTCCACTTCAACTATCGGACAATATTTCACTGCAATTGTGTGAATAGACATGCAATATGATTATGGGCTGGAACTAGATTGATTCTGGAGGCTGGGAGAATAGGATTGTTGACCTCAAGGTAACAGACATTTAACTTTAGATGTAAATTGGACTTACTGTCTCTGTAATATGCAAACGCACGGTCTAGAGCCCAATTTAAGGATCCTTCATCTATTCCTTCAAAGACAAACCTGCAAAACAGAATATATGTTGTACAGGTTAATAAGAGCAGCATCCGACTTTAGACACGTAAAACAGTAACACTGTCACTCTACTAGTTCAGTTATGTGAAAATGGACCGCCTGGTTATCAATCCCTTAATCTGGTTCCACATCCTTGGAATCAGAGAAATGGATTCTCATTTGGCCATTTTGATATGTCAAAAAACCAGAAATATGATGACTCAATTGCAGAATTAGATGGCAAACTTCAGAAGTGAAACATATATATTACAGGAAGATTCAAAAGTCAACAATTTACTGGCAATATAGTAAATACTATTACTAAAAAGATTTTTCATCATCACAATATCTTTGTCAATGAACATGCTTTGAAGGAAAAAAGGTCAGGAAAGGTGGGTCTGGCATGAACAATGCTTGTAAAGTAGCTCATGTGGCTGATATATGGTGTTTTTACATTTACACACTAACATGAAGTGCATGCCTAAAATTTTTAAGAAATCATAAACATTCCTTTTCAGTTAAGTTCTTGGCCAAATCTCAAGTTATGCTTTTCAGACAGACTTTGAATGACTATTGTAATAGGAAAACTTGGTTTACCCCTCAACTTCTGTTTTCTACCATTTCTATTCTCTCTCCTCCCTTTTTCTTTTGACTGAAACAGATATCATAAACCCTATTTTTAAACAACTCAACATCAATGGGTTTTACATGACAATTTTTTCTTTTTTCTGATCTTTTATCACTTATCTGGAGCAGTTCTTGCACATATTTTGTTGGACAGAACAGGGCCGAAACAACAAAACAGGAAGTAGTTTGCCCAATTATAACAATTTTGCCCCTGGCAGGGACCAATTTGAAACTAAAAAACAACTGAAGGCACAAGGCAGGGACTGATTTATCAATATTACCAAACTGTGTCCTGATTTGTTGTTTCAACAAAGTTCTGGGATGAAAATGTTATTATCCCTAGACAAAATAGACAATGGCTTGTGATTTAAAAGTTTATAATGCCCCAGTTAGATGATATTGATATTCACATGAAAGGATTCATGTACCCACAAACATTCACTAGGATGAAATATGCATTGCATAAAGAATTAACATTTGAGAATTGGACCACATACCCATTGGCCTTTTCATGGTTCGATGAGTCATCCAAGTCAAAGACTGTGTCTGCAAGACCACCAGTCTTTCTCACTACTGGGACCTGAAATAATCATTGTATTCCAAAATGATTCCATCAGGTAACAATCAGTATACTGTGATAACTAATATAACTTGTCCATTCTCCATGTGCTACTCTTTGGACAAAATAACAGTCCAAGAATAATTTTTGGGCAAAATGGTATATTGACTAGAAAATACAGGAGGAAAAGAATTTTCTTTTCTAATGTTACTCATATAAACTAACTCCTGCCTTTACCAATTCACCAATACCCGCAGATGCAAAAAAATTGAAATGTGAGGAACAGTGATTTGTATATATCAGAAGTTACTTTAACATATTAAATTGTGCAGTCAAATCATCCAAACCAGAGCATACCGCGCCATAACGCATTCCAATCATTTGGGCAAGGCCACATGGTTCATATATAGAAGGAACCAACACCATGTCTGCAGCGGCATAGAGCATGTGGGACAGCTCCTCACTGGATAATGCAGTAAATAGTCAAACCAATTTTATGAGTATCTGCAACCAGCTAGTTGATGAACTGTTGTAACTAACTGTATTTGATTCCAAGGTCATTTACCTATACATGAGTAGGATCCGGATACTTGAACCTTTATTATGCTACAAAAAGGGGGGAAAAAAACATAACAAAGAGGAGTCTATCAGCACGCCTTGTTACTCGCATTAAAAAGTAAAACAAAATTGAAAACATTTAATAACAAGAAGGAAAGCAGCAAAAAACAAGTAAGCTAAGTATAAAATGTTCCCCCAAAAACTCCGCACTTTTTGAACTATTAACTATCTTTCTTTTCTTCTTGCTTCCTATGCATCTCCTTCATTTCAATTTAAACTTACTCAAATATGTCTATAACTACACATTCTGTTAATTCCTAACCATGACATTCCAAGGATCCAGGAGACTACTAATACCAAAAGTTCAAACAAGAACAACTCATGGTTTGGAGTAGAAGAGTGAGGAGTGCAAAGGTCTTTGAATGATAAAATGAAAGAAATGAGTTTGCTATTTTCATCTCAAGGAATACAAATTCTCAGATATAAGTGGCTAAAAATAAACATTGAGACAACAAGAAGAAAACAGAGAATAGAAGAGATGTGATACGAGTCATTACAGTGGAGGTTTACACAGTAGCTTTGCCAACTACTCAGCAGGTTTACACAGTCCAAAGCTAATCCCAGAGACCAGTATAATCCTATTTCACTTTCAAGGAATGCCATGTTTAATAACCAGAATCCAAATCAGTCAAAGAAAAGGAGAATCAACAAGATTAATAAGAAAATATCTGCAGCAAGTTGATGCAATCACCGACTCTCTTTCACATCAAGTGGAGTGGATGAATCATTTAGTCTAGATTATTGAATTTTTGAGTATTTGCAAGATTAGAATGTCAAGCCCATTACCAAGTTCACAAGATCTTCAAATTCTTTCTGAACCCGGCCATCAGAAGCCTTTCCAAGAACAATCAACTGTCCTCCCTGAAAATGTATCAAATGCCAGAGAAAAGGAAATTAGTATAATTATATTGTGAACTTAGAGAATATGGTGATTTCCACTGACTTCCATTTTCTCAAATTGTGATACAACTTTTAAACCATGCAACCAATATACGCTCAACAGCTAAGGTTAAATTTGGCCTGCATAATTAATACAGCTTTTGTATGAACACATTAGATACAATCTTGATGATTGAAAGCCCTTTGACCTAATGGGTTACCATTTGTTTCATAATTTATATAAAAATTATGGGCCATTTGTCCTAGCCCTATACATGTAGAATATATAGATATATAGAATTTAATTTTCATACTCAACTTTTATTTACATCATGGAAAAACTTATTAGCTACTGCAGTATTGTGTCAAGAAATGTTTCTAGGTATGAACTAAAACAATCAGACTTTCACTTTTTTCTTATATCTAACTTCCATGTTCTCTAAGATGATAAAATTACTTCCATTCTCCACACAGAAGCAAGGAATTTTCAGTATTTCATGGACCAACACATAATTGTTTTATTCTCAAAATTGAAAAGATATCAATAAGGGCTTTCCTTCCATATGTGTGAAAATGACAGGTTGTATATGAGTAATAATTTAATTTTCTTAACACTATCCAAATAGGGAGAGACAAATAATCATCATCATGCTTCAAAATATTCAAAGGCAAAAAAAAACTCAGATGGTAGCTTTACTGAAACAAAAACCGCAGACAAATATAAAAAAGAGATCTTCCTTCCATTTAGGGATAAACAGAAGGTTCTGCCCAATTACAATGGACATTTTATAATGTGATTCAAAAATATTCTTAATGCCTAGCAGATATCAACGAATTTGTGTTCACATTGAGGTTTGCCAAAAAGAGATAAATAGATATCAACAAATTAAAGGTTTTACCCATACACAGAGAGAGAGAGAGAGAGATGTGAGGACGGAGAGACACAAGTTGACGATAATAAACTTACAAGCTCTTCAGTATGCTTAATTGCATGAGTAATCAAATGAAGACCTTTTTGAGCAACTAATCGAGTGATACAGACAATCAAGGGGACATCGTGTTTAATATCTGCCACATGGTTAACAGCTAAAGTGCCTTCAGACATCAAACCTAGCCCCCTTTGGACATAGTATTTGCATATCTTCTTGCCCTCAGGTTTTTGAGCTACAAGAAACAACATACAGACAAATGAGTTAAAATAGACAAGAAAAGTACCTAAGGATTTCAAGATATATAAAAAGGAAAAGAATTATATGGTCAAAAGAAAAATAATCGCATATGTTTCACATAACAAAAGATTGAAAGTGTGATGACATCAAATTAAAAAGAAATATTTTCGCATCTTAATCTAGTAGGCAGCTTGGCCATAAATGGTTATTTTGTCATCATCTTTCGCACCAGTGCATCTTGCAATATGAGTGAAAAGGTATATCACCATTACTTTGCAGAAATTTTTCTTTGCGCTTATTAAGTTTCCATATCAAATTTAAGCAAGATATGCAGTCATTAACCTTTTGAGCCACAAACTTCAAAACAACAGTCTATTAAAATACAATTGTTAAAGATCAAGCTCAAATAGTATGTTGCTTAAATTGTCATTAGTTTGTTTACTGTTTACGTATTAGATATTGTTTCACCTAGTTGTCATTAAGTAGTTAGTTACACTTGACTATTAAGAACACTCCATTATACATGCAGGTATATATATATGTCATGATTTTCTGAATCAAGTGAAATCATACTGTTTCCAGAGTGTCTAAGCATTGTCCTCCTCCCCTTCATTAATATTTTCTTCATTTTTCTTTTCAAGAATTTTTCTGTGCTATTATTAAAATTGTCTTAGGGTCAATGGCATTGGGCATATTCTGATAAGTTTGCATACAGTGACATTGAAAATGCTTTCTTCTAGGTGATCCTCATGAAAAAGCATATGCGAAGAAACCTCTTGTATATTTTGCTTAGAATGAGTTCAACAAGGTAACAATGCAATTTATCAGCTCAAGTGTGTAACAACGGTGTAAATTCAATTTTTTTCAATTTATTATTCTGCCTAAATCTTAGACAGCCATCTAATCTCAGCTTTCACCAGATAAGTCCCGGATCTCTCTTTCTCTCTCACACACACAGCAATAATTCTTTATGGGGATTTTCTTTCCAGTCTATATATACTACAAAACCTGCCACTTTTCATTTCTTTCAATTTTTCTTGAGGAATTATATCTGCCACTGTCTCTTGTAAAGCTCAGTTAGGGTGATGCTGAAAGAGAATAAAAGTAATGTTACCATGAAACTTAGCAGGCAAGAAAACATCTGTAGCAGGGTTCCACATCACAGTGTCTATCCCATTCAAAATACCAAAGTACCTAAACAATATAAAATCCCAAGAAAAATCACGAGTATTATATGTGTAATCACAAAAAAATCAACAAAAAGAGCTAGGAAGACAAGCTAATTAATAATTAGGATAAAAAACACAGCATTGGACAAAAATAAAGTAGTCCAACAGCAAAAGCATCCACTGAGGTGAATTTTCCTATTTTCATAGAGCATGATGGAAAGCATTTATTGCAATGCCTTCCATCACATGGTTTCCTGATTTCAAAATACCATCCAAAAGAACAATGAAATCAGAAAATTCTTGATAAGAAGCTCAAAATCTTATATGCCAATCATGTTTACAGATAATAATTGATACCAGGTTAGCACCAGATATTTAGAAAGTCCTTTCTTTTCTCCTAACAGAATATAGCGACACAGGAGTGGTATTCTATGATCTGTTTAGTTAAGAAGAAGACAAGCTAAGCCATCCCTTTTGAAATATTTGGCCTTCAAACAAGAAAGCTGCATTTGGTTATAGGATTGGACTTGAGAGGTAAAAGAAGTCCCCATGTGAAAGAAATATTGAAGTTGGTTTTACTTTTTTATTATAACATTGAATTATTGTTTGAATTAAATCCATTATGATATTTGATCAAATGGAAAAACAAAAAATACAATATATATGCAAGATGAAATATTCCTAACCTCAAAAATTCATAAAAAGCTATTACATAGTTCTATTTTCTAGTCCTATTCATTTTTTTTTTCAGACGGCAGATTATTTAGGTATATCCTAGATCATAATTTCGTTGGTGAGTCTTATTGGACTTTTCAAATTAAACTATATATCCAATATCTGGGATCATCAGGTAATAACTGTAAGCACATTAAAATGGGAAGGGCATTTGATAACCAGAAATGGGAAGGGCATTTGATAACCAGAAATGGAAATGGCATTCCTAAATTATGAGTGGGGAATGTCCATTCCATTCCACAGATCGTTTCAATAAACTAAACATTGCCTAAGCTGAAAGCTATCCTCCACTCATAAAACCACAAACTTATTGTCTTGACATGATATAAAGTAGTTAGGATTGCAAGTCAAATTCTCAAAATTGAGATACCAGGAAGCAATTTGATATGCTTTAGGGAATTACTTTAAACTTATAATTGGGCAAGCACTAAGGTTTTTTGAAAAAAGTTTCTTACCAGTTCGTCACATTACCAAAAAAAAGAACCCACGAAGACATTACTATCTCTTGTTTTTTGCTTTCTTCGTGGACATATCATTAACAAATGTATCTCATTTTCTTTCTTTCTTATCAACAAATAATAATTAACAACCTTTGAAAAGATAACGAGGTATTAAATACAACCACCAAAAAGAATATGTTATGAATAAAAGTGAAGCATATTGATGAACTTACTTATCACGATAATTTATCAATGTACTTGAAAGCCATCCAGAGCAAAGTGTCTCTTTAAGATATGTTGGAGAGACTGTACTGAAGATGAAGAATTACTTGATTAGGAAACAGATATTAGGGGTAGGTCTACTAGCCAGTGCGTATGGCTGAGAAAAATGGATGTACATATATTTACACAAATGTATTTTGCATGCTTGTGTCTGTGTGCTTGCTTGTTTGTTGATGTTTTTGGGAAATGCCCACTTTCAAGTTTTAGGCAACTCAGTCTTCAGATATCCATATAACTGGGAGTTTTATCATGTTAAACAGTGACTTCCATATACTGCTACAGAGATTTTGAAAATTCTCAGCAAGGTAATTCTTTAATTTAAGTCAAACAAATTATTTAAAGTTGACAAGATACCTAGATAATGTTAATACTCCAAAATATGGAAAGCATAATGCAATTTTGAACTAACAAACAGTATATGGAAACAAATATCTGCGAACCCATAAAACAGTAAGGCCACTTACACCACTGCATTGCTATACACAATTCCACCTTTCAATAGGCTCAATCTCTCAGGATTGTGGCCAATAGTTCGATCATCAACTGCCTGCCATGTTCAGAGAAATTATAATGTCTATAACTTGTAGTTGTTTATAAAGAGTACATTGGAGTTTGAACTTTTGGGAGAGATGATGTTTAATGGAAGAAGGACAACTGCAGAATGTGATCATAATCTGAATTTCCAAAGGTTTTAGAATGCAAAGGAAAACCCATGGAAAAATGAAACATACATGTTTATCAGGGATGAGGGTAACAGGTAAGAGAATATAAGAACTGACTATTCCTTTTGAAATTCATTGGCATAACGACAAGTCTATTCACCAGAATTCACAGCAATGACCAATGGATAACTACCGCTTATAAAACATGATCTATGAATTTTCCTTTATGGATGGTTCTACTAAATATTTACAACCATGTGTAGCTGAAAAATAAAAATTTTAGAGTGCACACAATCTCCTGATAAAGGCACTCACCTTGTCCACACTTGCATATAAAGATCCATCAAGTCCACATTTACTGAGTTGCTCTTGTCTGCCAACAAAAACAGAGCGTGTCCATATAGAGACGTAGAAAAACTTAAAAAGGGCATAAATAGTCTCCGAACAATTTATTAGCTATATTTTCAGATAACTAAATGACTTCAAAGTACTAGCCTCTTAATCATTATCCAACAGCATGAACAACTACAAACCAACTGCTTCCCCTTGCATTCTCTTCTGAAGACTTTATTTGTATCACACCTCAAATCATTTTAAACTATTTTCTTCTTGTTCTGTTATGTATTTGAGAAAATGAAAAAGGAAATTGACAGAAGAATCAATATTTTTTCAAGAATGAACAGGAAAGAGGTCTTGAGATTACAAAGAGAAAGATAATGCAATAACATATCTATGAATTTTGGGGTTGAGCTTCTGTTGTTCATGCAAAAACTCAGAGAGAGAGTTGATTGTAGTATTCTATTAGTACAGTGGGTTAGGAGACAGTTTAAGGCCATTGCTTATTTCTTAACCTTAAGGAGAACACATTGAAGCTGGTAGAATATTTCAATTTGGGGGCACTATCAGATTTCCATTTATCAATAAAGAGGTAGACAGGCGGCTGACAGCGATTACAAAGATTTAAAGTTACCCAATAAATAAAGCATGATAAAAAAAAGTCAGACCTGTAATTTCTACTTTAATTATAAGTTTGAGTTGAGCATACCATTCTATATCTAACCCACAAAACATACAGCTGCATTCCCTGTACTGTGATTAAGAGATAGTGTTTCCAGTTCTGGCATCCAAGTAAGAGCATAGTACCATCCTCAGATTCATAGATCACCATAAATTTAGAAGAAAACAGTTAAGCAAAAAGAGAAACTTTGTGGAAGAGTCACATTTGGATAGCTGGTGAAATTTTTTAGTTTAAAGAGAAGAAATGCTTAAAAGGGGTATCAATACACAACAGTATAGAGGGATGGCAATCATTATAGTGCATGAATTTATCCAATGATTAACTGCATAATTCAGAAGATAGTGTTGTGGAAAAAATCAAGCTACTGGTGATACCTAAATGGAAACAGTAGATGCCAGAAAAGAAAATAGAGTTTCTCAAAGAATAATGGGAAGGAAAGACAGTAACTTACCTGCACTCTCCATAATGCTCCATGTTGTGGATTGTCAATACTATTCTTGGTTTCTACAGAGTACATATTTACCATTAGTATACATGCAAAAAAGAATAAATTACGACAATTTTACCGTAACAAAGTAAAGTAACAAATACTTAAAAGGCGTCAACAAGAGAATGTAAATACCTTAAGGGAAAGATTTTGGTACATATCCCAGTAAAGGAGGGGTATAACACCTGTCTGCCACTCATGGACATGAATGATATCCGCTTGCACTCCAGTCACCTGGTACGAGGATTATCTTGTTAGATTCTGGAAAAACAAAGGTTTAAGCATTTCCTGAAGATTAAATAAACTTGGCTAAGCAAAACAAGCTCCAATAAGCTTTAAAGAGCAGTATATAAGAAGTATATATGTTGAATGCCACTAACTTGGTCAGTTTCTAATATCAAACTCTTTTGAAGTTGGAGATAAAATGCAGATGTAATTTTTTTTCAGCACACTGTCAGAAACTGGAAAATGAAGAAATAGAATTCGCAAACAATTGATTTTCAGTTACTAGAGTGTAAGCACCAAAAACCTTAAAACCTCGAAACTTCAACTTCTACTACATATAATTTGATAGCCAGCTTGAGCTTAAGAAGGAAAGTGGCTACTAAAAAAAAATGCAATTCAAGATTTTCCGTTCTTGAAATGTTGAAGTGACTGCATCTACAAATCTATAGATTATACTTTGTGTTAATTCACAAACCTGCATCCATTCCAGGCAAGCACGACTGAAAAACAAATAAGCCTCCAGCTCATTGTATGAACCCCCATATACATTTTGCCCCTTGAAGAACTGATTGGACGGTTCAATAAATACTACAGGGATGCCGGAAACTACCCCACGGTAGGCATTAGTTGGGACCCAGTTACCATCATGATAAGAGTTATATGTCGTGATCAATGCCAAGTCATTAATCTCCTCTTTTTGAATGCACTCATAGAAAGGGAGCATTATATCTACTGTATGCCCACGTGATAAACATGCGCGAGCAAGTCCAGTAACAACATCACCAAGACCACCAACTTTTGCTATAGGTGCCATTTCAGCTGTAACATGAATAATGTGCATGAGATTGGAATCCTTCTCTATTTCCGCTGGAACATCTGAGATTGCGTCTCTGGATGGAAATTTATTCTTCCAAAATGGGATTCGATCATTAGGAGTAGGCCAAACCAATTCTTCAGTTGGACTAACCGGTTTTCGAGTAGCTACCTGTGGATAGCAGCAATGGTATTTGCAATCAGAAAGACAAGAATAAAATATTTCCTCTCAATTCTGCAGTTTACAGAATCTGAGTGATTTAAAAACACAGAGCATCTCAAATAACACAAAAGAGGATAATTTTTTCAATGGCTCCAACCTAAAAAAGAAAAGCTCAAAGAACTCTTATCAGTTCTAGAATCAACTACTACATTTCAGGAGCTGGTTTTCAGGTCATCCAGGACTAGAATCAATGCCAAAATAATCCCCAAAATTCAACCGACATAATTGTGATATCAAGAACAAACCGAAGCTTTCATCATTTACAACAGACAAAAAATAACCTCCTGAACTATCGAAACCAACATGCTACTCAACTACGTATTGCTTCTGCTATTATAACAGTGTCCGAACTAATTTCATTCAAACTGGTATTTAGTTGCAACTTTGGATAAAGATGGGAACTTTACTCAGCCCCTTTAATATCCATTGATCCAAGTAGATCCAACTCACCATAACCCGCCGATCATACCACTCAAACAACCTAAAAAACTATACATTTTTCTTATGATAATAATTCAAACTCTTGAAGAAATTTAACAAAACGGTATGGCCATTTTTCACATTACAATTAGAAACATTAACAAAACCAATAACAATAATAACAATTACAAAGAATTACCTTCAAAGAAGGATTAGAGCGGGCAAACACTAGTGGAATCTTTGATTTAGAAGAGTACAATTTCAACCTCTTTTTGTATCCAATTCTCGGCATCCTTTCCATCTCAATCTTCCTTGAATTCAGCAAGCACTTAGTAGTAGTGCTACTGAACTTGCTAGCTAACGCACACTCCATTTTCATTTAAAAAAATAATTTATGATCGTAATCTATTGTCCGAGTGAAGTAGGCAGTAACCGAACGAAATACCATACATTTATCAACTAGAGAAACGAAAGTCTTAAGATTAAAGAACGATTTATTTTGTTCGGTTGCTGAGAAAATGAAAAGAAATTGACCACGAATCAAAGAGACAACTCACATACAAACAAACAAAATCTCCATTCTCCCCCCTTAAGCGTAAAGGAAAGCTATTATCATGGGAATTAACCGAAAATGCCCTTTTTTATTAATAGAAATTAAAAAATGACCCGTATAAATTTGAATAAAAAATATTCCAATTTAACATGAGTTCACGTATTTATTCTTATACCTACAAAAATAATAAAATTTTTTCACACACTTTCAAGCTTTTATATATACCTTCAAACACTCTACGATAACAATCAGTTGTACTGTCGAGTAAGGAGAAAATATTTATCGAGTAAGAGGGAGTAAGGGAAAAATTTCCCCTTACTCGACAGCACTGGTACTCGACAACTATATCGTCGAGTAAGGGAGAATTTCTCTTTTTACTCGACGGTTGTATTTACTCGACAATTGCATGATTGAGTAAGGGAGAATTTTTCTCTTTACTCGACAGTTACACGGTTGAGTATGGGAGAATTTCTCCCTTTACTCGATAGTTAACTGTCAAGTAAAGGGGAAATTTTCTCCTTTACTCTACAATAACTGTAGAGTAAAAGGGGAATTTCTCCCTTACTTGACAAACTTTCGTCTTTACTCGATAGAAAATAAATTTAATTTTTTACGCGAGAAATCTTTTTTTTTTCACTCAGATTAACTACCAAAATAAACTTACCATAAAATAAACTTGTCAATTGAATCAAATAAATTAACTGTCAAATTTAGAGAATTTGTGAGATAAACTCGATTGCAGAAGAAAAAAAGAAACAAGGAACAAAATAAGGACGCAAATATATGAGTTAATTGTGTGGGAATGGGTATTTTTATCCGAGAAACTTAAAAAATGGCATGTTTGATTGAAAAATTTAGAGATGGGCATTTTTGAATTTCTGTTAATAAACATGGGCATTTTTGGTTAATTCCCTATTATCATATCTTTTGCTTTAGGCTTAGAAAAATAATCGAAAATATCCCTAATTATAGCAAAAAATTCAAAATACCCTTTCACTAATTTTCATTCATTTTTGCCCAAAACTAACAAATTCGTATGAAATTGCCCTTATACCCAAATATCCATCCCTTTCATTTCCCCCAAATTTCCCTTATTCCCAATACCCAAAGGTAACAAAGTTTCGAGCCATAGAACACAGTTTCCAGCAGCTGAAGTTTGATTTGAGTAAGTCAAGAGTAGTGTTCAGAGACCATTATTATTTTCTTCAAACATTTCATCTTTTCTTCGCACCAAACAAGTTAGGTTTTCTTCCTATTTTTCACTTTCATTTTAAGTACATATATGTATGATTTAGGTTTTTAAGATGTATTACGGGTTAGAAATAGAGGAATAAATGTTGTGGAATGTTTGTTGTTTGTTTGGGAACTATGAATTTGAGTTAGCAATTAGAAAAAATCAGTTCAGAAGACGAACACAACAGTTTCGAGCAAATGGATTAACCTTCTTGCTCGAAACTGTATATAGTTTCGCGTAAAGAGATTTTCTCCTTGCTTGACTCTATATAGTTTCAAGACAATATCTTTGCTCGACATTATTGCGGTCATAATTTTTTCTCGAAATGATTATTTTGAGTATACTATTTCGAGCACATTATTTCGAGTAAGGATGTGATTGCAACAGTGTCGAGCAAACACTTGTAGCTAAGTAGTTTGCTCAACAGTTACTATTGTTTCAAGAAAAATTACAGTTTCAAGCAAGAAATGTGTCAAGTACTTTTGCTTGTCCAAAACCACAAGTTTGAGCACTGTAGTTTCAAGCAAGTGTAATGCACTTTGTAGATGTAATTTTGAGCATGAACTTTATGATATAGATTGTTATTGTTGCAGCTGCTTTAACTTGTATTTTCTCTAAATTTCATTCAAATAGATGTTTTTAATTTTTTTTCATGTGCAGGAGAGATGGTTACCGTCACTACCACACTGAAGACAAAGAAGGAGGATTATTTTGAGGTAGTTGGTAACGTCATTGTTACATCTACGTAATATGACGGTGATATATACAAAGCTAATAATGAGGCAAGGGGAGCTGTTCTAGCAAATATTCTTAGGTCATTTCTTAGATCTGGATCCAAACTTGAGTTTTTCGGGTAACTTGGTGTACCATATACTTTTGCATAAAGTTGAGATGAATGATGCTGAGCTAAAGCTGTGGTCCTGTGTTAGAGGTAAAACCATGAGATTTTTTCGAGTTGAGTTCGCATCGATCACTGGTTTGAGATTTAAGGTATTTCAAGATGTTGTGTCGTAGAGTGATCGATTGTGAGATATATACTTCAGTCGAAAGCTGATTTCACTGAAAATTATACAACACTTTTATGAGTATCGATTTGAGTCATATAAATGACGTGGATGCTGTAAAGCTAATACTATTTTACTTTATTGAGCATATTTTATTAGGGAGAGGAGGCAGTAAATACACTTTAGATATGTGGATTCTGCGTATTATAGACGATTTGGATGAGTTTAACCAATATTTATAAGGGTCCCTTGTTGGTCGTTTACGTATCGTTGCTTGAGCAAGGTGATGGTTGGGCATGTTGAGCATTATCAAGAGAAATTAGTTAAGGCATTAGTGGAGGGGAAGTCTTATCAAAACAAATACAATGTTGAGGGATTTTCGATAGTATATCAAGTATTACAGGCTATTTTACTTGTGTTAATTCATAAGTTATGCAATTATGGATATTTTTTAGACGTTCATGCGTTTAATTAAATATGATTGTACTAAACGTATATATATTACTATGTAGGTCTGGATTTATGAGGTTGTCTCCAATGCGAGGTCCGAGTTTGTATGTTTTGTGAATGACTGCTTATCTTGTATGTAGAGATAATAATCTGCAGGAAAGAACGTCCGATCAAAAGACCTGAATACATAGATATTCAAAGTGTATGTGGTAAGTTATATTGTTAAACTTTAAGTTAATTACTTGCAGTTGTAATTGTTACGTTCTTTTTTTTAGCTATATATTTGTTTAACTTAGTACTGTTGTCTCGACTAATACAGGCATCGGTACTTTTGTGGACGTTAGGGCCTATAGTTGAGGAGCATGCACAACCATACATGTTGTCTTTGTTGGAATTCATCAAGAAAGCCCCATTTACTCTTACTGAAGACGCTCTAGTAAATATTACTGTGTCAATTCCTGCCCTAGAGTATATCGAAAAAGATATGGCACAAGAATTTAAAAATTACTTCTCGTTTATCTCCATTTGTACACATTACTCTAACTTCTTGATTTTTTTACTTGTATTTGTTGTATATTACATTGCCCACAGCCTCATTAGGCCATGTGAGTTACAGAACTTGGCGTGAAGCTCTTTGAGGATTCTGCCTGCATAGTCGACACATACTTCTTTGTGGATGTTCATGTATTATGTGTCGATTTTGATGCTTTTGTAGCGAGACTCACAAGACATCATAGTCACAAAGGGATATTTGACTAAGTATCCTTCAAGAGGTCCGTACGGTACTACATCCGTCTGATCGTCTTACCACACAGGTATTTAATCGTTTGTGTTCAGTTTTATTTGTTATGATAAGGCCCCAGTTCGATTATTTTATTGAGATGTTATTGGGTGGTATTAGATGAAAAATGGGTATTAAAGGCCTTGTTGGTATTGTGTTTGATATAGAAATATATTAGGTTGGTTTCATGCAGGTTCTGAATTTTTTGGGAACGTCATTCTATAGAGGAAACTCTGTCTTTTTTTTTTTAATTTTTGGTATTGACATTCTATGCATGTTACATGTTTCTTAGGTAGTTGTGAATGAGAATGGTGGTGTGAGTGTGCGCATTATTGATCGGCTTTATTTGGATGAAGATGCTTGATTCAGTCTAAAGTATCAGACGTATAAGTTACATTAGGCTCCTAGTGCTAACTCGTCTACTTATCGTATATATGTCTCGGTGAGACTGTTGCCACAATATAGCTCAGGATACTATTTTAGCCCAAGAGGACCGGTCCCAGACGAGCAGTACGCGCAGGTATGCATGTATTGAGACTAACATATGCACCTTAACATCGCGGTGGATTAAAGGCGTGTTGGATCTCGGTTCATGGCTGGATGATGGGGTAAGTTATATTGTCTATCTTGGTTAAATTAATATTTCACTTTTAATTTCGTTGCCCGATTTATTTGTTGATCGTACAACATATTACAGAGTATCTAGAGATGTTATCGCACCGTTAGCTTGTGTGTAAGGACCTGATTCGCTAAGATTGGATTGTTGCCTCTACTCATCTATTTATATTCTGTTTGTATTAATATCATTTACTGCTAACTTTTGTAGTGTCTTATCTGCAGTTAGCTCTTTAAAAAGCGTGGAAGGAGTACTTAAATTCATCAAATTGAAACAACATCAAATACCAAATACTAAAATCCATCACTTCATATCAACATCAAATACTTAAATACATCGATTAAAAACAACTTCAAATTCTACGTTAAAAAATAAATTTTACAAGTCTACATCAAGTACATGAGATTTTTATAATAAGTCAATACAACAAAATAGAAATTTAGGGATGAAACTAAAATGTGAATTACCTAACTCAAGTCTAGGAGGATTGGATTTTTACAAGAATTTCAGGTGGCCAATATCAATTACAAGAATTTCCATGAGCGATGGAGAAGCTTCAAGAATTGCAGCATTACTGCCTTTGTAGATAAATTTTTCGATAATTCCTTGCTACTAATGATCACTTCATGGACAGTGTTTGACCTTGCTTCTTCTTTAGCAGGAGAAGAAGTGTCAGCCATCTTGTTAAGCAGTTCTAAAATCGAATGACTTCTGTTTACCAATCAATCAAATTTAGATGATGGCACATAGTAGGGGATATTGACGAATACCCCCTTGATGTATAGAGAAAGGACAGATGCTCCCCTAGAGGTTTCAAAACGACAGATACCCCCCTAACTCTATTAATAAGTGACAGATACTCCCTGGTATTAGTTGACTGTTTGTTGACCGGTTAGTTTATTATCACTTAGATCCCTAAACGTTTATAAAATAACAATATAATATATATTTTATTTAAATATAATAATTTAGTCTATAATTTAATATTTTTTATAATATATTTTTTTAATTTTAACAATTTAGTCCCTATTTAATATTTTTTACAATATACTCAAGACTAAATAATTTTTTTAATAATAAAATCAAATATATAATTATTAAAAATATTCAAATAATGAGTTAAATCACACTAATATATTAAAATATTTTTAACTCTTTTATATTTATAGTAATAATTTGATATTTAATTATTAAAAAAATCTAATTGAAATATTTTTTAATATTTTATTTTTATATGTAACATATTTATCTAAAAAAAATTAAACTAATTATATATATTTTAAAATATATGAAGATTTAAATAAAAAATATAAATAATAAATACGTGTTATAATATATTTATATACTATAGATAAAAATAATCAAGTTTTGTTTTTAAACCTTTATTTATATTTTCAAAATATTTAGTTTTATTTTTCAATATAATTAATAATTAGATAGATTTTATATTCTTAATAACTAATACAATCTAATTTAATTAAAAATAAAAAGAAACCTTCCTCATTTATCTATATAACCAATACAATTATAATTTAATTTTAAATAAAATTATAAAATTATAATTATATTCTTTAAATTATAAAATTAAATTATATTGGTTGGTAAAAATATAAAATCTATCTAATTATTAATTATATTGAAAAATAAAACTAAATATTTTGAAAATATGAATAAAGGTTTAAAAACAAAACTTGATTATTTTTATCTATAGTATATAAATATATTATAACACGTATTTTTTATTTAAATCTTCATATATTTTAAAATATATATAATGAGTTTAAATTTTTTTAGATAAATATGTTACATGTAAAAATAAAATATTAAAAAATATTTCAATTAAATTTTTTTAATAATTAAATATCAAATTATTACTATAAAAATAAAAGAGTTAAAAATATTTTAATATATTAGTGTGATTTAATTATTTGAATATTGTTAATAATTATATATTTGATTTTATTATTAAAATAATAAATTAAAAAATTTATTTAGTCTTGAGTATATTGTAAAAAATATTAAATAGGGACTAAATTATTAAAATTAAAAAAATGTATTATAAAAAATATTAAATTATAGGCTAAATTATTATATTTAAATAAAATATATATTATATTGTTATTTTATAAACGTTTAGGGATCTAAGTGATAATAAATTAACCGGTCAACAACTAGTCAACTAGCACCAGAGGGGGTATTTGTCACTTATCAATAGAGTCAGGGGGGCATCTGTCGTTTTGAAACCTCCATGGGACATCTGTCGTTTTGAAACCTCTAGGGGGTATCTGTCCTTTCTCTATACATCAGAGGGGCATCTGTCAATATCCCCACATAGTAGGGACTAAACTTATTAATTTTCAAAAAAATGGATCACGCTATAATTATTGCATATCAAAAGTAACGGTTGTCATTTTTCATTTTTTTTGTGTAAAAAAAATTCTTTGGCAAGTGGCCAAAGTTATGCTAAGTTCAAATTTGAAGTAAGCAAACAACTAAATCGTATCAAAATATTCTGAAATATTCTGACACATACCTATAAATCATTAAAGGAATTTTTTTTCTTTTATAGTTCATATTTAAATAGCCATTTTTATAAATCTTTTCATAATTAATCAAGAAAATAAAAATTAAACTAAAATATTCCCGTAACTATAAAATACTTATTAAGTACACGTCGTAGACATAATACAGAGAAAACATATTTACTGATAAAGAAAAAAAACAAAAATCTTCTTCTTAATTGAAAAATAAATACTTTCTAGCACTAATTTTTTTCTTAGGAGTATCTACATTTTTTTAGTAAAGAGAGAGTCTATATTTTAGCAATATAAATTTTTATTTTTACTCCACTCTAACACTAAAATGTGTGTTTCATCTTATTTCAAAGTAGGTGCTTACAAGAACGATTTAGCTGAAAAATATATACTTTTTTGGCTGATTAGGAAAGAATTTTATGAAAATAGTTATTTCCATCGGTTGGGGTTAAAAGGAAAATTTTCCACAATTGGTAACACACTTTTCTGAGTCTGTATTTTGACGCCTTTCTGATATTTTGATATTTTGTTTCGTTCTTTCTTATTATTGCAGTTATGCATTAAAACCTCAATCTCACACATGAATCTTGAAAACAATCAGAAAGATACCAAACTTCATTTGACAAATGAAAAATCTGAGCAATAGCCAATCCTTATAAGTAAACATAGCTAAACAAAGAAACTAATTTAGCAACATAAATCCATTGAAGAAAAACCCCAATAACTTCACTTACCATATCTTGTCATTTTTTCTTTATCTTAAGAAAGAAATTAAACCTGATAAATTCATATACTCTTGCATCTTTTGCTTTTCATTGTTTCCTCTCTTCCTATCTTCTTATGGTTCTTTCGTTCTCTCTTTTTTTTGGTAATTTTTATTTTTAACTCTTATTTTATTGACAATCTTCATAAATAATTTTAATTTTTAACAATACTCAGCAATGTCTTTAATCTTTTAACAAATAATCAGTAATATTCAAAAACAGAATAAAATAACTAATTTAACCTTATTATTATTAATATTAATATTATTATATAAGGACAAAAATGAATCTGCATAGTTAAAAAATAAATTTTAATTTATATATAATTAATAATTTATATTTTATTGAAAAATATAAGTTGTTTATTAAAATTAAAGTAAAATATTCTCTTAAATAATTAATAAATAAATAAATAAATTTATATTAAATTATATATCAAAATAAATTATATATATTAATTATTACTTAATTAATCAAAAATAAGGAAAGACCGGATCAAATCGTATTTATAGCTTTTTCACCGAATAAGGGAAGACCGAAAAGGAAGAAATAACAAGGGAAATAAAAAAGAAGGGTCTTAAGTTTACACTCCCTTGGTAAGAGTCTTCCTTTTTCTCTTTCCCAGAGAGAGAGAGAGAGAGAATGCTCTCGTGTGTTTGCTTACACGGCGTGTTTGCCTTTGCCTTTTTGTTGATTCCAGGTGGCGCAATTTGAAAAGGGTATGATGTAAACGTCGAAGATGTGAAAGCTTTGATTTGATTTGAATAATGGATGCATGAAATCTGCCCTTTAATTTTTATTTCCCATATTTAGAATTTTATTTAATGAAAAAGTGATTATTTCTTACATTTTAGACTTAGGTGGTGCCTGTCTTATTTATTTATTTTATAAAATAATTTTTAAATATTATTAATATGAAAATATTAAGTTTTAATGAGGTAAACAAAATTTATTATATAAATAATTTTTAATGTTGTGCTAATCTCAATTTAGTTGACTTTTTAAATATTTATTTGAACATGTAATTTTAACTATGAATGATTAAAATTTTTTAAATTATATTTGTACTTGTTAAATTATTCATAAGTATATCTGTAAGTATATATTTTTAAAAAGATAATTTCGTTGTCAATATATACAAGGGATAATAATATTTTTATCCTTAAATTTTAGTAAAACAATAAGTTAGGATACAATTTGATAAAATTTAACATTTTTATCCCTACTATTATAACAGAGTTAAAATTAAGGACAGAAATGAAAATAGCCCTTAAAAATTTTATTTTTCATTCATCTTCTACATATTAAAATTTCAAAAATGCAGCCAACTCACCAAAGTAATTTTGCCTAAACAATTTCAACATCAAATTAACCTAAATAATTTCATCAATAAAGTAAACTAAGCAATCCCATCACACGCACTCATTATTATAGTAAAATCAGCAAGAAATGTCCAAATACCAACAACAAAATTCGACAAAAAATGGTTGAAATTTGTTGTGGTGAAGATTGTTTAATTCCGTTAACGAAGGCATCGTCGATGATTGGTGCCTTGGTGGTTTCTGTAAATTTGCAGAGGAGAAGAATAGGATAGTGTTTTTGAGAAAAAAAACTCTAATACCAACAACAAAACCCAAAAAAAAAAAAAGGTTGAAGATTGTTGACTGTTCAATTCCATTGATAAAGGTATTATTGATGGTTAGTGCTTTGGTGGTTTTTGTGAATTTGCAGAGGAGAAGGAGATGATTGCATTTTTAAAGTTTTAATTCGGAGAAGACAAGTAAAATAAAATTTTTAAGGACTATTTTCATTTTTTTTCTTAATTTTAACTTCTTCGTAATAGTAGGAATGAAAATATTAAAATGTGTCTAATTTATTGTTTTGTCAAAGTTTAGGGACGAAAATATTATTACCCGATATATACAAGTATTCAGTGAAATTGACATGAGGTTAATATATAATTAATTATATTTTACATTTCATATTATTTTATATAATAATTTATATATTGTAGTATTATAATGGATATTGCTTATTTGAAAGAATTACAAATAAGAAAATGAATCAATATCCCTAACTTACCTACAAGCACTCGAGTTTGTTAGTTGATAATATCTATTTAGATAGAAATTCATGTAATTATTATTATATCTTTTTGTTGTTATAACAATTATTGTTATAAAATTATATAAATATACCATTTTTTTCATCTAAATGTATATTTATAAATAATAGATTAGGGTGCTTTAAAATTATTTATAATTAATAGATTGGGATATTTTTGAAACTATTAAAATTAATCAATTCAATAAGTTAGCCTTACATTGAATTTAAGGTTGAATGGTAAAAACATGTGCTCTTATAATACAAGGCGAGACTCCCTATATTTGTATTATAGGGCTTTTCATTGATTATGTGAGTAAATATATAGATATTTAGACTTTTATTTCACTTAAGTTTTGATTATGGTTGTAAGTTAATTAAAAACCCTTTATCTATTAGATGTTTGTTCAGTACCAATCTCAGCATTAATAATGATACTTTCTTACTTTTAATATAATCCATTAATTTTATAATCAAATCGTATAATAATTTTATTTTAATCCAACATCTTAATTAATATAATAATACAGCACAATGTACTAATCACATCCATAATGGTTATCGAATTTTATAACTATTTTTATTTATTTTATCTAAATACTTATATATATACATTTTGAATATAAATGTATGCTTATAAGTACCACAAACATATTGTAAAAAAAAAATTTCTATTTTAAGAAAATAATAAAATTAGTAAAAAAATTATATTTGATAATTTATTACTTTGTCAAAGCAATTAATGAAAATAAAAGTACAAAAAAGCTATTTTTTATTTCTTAAATTTATTTTCATAAGTTAATAGGCCTTTACAATTTTTTTTTAAATATCATTTTTTTAATCTCAAAATTAATCAGTGCTTTGTATCAGTCATCGTCGCTGCTGCTTTTTTTCCTGAAGCTTTGGATTTCAACTGTCACCTTTCATTTCTTGAAGCATCTCAGATCAAAGACAAATTTTGAGGTAATTAATTATTTCAAAAACAGATCTGCAATGTAATTCATTGTTTCTGATTTCTTTGTTTTTGGCTATACAATCTATTTTTATCTTCATATTTTTCTTTTATCCGATAGAATTTCCCTTCTAATCCAAACTTCTATTCTTTGTATTTATGTAGTGATTTGTTGTCAAATTAGTTTTTAGATTTGAATTATTTAATGCTTAAAATGTTCTTTTTATGATTGATTTACTTTTTTTATTGTCATTTTATTCAATTTGATTCGTGTTGTAAAATTTATATAATTGTATACCACCCCATAATTTAGATTTTAGGGTTGTATAAACAAATTTTCTTGTAAACAAACAAAAATTTTGCTCAGTTAAAAAAAATATCTTAAATTTAGAAAATCACTAATTCAATAAGTGTTGAGTAATTAAGTTAATTACTAGTAGTTAATGGAGAAAATGTTTTTTCTTTTTCAAAATAAACAAATTATTATTAATTTAATAATAAAATTTTCCCTTTTTTTTCGTTTTATAAGAGAAGAGGTTTGAATACGTCCCAAAATTACGTTGAATAGATTTTCTTTGAAATAGATGCAAATTTTCGATGTTAAATTTACACCATTTACACTCTTGATCATTTCTTTTAAATATATTTGACTTGTTTTAAGTTTAGAATTTTGCGCAATATTATCATATGATAAAATTATAATATAATTGATTTAATAAAGTTTTGACGTATATTTTATTTATTAGAATATATCTTTAATTTTTTTTATTTAATTAGTTATATGAATATAATGAAGAATTAAAAACTTTAAAAAGAAAAAAAAATAGTTTGAAGAAGAAAATAAAATAAGGAAATTAGTTTACTTATATTGCTAGCAACATGAGCCCTTGCAATAGAAATATGTTTAATTACTATTTTTGTAATTGTCTAAGTTTGTTGATGGGAAGAATTCCTAAACTTCTTTTAGTATTATTAATTTTTTTAACAGATGAGAGAATAAGTTCCATTTCATTAATCATTATTACTTATAATTGTACTTAAAATGCATCTATGACAATTAGTAGATAGATATAACAATCCCATATTATAGTATCAATTTTTATTTTTTAAAATAAAATAAAATATATTTTCTTTTTGGTATTTTATTATTTTTCATTTTAATAATTATTTAAAAGTGAATGTGCAAGTAAAATTTATATCTATTTATTATGATTAAGAGTAATATTATGTTGTTACAATATTTTAGTAGTAATATTTAGTACATTGATACACTTTCTAGTAATATAATTACCAAATGCTTAACATTTTTTTTCTTGCAATTGATTATTTTTTTAGAATAATTATATATTATATGAGTTTAGCTCAAATAGTTTGAGGTATACTTTGAAACTATTTTAAATTTGAAGGTAGTTCAAATATTTTTAGGGTGGGTTTAGAATTGCTTTGATTTTAAAAAAATCTGATCAATTTTAAAGAAAATTATTTTATATTGATTAAAGAGAATCATTTTAATATTTATTAAATTTTATTTTTGAAAGTACTGTGAATTTTAAAAATAGTTTTGTATATTTGATAAATTTTATTATTAGAATATTGTAGTGATTCTAATTATTAAAATGTATATAATAAATAGTAATGACTGAAATTTAATTTTAGATAAAGTCAAGAGTTTATTTAATATATATACCACTTTAAAATAATTTATAGTAAACAATATAAAATTTTTAATTATATTTTCAAAGAAAATAATAAGTAATAAAATAATGTTTAGATTTTAATAATTTTATTTTTAATTAAAGTTGAAATTTAATAATTTATTTTAGAGTTATTTTGAATTTTTATAATTTTAAATTGATATTTTTGATATTATATTTATAAGTAAAAATTATTTTTTAAAATATTCTATAGAATGAAGTAATTTTATAAAAAATAATTATGAAATTTTTTAATCAAACCCTAAAAATGATTTTTAGCTACTTAAAATCAAGTTTTGATAACAGTAAAAAGTTAAAAAAGTTTTTTGTTTTTACACTTCTCCATTTTATCATTATTGTTAAGAAAAAAAAAACTCAAAACAACTCGAAATTTAACCAAAAATAACCAACTTTTGTTCTCTAAATTAAAAAATAATTACCATCCTAATTTTCAATATAAAATAACTAATCTCACAATTTTTGGATCAAATTACCCTTAATTATCTACGAACAAAACCGCACTACACTCTTTAGTTATCTCATTCATTCAACTCTCGAGTAAAGCGGACATTTATCATTCATCATCTTCTTCTACCTTTTTTTAAGAGTACATATTCGTTATTTTTTAATTTTTCAATGCATGTAATTAAGTTTGACTTGGATTGAATAAATTAGTTGAGGAAGATTAGAGATGATTGAAATTGTATTTAAAGAAGGTTGATTAAAGCTTTAATTTTGAATCCTAAAAAAAAACGCAGAATTTTACATTGCAAGAAGACAAATTTCTTGTTGTAGGAAGACAGAAGCAATCCTAAGTGCATGACGTTGCACTCACGAGCAAGGCAAAATCTGTCCTCACTCATTCATGCAGGGGCAGGGTAGATTTTGCCCCGCTTGTGAGTGCTGCAATCCTGCACTCACAAATGGGGCAAAATTTTCCCTTATATTTGATGAGGCTTACTGCATCGCTTATAAGTGCAGTACACTGCACTCACAAGCTGGGTAGAATGCCTCGAGATTTATTGGGATAGAACACTTCTACACTCAAATTTAAGTTATCTTATTTATTTAAAATACATAAATAACAACAAAATATTAGTTTTCAATTAAAAATTTAAAAACACAAAAAAATTGAAAACATTTTTATCAATTTCGAGAGTGTACTCTCACGTTAGATAGTTTCAATTTTTAAATTATTTTTAATC
This sequence comes from Melia azedarach, assembly GCA_028052125.1. Classification (NCBI taxonomy): domain Eukaryota; kingdom Viridiplantae; phylum Streptophyta; class Magnoliopsida; order Sapindales; family Meliaceae; genus Melia; species Melia azedarach. Next base: position 11,342,065 of record CM051403.1, read on the forward strand.
TTTGTATTTAATCATTTTTTTAGATATATTTTAATATCATTAAATTTATCATTTCGTATATTTATATTATATTTTAAATAAGATAACATAAATTTTTTTTTAAATAAATAAATTAATGAATATTTTCGATTGAATATTTGAGCTTTTGTTTTGTTTTCAGAAAAAAAAATTGTTGGACAAACTGGTAAAGAGGAGAAATAAAAATTTTTTAAGACAGAAAAATTGAACAATTTACAAAATTGTTAAGAAATGATTATTTTTAATTAAAAATTAATAAGATAATTATTTTTAAATTTGAGGGATTATGATCATTTTCTATTAAATCCCAAACAATTATAAACAAGAGAAAAAAAGAGAAAAAGAGAGGAAAAAGCACCATCAACTGCACTTAAGTTTCTGAAAATGGTTTCGTTTTTATAATTAAAGAAAATAAATAAATAAATAACTTCAACTTCAACAACAGTGATCTCCATACACAAGAACAAACAAACCAAGTAGTTGTTCTCTCAAATCAACTCACCAACCTGCCATAATCATGGCGGTAATTACTCATTTCTTCAAATTCCTTCTCCATTTGATCCCGTTCTTTTCATCAATCCGTCTCAAGTTCACTTTACTGAATTTTACTTTTTATTTTCTGATCGCAGGACTCTTCGGGGACGACGTTAATGGATCTGATAACGGCGGACCCGTCGACCACATCGTCGACGGCGTCGGCGTCGTCTGGATCGACGTCTTCGTCGTCTGCTGCTGCTCCTCCACCATCGATGCCGCCGCCGTCGGTGGGGGGAGGGATTTCGTCGAGGACTACATTGGGAGAAAAAAAGTCGAAGAGAGCTGCGTTTATGCAGATCCAAAACGACACCGTTCTTGCTGCCAAAGCTGTGTTGAATCCTGTTCGGGGGAATATCCTGCCTCAGAAGCAAAGGCAGAAGAAGAAGGTTCCAGCATTGCTTACATTTCGTTGTTTGTTACTTTTTATTAATGGCCAAATATTTATAATTAATGTAATTACAGCCGGTTTCGTATGCACAACTTGCGAGGAGTATTCATGAACTAGCTGCTACATCCGATCAGGTAAGCAATTTTCTTTTTCTTTTTACTCTTTTGAAACTTGATTTACTTCTGAATTTTGTGTTTCAATAGCAAATTTTTAATTTTGTGAACAGAAAAATTCTCAGAAGCAATTAGTACACCATGTATTTCCAAAGCTGGCTGTCTACAATTCTGTTGACCCTTCATTGGCACCATCACTTCTCATGGTATGTTTTGACTTCTATTGACCAGTTATGGGATCATAATATGGTAGTGTTTGCCCTCATGTGGGAGTCATTAAGCTTGGAGTTAGAGAAAAAAAAGTAGAACTCACTTCCCACTTGTGCTGTTTTTCAGCATTATGCTAATGTTAGGGTTAGAGACAGTAGCTTGGGAAGGAGACAAGTAATGAGTTTCTCCGAGGACACTAAGGGAGATTAGGGGGAGCCCCTAGACCGGCCCAGGATTATGCTACTGAACATATTATATTTATTCTTCATTGAGGAACTTAGACCTGAAATATTTCTTGAGAAACCAATTTGTTGGGGAATAAATGAATGGTGACTGATGTCATTTTTTTTAAGTATTCTACAGCTTGATCAGCAGTGTGAAGATAGGAATGTTCTACGCTATGTCTATTATTACTTGGCAAGAATTCTATCAGATACCGGTGCGCAAGGTTTAAGCCCTGGTGGTGGGATCCCCACTCCAAACTGGGATGCTCTTGCTGACATAGATGCTGTTGGAGGGGTGACAAGAGCTGATGTTGTACCACGTATATTAAATCAGCTTACAACGGAAGCTTCAAACGAAGATGTTGAATGTAAAGTGGCTTCTTAGTTTTTCATGATATGTTTGAGTAGTTCAAAACCTTTTACTTCTATATGCTGTATATTTTCATTTTTTTATTATTCAGTGCCATGCAACTTGCCATTTTTTTTAACTAATCTCAAAGCTATAATGGGTGATGAAATCTTGCAGATGTGTTTTTGGACTATTAGTATCTTTCTTGTTTCTTGCCAGTTTCCTTTTGTCTGAGATTTTGGGCAGTTGCTTCTGCTTCTGCAGCTATTTTTTAAAAGGATTTTATTTAGAACTAGTGCTCAGATTTATAGATCATTATTGATTATCAGTTCGTTTATATCTTGAAATATTCAAAGATTTGCTCTGTCTTTTGCAGCATTTGGCAGCTGACTATCTATTTTAAACTTTTTTTTGTAAAGTTTATGTGAATTATCGAGCTTTTAGTCATATTTCGGAATGTGCTGCAGAGCATTACCTTGTATTTTAAACCTGTTACACTACTGACAGTCACATCAGTCAAGCATGTCATGGTTACAAGACATGCATCCAAATTGACATTTAATGGAGAATATGCTTGATCTGCTTCAGCAATTCTACGATGTCTTTCATTTTTCATTAGTTAAAATTGCCATTTACTGGGAAATGTGCAGTTGAAAACAGAGTCAAATTTTTCATAAAATTTTTCTTTAAGTCATAGTTTTCATTACATATTATCTTTTATTTACTATTGTTGTCACATATAGATTTTTAAACAAAATTGTTATCGTGTATTTTCTTTTAGCCAAAGTTGTCATCAGATATTACCTTTTTGCAGAGGGTGGGGGGCACTATCTTTAAATGTTCTCTTACAGAATTTTGTTTTGGATTTATCTGCTGTTTTCTTATGATATATTTTGATTGATGCATCAATAATACATGTAGTGACATGATGTTTGCCATGCAATGAAGATTTAATTTTGTATTTGTAGCCACTTGGTTGATTTCTAACAGCAGAAAAAGTGCTGTTAGACATATCAGAGGTGGTGTTTGACTGTGTTTATCTATTATTTTTGAAGTTCATGCAAGGAGACTGCAAGCTTTAAAGGCTTTAACATATGCTCCTTCAAGCAACACTGAAATCCTGTCCAAATTGTACGAAATTGTGTTTGGCATTCTTGACAAGGTTTGTGCTTCTTTATGTTGTTTTATTAATGATTGAGAGAATGTTTTATTATTTTTATAGCACCCCTGCTTATGACAACAAATTGATCCTTGGACTCCGTGGAAGGATTGCTTTTAAACAATAAAACAGTTTTCCAGTTGGCTTATGATGCATCTGAGAATTGGTGGACTTGTTAAGTTCATCAATTTTAACTCTGACATGATGACATGGTCTTGCTTGTCGAATGCCCCTATGAAATTCAAGTAAAATTAGATTGTATTAATGAGAGGAATTTTACAAAAGGTGATGTGCTATTGATACGAAATTTTTCTGGCATGAAGCTGTTGAGGGAGTGATCGTTTTTCAGCCAATTGAAATATGATTTACTAGAGAAGGTCCTTGAGGTTTCAAGCCTCCAAACCTATCTCTGTTCATTTCATCAATAGAAATAATATCTAGAACAGTCATCAAATCTGAGAGTTCTCCATTTTCTTTCTTTGCCATGTTCCTTAATAGATTAAAATTCCTATTAAACCGAAGGGGATGAGCCAAAATTTAATTTAGATTTGATAGATACATTCTGATTGCGAGTCAGTCTGTAAAGTCTAGGAAATAGCTCACAAATTAGAAGAATCATCTTTTCACAAAATTAAGTTGATGGCTGCTAGTGATGGGAGGTTTTTCCCAAAAAAAAGCCAGCTTGCCACCTGTTATTTGATCAAACTTCAAAAGAATTCCATGAAGTTAGCCTTTTCATTTTTCATTTTTGGCCAGTAGAGTTTCTCAAAGAAATTCTATATTCTTCTGTTTGTTGCAATTCATGGAGGAAAGGGTTAAAATGAAAGTTTTTGTTTGTTTCTTATTCTTTTGACTTTTTATAATCGTTAGGTGGTTTCAATAATTTTAAATGATATTGACGATATTTCACCTTTCAAAACAAGATGAAGGTTTATAACATATTATTCCTACTGTACAGTTTCTAAAATTTGGTGTGTTCACCTGTTTCATTGCAATTTGCTTGTGAAATAATGCTTATGAGTTTTATATTGATTTTCAGGTTGCTGATGTTCCCCAAAAACGTAAGAAGGGTGTGTTTGGTACCAAAGGTGGTGATAAAGAGGTAAGCATAGCAACTTTGATACTGTACTCTTGTGAATTAGCATCTTAGTGGAATAAAAATATTACATCTATAGTTTCTTGTCATATCATTACTTTTATCGTTTGTGTTTGATTCTATGAATATCACACTTTTAGCATGCTGTTTCTTCCTAATAAATTTTCAATTAGTTTGTAAATGCGTGAAGGGTTAAATGGTCATTTAATTGTTTATTATTACAATTTTATACTTTACGATAGAAAACTAATACTTGCTTCACAGTCTCAGGGGTAGGTCTCGGATGCTTGCCTTATGTTAGGAAAAAATCACAATCATTTTCATAATTCATATCATACATTTTTGTTACTTTGAAAGTCGCAATTATTGCATGTATATGCCTTAGGTTTGATTTGACTAGTCCATTGAAAAGCTAATTAATTCGTATTACGAGGCCACTTACTGGTTTTTCCTTGTTATTATTTCTGTTTACAAGCTATTGCATTCTTACTTAGTTTGGATAATTGATTGTTTATTATCAGTCTATCATTCGGGGTAACTTGCAATATGCTGCTTTAAGTGCTTTAAGGAGACTTCCTCTGGATCCAGGAAATCCTGTGTTTCTGCATCGTGCTGCACAGGGGTTAGTTTCTCTATGTCTGGTTTTAACATTTGTTGAAATTCTTTGTTGTATTAGTTCTTTATCTTTGTTAATTACTGTAAGTGGATAGATAGATAGATATGACCCTCCTCAACAAAGATTGTTTAAAGTATACGAACTTGTTTACAACCCCTTCCCAATTGTGCATAATGAAGGGAAAATGAGTATATTTTTCTGGTCTAGTTTCTCTACGCCTGTATTTGTGGATTTTATGCCTCCTGAAATTTTGCTTTAATAAAAAAATTAGTTCTTTTTTTTTTCATTCTTTTTTTTATAAGCTTTATATATCATTGGGCTGCAATTCCACTTTTGATGTGATACATTGCTGATTGTGATTCTGATATCGTCAGGATAGGGATCTTAGCCCTCTACAATTCATGGCCTTATGTAATATTGAGTTTGAATTGTGACCATGGCTTGCATTTTGTCTATATTTTTCATGAACAGATTTTTTTGTTTCTCTTTTCGATTCTTATATTTGGTTTCCTTATTTATGTTTTCCTGGTAATGTTTTATGTTGAGTTATCCGTTCATGCTGTTGTGTCAATTTATGAAGATGCTGCTTAGTTATTGTGCCCTTAGTTTTATGTTTCCTTAAATGTTTTCTTTTCCCTCTTCCAAGTCAAGTTCATTTTCCACTGCAGGGTTTCGTTTTCTGATCCTGTGGCTGTGAGGCATGCCTTGGAAATCCTCTGTGAATTGGCCGCAAAGGATCCTTATTCTGTTGCTATGGCATTAGGTGAAGTGATTATTTTTCAATTTCTTTCTAATTCCCTTGGCATTTACTGGCATAGACATGTGCTAAGTTCCCTTACTTTTGTGGAACTGAGGATTGTTTTTTACATGTCTAACATTTTGCCTTTATAATCTTCTTGCAGGAAAGCTTGTTCTCCCTGGAGGTATTCTACCTAATCTATGTTCTGTTTCGATATCTTTTTTAAATAGCTATAGCAAATTAAAGAGTTTAAAATAATATGCATTTTTCTATTTACTTACATTATGTTGCTTCACACATTACATGTATCTATACATACATGCATAAATTCATACGTGCATACATGTGTAGATGCATTCATACATATATGCATGCGTGCATACCTAGATAACATACTTACCTATATACATGAAAAGAGGAAAACATTATTCTTCCATGGTGAGCACCAGATCCAATTAGTCAGTTATCTTCAATTATAATCCCTCATTTTTCATCTAATCAATGATATTGGTGGCCTAAACATTTCAACGTTTTGGTTTATGCTAGTTCTATTTTCACTGAAACTAGGGCAAATGCTGTAAATGAGCTTCTTTTGCTGAATTTATTTCCTCTTTTGTGGTCATCAAGAGTGATGAAAAATTGTGCTTAGCTTTACTTCTTACCAGGCCACTATCTACTTTTTTCTTTTTGTTCTAGGATAGCAGGATATTATGTTACATTTATTCATGTGCTTTACCTTTCGCTACACTGCCAAAGTTTCGGTTACTGCTATTGAGATTTTTGGTTGTCATATAATCAGGGGCTTTGCAGGATGTCCTCCACTTGCATGATGTACTTGCCAGAGTTTCACTGGCCAGGTTATGCCATACAATATCTAAAGCTCGGGCACTTGATGGTAAATATGTTAGAAAATATTTTTGCCTGTACGGGCTTTGGGTTTCCTTGAATGTGTGATGTTAATTGGTTGTTTGGAAATTTGGTGTAGAGCGGCCTGACATTAAATCCCAGTTCAACTCAATACTTTATCAACTCCTGCTGGATCCCAGTGAAAGAGTATGTTTTGAGGCAATTTTATGTGTACTGGGAAGAACTGATAGTGCAGAGAGGTGTGTCTTTATTCCTATATATTTCTCTCACTTTCATTTAAATTTCTGTTTTCACTTTCTTTCATGAGGTTGAGCAAGGATATTACTATAGGATACAGAACTTGTTTAGAAAATAATATTTTAGATTAAATTCAGGATTTGAAATATTCAGGAGATAATATTTTAGGGTTGATCGTTCTACGTTCATGCTTATCTTACATATGGCTTATCTTGATTTGGAGTCATATTGGTTATCTTATGTATAACTGGCTAGTGTTTGCAAGAAAGCTTAATGACATTAGAAACGCAGGATGCATGTCACCAAAATTTTCACACAAATTATTACAGTGTTTTTAGGTTATTGCATCATTGCACTTTTAACTGTTAGATTAGATCTAATGTGTATATTCAATGCAGTGCGTAAGTGACGCTATTAGACCATTCAAAACACATTAATTCAATGTTGTAAAACATGTGCAATCTTTTTCTTTTTTCCTGGGTCCCTGATTTCTTCTCTCCTCTCTTTTCTTTCTCCTTCTGTATCTGACATCATGGTTGTAATTTATTGTTACAAAGTTATTCTATTTGTCCTCCATTCATCCTTAATTTGCCAGGACACAATTATCCTTATTTTATGTGCTGTAGGACGGAAGAACGGGCTGCTGGGTGGTACCGTTTGACCAGGGAAATCCTCAAGTTGCCAGAAGCACCATCTGTATCATTGAAGGCAGAATTAAATGAATCACTTCCACCAAAATCTTCCAAAGATAAATCTCTAAAGACAAGGCGCCCACAACCTCTTATAAAACTCGTAATGCGAAGGTTGATTATGTTCCTTCCTGTATTTATTGTTTCTATTTTGTTGAAGCAGGAGAGTCTATTTAATCTATGTTGACAGCCGTAGACATGATGGATTTTCATGCGTTGAAGACTGATTGAGTGGTGCCTGCTGTTTAAAGTGGTTAGCAACTGTGCTGTCCATAATTTCAGAGTTCTTTAAATGAGTTTCTTTTCCTACTTTTGTTCAGGTTGGAGAGTTCTTTTCGTAGTTTCTCAAGGCCAGTACTTCATGCGGCTGCTAGAGTTGTGCAGGAGATGGGAAAAAGCCGGGCTGCAGCATTTGCTTTAGGCTTACAGGATATTGATGAAGGAGTCCAATTTAATACATATAATGAAACTGTAGATTCAGTCGATTCAGATGTCAATGAAACCGCGCACCCTGAAGGTGTCCTATCTTTTCTTTTCTTGTGTTGTTCCATATATTTGATGATATTCAAGAGGATTCTTGTTCATGATAATCTGATGTTTTCTTTTCAAGAAATTATAAATGATTGTACATGGTAGTATAGTGTGCTTGAACCTGATTTATAATTTGACACAGGTAGCTTTGTTCTCATTAGCCAACTTCATTGTCTGAATTGATTTTTAACCTGTACTATAAAATACTATTTTATCCTGTAGTTTCAACTAGATAATTCCTATGCGTAGTTCTGGGTTCTCGTTTTGAGGAATTTCTTTGGCTGCTTAGTGGATTCTGGATCCCCTTTGTTTCAATACTTATTTTCATTTTCTTGTAAGAGTAAGCTACATAACTAAAGGTTTTTTATTGCTCCATATATTTCAAAGTACTAAGAAGGCTCACTTATTATTTCCATTGTGGATAATTTTTATCATTTCTTGTGTTTACACGACTGATTTATGAAATTTATGACTCTCTCTCTATGGATTGAGGTTATTTTCTTTAAGGCAAAAAAAATTGTACTTGATTATGCAATTCATTCAGATATCTTGACTCCTCTAAAGGGCTGACGTGACAAAGAGTTCTGGATCATAAAATTTTAAATGTTTCACGTGGACAGATTGGTGATTGATAGAATTAAAACAGATATTAAAACAGATATCTCTAATGAAGATTCTTTTGCTTCTGTATGTTTTGTTCTGTCAAATAGTTTCATAACCAGGTTTTGGATTTGGCTTCTCTGCATCAACATCTTTTGTTGCACACATCCAATGTACACATATGCTCATGGATGCTTGTACCTGTACATATGCAGCCATGAATAGATGCACGGATGCATGTATGCAGTCATAGGAGATGCCTACTTCTTCAGTTTCAAATTTTCAAGTTTATTTTGTTTAGCTAATTTTATGTTTGACTAGTTCTGGATACCATGTGGGTGTAGGTCATCTATTATCAGTTATCAACAGCCAAATATAAGTAGAGTATAAAGTGTCTATATAGTTTATCATTTTAATTTGTCTTGGATTATTATTTTTTTCTCCAACTAGGTATACGAAGAACTGCCTCTATATCGAATGGCGCTGGTAGCAAGGATACCATTGCAGGTTTATTAGCTTCCCTGATGGAGGTGGTGCGAACAACTGTAGCATGTGAGTGTGTTTATGTTCGAGCAATGGTAATCAAGGCGTTGATATGGATGCAAAGTCCATATGAATCATTTGATGAGCTAGGATCTATTATTGCATCGGAACTTTCTGATCCAGCCTGGTCCGCATCACTGTTGAATGATATTTTGCTTACTTTACATGCTCGTTTCAAAGTAAGTAATGGACATTAAATCATATATACTGTCTATTAGCTAAAGCATCTCTATCTCCTCATTTTTTCCATTCATGGTATAGTATCAAAGTTAACTTTAATTGTAATGTTCTAAAGTTGGTTTCCGCTCTTCTGGTTAAATGTCATCTGAGAGAATTTATAATATAAACTCTTAATTATCCATTCTGGTCCTGACTTATTTTTTAATAATCTACTTATTATTTATATCATTGGTTTGTCAGGCAACTCCGGATATGGCTGTCACTCTTCTTGAAATTGCAAGGATATTTGCCACTAAAGTTCCAGGGAAGATCGATGCTGATGTGTTACAACTACTATGGAAGGTGTGTCTTCATTTGCCCATCAAAACTAATATTTAGTCACCTTTGTCTTTTGATGCTTCTCTTATGTTTTCCCATGTTTTGTTCTTTTATCTATTGATCATACTCATGCCTCTTACTATTGAAAATGTTGTCTTTTCCATCTATTTATCCCCTCCTTACGTAGAGCTTATGTGGAAGTTGCAGAGCCAGTAGATACATTTTCGTTAAACAAATGTTTTCTTGTTTGATCTCTTATAGTTTTCAGTGTTTAATAATCATTGGATATTCTGCAAACATGTGTTCTCTCCTAATACAAGTAATTGATTGAATGATCTTTTCTGAATTATAGACGTGCCTTGTTGGAGCTGGTCCAGATGGAAAACACACAGCTTTGGAAGCAGTCACTATAGTGCTTGACCTACCACCACCACAGCCCGGGTCTATGTTTGGACCTCTATCAGTAGATAGGGTATCTGCATCTGATCCAAAGTCAGCTCTTGCGTTACAACGATTAGTCCAAGCTGCAGTAAGCATATATTTATATTAATTTAATTTCGTGATTTGCACTTTTTTTTTTCTCCTTTTTAGTGAGAAACTGAAAAGTATATTAATAAGGATATAAGTATGCGGGGTGAGCTAGAAATTTGCACAAAAGGATGCCCTTTCTGTGAAATATCAAAAATCGTTTTAGGTGACAACCCAGCCTATCTATCCTGAAGAGAGAAAACAGATCATAAATATGCACAAAAGTTTTGCTAACCCAGAAAATTGGAAGTAAATCAAATCCCCTTCCCAAATGGGATTGATGTGCTTCAACTACTGTTGATCCGGAAAATAGAAGGAATCAATCTCTGAACTAATAACTTGCAGGTTTGGTTCCTGGGTGAAAATGCAAATTATGCTGCTTCTGAATATGCTTGGGAATCTGCAACTCCTCCTGGCACTGCATTGATGTTGTTAGATGCAGATAAAATGGTTACTGCTGCCAGTTCTCGCAACCCTACTCTTGCTGGTGCATTGACCCGACTTCAGAGATGTGCTTTTAGTGGCAGTTGGGAGGTATAATTTTCCACGTGGTCTTTCTATTTGACTTTTTTGTTGCCATTGACTTGATGGCACTAGTGTGAGTTAAACATTCTATGTACTCCACCAAAACCTGCTAGTTTGCGGCTGATTCCATATTATTATTTACTCAATGGTTACCTGATAATGGTTCAATCAGTTTGTGGCTGATTGACCAAGCTTTATCAATTTATGTTTTCGCTATTGTTTTGCATCTATTATTAACTCATTGTGCCATCCGGTGCATTATCACCTGTCTATGTTTGATAAGTCCCAATTTAATTATTGCAGATACTTTGTTATAAAAACTTTGTTATAAAAGAAATTTCATAATGTTGCTTGAACTTTTCCACTTATCAGATCTAGTCTGTATGGAAACTCCAGGTTCGCATTGTTGCTGTTCAAGCTCTTACAACCATGGCAATCCGGTCTGGTGAACCTTTTCGGTTACAGATCTATGAATTCTTACATGCCTTAGCTCAGGGTGGTGTGCAGTCGCAACTGTCAGAGATACATCTTAGTAATGGGGAAGATCAAGGAGCTAGTGGTACAGGCCTTGGAGTCTTGATAAGTCCCATGATAAAGGTTCTTGATGAAATGTATAAAGCACAAGATGAACTGATCAAGTAAGAGATGCTACTTTTTTGTCATTATCTTTTATTTTGTCTTTCACTTTGTGGATGTCATTAAATTTTTCAAGTTGATTTTTAGGGATATACGCAATCACGATAACGCAAAAAAAGAATGGACAGATGAAGAACTTAAGAAACTCTATGAAACTCATGAGAGGTTATTAGATCTTGTTTCACTGTTCTGTTATGTGCCAAGAGCAAAGTATCTTCCTTTGGGGCCAATCAGGTACAACATTCATTTACATATTGTTTTTTCTTTAGTCCATTGATAGAAATTTTATCTGTTTCACTTAATTGGTGAATGGGCATAATTGATCCTTTTGTAAGAAGTGAGTTTTGTAAATGGCATAAACTTACATTATTACACTGTATTTGAGGCATCATGGTTTGCTAGCATGCCTTCTTCTGACATCTGTCCAAGTATAGGGATTTCATGTCATTTAGATAGTATGTTGTAGATTATTTCATTTTATACATGACACTAACTTTAATTATACTGTACAATACTATGTGACTTTTCTTATTTTTGTAACCCTTCATGTGCAGATGTCCTGTTTCCTAACATCTACTTCCCCCATTTTTCCGTAGGCCAGTTAGTTTCATTCTACCAAAATATTCGATGAGCTATAGTAGTATTTGCATTGATTATGCCATTTCTAACATACAACTAATAACATTTCTGATTTTTTTTTCTAATTGATTAAATTCTCCAATGGAAGTTGTGGATTCTTGGTATAGTTAGTTTCATGATACTAAAAGGATCAAGTCCTAAAAGAAACTGTATTGTATTCTGTGTAAAAGTAACTGGATAAAAATCTGATTTTGAAGTCCCTGAGAAAACTTAATCTGTATTGTATTCTGTGGAATGCTTTCCATTTGATGCTTGTTATTTGTACTTTCATGATTACCCTTTTTGATTTTATTTTTATTCTTCTGAATTTTTACAACAGTGCAAAACTCATTGACATCTATCGTACAAAGCATAACATAAGTGCGTCAGCTGGTTTGAGTGATCCAGCGGTTGCCACGGGAATTTCTGACCTTATTTATGAATCTAAACCAGCCCCTGCTGAGTCTGATGCTCTTGATGATGACCTAGTAAATGCATGGGCAGCAAACCTTGGTGATGATGGCTTGTTGGGAAACAATGCACCTGCAATGAACAGGGTAAGACTTTTCTTATACAATGGTGAAAATCGTTAAAGTTTTTTCTGTTTAGAGCTATATGCGTGTGCGTGTGTGAAAGGATCAACAACCCTTAACTTCACACATTTTCTTACATCAATTTGTAACCATTGGATCTATAGACTTTCAGTGATTGATATTAAATCTAAGACACGATTAATGCATAATTAACGCATTATAGTGAATGCACAAGTGAGATGTAATTTGAACCATTGAAAGAAGTATAATCCAATAGTTAGATGCAAGTAATAATTCAAAACATTCCGAACATTTAATTGAATAATTATTCAATTACAAGTACCAAGTACAAAAAGAACCATCTTATAGAAAAACTAAAGATGTAAGCAATCAGCAAATTCAAAACTGAAAGCTGGGGTTGTGATCCAATCCATGCATGTAAGGGCGTATAAGTGCAGCTTTAGGATCAAGCTGTGATTGTTCCAGGTCCATAAAGGTGTAGTCATTCTGCTGTTCCGGACACCAAGCTGAAAAAAGGAAGCTCACCAAACAAGTACTATTTAATCTTTTATGCAACCTAATGCCTCAAAAGCAGATTCTAGGAAAGTTCATGACACATTTTATCAGCACAATTTTTGTTGAACCTTCATATTTTGATGGTCGTTTATACAAACCAATGAAATTGACAGTAAAGTTACTTGCGCAAAAGGAGATGATATTGTTTCTTTTCAAGCTTTATGAGACATTAATAGGGCCTTAACTGCCTTGAGATTATTTTTTCTAGTTTGAATGAGATTGTCAAGATCTCATCCAAAATCTCCTATCAATCAAACAGCTACCTTCATCAGCGATGGGGATTTGCAAATAAGCTACAATAAGTACGTGTGCCCCTCAGGACCCATTAAAACTGTAATGATGGACTCCACTGCAGAATGACGTGAATTTCCAAACGATCTTTTCCTCTACCCCCTATTATTAGATAGTGTTTTCATGGTTGGAAAATTTCTCACCTATCTTAAACTTGTTTTGTTGCTTACAAATGTCGCTTTTACCTCAAGCAAATTCCCTTCATTTTGGTTATTGTTATCCTTTTTGGTTGAGAGAGCATTTTTGACTAGTATAAAGATCATTTACCTATTTGGATAGATAACATAGAATTCATTGTACCTTACCTTAGCTATAGAATTGCCTTCCAACTGAGGTACAGTGAGATAATATACTTTCTTAAAGTAACACGGACCTAGTTTTCTTTTGTTTTAGCTCTTGCATTGGGATTGGGATAGTAACAAAGATTTCATAAGTAATGACCATATATTTTCCAGCTTACATGCATATGTCTAAATGGTTTGTTTTTTGCTAAGGTGTAAGTCATTGTAAAGTTAACTCTTGGGTTGAGTGTTGGATTTTTCCTATATGTATTCTAATAGCAGTTGAATCTAACAATTAGTTATGTACTATAAGCTGTTCAACTTTTCCTTTCCTTATTTAGTGATATGTCACTTCTGAATACAAAGCTTTTTAAGTAAAAAATCTTATCATCTTTGCTTCATGGTAGGTCAATGAATTTCTTACTGGTGCTGGTACCGATGCTCCAGATGTTGATGAGGAGAATGTCATCTCTAGACCTTCGGTTAGTTATGATGATATGTGGGCAAAGACACTTTTAGAGTCTTCAGAATTGGAGGTATGAGGCATTTGTCATTTTTCTCCCCAATTGGCTATTGTATGCAACAGCTTGTGGTTTGGGAAGTAATACATATTGGAAGGAACTTATTTGCTAATATTAATTATGTTCTTTATATTTGCAGGAGGATGATGCAAGGTCCTATGGATCATCTTCCCCAGATTCAACTGGATCAGTTGAAACTTCCATATCTTCCCACTTTGGTGGAATGAATTACCCTTCATTATTCAGTTCAAAACCATCCACCTACGGGTCCTCACAAACTTCGGTATAACTAATGACACTGAATTTCTTTTAAGTTTATACATCTCTTGTTAGTTCATCCAGCAACTTTATAGTTCCAAGCTGGTTTTAGCAATCTTTACGAGATTGATTCTTTTAATAGTATTTTCATTGGCGTCACATTGATAAATCCTGTAAGATAACTTTATACAAATAAAAAATTGTGAATGTATATGGTCATGGTATGAAGAATTGGAAGATCTTGTATTCAACATATGTTAGTGAACTAAGAACAGATTGCTAAACACTTTATCCTGGGATTTTAAACATTGACATGGAAAATTTTCATATGGATCAAGAAATGAATTGGTTTTCAATCAACTCATTATGTTTATAGCAGGCAGTGCAAGTAGGTTTAGCCTATGCGTGAGAATTGTGGTTCTGCAGTAAGAGTTTGTGGCTTGTCATGAATCTACATCTGTATCTCATGAATTGATTTTGAGTTTTGATTCTTCATTCTTTTTCAGATAAGAGAGGAGCCCCCACCATATCCATCACCTGTTATGGAAAGGTACGAGTCATTTGAGAATCCTTTAGCTGGATCTGCATCGCAGAGTTTTGAATCCCAAGATGTGGACCGAAGTTCTGGAAAACCACAATCTGGTACTGCACTTTATGACTTCACTGCTGGTGGAGATGATGAGGTAGGTTTACACTTATTTTTGGCCTTATAAGTTAGAGCTGCTGCCTCAGTATGTGAGAATGTCTTACTCCAAATTTGAGCATGTATACTCATAGGCAGTGTGCCTGCGAGCTTTTGGATTTGGAGGTCAATTTCTGATTAGTTGCTTGCTTGCAGTTTTTTTATGCCAAGACAATTGTCTGGTAGACCATGCAGACAATTGTTTAATTTAGTCTTTTTCCAATGGTGCATCTGGTTTATTAATCTATTTACAATGTCAATCCTGTTGGTTGCAAATGTATATCTTGATTAATTGATTTTTCTATCCTTGCAGTTAAATTTGACAGCAGGAGAGGAGGTTGAAATTGAGTATGAAGTGGATGGATGGTTCTATGTAAGTATACAGAAAGAAAAGGATTGAACTTAGAAAAGGAAACCAGGTCCTCTTAGCTCATCTATATTTGGCTGTTTGGCTATTTATTTTAGGATTAGACCACAATGCTGATACCCTTGTTCGCCAAATTTTCTTTCCTTGTTCTTTCACTGTTTTCTTGTGTTCCACCAAGCTGAATGGGAATTAGGTTATATTTGCAACTGCTGAGCTTCTGCTTAACTTCAAAAGCACGACAAAGCGCTTTATAAACCCCTCCTTGCTTGGAAGCTAATGTTTATTATCTGCTCCTCCACTTGATAGCTGGTGATTCCATTCTATAATAGTTGTTGGTTAAAACCCACGATACTTAACCTCGAACATAAACTTGTTTGTAGATAGCTGACAGACAACTATTTAAGAGAGCAATAATTTTTTATTAGGAATCACGCATTAACATGCTACCGTTCTATTGTTGCAGGTGAAGAAGAAACGCCCCGGTAGAGATGGAAAAATGGCTGGGCTAGTTCCTGTTCTCTACGTAAATCAATCTTGATCTAGATGCATCATACACCGGACAATTTGTCTTCTGCATTTGTTTCCTGAGCATATCAATCTTGGGGCCTGTCTTCTCATGTTCTGTTTTTCCAAGCATATCAATCTCGTGAAATGTTGTAGGAGCTTTTTCTCTGTTTTCCCAGCCAATCAATCCGTGAAATTTATTGGAGTTTTCTTCGTCTACATCGTCCTATACTGCTGGGTACAGGATATATGGTTTGCTTTGATCTCATGTCTACATTCTCCTTTTTTTTTTCTCTACCCTTTTGCCATGTACACTACTAGATTATTGAGCATCCAAATTTTTCAGCCTGTGTATTAATTCCTGGAGGAAATCAGGGTGGCGCTTTCTGTTGCTTGTATTTAGTTTAGTTTTACCATGTAAATGTTCTTTTTCAGTTACATTTCTCTTTATAATAATATAGGTTTTTTGGATGTACGTGTAAGAATATCCCATTTTTCGAGTGAATCAATATAGTTATTTTATTTTTTTTATTTGATGTTTTAATTTGTTTGCTTGTCGGTTAAAGCATCGTAGGAATTTTTTTTTTTTTTTAAATTTATTACTTGAGAAGTCTTGTTATTTGCTTATAAATAAATAAAATAAAATTGTGTTTGTTGCATAGGAATTGGATTTTTACTAATAACAAAATAACTTGCACTTTTGGTGGCGAGCACAGAAAGTCTTGGACTCTTATCAAGTATTTGTAGAAAACAGGTTATATGATTATCCCTATTTCCGAGAGTTTATGAAATCACCCTAACTGATTCTGTCCAATAGTTATATTTTTATGGTCCAACAACTTGTCCCAACATGGTTGGGCAAACTATTTACAGATTGTGAAGAAAAAACATAATAATAAAAAAAAATTATTAGAAAATAAACAGCCCACTAGAAACAAGAAAAAAATAGAAAAGTTGACTGACTAATGCTAGATTTTAATATTATTATGTGTCAAAACATACGTTTGGGATTACTATTTTGTCTGAAACTCCACTGTAAGGATGAATGCAGAGGAAGATCGAATAATTCTCATCCATGAGATTTTTGAGAATATAAATCCTGTGTGTTCTGTAACATGATATATATATATATCTTCATGAATCCAAGGCTGCTGTTACCAATTGCATGCGTATTATTCAATAATGCAGTAGTTTACAATAGATTGCCGCCGGTTGTGGCTCTATGTTCATGTCTTTAATTATTATTATTATTAGTACCATTTGGTAAGTTTGCCTTTAAAGAATTAAACAGTCAAATATACATACATACATACATACATACATACATTCAGAGTAGTATGTGGATGTCTTTTTTATTGCAGGCAGGAATCTTGACGGCCAAGGCCGACACTACACTACACTACACTACTGTAATTGCTCCATCTTTGTCACATATATCAACTCTTTGTCTTCAGTTTTCTTTATTTCTTTATTTCTAAAAAATATTACTGACAACTGGGTGTGGGATTCATAACTCTTAACTAAACTTTGATGATTTACATTTGAGTCCCTAAGCTTTTACCATTTTGTAAAAAAGATGTATTTCATCCAATTATATCAAACAGGTCTCTTATCCTGGCTTCATTAAATATCTACGTCTGTTAGTTTTGAAGTCGGAGGCACAGCTCTTGTGAGATGAGACAATTATCAATGAAAAAATGAGTGACTCCCACTAACATTTTCTTAATTTTATTTTCAAAATACAATAGAAGAATCGAAATATCAAGTAAAATCTTGATCTACTATTTTAACAATCAAATTGCCATTACGTTTGGACAATAAGAAAGTTATTTTAGTCATTTAAATAGAAGTCAATAGACCTATTTGATCAATTCAATAACTAAACCCTAAAGTGACCGACCTTACTTTAGACCTGGATATTGCCAATAAGACCATAACCTATGTAATGTGCTTATAAATTGATTGTCTTCCACAATATGTAACTCAGTACTCAAAAATCAAACACACTTTGGGAAACAATCATGGAGCATTTAACATTTCCCTTCTCTTTGTTTCTCTTATAACTCTCACTCTGTTCATCATCTTCTACAGGCACAAGTCTAAATTTTCCCAACCAAATATTAATATTCCTCCCGGTAAGCTTGGCCTTCCCTTCATTGGAGAAAGTTTTGAATTTCTCTCAACCGGATGGAAAGGCCACCCTGAAAAGTTTGTATTCGATCGAACGGTGAAATACTCCTCACTAGTATTCAAAACAAGCATTTTCGGAGAGACAACTGCTGTATTTTGTGGCCCTGCAGGCAACAAATTCCTCTTCTCCAACGAAAATAAGCTTGTTACTTCATGGTGGCCGAATTCTGTCAACAAAATTTTCCCATCTTCATTACAAACTTCTTCCAATGAAGAATCCAAGAAAATGCGTAAATTCCTGCCTCAGTTCTTGAAACCTGAAGCTCTGCAGAGATACATGGGCATTATGGATCATATCGCTCAGAGACATTTTGCTGACGATTGGGAAAATAAACATCAAGTAGCAAACGTGCACTCTCTTTGTAAGAAGTACACTTTCTGGCTGGCTTGTCGTCTTTTCATGAGCGTTGAGGATCCAGATCATGTAGCAATATTTGCAGGTCCTTCCCATCTTTTGGTTTCCGGGGTCTTCTCTATTCCCATTGATTTTCCTGGGACTGCATTCAACCGTGGGGTAAAGGCATCGAATTTGATCAGAAAATAGATCCTGAAGGTTATTAAGCAAAGGAGAAGTGATATTGCAGCAGGAAAGGCGTCAGCGACGCAAGATATATTGTCACAAATGTTGTTGACAAGCGATGAAGATGGCAAGTTTATGAATGAACTGGACATTGCTGATAAGATTCTGGGATTACTGCTCGGTGGTTATGATACTGCTAGTATTGCTTGTTCCCTCATTGTCAAGTTTCTTGCTGAGCTCCCTCACATTTATGACCAAGTTTACAAGAGTATGTATGTATGTACTCGACTTCTTGTTTATATATATATATATATATATTCTCATCTCAATTTGCTACTGTGTTAATTCCTTCTCAGATTTGAATCCAAATCCTTTTTCTCAGACCTACCTAGCCTTAATGATCACTGCTGATCTAACAATTAATTAATAAGCTTTTATTTAAACAAATCAAATACATTCGTTTGATTGTTAATTAATACATGAAAATATATAATATAATTTGCACACAGAAATCTTACCACTATTTAATCTATTTTCATTATAATTAATTTGCTACGTTAGTATTGATGGTTTTTGTATCATGTGATATATAGTAAATTAAAAACATTAATTATATGATCCTTAATTGCGTCAAGTTAATAATGACAATTAAGGAATTATGAGGAAAAGAGATAAAAGGGTATAATATATATTTGGAAAGTAAGATGCTTTTGTATTCTTTTTGTCCAGTACTTCTCGACATTAAGCCAAGTTGGCAATATGTCACGTGCTGAGAATGCAGAAGAAAATCAGCCCTGTGCGGCACTTGAACTAGTTCACTATCATTGTTCAAGTAAGCCTATTAACCCAAGAATTCACTCGTGCTTGGTGTTGGTGAGGAAAAGTTGCTCAATTGAAGAAAATTGCAAGCCAGATTGAAAAGGAGAAAAAGATACACGGCTAACAATTTGGAAGGGAAAAAGTGTAAAAGTTTTCATTCATTTACAAAGATTGCATTTATATATGTACATTTGAGTGGCCAAGGTTTTTCCAAATATGCACTACCAATGGCCAAGAATTATACATGTATACAAATTTACATCTGGAGTACAAAATATCTTACCTACCACCACTTAGCTAGAAATTGGGCCTATTGAGTCACAAGACTAAGTAAGCCATGTTGGGCTACTAAACTGCCACACATGATCTACCCAACTTCCTTTTACCTGTGTTGGATATGGTAGGCAGGGCATGCGTTTCACACACCCCGCTCAGCTTTGCACAACTCCCGGCTTCGCCATTTTGCTCTCGACATGCCTGCAGCTCGCGCGGATACTGTTCATCAGCGAATCGGCGCTTTGTTTTAAAAGGATAGGCGAATCCGAAACTTGTGCGCACTGGTCCTGAACGCTGCGCGCTGTCGTGCTCTTGTATTTTCAGCGTTTCCGTTTCTGTTTTGGCGGCCCGTGACAAATAAGAGACTTATTCAAATAAAACACGACTTCAAATTAAGTTGTCAATTAATTGCATATATAAATAAATTACTCATAAGCTGATCAATCGTGATTTTGTTTTTGTCTCTTTAACTTCCTCCTGTTATTGTTGTCTTGATTGAACATTAATTGCAGAACAAATGGAGATTGCTAATTCAAAAGCGAAGAGCGAGTTGTTGAATTGGGAAGACATTCAGAAATTGAAATATTCATGGAACATTGCTTGTGAAGTAATGAGAATGGCGCCACCCCTTCAAGGTGCTTTCAGAGAAGCCATCACTGACTTCATTTTCAATGGCTTCTCCATTCCAAAGGGTTGGAAAGTACGTCAGAAACAAACAAACATATCATTTAAACTAGTACACTCAGGATTAGTAATTTAGATTTCAGATAAAAGAAGAGACGCTGTGTAGTCTAACATTATTTGGTGTGTGAATTCAGTTATATTGGAGTGCTAATTCGACCCACAAAAATCCCGAGTACTTCCCTGAGCCAGAGAAGTTTGATCCGAGCAGATTTGAAGGAAAAGGACCAGCTCCTTACACATATGTCCCATTTGGTGGAGGGCCAAGAATGTGTCCCGGAAAAGAGTATGCTCGATTGGAAATACTTGTTTTTATGCACAATTTGGTAAAAAGATTCAAATGGGAGAAAGTTATTCCCTCCGAAAGAATTATAGTTGATCCCTTGCCCATGCCTGAAAAGGGTCTTCCGGTTCGCCTTTATCCTCACAATGTATAAATTGTTTTTTAAATTAATATATATCTAATAATTAATTATAACAAATATTAGCAGCTTTTAATATAATTTAATTTCTTTGTTTTAGAAAGGTCAATGAATTCCCTGGCCATCAACATATCAGATTATGTTGTTGTTTTAATGGACTTCTTAAAAAAAAATTTCTACTTGCAATATGAAACGATCGAGTGAATTAAGACTTGTAGTTGTTCTATAGATACCCTCCAACAGCAAGCAGGGTAGAATACATATATATATACACTTCATGAATTAATACTCGTGTATATATCATATAGTTTCTCCTCTTCCAGTTATATATATGCATGCACAGCTAGCTAAGTGCCCAGCTCTAAGACCTCTGATCGCAAGAGTTATAGCACAAAATTAATCATCTTCTGAAAATTGGAGTATATATATATATATATATATATATATATATATATGCTTCTGCCGAGCTATCTCGAGCAATTACTCGCCATAGTTCACAGTTAAAATCACTTCTGGAACGTGAGTTAACTTTTACGATGATCATTAGTAAAAGTTCGAGGAAATCCCAAGACAACTTAGTCTGCTCATATCATCATCCAATCTACAAACAGTAATTAATGCTACAATATTGTACTTGTCATATTATTATGACATGTGTGGATAATACTTGTGTATTAAGTAGTCCTTAATACTAATAAAAGTTATTTTCTATTACAAGTATTGTTCTTAGTATATATATAATCAATTACATAATATATTATTAAATATATCAGGTGAATGTCTTATTATTTGTTGCCCAAGTCGAAACTAGTTCATTTTCATGGTTTATTAGAATATATATATATCTCAATATTTTACTTAAAAATAATATTTCTAAGTATCTATCTATATATATATGTGTGTGTGTGTGTGTGATTTTTTTTTGTACAAAATCTCTATACCTAGATTTAACATCTTGATCGTATATATAACTTTATATTCATATCCACTTAACTTTTAAATAATAATATTTTCTTAATCTTTACATAAAAAGTGAAATTAAAATATGCTCTTATTTTTTAATTATATTTTCACTTAATAACATCAATAAATACATATATTTACTTAACTAAAAGTTCAAAGTAGCATCCAATCCTATTCCCTTCAACTAACATAATCGATTTGAAGTAAGTTTCACCAAATAACAATAAATTTGTATAAAAGTAATTTTTAATATGCTCCTTGTGTTTGCTTTTTCATCTAGAACACAGCATATTCTTGGCAATTAGTTAAAATGCACAAATCCTAAATATATAAATTTAAATCCTTAAAAGTCATAGCATATTCTAGCTAACTAGCTTAATTGATTTGTTATAAAAAAATATTGGCTAAACCATGATAGTGTGTAAGTCCACCAAGTTACAGTTTGGCACTCTATGAAACGGTAGTCGAGTCAGGATCTCTACCCAGCTATTACAGAGGATACTACCTTCTAGAAGACAAATTGGGATGCTTGCCCAATTAGTAGTGCCATGAGACATGGTCAATGTACACAGCCTACGAGAAAGAGATAAAACAGGTGGTCTCTACATAGAAAAAAAAAATCTAAAAAGTTAAAGAGAATTTATTCCAAATTGTCTTAATATTTTATTAAAGGATATTCCAAGTCAATTAGCTACAAAAATGAGGACCACCTAACATTTGTTTATAATAATGCAGACTAAGGACTACCTAACCTAGTCAGGAGCTAGCTCCTAGGTAGTTGTAAGGTGAAACCACTTGACCTTGGCAACATTTTGGAACTACAATAAAGGGCAAATGAGGTTATAACATGTATCCAATAAAAAATAAAGTAATTTCAAGCACAAATAAGAGTATGACACGTGAAGAGTAATTTTGAATAAGACAATATAAATCATTTACCCACCATATGTTTTGGAGTTTTGACAGATTTAAAGAGAATAGCCTAAAGTTAATATTTAAGAAGACACGAGGAAAAAATTAAGGCAATTTAGTCTTAATCAATCATAGTCAAGCAAAACTCTCACATAAAAACATATTTTTCTTTGAAGGTTGGAGGTATCATCATCTTTTACCTTTTCACTCAAACTATTATCTTCTCTATGAGCATTTTTCACTTGATGATTATTCTCCACTATTTTCCTATAACTCTTATCTCCATTATTATTTTATTCATTATCTTAACATTTTTCCTATACTTTGGACTCTAATATTCTTTCTCGTTTTAACTTTTTTCCTTTAAAGAGAATGTCATTTGAATCCTTATTGATTTCCTCCATAAAAGTGTTAACTAAAACATCGGAAAAGGGATCATCGATCTAAGCATATTTTCTATTGTAGGATATCCCACATTAATATGGTTCTTTATCTAAATTATCATACTCATAGTTTCTATCGACAAAGAATTAAATAATAAAATACACCAACTAATTAATGTTTTTCATTTCTATTTAAGATGATCAAATATATTTGAGTCCCTAGACCTTTTTCATTTAATAAATAAATATACTTTATCCAAATATTTGTATGAAATAACCACTCTTTTATATTCATTTGATATTAAAGTGTACATAATGACTTTACATTTATAGTTATTATGAGATAAAATATTAAATGTCAAATATTAATGAAATCATGAGTGAATGTTTCTAAAAATGAATATTATCAATTACTTTTTTTTTTGTTTTAATATTTTAAAGTACACTAAAATATCGCAATGAGTAATGAAAGCTTATTCGTGTTTAAACAATCAAATTATGTCTATAATATTGTACTTCGACAATCATATTGTAGAATATATAATTAATTTACTTAACACACAAAGACCTATTTGATACAATAAGCAAACTTTATCCTTTCATTTCGAAAACATAATATATTAGGGAACGGATGTTACAATCCCATTATTAGCTTTTAGAACACATATAATTAACAGTACTTTTATGCATTGTGAGGATAAAGGCAAACCGGAAGACCCTTTTCAGGCATGGGCAAGGGATCAACTATAATTCCTTCGGTGGGAAGAACTTTCTCCCATTTGAATCTTTTCACTAAATTGTGCATAAAAACAAGTATTTCCAATTTAGCATACTCTTTTCCGGGACACATTCTTGGCCCTCCACCAAATGGGACATATGTGTAAGGAGCTGGTCCTTTTCCTTCAAATCTGCTCGGATCAAACTTCTCCGGCTCAGGGAAGTACTCGGGATTTTTGTGGGTCGAATTAGCACTCCAATATAACTGAATTCACACACCAAATAATGTTAGATTGGACAGTGTCTCTTCTTTTATCTGAAATCTAAATTAATAATCCTGAGTGTACTAGTTTAAATGATATGTTCGTTTGTTTCTGACGTACTTTCCAACCCTTCGGAATGGAGAAGCCATTGAAAATGAAGTCAGTGATGGCTTCTCTGAAAGCACCTTGAAGGGGTGGCGCCATTCTCATTACTTCACAAGCAACGTTCCATGAATATTTCATTTTCTGAATGTCTTCCCAATTCAACAACTCGCCCTTCGCTTTTGAGTTAGCAATCTCCATTTGTTCTGCAATTAATGTTCAATCAAGACAACAAGAAGATAAAGGAAAAGGAGACAAAACAAAATTCAGTAAGTATTGAAGACAAAAGCTAGAAGGAAATAGACAGAACAAAATCATCATCACCATGCTATTAATTGCCAACTTTGAAGTCTTTCGTTTTGGATGAGTCTCTTATTACCGGCTTAAGGTAGAGTGGATGAAATTAATATCTTATTCTCTTGCTCTTGAGGATCAAGAATTCCTAGAAAACAATTCCCATTAGTTTGACTTAATTAAACTAAGATCATATAATTTTCTTGTTTTGTCGTTACATGGTATCAAAACCATCATAATGAACAAAATAAAATAATTATAATGAAAACAGTCTAAATGGTTGAAAAGATATTATATATATGAAAAAATCATCAGCATCGGTAAATTGAATTCTTAGGATACCGTTTATCTAATCCATGTTTTAGTAGACAGAATGTTAAGAATCCTTAATTTATATAATATAAGAATTCTTAATTTATGTAAATAGATAACTTTAATTTATATAATGTAAGAATTCTTAATAGCGGAGTTTGCATATATTTTGTTAAAATATAGACAATTGAATCTTCAATTTGACAAAAGAAAATTGTTACAAGATAAAAAAAAATCAGTAATTCAGATGCATGGATTAATTGTTGTGTAATTATTTGCACAAAAACAGAATAATTTTTAAAGGATTACTGCTATCTAAAGCAAAACTTTTTGCTGTAAGCATGCAGCAGTAACCAGGAAATCAAATTAAGCTAGGTTTAAGAAGAAAATATACATACTAGGAAGGCGAGAAGATGAACAGAATTAATACATACCCTTGTAAACTTGGTCGTAAACATGAGGAAGCTCAGCAAGGAACTTAACAACGAAGGTACAAGCAGCACTAGCAGTATCATGTCCACCGATCAAGAGCCCCAGAATCTTATCAGCAATATCCAGGTCATTCATAAACTTACCATTTTCATCACTTGTCAACAACACATGCGACAATATATCCTGTGTAGGCGACGCCTTTCCTTCTGCAAGATCACTCCTCCTTTGCTTGATAATCTTTAAAAGTTCCTTCCTGATAAAATTCGATGCGTATATCCCTCGGTTGAATGCAGTTCCAGGAAAATTAATGGGAATAGAGAGGATCCCGGAAGCCAAAAGATGGAAAGGGCCTGCAAATCGTGCGACATGATTTGGATCCTCGATGCTGATGAAAAGACGACAGGCCAGAGAGAAAGTATATTTCTTGGCAAGAGGGTAAACTTTTACTTGATGTTTATTTTCCCAATCATCCGCAAAATGTCTCTGCGCCATATGATCCATAATGCCGATGTATCTCTGCAAGGCTTCGGGTTTCAGGAACTGAGGCAGCAGTTTACGCATTTTCTTGGCTTCTTCATTGGAAGAAGTTTGCAACGAAGATGGGAAGATTTTGTTGACAGAATCCGGCCACCATGCAGTAACAAGCTTATTTTCGTTGGAGAACAAGAATTTGTTACCTACAGGGCCACAAACTACAGCAGCCGGCTGTCCAAGAAGACTAGTTTTGAATATTTCAGATGAGTATTTCGCCATTCTATCAAATACAAACTTTTCAGGGTGGCCTTTCCATCCTGTTGATAGGAATTCAAAGCTTTCTCCGATGAAGGGAAGGCCAATCTTACCGGGAGGAATATTTGGGCGGAAAAATTTGGACTTGTGCTGGTAGAAGACGATGAACAAAGAGAGAGTTATCAGAGAAACAAAGAGAAGGAAAATGCTAAGGTATAAATGCTCCATGATTTTTTTTCTTTCTAAAGTTCGTGTTTAATTGATTTTTGATAGTGAGTTACCATACTATTGTCGATTGGAATTTATAATTAAGCATAATATATATATATATATATATATATATATATAAAATTGACAGTATAGAAGTCAAATAAGTTCGGTAAATTTATTGTATATATTATGGAGTTTAAAAAGCCATCAGAATGAGAATTAAATCCTCTAACACTAGGGTTGGCTCCATCCATTATTATATTTTCTTAAAAGATTAGATTAAAAAAGAATCCAAACCTAATTTCCAAACTCTATTAAAGCATTTATGGGATTCATCTAATTTTTGTTTCCTTTTTTAAAGAAATAAAAAAGGAGTTTTATATATATTAGGATTATATATCTTTTATTTGTTTTATTTGAATTTTGAAAATTTTCAATGGGTGCTATGAAGAGATTGAAACCTAACCTCGCACTATTTATATAAAAACTATTAACCCATCTTGAAAAATTATATATATGTTGTAGAAGAATTTGATTAATTTATTAGTACAAAAAATTACCAGCCTGTAATGAAAAAATTACACATGCAATTGTTTTTCTTGTGTGTGTACATATTTGGGAAAAAACTAGAATATGAATTTAAGAATTTTCTCGATAAATCAGATTAGTGAAAATGTGAAAAAGTAAAGATTAAAAAAAAAAACACACATACAAATTTTATAGTAGTTTGATACAAATTACATATCTAAATGCAACACTCAAGACTCACAACCCTCTCAAGGAAAGAATTTCTCTTCCTTTTTCTACCTAACTCAAGTCTCCCTATTTTATATTTTCACAAATGCTAGCAGTCCTTTTATATAATATATTTATGTTTTCATCTCTAATGTTATTGGTTTTTATACGATTATTCACATATATTTCAATTATATTTTTAATTATATTGCAATTAATATTATCAAAATTCATCTTGTTTATATAGAATGGGAGAATAATATAATAGAGTAATTTTTTTAATATAAGAGAGTAATTTTTTTTTCTCACATATAAAAGTTATGAAAATAATTTTAACAAGAAGAAAATTAAGGAATATTCGTATCATAAAGCCCTTAAATTTTTAGTTCGTATCAAACACTTCTTCTGCCAGATATTGATTCCAAATTAATACAATCATAAAATGAATAACTTGGTTGACAACAATAAAGCATTTAAATGTAATTTAAGTATTTTACCTATCATCAAACACTGAAAATTATAAATTTTATTTTGTTTTATTTATACCTTCAATTAGTAAATAAAATCGTTGATTTAGTTGTTATAAATAAATAGAATGTTTTAAACTGTTTTTTGTTAAATTGTAAATTTAATCTAGAATATTGACTTGTCTAAAGTGGTGTACTAAATTTAGTAAACATTGGTGTACTAGATTTGGTAAACAATAGTGTATTAAGATATGATGAAGTTTTTTTTGTTACAATTGATAAAATCGTTTTTTGCACGATACATATGTAGAAAGTCTATTTTTTTTTTTGTGAAGTTTCTTTACTACAACTGATAAATATCGTTTTTTGCATGATACATATGTAGAAAGTCAATTTTTTTCTTAGTGAAAGTTTCTTTACTACAGCTGATAAAGATCATTTTTTTCACGATACATATGTAGAAAGTCTATTTTTTTTCTTACAAAATTTCTTTACTACAGCTAATAAAAATTATTTTTTGTACGAAACATATATAGAAAGTCTATTTTTTCTCTAGTATTTATTAGTATATTTGCTCTTGCTACTCCCCCTCCTTTTTTTTCTTTTCCTTCTTTAGAGTTCTTTCTCGTACTGTGTAAACAAAAAAACAAGTCATCAGTTGACTCCCGTAGGCCAGCGAGCCAATATCCATAAATCAAATAGGGCCCAACCTATCCAAGGGGCTAGCGGGCAATGGCTTTCTCTGACAGGGGCTTGCTTCTTCAAGCGGAGCTTGCTGCTTTTCATTTTGATAGGAGTAGGTGCTTGCTGCTCGTCGAGGAAGAATAGTCATTCTCGTGATCTGTATCCAAGGGTCAATTCGAAATCGCGAAGCGAGAGTGAGAGCGTAATAGGAAAAGAACCTACCCACGCTTTCACTTGACTTACGGAACGAACTTTCCCCGATAGTTTCCATCCCTGAATTCGATTCAATCACCTCCCGAATTCGCTAGATTCTATATCTCCTAACCTTACCAGATACAATGTTTTAAGCTGTTTTCATAATCCATTTTAATACGAAATTATAAACTTAATTTAATTTTCTTCAATATTTCGATATTATTTATATAATACTTCTAGGATGGTCAAAATTTAAATGGTAAGAGCATTAATTTTAGAAGGATAAAAACAGCAGAACATTTCAAATTAAAATAATAAAAGAGATATCATGAAAAAGATTAGATTATTATGAATATATATATATATATATATATATATATATATAGAAAAATAATGATAAGAAGGACAGAAAACAAATTAAATCTCTGATAAACGTTACTCTGTTCATAATTTTTGTTTGTATCATGTAATTATCATTTTGAGAACAAACTTATGAAAATGATAGTAACTAAATATAGAAAATTTCTGATGGGGAATTAGATTTATTTATTTATTTCATTAATTTAATCATGTATTAACTTAAAAATTTTCAAGGGTAAAAAATATATACACATTTTGGAACCAGGTAAAAGCTAAGTTTTAAAATTCATGTGCAAAAGTTAAGGGTATTAAAAACAAAAATTTAATTTACCAGTAAATAAAGATGCAATATTAATATGTAATGCACCATTTATTATTGAATTTTAATTGATAATTTAAATTTTTATTTTTCAAATAAAGTAGAAAATTAAGTAATTATGAAATTAATTTTTTGTTGAACAGACTATTAAAAAAATTAAATGAATTATGGTTGTTTTGAATATTAAGAAATCAAGTATTAAAGTAAGGAATAAGATCCTATAAATTAAAGATATAAATTTTAAATTTTTAAATATTTACAAAGAGATTTTTTAAATATTATATGTATTAGAGTTTTATTTATAAAATTTATTATAAGTTTTATTCAACAAAATGCATGCTTTATCGCTAAATTAATTTGATAATTTAAATTAAATCAAAAGGTGATTATATTACAAAAAAAATTAGGCTATCTTGATAGATGAATAATGACACTTAATTTTTACTTCAAATTTACTTGACAATTATGTGACACAATTTAATTTTGTCATAATTTGTAACACAAATTTGACACATAAAAATATGTGTCATTTAATTATATAAATTTAATTTGTAAAATAATATTAGTCTTTTATTATATAATTTTTCTTCCATCACTTTAACTATTAATTTTATACATCAAAAGAAAGGTTTTAATTTAGAAAAAAATAGTTAATAAATGAATATACTTTATATGAATGTAGAATTATAATTGATACATATATTTTATAATAATTATGTTATATAATTATATCATATTCTAAATTCTAGCGATGCGCCGGCACATTTTTAAAAGAGCCTAATACTATAGTTGTTAAGTTTATAATTGTACAAAAAAAAAATTACTAAAGTAACATTGAAATTCTATTAATTTATAGGATAAATTAATTTATAATGCCTCGAAAGTATGTGTTAATTAAATAATATCGTGTGATAGTATCTTTTATTAATATAATAGAATATAATATAAACAATATATTATGCTAAAGTACCATTTTTTATATACAAATATGTACATGATAATTATATATTTTAATGGTTTACAAATCTAGCAGAGCTTCTTTTATGAAGGACAAAAAGAAATGTAAAAAAAGTGTACAAAAGTCATAAACTAATCTTAACTCCGAATACAATATAGTGCTTTAAATTTCAAGTTAACCATTCTATGAATTAATACAAAGCTTTAATAAATTAGTTCACTTTATAATTGCTTAGCCATTTTAGATTTTATTAATAATCCTTCTATATGGTATTATATTCTTTTCACCTCTAATATTATTCATTAAGATAGAATTATTACGATGTAAATGATATTGCCAAATTCATTTTGTCTATATAGAATAAAATTCATTTTGCCAAATTCACTTTAAAGTCATATAGCTAGCCTTCATGATCACATGCTTCATCTTCAAGTATCGCTATAGCATTCAAAATTGATGAAATTGACATTTTAAAAAATAGGAAAATGAAAAACTCATCGAGAAAATTTATCAGACAGGTTGTGTGCAGTATTAATATGTTTTGTTAGTTAAATTGTGAGTCTACGATCAAACACTGTAATTCTAAGTAAATAAATTGAAACACAATTTTATCTTACAACTTTAATAGAAGAATCTTGTTTTTCAAAGATAATTGAAGAAGATGGCGATCACCTTTAATTAATCACTCATTCATGAACCTTAACTATATTAATTAATCACTGAAAATCCATCGCAAATATTAGTAGCAAAAAATATTCTTATAATATAAATATCATTTTGGAAACAAAGTTATAAAAATGATAGGTAACTATATCTAGTAATTAAATTTTAAAATTATATAAATATGCACCTAAAAATCAACCATGAATTAAAAATTACAATACCTAAATTTTAAAACATATATATATATTTAATAAGTTTCCTTAAACACTTTCTTACTCCTAACTAACAACTTATTCATTAATTAAGTAATTATGAATACCTAAATTTTAAAACATATATATATTTAATCAGTCTTCTTAAACACTTTCTTACTCCTAACTAACAACTTTTATTCATTAATTAAGTAATTATGACTACCTGAATTTTAAAACATATATATATTTAATCAGTCTTTTTAAACACTTTCTTACTCCTAACTAATAACTTTTATTCATTAATTAAGTAATTATGAATAGTTTTAGAAAAAAAAATTCTTTCTGAAATTAATGTGTTTAATCACAAATCAATCGCAATTATTTTTTTTATTTGCGACGGATTAAAAATCCATCGCAAAATTTAGTAGCAACAAAAAAAATTCTTATAGTATAAATATCATCTAAATATTATTTTAGAAACAAAGTTATAAAAATGGTCAGTAACTATATCTAGTAATTAAATTTTAAAATTATATAAATATGCACCTAAAAATCAACCGTGAATTAAAAATTACAATACCTAAATTTAAAAACATATATATATTTAATCAGTTTCCTCAAATACTTTCTAATTCCTAACTAACAAATTTTATTCATTAATTAAGTATTTGTGAATGGTTTGAAAAACATAACACCTTTTTAAAATTAAATTGTGTTTAATCATAAATCAACCGAAAATATTTTTTTATTTGCGACGGATTGAAAATCCATCACAAAAATTAATAGCAAAAAAAAATATTCTTATAATATAAATATCATTTTGGAAACAAAGTTATAAAAATGATAGGTAACTATATCTAGTAATTAAATTTTAAAATTATATAAATATGCACCTAAAAATCAACCATGAATTAAAAATTACAATACCTAAATTTTAAAACATATATATATATTTAATAAGTTTCCTTAAACACTTTCTTACTCCTAACTAACAACTTATTCATTAATTAAGTAATTATGAATACCTAAATTTTAAAACATATATATATTTAATCAGTCTTCTTAAACACTTTCTTACTCCTAACTAACAACTTTTATTCATTAATTAAGTAATTATGACTACCTAAATTTTAAAACATATATATATTTAATCAGTCTTCTTAAACACTTTCTTACTCCTAACTAATAACTTTTATTCATTAATTAAGTAATTATGAATAGTTTTAGAAAAAAAAATTCTTTCTGAAATTAATGTGTTTAATCACAAATCAATCGCAATTATTTTTTTTATTTGCGACGGATTAAAAATCCATCTTAAAATTTAGTAGCAACAAAAAAAATTCTTATAGTATAAATATCGTCTAAATATTATTTTGGAAACAAAGTTATAAAAATGGTCAGTAACTATATCTAGTAATTTAAATTTAAAATTATATGAATATGTATTTAAAATTCAACCGTGAATTAAAAATTACAATACCTAAATTTTAAAACATATATATATTTAATCAATTTCCTTAAACATTTTCTAACTCCTAACTAACAAATTTTATTCATTAATTAAGTATTTATGAATGGTTTAAAAAAAATACCTTTTTAAAATTAAATTGTGTTTAGTCCTACTAACAAATTTTATTCATTAATTAAGTATTTATGAATGGTTTGAAAAAAATAACACCTTTTTAAAATTAAATTGTGTTTAGTCATAAATCAACCGAAAATATTTTTTTATTTGCGACGGATTGAAAATCCATCACAAAAATTAATAGCAAAAAAAAAATTTCTTATGGTATAAATATCATTTTGAAAACAAAGTTATGAAAATGGTAGGTAACTATATCTAGTAATTAAATTTTAAAATTAATAATGCATCTAAAAATCAACCGTGAATTAAAAATTACAATACCTAAATTTAAAAACATATATATATTTAATCAGTTTCCTCAAATACTTTCTAATTCCTAACTAACAAATTTTATTCATTAATTAAGTATTTATGAATGGTTTGAAAAAAATAACACCTTTTTGAAATTAAATTGTGTTTAGTCATAAATCAACCGAAAATATTTTTTTATTTGCGACGGATTGAAAATCCATCACAAAAATTAATAGCAAAAAAAAAAATTTCTTATGGTATAAATATCATTTTGGAAACAAAGTTATGAAAATGGTAGGTAACTATATCTAGTAATTAAATTTTAAAATTATATAAATATGTACCTAAAAATCAACCGTGAATTAAAAATTACAATACCTAAAATTTAAAACATATGTATATTTAATCAGTTTCCTCAAACACTTTCTTACTCCTAATTAACAAATTTTATTCATTAATTAAGTAATTATGAATGGTTTGAAAAAAGAAAAACACTTCCTTCCTTTCATGTCATCTATATATATTCTACTGCATGATTTTAGATCTCAATGCCGTATTACCAACAATTTTCTTGTTCTGGGATTATCAGAAGAATATTCCCTTTTTAATGTATCATCTCTTTATTTTATTTTTTTTTCCTTTTGAGTATCAACTTCATTCGGTAATGTTCCATTTACTTATTTAATTCAACTAAAAAATTAATTTAAAGCAATTAATTGTTACAGAAAGAGGGAGAGATTAATGTGGAAGCTGAAGATAGCCGAAGGTGGCAGTGCATGGCTCAACACGGTGAATAATCACGTCGGAAGACAGCATTGGGAGTTTGATCCAAATGCTGGAACTGCTGAAGAGCTTGCGCAGGTTGAAGAAGCTCGACAGGAATTCAAGAAGAACCGATTTCGATCAAAACAAAGTTCTGATCTCTTTATGAGAATGCAGGTAAATTTAACTTCAATGGTCTGCGTAACATGCATTAATTCCATCTTATTTCATATTATTTGCTAAAATGATCTCATGTTGATCTTAATTTGTGGAGCTTCTTAATCTTTAACTAAATAAAAGCTCTAGAATAATAATGGCTTAAAATAGGTACGACTTATCTTTTTCTTACTCTATTGTTGTTTTAATTTCTATGTTAAAATTCCAACAGCTTAGAAAGGAAAACCCGAGTGGGGGAACTCCAGAAGCTGTGAGAGTGAAAGAGACCGAGAATATAACTGAAGAAGCAGTGACTGCTACACTCAGAAGAGCCGTCCGCTTCTACTCCTCCATTCAGGCCCACGATGGCCACTGGCCTGCTGAATCCGCTGGTCCTCTCTTCTTCCTTCAGCCTCTGGTAACCTGCTGCTACTTTTTTCTCCTCAGGCGTTGCAAATGACTGCTTTAGTCAAAATACTACTAAGGGTATATTTGGTATTATCGTACCTCAAACCTTTAAAATCACAACGGATAAAAATATATTTTGGTGAAAGAGAACTTTTTACTTAATATTTTATAAAAAAATATCAATTTTATTCTTAATATATTTTAATATTATCACTTGTATTTTTATTATTTCAAAATTATACTTTTAATCCCTATCGTTAAAACACTAATTTTAAAATTTTAATTTTTAAATATAAATAATCTTATTATCTCTATAATAATAATGATGATGTCACCTAATTTTTAAAAAGTAAAATAAAATAAATTATAAAAAATAATTTTAAATAAAAAATTATTAAAATTAAAAAATTAAATTCATAATATAAATCTAAATAATGAAATAGAAATAAGTTTATTTCTTTTTATTTTTTAAATTTTTACAATAAGATCATATAAAAATAAAAATAATAAAATCTAACTAAGTTTATTTCTTTTTTTATTTTTACAATAAAATTAAATAATAATAAAATCTAATAAGTCTATTTTTTTGAGTTTTTACAATAAAATTAAATAATAATAAAATCTAGATAAGTTTATTTCTTTTGAGTTTTTTTTTAAATTTATAATAAAATTAATTAAAAATATAATAAAATTTAAATTTCTTATATAAAATCGTTTATGAATAAGACGTTTTATAAAATTTTATTATGAATATTTTTTTTGTAAATTTTTATATTTCAAAAAATTATTCAATAATTATTTGTTAAAATAAAAAATTAAATATAAAGTAATTAGAGTCTTAATAAAAATAAGTTTTTTCTATATGTTTTTTGCATTAATTTAAATCCAATACAAATTTAATTTATTTTAAAGTAAATGTGTCAAATGATAAAATATACTAACATTTAACAGTCATGTTGTAATAGTAAAAATTAAAAGTATAATTTTAAAATAATAAAAATATAAATAATAATATTATAATACATTAAAGATGAAATTGATATATTTTTTATTTTATATTCTTATTCACTCGTTCTCCCACTTATATTTGATATCTAATAATTTCATATCATAATATATATGTTAAAAGTTACACTACTTCAATTTCAAACATACTCAAAATAAATTAAAAAAAAACTTATTTTTGTGAAAAGAATATACATCTATCAATAATATCATTTATAATAACTTGTTAGTAAAATTGAGCTTTTATGCAGGTTATGGCATTGTATGTCACTGGAGGACTCAACACTGTGCTATCACCAGAACACCAGAAAGAAATTAAACGCTACCTATACAATCATCAGGTAATTAATTAATAGCTATACTAAACCAAAAAAGTTTTATTAAATAGCGATTATTATTTCTTCGTTTAATTAATTAATTAACAGAATGAAGATGGAGGCTGGGGACTACACATAGAAGGACACAGCACAATGTTTGGTTCAGCTCTCAGTTACATTGCGTTGAGATTGCTTGGAGAGGGACCCGAAGATGGTGAAAACACGGCCATTCCTAGAGGTCGAAAATGGATCCTTGACCATGGAGGTTTGGTTGCCATTCCATCTTGGGGCAAATTTTGGGCATCGGTAAGACATCATCACAAATACCACACGTGTGTTATTAGAGCATACGTTATACTAAATTCAACTCATACTCATTGTTTCATATAGGTGCTCGGAATCTATGAGTGGTCAGGCTGCAATCCTAACCCCCCGGAGTTCTGGCTTCTCCCCAAACTATTTCCCATTCATCCAGGTTTATCCAAGCACATCTTTCATTGAAAGTAAATCTGAAGGTTCTTTTTACCTTGAGCTTGTGTCTGAAATCCACCTGATATATCCTGTAAATTAATCAATGCAGGCAAAATGTTGTGCTATTGTCGATTGGTTTATATGCCAATGTCATATTTATATGGAAAGAGATTTGTTGGAACAATCACACCATTGATTCAATCACTAAGACTAGAGCTATACAATGAACCATACCATCTTATAAACTGGAACAAAGCTCGATACACAGTTGCAAAGGTTAGTTTCATCAACAATTCTAAATCAATTATTTCCCCCATTCTAATATAATATTGATTCCAGGAGGATCTGTACTATCCACATCCTCTAATACAAGACTTAACATGGGGATTTCTGCACCATGTTGCTGAACCAATCCTGTCACGTTGGCCATTTTCTATGATAAGAGAAAAGGCTCTGAAAGTTGCTATTGAACATGTACATTATGAAGATGAAAACAGCAGATATCTTTGCATTGGATGTGTTGAAAAGGTAACATTCATAATTCATAAAAGAAAAATTGTTAAAGTTTTTTTCTTTGACCAAAATTCTCTCCTGATCTAAACTTTTAACTCAATGCAATTCGACTGCAGGTTCTATGTTTGCTTGCATGCTGGGTGGAGGATCCGCATTCTGAAGCTTACCGGCGTCATCTAGCAAGACTGCCAGACTACTATTGGGTTGCAGAAGATGGCTTAAAATTTCAGGCATGATTGTAATTTTTTTCATACTTTCAAACTTCTAACTGAAAATAGGGTTACACTAATAGAAATGTATGATTGGATACAACTAGAAAATTTATGATATGCATAATATTATAGTATTGCAACTTTTAATTCGTAACTATTACCACAACCATCCAATAACCCAATGTCATATATAAAAGGACTGCCAATCCATCCCCTATACACAGGTATCTATCAACTAGTTCTTTTTTCAAAATAAATGTGTACATAACTATATTTTATTGCATTTTCGTAAAAATGAGCAGTACATCAAAGGTATTTTAGACCCTTTCAACTATCAAGTATAAATGAGTGGGTGATTCATAGAATACAGAGTATCTACCAGACACTTCAACAATTGTACTAAAACTGACAATTATAAACATTATCCTTGGTCAAAGATAGATAAAGCCTACGAGTTACTGATGGAATACAAAATAATTAAGATACTAACTAATTTTTTCATGGTTGTAGCTATTCTTTCATGGGGATAGAAATCATTCAACAGACATTTGATATAGAATTGTTATAAATTGTGCTTCTATTATTTGTGTAATGCAGAGTTTTGGCTGTCAAATGTGGGATGCAGCTTTCTCCATTCAAGCAATTATCTCAAGTAATCTAACTCAAGAATATGGGGCAACAATTCGTAAAGCACATGACTTTGTCAAAGCTTCACAGGTTAAATCTTAATTAGCGCCAATAATCCTAATTGTCATTTTCTAAATTTTGATGTATTGCTTAACTAAAATCTTGCTACATCAAAGGTCAGAGACAACCCTTCGGGCAACTTCTCTGCAATGTACCGGCACATTTCTAAAGGAGCATGGACATTCTCCACTCAAGACCACGGTTGGCAAGTCTCTGATTGCACTGCAGAAGGACTAAAGGTAGCATCACAGCTTTATTAATTGAAATACGTATATATGAATATGAACAAATGATGGTGGAGGGTGTCGCTCACTTTATAGAGCACAACGGCACCCATGAAGCAATTCTATAGCATCCAGTAAACAGAGTTGAAACTGTGGGTTAGCAAAACAACGTCATGTGATAATATCCTCGTCATAACATGAGCAACATCACCTGCTGCATTATTTACTGATACATGTGTGTGCACAATAACTCCAAATTTTTATGGTTTCTGTAAAAGGGATATGTATTTCTAACCATGGGCATTTTCTTCTCTCTTCTAAGGCTGCACTTCTGTTGTCACAATTGCCATCAGACCTTGTTGGCGAAGGAATGGCAGCAGACCAACTTTATGATGCTGTGAATGTCATTCTTTCTCTACAAGTAAGAACTTTTATCTACTTCTCTGTGATTATCATTCTCGTTAGTATCCTAGTAACTTAATTGTCTAAGAACTTTTATCTACTTCTCTGTGATTTTCATTCTCTTTTAGTATTCTAGCAACTTAATTTTCTGATTATAGTTGCTAATTTTCTATTAATTTCTAATGCAGAGCAGCAATGGCGGTTTCCCAGCTTGGGAGCCTCAAAGAGCATTCCGATGGTTAGAGGTAACCTCAATACATAACTGAGCACTGATCTCCCGCTTGTAAAACATGGTTCACAAACCTAAAAGTATATATATATATATAAAACAGTTTGTAACTATGCCAGCATCCATGAAAATCTTTTCATATAGTGGAGACTAAAGTTAGTCAAGTCAGGCTCAAAATGTGGGCAGGTCTAACCTTAAAACAAAAAAATGTCAATCTTTTCTAATAATAGGCAAGCAACTTTTTGCTGAGCATTTCTAACTATATGAGCTTGTGTTTCTTCATCCTGCAGAAATTCAATCCTACAGACTTCTTTGAAGATACTCTTATTGAAAGAGAGTAACATTCCTTCACCAGAAAACTTTATTTTTGCTAAATTATTCTATACTGATCTTTGTCACTTCATAAATCTTAATTCTTGTAGTTCAACAACTTTAGGTATGTAGAATGCACCTCATCAGCAATTCAAGGTCTAGCACTCTTTAAAAAGTTATATCCAAAGCATAGGCAAAAAGAAATAGACAATTGCATATCTAGAGCAATTCGTTACATTGAAGACACACAAAAGCCTGATGGTTCATGGTAAGGGTTTTTCAGACAATTAATATATTATCTTTCATTTCAAAGTTTTATATACAGAGAGAGAGAGAGTAATTGTGAGCAATGATGCACATATTATGGCAAGGGATGTTACCACATGATCTTATTTTAAAAATTCACCACTTCAATGTTATCCACCGTGTTACATAATCACGCTACGTGTCTAAGTGTACTTCATAAGAAACCTGTTGACATTCCCCAGCATAACATTTCTATACACAATTTTTAAAATAACTAATTATCCCATCTCACTATCTGATTGGTTAAAGCCATATCACTACTAGGGATCAAATTTAGGATATAATTTCAAAATCCTGGTATTACCTTTCTATATATATAAGGATTAAATATTTACATGAAATCTGCGGATTAAAAGGTATGGTTGCTGGGGAATTTGCTACACTTATGGCACATGGTATGCAGTAGAGGGGCTGGCAGCCTGTGGAAAAAACTACCACAACAGTCCAATTCTACGCAAAGCTTGTGAATTTTTATTATCAAAGCAGCTACCTTGTGGTGGATGGGGAGAGAGTTATCTTTCCAGCCAAAATAAGGTACAAATTTTGATAACAAAAATATTCAAACTAATTTTTACTGGCCTCTTTAATTTCCTGTATGACTTAAAATGTTCTTCCAAACAGGTGTACACAAATCTAGAAGGTAATCGTGCAAATTTAGTCCAGACAGCCTGGGCTTTGTTATCTCTAATCGTTGCAGGACAGGTTAGTATATATAATCTTCTCTATGATTAAACAAATAGTAACAGGATTAATGTGAGCCACTATATCTCACATCAATAGCGAAAGGAGAACCTGCCTTGGTTTAAATCATGTGAGCTCTTTAAGATATAGATGTGTTTTAAGTTACAAGGTTTCAAAAACAAAACTGTCAAATTAGTGTTCCCAAAGTGTACGATATCTACACTAGGCAACATATATGTTGCAATAACTAATGAGGAAACATAAGCTAAGAGATATAAGAACAACGAAGTTTGGAATGCATGTCAAGATCGGATGCTGGAAAATTTTGAAGTAATAACACACAGCAAAATAACAATACAAAACCTATGTCTTGATAATGAAGTAACTTTTTCTGTTCTTCTAGGCTCAAGTAGATCCTACACCAATCAACAGAGGAATAAGGGTGTTGATCAAGTCACAAATGGAAGATGGTGACTTCCCCCAGCAGGAAATTACAGGAGTTTTTATGAGAAACTGCACACTAAACTACTCATCATATAGAGACATCTTCCCCATTTGGGCTCTTGGAGAATATCGCCGGCATGTTCTATTTGTGTAAATTTAAATCTAACATTGCCAATGCAGACAAAATAAGCATGGGAAGTATTTACAATTGTATTAGCAAATGTAAAATGTAAATAAGTGGTTGGCATATCAATAATCATCTGCCAACCTCCAGATAAGAGACTTGAATGAATTGAAAATTCTTCCATATTTGTGTTGGCATAATGTTAGAATATAAAATTGAGGTATGCAATTTACATCACAACTAATATAACACTTATCAATGAATACCATAAAGGCTCATTTGGTATGCCAAATTGGATTAGACTAGATTGAATGAGATAGGATTGGATTAAAGTATTTTATAAAATTGTCTTACGTTTGACGTGGTGGTGGACTGGATTGCCTTATCTAGATTACTTTATTTTAAAATGTTAAATAAAAATAATTATATAAATATTATTTAACCATTAATTTAATTAAATTAACTCAAATAGAAACTACTTAAATATCAGGATAATGATTCAAATTTATTACATTTAAGAAAAATCAATTATAATTGTTTAAATATACAGCTTCTATTGTTATAAAATGTATACTTTATATTATTATTAACTAAAAAGTTATACTATTAATCATTTGAATCAGTATAAATAAAAACTAATTAATCATAAATAATAATTTAAATTATTTATAACTATTTTATTAACAAAAAATATTTATTAGATATTCCTTATTGTTTATTAAGGATTTGTTACTTACTATTTATAATTTATTCTAATTAGTGTAAAGACTTGTCCTAAGGGCTCCCTTGGGATAAAAGAAACTACAACTTGAAGATTGAATGGAGAACTTCACAGAGTTGGAGCAAGGCTCACACTATATAAAGAGAATTAAAGAGATTTCTAAATCTTCACATCCAAGTGAATTTTATCCCTAGGTCTCCAACAAAACAACCTACCAAGCCAATGCCTAGTAATTAAGTCTTCAGCCAATAAACATATATTCTTTCTAACTCTTCATAGGAATAAGGCCTTCAAAGTATCACTAAATTAAGCGTGGCTATATCAGATGATTTATTAGTCAAAATAGATATTACTTTTATAGTCCAACAAAAAAAAAAAGCACTAGCATATCATTCAAACAAGCATTTAGATATATTCAAACTTCAGCTAAATCAAGACCAATACTGATTTCAAAACCAAAAAGGAAAAAAGGAGAAAAGGCCACCTCAATGTATTTACACCTAACACAAGGAAACTGCTATAAATTCCACAAAAGAAAATTATATGCATTTTCACAAGAATTTCACTTGATGTCTATCAGTGTCTATCTATAATACTATTTAGAAAAGATCAGATCAATCACTTCTCTTTTCTGATAGAAAGTCACTGTTTTGGAATCAATAAAGTTCTCTTAGCACCATTCACTTGCTCTTTCACTTTATCGTGCAGAACAGGTATGAATCAAATTAAGAAGATCCAAGGTTATAATTGAGATGGAATTTGCCATATTTGCATCTATAACTTTTATTAGTACCACAAGCAGCTGCTGGAAACAAAAATATGAAACCAGTAAGCTAGGTTCATATTTCCTAGCTTCAATAGAAACTTACTCTCTCATATCAAAACAATAGGAATTAGCATTTCCTTCAATAAATAAATTATTGACACAAAGTAACCTTTATTTAATGATGTATTATGAGAAGATAGTGCAAACAGCCACTAGTTAATTTTTTTACTCTCGGACAACTGAAAAACTATATTCAACTGGTGATATGCATTTTGACTGGCTGCAATGACAGCTTTCTATCAGCCACAAAATTATGAGCTTATTTTGTGCCACATATGATAGATTCTAAAGAACAGCATGCAAATATACACCTTTTGTGCAAAGAAACAAAGCAGAAATCAGAATATACCAGTGAGAGAACCTTAAATCTGAACAAATTCAAGTAAGACACTCAAACATGTTGACGTCAAAAGAGAAGAATGATTGAACACTGTGAAAGAAGAATACTAAACTAATTTGTTTTACCTATAGAAAACTGGGTTCCTATGGTTCTTGTGTGTGCATACATAGTTACATATCTTAGCCCCATGTTTGCATATGAGAAACACTAGAATTTTTCAAATAAAAATTAATATGAAAGTAGAAAAGAACCGAAGAAAGCTCATTGCATAAACAAACAATATCACATTCCAGTTTCCATTTAAAAAGAAAATAGAACAAAAAAGTCTCAGAAATTTTATTTAGTGAAAGGATTACATTACAGTCATCGACATAATCTGCTGTGCCAAACCTGGATCTTGCTGCAGCAGTTCTGCCAAGTTGCCCTCCACCTCTGCTTTCTGCTTTTCCAGGTATTCTTTTGAGGCCTATAAAAAGCCCAATATATCAGCCTATTACCAATTTTATCCTTACAATTCAGAGAAGAGACAGCGGATAAAAGCTGAGTTCAACATAAATAGGTGAGAGTTTCCCCTATACCATCCCTCCAAATTCACAACTGCACCCTTCCAGAACAGAATCACAATAGGATGATGGAAAGTTTATATAATGGTTTTTCTTCCTTTCTTTTCCTAATAGATAATAAAAAGGAAAAGTAACAACATTTCTAGTTCTCTCTTCATCTGATCAACTAAATGAGAATATGAGTTCCCTTCCCTCCTTTCCCCTTTTCCTGCAAACTCTATTCCTGATGAGAGATATTGTCATCAAAATGTAGCTCATCTCCAAGCCCAACGGTAAAATGTCACTTGAACTAGCTGGATAAATCACAATGAGTGGGCAGAACATAGAAAAGGCTGAACTAAGCTCAGTAAAAATTGACTCAATTACTGTAGCTATTTGACACGAAAGTAAACATCATAACAGCTTATTGAACATCCTAAAATTACATTGTACTCTCGCCAAAAAAAAAAAGAGTTAAAAATCAACTTACTTATGAAGTTAAATACTATCTTAGAATATGTAATGCCCCATCCACAAACTGGATAAATTTTTCAAGAAATTTTATGACAGATTTTTCAACTGTTTGTTAGTTGTGATTGCATATTTTATTCTTCTTTTCTGCTTTATGTTTTATTTTATGGCAAAACCATATAGAAAGTTGGGTTCTCACACATGTCAACACAAAATTGTTTTATCAAGACTGTCAAAAATTCAACTAAAAACAACCCTAGAATCTACCCAGAAAAATTCAGCCATCCTAGTTTTACCAAAGTATTTTAAAGATTGAGCAAATATTAGCCTCTAACCAAAGTCAGGTCAAAAAGGTCATTTCCAAGGCAGTCATAAGCTGAATATATCAACAAAAAAGACTCCCATGTTAGTGCAGCCTACCAAAAGTACTGTAATTAATATCTATTTTCTAGACAATCTGATTTTGATACGGTAACAAACAAGATAGCCAATTGTCAATAATTCTGACCAGTGCTATGTCTCTGCTGCAAGGTTTTAAGAATATATCAGATGAACATTTAAAATAACAAGAAGCACTTGACAACTCGTATACCTGTAATGCGGCAATTGCAGCTTCACTATCCTTGAGTTTCTGCTCTTGCTCAGCCATTAGAACTGACCTGGGCTCTAGAACAAACCTGACCGCAATATGTGAGCATGAGAGAGAAGGGAAAATAATGAAATTAGTCAAGAGTATATCATCCACATTCCTGACAGCCTCAAGACTAATGATTTAGAGACATGTATACTCACGTTCTCCCTGCAAAATGATAAGGAGATAAACATTAAATTTTTAAATTTGTTTCAGAGAAAATAAACATGCTAAGCTACCAAACAGTTAAAGCTACTGTTAAAAATTCATCAAAAGATTGCAAAGCATTTGTACTGAAGCACCACGCAGATGGAGATTCATTTCTCAGATTAACAAGGTTAATGAAAGCCTGTAAAAATGGGATTAAAATTCACAAATTGCACACCAAGATATGATAATGGATAAAAATTTATACCAATAGATTTGTATGTATTTGTATCATCTGGTAATGGTCGCAGCTCCTCTAATGTTAAGTACGCACGCTTCTTTTCCCCTTCCTTATTTCGCATCTGGTTCTGCACCTGAAAGCCATGGGATCTCACTTCAATTTGAAGTATCAAAATTATCTTATGTTGATTCCTTAAGTTCATTATGTTGAAGATATTTACAAGATAATAATCTAATTGCTAGAATTATCTCCAATGATGTAAACAATAACTCAAAAAAGAAGAGTGGTTCCATAAATTTTACTCAAGAACCAAACTTTAACAATAAATCCCAGGGCAAACAAATGCATAATCCA
The DNA here is from genome assembly GCA_028052125.1 of Melia azedarach. Classification (NCBI taxonomy): domain Eukaryota; kingdom Viridiplantae; phylum Streptophyta; class Magnoliopsida; order Sapindales; family Meliaceae; genus Melia; species Melia azedarach. The sequence goes on from CM051403.1 coordinate 11,386,001, forward strand.
AATTGAGAATCCAAAGAAATAGATCCTCGAAGGAAGGATGAGTGGAATACAGAGGTTAACATTGACTTTGCAAGGCTGTTCTAGTCATGGAAGATGAATAAATTTTTTTTCTCCATCTTTTAACTTTGAACGTCTTAACCTTGCAACAACCTTTATGGATATTGTTGCTTTCTTTCCAAGGGTAAACAAACTTGCACTCTCTAGCCCTTTTGACTAGAGAATGCCCGTGATTGAAATTTAGGTCTGGAAAGGTTTTCATCGAAATTAGTTGGAATGGAATTTCCACAAACAATCTTTCTTATTCTTCAAAACTTGTGCACTTGAACTCATCTTTTAATTTTGACTTCTTAATAATTTAGCAACTAGCTTAGTCTATCTGAAAGCATTGTTTTCAAATTCATCAGAGACTACCCATGACTAGAGGGAGAAAAGTTTATCCCAAAATAATTGCAAGAGCTGTACGTCAAGCTGATTTTGGATCTTTTAACTTCACCAATACTTTCAACTCATCTAGTACTTGTTCTACTTCTCCATCAACTTTAGAACTGAAATAGCTCTAATATGTTGATACTCCACAGTCATTTTAGCCATTTGACTCTTAGCTTTCAAGCTTGTCAACTCCACATGCTCTAGGATCAACCCATACTCCCACAGATATACTCGCTCAATACAGCATTTATTCTTCTCCTTCTTCTTTTCCTTAATATTCTAGTAACAATGTGGACTCAGTTTGACTTTTAATTCTTTACATAATTAAACTTCTCTTCAACATTTTTAGAAACTCTAAAAATTTAAAGCGTATATACAAAATTTCTCGTAATTAAAACATTGAACTTGATTGCAACAAGCTATGATTTCCATAACGCCAACACACAATTTAAATTTAAATGGACAAAGGAAGAGACCGACCTGTTTCATTTTTCCGGTGTTCTCAATCATGCGAGCTTTGATCTCTTGAAAAGCCTGTTAAAAAAAAGTTAAAATATATATATATATAATCAAATCAATCAAAACTTTCTGACGAAATACGATCAAAAATTATTTACGGATGTGTATATGCGGGTCTTACAGCTCTGTTCGCTTCGTCGGACATTGCTGAAGATGCTCCAGTAGTTCGTTCTAGTCAGACAGGTACTGTAATTTCTCGTGGCTCAAAACCCTATTTTGCTGTATAGTTAGTAGAACAAATAGGCAAATGGTTTGGGTCCAGGACGGTGCGGGTGGTTTAGTCGGGTACCAAAAGCACCCGCCACTTATGAACTAGCGTGATCAAGTCAGACCAGACCGGACCAGACCGGACTGCAAAAAATTATTATAGATCATAATAATCATTCAATCAGAGAGACTTCATTTCTAATTATAAGTATCCAATTACTCAAAATTTATTAGGCTACTTAGCCGCTATTCTCTTTTCTCTCTCCCCTAAATCTGAAGTACTAAAAATACTTATTTTCTTATTTCGTTAATTTTCTTATATTTTCTTCTTTATTTTACATATTTTTACATAAATTTAAATCTATTATAACTTATATCTATCTTAGATGAAAGTTTTTTCATTTATTAGTGGTTGTGACTTATATTCATCTTAAATAAAAGTTTTTTTATCTACTAGTAGTTGTTCTCTATCTTAAATTAGATTTCTATGTTTAATAGTAGTATATCTCTACTCAAACTTAGATCTGTGGTAATTTTTGTTTTTATTTTTTTATTAATGAAGTTATTATAGTGGTGTTATTTTACGAATCTAAACGATTGAAAAAGTGTTTGAAGAATTTTGAAGAAGGAAAGTTCTAGATCTAAATGATTTCATATCATATAAAGAATATTGCGGAGAATTTGTTACAACAGATATCAAAATAATCTATTAGAAAAGTGGAGAGTGAATGAAATAAGTCACCGAAAGAATCTCAGTTGAGTTCTTATTTAAAACTTCTTCTTTATTTTTTAAACATTACTTTTCAATTAAAAACACCATACAGAACAGTGTTCTAACTATCTTCTCTATGATTTTCAGTGAGCTTGATATTTTGTTTGATGTTTACATTAAAATGAATTTCTATAATTTCTTTAAAAATTGGGTGTAGATCTGCATTAAATTGTAATTTTTTATGTAGTTTATTTTCTGAAATGAATGTATAAAATATTTTTTAAAAGAAAAAACTATAAGTATCAAATATTATATGTCATACAGCCACCCCCAATTAGTCAAAAGATAAGTCCTCCATTTGAACCGTGCTGGACTTGCTTCCAACTGTTTCTTCCCATCATGCATAACGTTGAAAGAAATAAACCGTCTCTCATTTTTTCTAGAAATCTCTATTCACCTACCAAAACTTACCTCTCACTTTTTACCATATCGGCATAATTGTATACATTAGCCTTCATAAAAAAAGATAATTCCTTAAAAGAGCAACATTGTAATGCAAAAAAGAAGAGTTGGTACGTATCCCCTTATTTTAAGTATCATTGTTTTGGAAATACATACAAATAAACATGGAAAATAGCTCAAATTAATAGCATAATCTAGAAACAAAAAAGAAAATTAAAATATAGAGAATTCATGACATATGCTCTTTATTAGCATTGCTTTGCTTCCCTAGTTTAACGCCCTTTCTCATACTCTACTGCTGTCGCATGGATAAAGAGTAACCTTAAGACATTTGAACTTCTCCAAATACTCCAAATTTGGAAATAATTCTCGCAATCCTTTTCAATTTGTCTTTAACTCATTTAAAAACTTCAAATATAAAACCTTGATTGTTTCTCATTTACAGTGCCTCAGGCTACTGAGTTTTTCTCCTCTAATGTAAAGAGTTTCTAAACGTAAAAACACCCATGGAATTTTCAAATAGGAATATCAATATACACATTCTTCAAGCTTGATAAAATTTTCTATCTTTTGGTTTTATAAAGCATTCAAAGAGAAAGCAAATGTTGCTGCTGGTTATGCTGTTAATTTTGTTGCTGCCATGTTATTTTGGTTATTGCTATTTAATGTTGTTGGTTTTGCTATTTTTGGCTGATGTTATGCTGTTTTGGTCCTATGATTTGCAGATTCTATAGTAAGCAAAAAAAAAAATATTGTTGTGGCTACTGTAGTAAATTTAATGAGTGGTGGGAGAAGAAATTAAAGGTACAATTCTTATTTTATGTTATTAGTCATTTCTTATATATACTTGTAAAATATATTCACTTTGTTGTAATTGTTTATAGGAGATTCTTGAAGTTGCAAAACTTTGATTAAAAGGATTAAAGAACATTGATCAATTAAATACCTTATTCAAAGATATTAATGTCACGGGCGAAGGAGCTTAGGCACCATCGGAAGGTTTTGTACCAAATGATTCTGTAGGAGTGGGTAATGACAACAATGGTGAAGGGTATGAGGAATTTAATTCATTTTCAAGGTTTGGATATGATGTTGGTATTCCATCATTCAATACCGATCATGTTTCTACTCAAGAAAAAAAAAATTTCAAAAAGTTCAGGAACGAAGGTGTCAACAGTTGGATACCATCTTAAAGGTTGTCTCATATATAGGTAGTAAAGGGAGAGATGAACCTGATTTGTAGTGTTAAGGAGGTGATAAAAAATTGTTAAAGGAATAACCTTAAACTGTTGATATTTTAACTAAAAAGAGAAACAAAGAGATGTTTGTTGCATTAGAGGAGCCGAGTCAACAAGTTACTTGGCTAAGCCGTAAAAATGTTTGATTTTTTCTTTTTTGGTTGTATATATTTTATCTTAGACTATTTTGTATGTGTGTGTATGTGTATATATATATATATATATATATATATATATATATATATATTTTTTTTTTTTGTTTGTTAGATTTTTTGGAATTATTGAAATTGTAATTACTTTTAACAATTTTACCTATTTGATTTTTTTTATAATAATTATGATAACAAATAGCATTATTTTTTAAAATATTCATAAAATAAAAATGTTGTTATTGTTACATTATTATTTTATTTTTTATATATCATTTTTTATATATTAACTAATGCATGAATATTTATTTTATGTAATAAAATTAAAAATCTATTTACTTACATATATATACAGAATATCCATTTTAATAACTTGATAAAATTAAAGCGTTTTTTTAACTATACATCCAAATACTTAATTTAGCACTAGAAATATGATATAAGCACTTTTGTATTTCGTTAACCAAATGCTTAAATATTTTTTTAAAACCTGCTAAATTAAAAAGTGCTAAAGAGGATAAGTACTAAATATATTAGCGCTTTCTTTTTAGCACTCCCAAACGGACCCTAAATATTATATGCTTACATAACCAAATACTCTTACATATTACAAATACCCTTAATATATTTTCTTATGTGGCACGTTGAGATATTTGTTATTTTTATAAACTGTAGTTAATGCCCTGATATTTATTGTGTCATAATAATTGTATCACAATGAGATATATAAAATTATCCCACAAAAATTAAAATTTTGAAAGAAATAAAAAAAATAATCCTAATTTTTTAATTTGATTTAAAATCTTAATTTTGAAATAAAAGTTAAAAAATAATTAGTTTCTTTATGATTATAACAATTTCATCACTAGCAACAACTACTTGCCACATTGCAAACATCGCTGGTCGCTAGTGATTTCAAAATGACAAAGAAGATTTGGCTAAAGGAGTAAAGAGAATGTTGTTGGTTAACGGTCAGTTAGGCTTTTCTTTTGTATATATGGAGAAGAAAAAATAAATGAGAGTATTTCTCAACTAAAGTATTAAATACATTTCGAGATAAACCTAAGTTTACATTAAATTAGAATAATAATATTTGTGTCCTTAAATTTTTTTAATTTACGTCTTTAAACTTTTTTAAAAAGTTAAAAATGAATTTTCTTTTAAATTTTATCGAAAAGATAATTTTTACTTTTCACTATTAAATTTTTTTGGACGAACATTATGAATATATAGTTTATTGACGTATTTGTCATTTTTGTAGACTATAGTATAACGTGTCAATATTTGTTATATCTTAATGAGATATTGTCTAAAATTAAGTAATTAAATGAAATCTTTCATTTTTGTTTTATCAAAAAGATGATTTTACCCTTTCACTGTTAAATTTTTTCGAACGAATGTTATAAATTTGTAGCTCGTTGAGATATTTATCATATTTATGGATTGCAGTATAATATCAGAATAATTATTGTATCACAATTGGATATAGATAAATTTAAAGTAGTTAGTCGAAAATATCCTTTAAAATTTTAATAGATTTACTATATAATATCAATAAATTTTGCATGTAATATATAATATTAAAAAAATATAAAAATAATTTGAAATTTGTTAATAAATGAAGGGGTCAATTGGAATTAGCCTGTTCGATGTGTGGTCAGGAATGTTTTGAACGATGGATGTTGAATGTTTTTCTCATAGTATTTGTATAATAATATATTTGTTTTTAAAAAAATATTCTTGATTCTTAAATAATTAAAAATAAATTTCGTATCGAAGTACGATTGATAATCAATTAACCTAAATAATAATTTTATTAAATTTATTAAATTATTTGGATCTCCAGTCTCCAAATTACATGAAAGGACACCATGCTTACAAATATTTTTCTTTTTTTAAATTTAAATAATACACTTTATATTTTTTATCTTTTAATTTTTCGAAAGGGGCAACAATGTTTGACTTTCTAATTGTTTTTAATAAAGATAAAATTTATTTATTTATGAAAAATTCATATATTCAAATTCTATTTTTTGGATTTTTATAAAAAGAAAAACAGTTTTCAAAAATAGGCGTCTCTTCTTACAAAAAGGGATTCAGATCTGTCAGGACTCACGAGTAGACAGTAAATTACCCTTCCATGCATGTTGATTTACTAAAATACCCTTGACGTCGATTTTCCGTGCACTCTTTCTAGCGTGTGCTAGTTTCCTGACAACAGAGAAAGAAAAATGAAAATGAAATGTTCATTTAACTACCTGATCTTTAGAATATCATCAAGAAGTGATAAGTTATTTTAGAAGATATCAAATAAGTACTAAACTTTTCAAAATTATTATTTAACTACACTTCCTTAGAGTCCTTTAAAGGAATATCTGTACAATCACAATTATAGGTTTTGTATACTTAAAAGAAAAAGGAAAAAAAATCTAATTATATCTTTCAACTACAATTTTTTAGCAATTATTTTGAATTTTAATTCAAATAAAAAATAAAACACTAAGAAAAAATATTTTTGTCACTCTTATTTTGTTATATATTTTTATTTGAGATTTGAAAATTTTATAAATAAGATTTTTTTTAAATTTTCTTATTTTAAATTAAATTTGTATACTAGAGTTTAAAAAAATTGAATTTAAAAAGTACCTATTGCAATTTTTAGTATTTATTTAAATAAGATAATTAAATAATATTTTGTTAAATTTTCTTTCTAAAAAATAGCTAATGACATTGGAATATATAAGATTTCACATTTTCACAAAATATGAACACACAATTGATCCATTTGAATCAAATAAATTCCTATCCTCATTAAAAAAAATTAAAAATTCACTCCTATTTAAGTGATTGAAATATTATTTTAAATGGGGGATTTATTTGCCAATAATAAACCTAAAAAGGATCCAGATGTTATTTACCCCGAAGGGAATGGCAAAATTGTAATAGAATAGAATGGTGATGTTATTAATGGAAATCAGGCATTCTCGCCTGTATGACCTTGATTGGGGGGGGTGGGGGGGTGGGTGCGATAGCCTTGGCGTTTTTGGCGGCTATTCCTACAAACCAATCAATTAAAAGCTTATTCTCATTCTCTCTCTGACCCTTTTTTTAAAAATGAAAAGACGTGTTTTTTTACCGGTTGTCTTTTTCGCTTGTTAGGAATTTCCATTGGGCTGAATCTGTACAACTCCGGTGACCCATTTGAGATTGGAGCATACCCAGATCAACTATCAACTCATTTGTTGAAGAAATTTTGAATTTTTTTTCAATGGCGTTGAGGATTTTTTCTGCGTTTATGGATGTTAATGTGATTATGGGAGAAGATGAAATATAAATCCAAGAGAAGGTTACTGGTCAGATTGATGGGGATTTGTTTTAGTATTGAAGAACAGCAAAAGAAAAAACAAAACCTACCACAACGACAACAATCTGCTAGTAAGAGTAATAGTCCAGGTAAGATTGGTTTTATTTTTATTTACATTTTCTTTTTAATTAACTGCTTTTTTTTTCTTTTCATTAAATTGTTTGTGTTGTTGCCAAGTAAGAATTTTTTCAGAAAAAAAGGTTCTTGTAATGTTCATTGGAAGCAAAATAGAAACTTTTCTGTTGTTAACATACAAGCAGAATAGATTAGAAGAGGATAATGTAGGTGAATTGATGATGGAGCATGATGAATTTGATTACTGGAGCCTTGAATTGATGCGGCCGTAAGTCAAGTTAAAGATTTGTTGTACTGTTTTCTAATTTGTGTTACTTTTAAGCAGTTAATGAAGGTGGATTTTTTTAAATTGTAGGATAAATGTTGACTTGTTGAAGCTCATGATAATTTAATTTGGTAAAATGTTTGCACCTAATTATCATTTCTTTTATTGATCTTCCTTAACCTAATCAAACCTATGAAGATGCATAATTTATTGACCATTTTCATTTTTGTGGAATGCATTCACAAGTATATGTGAGAAAGAGAGATATTGTGGCTGATAATAATATTTGTAATGATCTTTTAACTTTTTTTTCTTTTTCTTGATTGAAGTTGTGAATGGTACTCCTAGTTCTCAAAATATATCAGATAAGCATGAATCATCAGGAATGAAGAGTTCATGCAGCACCCCAGTATTAGCTCCAAAGGATGTCAATGATCTCCGCCAAAACCCTGGATATAATAATGTTGATATCTTTACGTACGAGGAAATGAGATTGGCCACAAAGTTTTTCCGGCCAGATTTTATTCTTGGTGAGGGTGGGTTTGGAGTTGTTTACAAAGGAATTATAGATGAGAATGTGAGACCAGGTTACAAGACCACATATGTTGCCATTAAAGAGCTTAACCACGGTGGATACCAAGGTGACAGAGAATGGCTGGTATTTTTCCTATCTTCTTTTGTTCTTTCTTTTAATTAGGTTCTCTTTTTCCCCTTCCAATGGGCTACGCTACTTAAAGGTGCACAAAGTGTTATATTTCGGGGCTAACTGTCAAAAGGTATCTTGTTTAATGATAATAAAGTAGAAAAGGGTCCAGTATGAATGAGAAAGGTTAATACATATGTGCATATCCAACTACATATTTATATATGTTTTGGACATATGTGCACTAAATAGTGATGAAAGACCAAACAAGATGTCGGTTAAGTGACAGCTGATAATCTTGGTAAATTAAGAATCTACTTGAAAAGAGAGAGAAATTGACCATTATGTTATCTGAATACCTAGAGATGAATTAAGAATTGTGCTTTAATGCACTTAAGATGGAGGAGTGATATGAATGCAACCAGCTAGGAGGACTTCCTGTGTTTTTACTCGACTCAACACTCTGAAACATCTAAATCATTAGAGAGAGGAAGTGGATGGTTTTTTAAAAGTTAGTTACTACTGAGTTATTCTTTTGTCTGCTAACCATAAATCAGACTTGTTTATCTTCATAACTCTTCTCATGTAGGAGGAACTTAATTGCTTTTGCCCTTATCATTGTTTGTCCTGCAGGCAGAAGTCAACTATTTAGGACAGCTAAGTCACCCAAATCTAGTGAAACTCATTGGGTACTGCTGTGAGGATGAGCACAGGATATTGGTCTATGAATACATGGAGAGTGGGAGCCTGGAAAGACATCTTCTTCGCAGTAAGTGGCCTATGGTCAATTTAATTTTTTGTGAGGCTAATAAAAGGACCCTCAATTATTAATATAGTGTGTATATTTCAGCAGTTAGAAGAGTTATGTATCGTCGATACTATTATGTGAGTTGAGGGACTAGCATATTTAGTTACTTTTCATGTGGCTGGTTTTAGCCAGAAAGATAATAGAAAAAGAAGGAACCATGAATGCATTTTTTTACCTTTTAGTCCAATAAATAAAGTGATCTGAATGCTTTAATGTTTTTATATAAATTAAATTCTGAAAAAAGGAAGAGAAGAAATTTCAGATTGATTTTAAGTGCATTTCTGTGGTTTTAATTGTTTTCTTTTAACATTGGACGAAAGAATAAGATTAAAGTTTAGTTATTTCATCTGAATAACTGGAGGCAAGGAACACTAGAAAATGTTCCTTTACTTTTTACCTGAAGAAATATGGACTATTTCACAACTACTGGCAAGCCTGTGACAGTGGACAAACCATTAAGTTAAAAACTAATCTCATATTTATGTTCACTCTGCATGAGATATTGACTCAATTATTATGAGGGTAAAGATTTGACTGGTGAATTCCTCATGACTCCAAAACCACAAGGTTCAGCAATCGACACCCCATTATGCTATTGCGTGTGTTTTTACTGCCTTTTAACACTTTTGAATGTGTGACTATTCCATGCTTGTGTTGGTTAAAATCTCAAAATATTGAAGAATTACCTTTTGTTTCCTGCACGAAGTATGGAAAAATTTATTCTTAGAAAAGAAAACTATATGCCTGCTGCTAATTTATGTGTCGAAATGAAGACAGTATTGCTCTACAGTAATCCCATGTTCCCTTGTTTGGTAGGAGTTGGTTGTACTTTGACTTGGTCCAAAAGAATGAAGATTGCCTTAGATGCAGCAAAAGGGCTTGCTATTCTTCATGATGCAGAAAGACCTATCATATACCGGGATTTTAAGACATCAAACATCTTGCTGGATAAGGTTAGTTATTATTTCTTTGTTTGTACATTGCTCCATACCAATGCGGTACATCCTTCCTTTTTTTTCTTTTACTTTAAAGGGCTATCTATAAATTAGAACATTGAAAGCTGCATAACTAAGAGTTCCGAATTGAAGAAGTAAACTGAACTTGATTTAAGGAACAAGGCTATACAACTATTAGAAAAAGGAAGGAAAGTAGCCAGACACACTAGCACCGGTTTCCCCCTTCCTCCAATTTTTCTTTTTCCTTATATGATAGTGAAATGCATTTGAATTTGGCTGAAGTATGAATGGATTTGAATGTGAAAATATAAGTACTATGTTTGTTTTTCATTTTCATGAACTTGAGCTTTTAGTATTCTGCTCTTATTTTATAACAGAAATTTAGAAAGCCAACATTGTGACATTGTTTTAATCTTATAACAATGATAATGGTATTGGTTTGTATGCGGTATTCCTGATGGAAATGAGGTGGTGGTGATGGATGTGGGGCATGTCCAGGTTGGTACCGATGCTGGTGGTAGATGATGTATGGTGATGGTTGTGGATGAGACAAGGTCTTGATGAAGTAAAGAATAAGACTACATTATGGAAGCAAATATTTAAAAGCAGAAGTCTCAATCTGGCCTTTTCATGCAGATATAAAAGTTAAAAAAGTTTACTTTTTGATCTAGATATAAATATCTTACAGTTAGTATTAATTCATTGAAGTCATGTCAATTTCTGTTGCTGAGAATATTTTGATGAACTGCAGAATTTTAATGCAAAGCTCTCAGACTTTGGACTAGCAAAGGATGGTCCCATGGGAGACCAGACCCATGTATCAACACGAGTAATGGGCACATATGGATATGCTGCTCCTGAATATGTGATGACTGGTAAGTGGCATCTTATAAGAAATTCTTAAATATCATTGATTGTTGCTGAACAGAAAGCAGAAAAGAAATCTAATAAAAGCCAGGATCTTCCACTTCAATTGGAACATGTATAATTATCACTAAAGAGAATTACCTGCTTGGTTTTCATGTTAGTATTGCATTCTTCAAGATCAAGTGTCCTGACTGCAAGTATTGTTAGAACTAATACAAAGTGTATTGATCTTACCAGGACATTTGACAGCTCGAAGCGATGTTTATGGTTTTGGAGTAGTGCTACTTGAGATGCTCCTTGGAAGAAGAGCGGTGGATAAAAGCAGACCTAGTCGAGAACACAACCTGGTTGAATGGGCGCGCCCCCTTTTGAACAATAACAAGAAGCTTTTAAGGATTCTAGACCCTAGATTGGAAGGACAGTACTCAGCCAGAACTGCAATGAAAGTGGCCCATTTGGCTTACCAATGCCTTAGCCAGAATCCAAAAGGGAGGCCCCTCATGAGCCAGGTAGTTGAATTACTGGAGACCGTTCAAACCCGGGAATCAAACGAAGAGGAAGCAATGCTTCAAAGCGGGGGCAATGCAGTAACCCTGTATGAAGTTCCAAAACATTCTCCTCACAATTCTAGAGAAAAGAAAAGAGACCAGACTAGATTTGATGGTAATGAACAGGGGGAGGCAAGGAGAAGAAACAAACACGGTAATGGAAGGAGCAAGAGCGAGCCTCCAAATGACATTGATCTTTATGACCCCCACAACTCTCCAACCAAGCTCGAAGGTGATAAGAATTCTGCTTCAGCCAGAAGTTAGAGCTTGTACAAAGTATGGATTGAAGTTGAAACCATACAAGATGTGGCAGCAGTCTATGCTTTGGTGTTCCGAAATGGCTACTGTCTCTGCTCACCTTAAGAAGCAATTTGGGATGTTTAAAACAATTATCCAGCTGATATGAGCTCTTATTACACACGTTTGTCCAGTGTATTCTTGTAAGCTTATATACATTGTTACAGCTTTTACTTCTTACAAAATTTGGGTTGAGGTAAAAGCTTAAATTGGGAATTTTGGATAACAGTGTAATTGATGGTGATTCTTGATAATCCCTAATGCCTGTTGTATTACAAATTCGTGAATGCATAATATATGAAGTGGCAAAGTATCAATTGATTTCTATGCATTGTGAAATTGGCAATGTTTAGGGTTGTCCACCTAATTGTGGATCACGGTAGTTAGAACTATTTTGTAAACAATTACTTCTACGCATTTACTTACCACTTTGCTGCTTTGCGCCATTGCCTTTGCTTGCTTATTTCTGACACTGACAGATTGATTTGCATGATCAAGATGGTAACTATCTATCTACTTTTTTCTATCAAGATTCATAATCAATGCATTAAAGGTAATCTCAAAGCAAGACCAAGAAACTAATTGTAGCTAAGACGGAAATTTATCGCCATTTTAGAGAAGGAAATAATTATAAATCCCACTGAACATCATCAGTATTCTTCAGAGCCAGAATTCACAACAAATCTTTTCCTTCTTAAGAACAGATTGAAAACTGAAGGAGAAGAGGAGAAAGAGATGGCAATTCCCAGCATTGCATAAAACTTCCTTAATAAACCAAAACCATGCTCTCGGGGTTGAAATATCAGCAGCAATTCCCTACAAAACGAGTTATTGCCTCAGTGATATACATACCTTCAAGTAATATTTACATAGTATAATTATCTTTCCATTGGAATGCTTTTGACTTTCTGTACTAGTTATGGTTCATTTAGAGGAACCAAAATGATTGGCTACATAAAGAGTGCATCAATCCTATATGCTTCAAATAACTCAGCACAGCAATGAAGAAGAAAAGGGACCTACAAACACCATCTAAATGGAATGCTGAGAAGGTTTTTTATTTTCTTTCAAATGCATTACCTTATATATTTGTAGCTGTTTTTGGGAATTATAGCCCTTTTAGCGCGTGATTTTATTTATTTAAAATGAACTAAAGTATTACAACATGAAAATAAAAATCAATAGTTTCATCTTATTTGTGCATCATAGAAAGTTCATGCAAAATGAAGTTGCCTTACCCCATACTTGGCACAATTTCATCACCAATTGGGTTATAGATCTTCTCTCTGCCGGATTAGAAAATTCCATTTTCAGAGTCTCTTGAATCGCGGACAAGAATTCCCGCCTCGCCTTTGTAGAGGGAACAAGGTAATTTGATCCATGGAGTGCACTTAAGTCCACAACCTAAAGATAGAGAAGAAGGTTTAGTGGTTCCCATTAGCTAACTTAAAGAGATCTAGTCTATTTGAGGATGCTCAAATTTTTAGGTGTCAATCTGCAACAAAATTGTATGACTCCTGTATTTGGCATTTATTCTCATTCATGTAAGGAACATGCACTGGCATGGAAATGATGATGCAGTAGATTTTCAATCAGCTGACTAGTAAAAATACACATTCTTTTTCCAAGAATCAACCATTAAATGTGTAGTTGTCATCTTGATTGTAGATTAGAGTATAAATGGAAACAACAATTGTATGTTACTAATATGGTATAATCAAATACATCCTTGATCTTGCTAGATGGTAAAAAGTATGATGATTGGATGAGTAATGATGCTATCATGATGATATAGTTTTGATCAACAATCTAAGTACATGATAACATTGCTTTGTTTGATCAACAATCTCTTCCCTCATTCAGTCAATAAAGAAAAACTTACATGTGATTAATTTACAATGTAACAAATGTGCAATTGAGAATACAAAAAACCCAATAAGTAAAGAATATAATAAATATGATTAAAGTACATGGAAAAAATGCAATTCATGTGGGAAACAAAATTGGTTACCCTGAAAAGATCAGATATGCCCCATTTATGATATAAAAGCTATATAGAATTTGTGGGACTGAAATCAAATGTTAAATAACTTACCTGCTGCAACCATGGGATTATAGAGTTCATGAATCTTTGCTCTAGGAAGTAGGATGCCAAAGTGCTAAGGAGATCACTGATGGTCTTGTGAGATAAACTGTCCAGAACAGGACCAGTTCTATCAAGAAGCTCAACTAAAACAAGTTCATCACCAGCAGAAAGAGCTTCCACATATGCAGAGTCCAGATCCCCTTCACACAGATATCCTTTCACACACTGCCACAAATTATTCTTGCTTTCTGAAATTATTCTCGGATTTGCACTTACAGCTGAAGCAAAGGCAGAATTTGTTTTTCTAATTTGACCCATGGCATGTATTCCCAATCCAGAGCTTTTAAGGCTGTCCTTCCCTGTTGGGTTTCTACCACTCTTTAATGTGGGATGATTAGTCCACATCTCTGTACCTTCTTTGGTAACATTACTGGATCTGCTCCTTCCAAATGTTTTCTCCTCCCAGATTTCAGAATTCTTTACAGAAACCAATGATGGCCTATTACGAATATCTACAGATGGCCTGGAAGAGCAAGTAGAGAGTCTGGGAGAAGGAACAGCACTTTGGCTCTGCTTGACATATTTAGAGCTTGACAAATCTGAATGCCTCCCGCCATGAACAAGCTCCTGACCTATTCTATCTACCACATGCTCCAAACCCAAAACCTTAGACTGCAACATTGACAAGCTATCCATTATGCCCACTGAAAACACCTGTAAATTAATTTACAAAATTGGAAAAAAGATTAGATAGCTGCCACTATTCTTAAGAAGCATAAGCCTTAAGTGGAGTATCTTGATAAAACAATAATTTCGGAATTTAAAAGGTGAGGAATTTAGAGTAATAGGAACAAGCCATATTATGCTTAAGGCATCAATTCTGTAGTGAAGATGGGCTAATTAGAACAGACACAAGAAAGAGATCCATAGATTTAAAGGAAAATAGAAAGAAGCTAATTTATTGTAGATCAAGAATGGAAGAAAACAAGTAATCAACTCGTAAAAGCATTCAGAAATTCTAGAATTCATAAATTTTCTGTGTGTAAATTAACAGGCATTGTGACTTTTTCATCCTCCCAACAAGTAAACTCATGTTATCCAGTAACAATTTCATCATACTACGGTGGCATGACAGCACTTGAAACTGGAGTTAGGCATCTCACCGGGAACTAAGAAGGCATCCACTAATGTCATCTTCGTAATATATTGTGCAAGAACTTCTATGATAATGATAAAGCTTTAGACCTATAGAAAGAAACAAAACTCCTAAAACATTTACCCGGAACAGATCCATCAAGCTTGACTGTTTATTTTCAATCTCCAAAAGCTGTTTTCGGATGCACGCCATTTCATTTTCCATCTGCAAACAACATCCGCGCACAGTTTGGGAACTAGACTCTGTTACTGTAGAGTCAAGACTTCTACGATCCTGCATCTTGGCAGAGTATATCTGTTCCTCACTACCAATCTCTTCAGCTCTAAAACATTGTTTTCTTCCCGTAGACTTGAGCAAATCACCCTCCTCAAGACATTCATGAGAAACTGTGACAAACTTGGTCTCAAAGTTCTCAGTGGCAAGGTTTGACACAGCGGAGCACTCTTGTTTGTCATCCATAGGCACATATTCATTTTCAATATCTTGCATACTCGTAACATCAACACTCATCCGCTCTAATGTCTTTGTAACACAACTATCCTCAGAGTCTTCATTGTGAACATCTGCCACAGAAACATTATGAGTTTTTGGAACTGCAATTTCAATATGCCAACCATCTGGTTTTGACTGTTGCAAGTGATCCGTGTAACTTTGGCATGTTTTTCTAATAGACAAAGGAATCCTTCGTCTGTCTGAGTCTGCAACTTTCTTGAGTGGAGCATCCTTCCTTCCATAGTCATTGGGACTGATGAGACCACTGAAGTCACCTCCACAGAAATTTTCTGGCAAAAGGTACAATATGAGAAGACAATTCATTCATATATAAAACGAAGAGAAAGCATGAAACTAGGGCAAGCTCATATTCCATGAAGAGTTTGGATGGCTTTGTCTGAGTGTTTAGATTTAAAGAAAAAATATATTGAGTTTTGGTCATTCATCATTATTTGTGTCCTAAAACATGAGGAACACTCATAGCATAGAACAAACAGTTCAGCACAAAATAGAGTTGGCCGTGTATTTTGGCCTACAATGATCAAGTTGAACAACAAAAATTGACTGTACTTGCTAGAGTGAACAAAAAATCATGCAGTTGAACCTTCGGCATAAATTTCCAGTGGCTGAATGCTTAAATATATAACAAGGACATAAATCGTGCATCAGAAAGGCTGAAGTGTTTTTCTGCCATCAAACATGTTTACTTAGTTTTCCGTTTAACATTGTTTACAACTTGGTTTTGTCAAATTGATTCCTTAACTGCCTGGAGCCGCAAGGCAGTAGAGATCCATGGCAGAATTTCTAAATTACATGAAAACTATTCTAAAATATGATTCTTTCTAGATAGACTTGAATGCCTTCAATAATGCAAAACAAGTGAGTAGAAGTCGAGCTATCAGCATATACTCAACAAAATGATGCATTTACATAGGCAAGTATTTGAATGGTGTATTTACATAGCCAAGCATTTAAAAGATGCATTTAGATCCTCCATGGTACATAACATATTAACTGGAGACTGAATGAGCATCTAACACGAAATAAAGCCAATGTGGACAGACAACTCTTTCAAAATATTAGAGTAACAGGAATCAGCTGCTAAACCTTTTACGGATGATCCAGCTTCTGAAGGTTCAGGAGTATCAGGTCCTGGAATACCTCTCCAGTACTGTAGGGCGTGCAGCACTGTCTCTCTAACAGGTTTCACCTACAGAAGACATAGAGAAGCCTCTAAAGGATCCAGTTCAGTCATTCATAAGAAGGTAAAACTCTTCAAAGATAGATCTATAACATAAACCAACCTTGTCAAACCGACATGATTCAAGGGAACGAATGCAGGATGTCTTCAAAATTCCCAAGAACGATCCACCACTTGAAGCAATTTCCCCTAGCGCTACAGAGGCAGCCTTGCGTGTTGCCCAGTCACTGTTTTTTAGAGCATCTTGAATGCTAACCATTGCTGCCGAAAGAACATTTTGTGTTGCAGCACCCCCTGCCTAAAGTTGAGATTAGTTCCATTGTTATAGAAGAATGATGTGACAATAATATAGCAACAAATCACTAGAAATACATACACATATGATCAAACACATAAGTATTAAAAAAAAGAAGCAGTTTCTGTGTTCCATTGAAACTGAATTTAAATGACTGTTCATAACTATTTACAAGAAAGGACAAAAAATTTTCTCATATTTTCATATAACTACACTCGCTTAAAGAAGTAATGAAGCAGACTGTAGTTTGGCTATGTAGGACTTAATAGGTACACTGGACATCAGTGTTTTTCTATTCTTTTGAAATCACATGGTAATATTGTTGACAATAACACAATTTAGTGCAACAAATGTATAGAAACAAAAGATTCTCAACCTAGCAGATACAATTGTCGAATCACTGGAAAGTCACAATATCTTTGATCAAGTAGCTGCAAATTGCAAACCACTTAATCAAGCTAACATGTGGAATGATCTGTGGTATGAATAAAGGAACCTTCAGTTAGCCAAATGATACGGGAAAGAAATAACAGAAGCTACTTTGACTTATTTTGACCACATAATATAAACCAAATTCATCAAAATCATCGCCAGTTTTGTCTATTGAAAGAGCTACTGATGCACACACTAGATAAATTAAACAGAGAAATGGTTTCTTACATATTCAGCTATAGGTACACTAACAATTTCAACGAAAAACAGTAGCATCAGATTCGACAAGAAGTTCAAAGACCAAAAAGAACAAAGGGATGCAAAATCAAGGGCAATCCAACTTTTATGCTACATTTTGTCTACTTACCATAATAATACTTCTGTTCAACTCAATTACTGCTGGTTTTCCCATAAAATGTGGATTCTTAAGCAACTTTATGGTTCGAGTCAACATTCGCTGCAAAATTGAACCTGGAGGATCACGGGTATTATCAATGACCCGTGCCAAGCACAAAGCTGCCCCGGACTGCACCTGCTTATTTTGTTCCCCCAGAGCTTCAAAAAGCGGCCTCACTAATGCAACAAACACCCCATCAGTCTCATCCCCACGATTACTCAATTTTGAGGCCAAAACACCCATTGTTTCCACACAAGCATCCCTCACAACAGAATCCGAGTCCTTGAGTCGCTTAACAATGCTAGCAACCATCTTATTAAGATGTTGACCAACAAGACCATGATGAAACCTAGCTAATGTACCCATCAATCTAATACATTCTTTCCGAACTGCACTCTTTTGTTCAGAATCAGTATCCAGAATACAGGACACAAACAGGGCAATCTTATCAGGTGTTAAACATTCAGCCAACTTGTCAAGCTCATCAACCCCTATTTGATAAGTATCTCTATCAGCTAGCTTGTTAAGTGCAAGAATCACTTTTTGCTTAAGCTCAAATGTGACCTGTTGGCCATTAACCCTAGAGGGTCCCCTTGCTTTCATATGTGAATTTCCCCTCATTTCGTTAGAACCGTTTCTAAAATGGCCAACCTTTTTTTCCCTTACTCCAACTGAAAGTACCCTCTCATACAACCATCACTGCTAACAAAACCTACAAGTCAGAACTTGCACATTAACATTTAAAACCACAACAACAAATCCTCCGTTCGGTTACTGAGAAAACGCATCAAAGAAAGGAAAATATTCAAAATAAATAAATAACAAAAAAAATACAACCGAAATTCTTTTTTTTTTTAAAAATGTTCTAATCCCCCTAATTTCTTCCCTACGTACTCGAATCTCTCGAGAATCAAACAAAGAGTAAATATAGTTAAAAAAAATAATAACAATAATGGAAGAACTTACAGAGAAGAAGAACTGTACGGAGAAAGCAAGAGCGAGAGCAAGTACATAAACAAGGTAGACGGAGACTAATGCACGCGAAACTAGCATAATTAATTAATATTTTGAAAAAAAAATAATTAATATTTTTGAAAATTTAAAAACGAAAATAATATTAAAAAAAATTGGAGGAGGAGCGGATCTCAGCGAAATGACGCAAAAATCGAGGAGCCCTTACCTTCCTTCTTCCACAGGGTAAAGAAGGGAGCGAGTATTGAGTCCTCAGTGTTTGTATGGGCTTGATTTTTCGCGCTTACTCTTTGTATTTCGAATTTCAGGAGCCTGTGCTTGTGGTTCCCACTGTTTGATTGGTGCCACGTGGATCTGTCAGGCAATTCTTGTTTGATTTTCTGTTCTTAAGATATAAAGTTCAAAATTAATTATTAATTTATCATTAATTTCTTATTTTTTCAAATTTCGAAATATTTACTCCCAGTCCTGTGTCCGTAGCGGCAAACATGTTGGCAGCTTTATTTTATTTTATTTTATTTTTGAAGTATTTTTTATCAAGAGAGTTTTATTCGGGCTTTGAAATTGAAAGTGTATAATTTAAAAATTACGATATAAAATTGAATTATTATTAATATATATATATATAAGAGCATAAGTGGTTATATACTAAAATTTGATCTTTATTAAACAGATTAATTATTGGTACTTTCAAAAAGTTGTAAAAATACAATAATTTCAAACATTTATGAAGGTGCCATTTAGGAGTGTTAAGAAAACCGTTTATATTTTCTAATGTTCAGGCATTTTAGGGTCGGGTTAATTTTAATCTTGTAATCTAATTTATTAACATATATTATATATATCTATTTTTTATTAAAAATTATTACTCTACTTCTAAATAATAATAAAATAATTATAATTATTTTATCCTTATTTTAAGAAAAAGATATTAACAAATATTCTTCTCAAGTTTCATAAATAATCAATACCCTTTTAAAATATGAAAATACGGCATATACTCCCTAAAATTATTGTGCAATTATACAAAATAAATATCTCACCGTTATATATTTAAAAAGTATATAAATTTATCTTTTTAACTTTATTACTTTTACATAATAACCAATATAACCTTATAATTTTTTTTATAATTATATTCAATATTTTATATTTTTTTAAAATAATAAATTTATATATTTTTTAAATATATAAGGGTGAGATATTTATTTTGTACAATTACATAGTAATTTTAGGGAATATATGTTATTTTTTCATATGTTAGAGAGATATCAGTCATTTCTAAAATCTTTAGGAGAATATTTATCAATATCTCATAATTAAAATAAAGGTAAAATAGTCATTTTACAATTAATTGGAGGTAGAGTGATGATTTTTAATAAAATATAGGCATATATAATATGTGTTAATAAATTGAGTGGTAAGATTGAAATTAACCCTTTAGTATTTTTTAATTTTTTTAATAAAATTAATTAAAATATCTAATGTTACTCCTAAAACACTCAAAATATTATTTTTAATAATTAGCATGTAATTATATGGTCATCTAAAAATTATTTCGAAAACTAATTAAATTTGGTAAGGATTTTTAAAATAAATAACCAAATAAATAGATAAATACTTATACTTTTTTTAGTTTAAACACTACCAATGTATAGTTGTACACTAAGAGTCTGCTAGCTATAATTTTTCAAATAAATTTCTTTTGGAGTAGATATTTTTAAGTTACCAAAATTAAAAGACATATTATACCATATTATAAGTACTCAACAATCATATTTTTTGTAATCTAATCATATGTACTAAGAGAGTCAAATAAATGTCTACCTTCTTTTAAGATACTTCTTCACATAAAGATATAAAATGGATCATTTGAGAGTACTTCTTTACACATTCTTATTTTATTTGTAAAGTACTTTTTATCGAGAGAGTTATTAACGTGTTCAAAATAGATTGTTTATATATTGTCGAATTTCAAATTCTTCGATTTCTACTATCATATAGTTAATTTCAAGAAATAGATGATGAAAAGAAGTCAATACTTATTCTAATTACAACTTATTTAACGAATTAGTAGTTAAATAGATAATTTTTAGATTATTAAAATTAAATTGCATATTATACTATATCATAAGTATCCAACAATCATTTTTTTTCTTCTAATCTAGTTATATGTTCTAAGAGAGTCGTAAAAATCTCTACTTTCGTTTAAGATACTTCACAAAGAGATGTAAAATGAGTTGGATCATTTGAGCCCATCATAGGCTTGGCTCCTTTCTTGTACAAGCCCAGCCCATCGTGTGGCCCAATCTCACGAGTACATAAATATTTGTATCTCAATTAATAAAAATAAGTACATTTAAATTTTATAATTTATGTTTTTATTCTAATGATCAAAATAATAATAAAAATTAATTGTTAGTATATAAAATATCACATTAGAGTAATTAGTTTTTCCGAGTCGACTTAAATATTTCATAATTCTATTTAGATATAAGAACCGGTGTGTTTTATTTATAGTCACAAAGGAATAATACTTCTTATATTTCATGCATTTTAATCATAGAAGTAACTTATTAGAATTCAAAAAGTTTTAATTCTTATTAAAAAGATACAAATGGATGAACCTCTCATCATAAATAAAAATAGATTAATATATATTTTATTATATTTATCGTATTTATTACAATTCTCAACATGATTGATAGTTTTCAAAATACAAGTATATGTATATGTATTAAAGAATCTACTAAATTATTGTATGAATGACATAAGCCTCTAATATATTCTCTATTTTTTTTTCAAAAATTAAAATAAATTTTGTAATGAGGGGACCTTGGTATATGACACCTCCTAAAATTACTTAATAATTAAGTTTAAATCACTATCTATATATATTTAATTAATTAATTTAAATTACTCTAACAACAATATATAATCTTTTTCATTAATATCCATTTATTAATTCATATATGGTGTTGACACAAAATATTTATAAATTACAATTTTATTCAATTTCATATAATCCAAACGTGCCCTTACATGTATTAATTGATTATTTGGACACAAAATGAAAATAAAATTAATTTGCCCGGCAACTGGACCACTTATAAAAACTTCAGCTTACAATTTAGGGCCAATTTGCAATTTTCTTTGCTATGTTTTTTATTATATTGAAATCCCTAATTGTTTTATATTTTTTGAAATAAAGATAATTTGTTAATTTATATCAAATAGCTCCTAACTGCAATAATTAAAATAACCTTTAGAGTCTAGTTATGTATTCAATATTATAAAAGGATTTGATTATTTTAATAACAATTTTTGGGTTATGGAACTATTTTATATAAAATAAATAAATTTATATATTTTTAATAGTTTAAATAAAAATATTTTGTCTATTTATATATACTAGATTCCTTATGAAATAACAGAAATACCTTTTAGAATTCAGTTACATATTTAATACAATAAAAATAATTTCAGATTCAAATTTTGGTATACAAACTCACATATCATGATAATATTGATTATTACACGGTTTCAAATTATTTATTCTTATTAATAACATCAATTTTATATTTTCATCAATCAATACTATCATATTACGATAGTTTCTATTACATCACATATATATTCGAAATAGTTTAAATAAAGATAGTTTGTTCATATCTACCAAATAGATTCCTTCCAAAATAACTGAAATACCCGTTAATGTTAAGTTACATACTCGATAATATAAATATAATTTGATTATTTGAATAAGGGTTTTCTTATTTAGGGTCTTATTTAATACAAACAAATAGACTATGTCTTTATTTAAGAAAGTATAAAAATTTGGTGACCTAAATGCTATTACCCCCATTATAGTTTGGCTATATAATAAGCCTTGAAGTAGTTCTCTCCACAATTTTTGTTTTGTGTTATCATAATCTCTTGGTATTATAGCAACAAAAATTAAGATTAATGTGGAAGCTGAAGCTTTCCGAATCAGAAGGAAATGATCAAGTATGGGTTAGAAGTGTCAACAATCATATAGGGAGACAGTTTTGGGAGTTCGACCCAAATCTTGGAACCCCTGAAGAACGAGCACATGTTGAGAAGCTACGCAATGACTTCACCAAGAATCGCTTTCAAATCAAACACAGCTCTGATCTCCTAATGAGACTTCAGGTATGTATCCATTGAATTATCAAAATAACATCATCTTATAATACTATTACTCACTATATTAAGTTACTAGAAATTTGTTTTTCGGATTTGCGTTTGAAAGTGTTTGAACTGAAGCATCTACATCACTTAGCTAGTGGGTAGTGTAGCCACAAAGATCCTAAGAAAAATTCGAAATTTATGTAGAAAAATTCGAAATTTATGTATAAAAATTATTAATTTAACTCTTTAAATTATATTTTTACTATTTTGGTCTCTATTAAATTTGAATCATTGCATTTTGATCCTTTAAATCATTAGTTCTAACTGTGTTGTAGCTCGTTTGCAACTAACAAATTTTTTTTATGTGTGATAACGTATAAAAAGATGTAATAATCATGTTAATAACGCATGTTTGTGCAGTTCGCAAAGGAGAATCCACGTGACATGAAGGTGGGTAATCACGTGAAAGTAAAAAACGAAGAAGAAACAAGTGAGGAAGTTGTGAATAATACATTGAGAAAGGCATTGAGATTCTATTCAACTCTCCAGGCCGAGGATGGATTCTGGCCTGGTGATTATGGTGGCCCTTTATTTCTTCTTCCCGGCTTGGTATGTATGTATAATTAATTTACTTAATTAACAATTTTTTAAAAGTAATTTTATCTATTTCTTTTATTTATCTAATAAAATCGGTAAATATATTCAATTAATATTATATTATTTGTCTTTTTTATTTCTGACATCTCATAATCTCAATATTAATCCTTATTTATATTGAATTGAGAATGGATATCAAAATGTAGCACCAAATTTATATTATATTTTTCTCATTTTAATTATTTTTATTTTTAAAATCTTTTTACACATAAAATAATGGTAAGAATTTGTCCATATCTTATGTTTTTTTTTTATATATGACAAAGATGTATCGAAGAGATCACAAAACCTCTAATCATAGTGAAGCCTAAGTTTTCGGATTAATAATTTAAGGGACACGAATCATATCGTAATATGATTTGGATTTGCAATTTGATTAATATTTTTTTTTGGTTTTAAAATGTTTTAATTGTCTTTAATTAAATCTAATAATTAATGTTGTTTTGTTTGATACAATATTGCTGTGGAAGTTTGTTTAAATTGCATATCTCCATTATTTATGGTCCCCTTAGAGAGAACGTTTTCAATGTCATATTCATATGTGGTCATTTTCTTTGATTATTAATATTCGTTTTATGGTACAAATCAATAATTCATTCCTTTATTAAAAAATACTATTAATAACAAATTCTTTTATATTTTATCTTACATTTCACTCAATACTTACGCTTACAAGGAATTTATAAAAATTAAATACAATTCAAGAGTTTTATACTATGAAAATTAAAAATAATAATAATTTAGTTTTTTAATTATAATTAAATTTGACATATTGTGACAGGTAATTAGCTTATTTGTAACGGGCGTCTTAAATGCAATACTACGATTGGAACATCGAAAAGAGATATTACGATATCTATACAATCATCAGGTACTATTTCTTAGCGATTTTCTTTCTATTTCTACTCGTTAAATAAATTTATTAAAAACGAGGTTAAAGTAAAAATAAGGTTGGGGATGAGAAATACCTGTTGGCCTCATTACCGTCCTTGAATGTGGGCTAAGGAAAAAGCTAAAGTAGATTATTTAGATTCTAAAATCTAAACTAAAGGGATTAAAATGTTAAAGTTACAAAATTAGAGGGTGATATTTCAACTTTTATATTTTAAGGGTCAAGTCATAGTAAATAAACACCAAATTTATTGAAAACGTGTAAATTGCTAGAATATGGACGGAGGATGGGGATTGCATATAGAAGGGTGCAGCACAATGTTCTGTACAGCACTATCTTATGTGACGCTAAGATTGCTCGGAGAGGGAGTGGACGGTGGTGATGGTGCCATGGAGAAAGCTCGCAAATGGATTCTTGATCGCGGTGGTGTCACCTACATTCCATCGTGGGGAAAGATGTGGCTCTCTGTATGATTAATCATTCCTCATTATTATAATATTATTATCATTATTATTTATAATAAATAATTATTTAACTCTTTTTTTAAAAAATAAAATAAAAATAAACAAAAACAGGTGCTAGGTGTATACGAGTGGAGTGGGAACAATCCATTGCCTCCGGAAATTTGGCTTCTCCCCTACTTCCTTCCCATTCATCCAGGTTCATTTTTTTTTCTTTTTTATTTATTTTAAAAAAAAATGTTTAAACTATTTACAATAATATTAATTTTGGTTTATTTTATAATAAAAATATATTGCTATGTAAAAATGAATTGGAAGTGTACGGATGGATGATGGATGGGTGCAGGGAGAATGTGGTGCCATTGTCGAATGGTATATATGCCGATGTCATATTTATATGGGAAGAGATTTGTAGGACCAATCAATTCTCTCGTTCTATCTCTTCGAAAAGAGCTTTACTTACTTCCTTATCACCACGTTGATTGGGACCATGCCCGAAATTTATGTGCCAAGGTATTATATATATTTATTATCAATAATTATCAATTTTAATTAATTATTTATTTTAATATTTGATTTTGATTTTACTTACAAGAAGACACAAGACAAGACAAGCCGAATTGTAAGATGGTACTGCGTTTGATATCATACTAAATTAGACAAAAAGTCAATATAAGATTTTGTTTTCCAATCAAAATCAATGTTGATGCATGTAAGGTTGATAATGATTTCAAAAATTGTTTTTTAATTTTTTAATTTTTAAAATAAGGAAAACCAGTTTTATGCTTTTGTGATTTGATAATGATTTTATTAACACTTTTTTTTAAAAAAAATTTCAATTTATATATATTTAAAAGTATCAAACAGCTAGCATTTTAGTCTTTTGCATGCCAATGATATAATATATAATAATGCTACGTTAATTTATAAGTTTAATTTCTTATATTATATGCAGGAGGATCTTTACTATCCACACCCCATGATACAAGACATCCTGTGGGGTGGCCTTAAGAAGGTTGGTGAACCTCTTCTGATGAGATGGCCTTTGTCTAAGCTCAGACAAAAAGCTCTTCAAACTGTTATCAAACACATACACTTCGAAGATGAAACTACTCAGTATATTTGCATTGGTCCTGTCAATAAGGTATTTTTGTACTTAGTATACCCCGGCCCACCAAAAGAAAACAAGCAATTATTTTATTTTTATTGTGTTTTATATATGTAAATTATTGAGCTATTTTGTTTGTACATGGATGCAGGTACTGAACATGGTTTGCTGTTGGGTGGAGGACCCAAATTCTGAAGCATATAAACGACACCTTTCAAGAATTAAAGACTATCTCTGGATTGCTGAAGATGGAATGAAGATGCAGGCCAGTCCCCCAATTAATTAATTAATTAAAGAATTTTTCAATTTTCAATTATTAATTACTCAGTATTAATTATTATAAATTACAATTAATTTAAATTATTACTAATGGCTGCATGCAGGGATATAATGGATCTCAACTTTGGGATGTTTCTCTCGCAGTCCAAGGAATCCTGGCCACTAATCTTGTTGATGAATATGATTCTATGCTTAAGAAAGCCCACGATTTCATCAAAAATACTCAAGTATATTTCTTATTTCACCTCAAAAACTTAATAATTTTATTATAAATAATTGAATTTTATATAACAATTATAACTCTTTATTTAAGGTTCCGGCGGACTGTTCCGATGATCTTAATTATTGGTATCGGCATATATCAAAGGGAGGGTGGCCATTCTCTACTCCTGATAACGGTTGGCCTGTGTCAGATTGTACTGCTGAAGGATTAAAGGTATTTAAAATTAATTATCACTTTTAATTGAGATTAATTTGGCATTTATATTTTTTACTAATTTATTCATATATTTAGTTGGCTTAATTTGTTTAATTGCTACTGCATGCAGGCAGCAATTTTGTTATCAGGAATGCCAAATGATTTAGTGGGAAAAGCAATACCTGCAAATCGATTATATGATGCTGTTAATGTTATTTTATCATTACAGGTAATTACTATATTAATTACCACAATTATATTTAATTAATTTTCTTAACAGATTGAATTTGTTTTTATTACAGAACAAGAATGGAGGTTTTGCTTCTTACGAACTCACGAGATCTTATGCCTGGTTGGAGGTCAGAAATTTACCAATATGAACAGTTTATTTATTGAAGTAATTAATTTTGACACGTTCTTTAAATTGTTTGTATTATTAATTAATTTCAGATGATCAACCCGGCTGAAACTTTCGGAGACATCATTATAGACTATCAGTAAGATCATAATAAGTTAATTAATTGGCTAGCAAACACCTCCCACCATTATTTACCGAAAGATTTCAATTTCTTTGTTCGAAAAATTTAGGTACGTGGAATGCACTTCAGCAGCAATTCAAGGTCTGAAATCGTTCATAAAACTGCATCCATGTCATCGGAAGA
This sequence comes from Melia azedarach, assembly GCA_028052125.1. Taxonomy (NCBI): domain Eukaryota; kingdom Viridiplantae; phylum Streptophyta; class Magnoliopsida; order Sapindales; family Meliaceae; genus Melia; species Melia azedarach. The sequence goes on from CM051403.1 coordinate 11,413,200, forward strand.
AAGAAATAGAAGCCTCAATTTCAAAGGCCACCAAATTTATCGAAGGCATACAACGATCTGATGGTTCGTGGTATGGATCGTGGGGAGTTTGCTTCACTTATGGAACATGGTTTGGGATCAAAGGGCTTGTGGCTGCTGGGAAGACATACGAAGAGAGTATTAGCATAAGAAAAGCTTGTGATTTCTTGCTATCCAAACAGCTTGATTCTGGTGGCTGGGGAGAGAGTTATCTTTCTTGCCAAAACAAGGTAATTAAACCCGTTAATTGTTTCTAATTATTTTCTCGGGAAAATATACATTCCCAGAGAGAAAAATTGGTTGTAGTTGTACCTTAATTAATTTTCGTAATTACTATGCTATGAAATTTCTGAAAGAACAGGTGTACACAAATTTGGAAGGAAAGAAATCACATAATGTAAACACTGCATGGGCAGTGTTAGCTCTCATTGAAGCTGGGCAGGTATATTTAATGGCTAATTCTTTATTTAATTTACAATAAAAATAAAATCTCAAGATTAATTAATGATAATTAATATTATTTTCCTTTTGTGATGGATATTAGGCCCATAGAGATCCAACTCCATTGCATCGTGCAGCAAAGGTGCTAATTAATTCACAAATGGAAAACGGTGATTTCCCGCAACAGGTATATATGTATATTTTATTAATATTTATATATTACATCGTTGTATGATTTGAAAATAAATATATATCTGATTATATTTATTTATATTTTTATTTTTGTCAATAGGAAATCATGGGAGTTTTCAACAAGAACTGTATGATAAGTTATTCAGCTTACAGAAACATATTTCCCATATGGGCACTTGGAGAATATCGCAATCGTGTTCTGCTATCTACCTTCTGAAAATTAATAGATTGTACAAATAAAAGGGAAAACGATGATCTTGTACAATTTGTTACACAATAACTAAACAAATGTAAAATATTAAATTTATGTATTGTCATGTGTTCCAATGATAATTAATTAATGTTAGCTTCGATTATATCAAGTGATATATATATATAAGTTGGTACAATTATTGAAAATGTAGGACTGTAATAGGTAGGTTGAGTGATGATGTATTCTTTTGCAATTTCAATGACATAAAAAGTGAATAACATCTCATAGCTAGGGGCTGCTGGGCTAAAGGATTTCTCAACTCAGCAATTAGAAGGATCAGTTAATGTTAGTATATAGGCTAGCCTACCGATCCTCAAGTAACAGGAGGAGCTCTCTATACTGCTGGAACAATACGTAGCAGGAAATAATTGACGCCTTCATTATTAACACCCCCCTGCGCGGAGAATTACGGGTAAAAATACCTTACTGACGACGCACATCTCCTTTACAAGGACCATAAGCCTTACTGCAAGCGAGATAGTACGTAAGATTAGCCAAGCTTAAACCAGCGAGAAGCCATAAATAGTAATCATAATGGCCCTTGTTGATATTGTTTGCAACCCAGCTCTCCTTTCCTCCTCTTTTAGTTATATCATTTACTGTATTGAATATGAAACTTGCAGCCAGATAAGCAACTGACAACCCAAGCCCATGAATTGTGGATGCGATGCTTGACATGCTCTTTGGTAACTCCGAGTAATAGAACTCATTCTGCCCGATCATGTTGAATGCATTGGCCAACCCACTAAGTACATAATGTGGTATTAAATACATTGCTGACATTCCCGCCACTGCTCCCTGGATCATCTGAAATTCCTCCCTTGATTGCAAGTTTGCGGCGAATACTCTCCACAATTGCCCATGCTACCATTGATACAACAGAGAGGAGCAGTCCGATTCCCATTCTTTGTTTCAAGCTCAGATGACATGGCTTTCCCTTGAATCTTTGATGCTATAGGAATTATGATACGATCATAGAGACCGACCCAAATTACCAGAGTTATAATGGTAAATATGCCGAAGGAGCCAGAAGGGATTTCAAAGTTGGGAGTAATATGTCGGTCCATGGAGCTTGCCTGGAGTACTGAAAAAGAGTGTTGACTGATGGTCACAGCAATCATTATTCCGGTCGACCACATTGGAATAACCTTGATCACTGCTTTTAAGTCTTCCACCTGATCTACTGTACAAAGACTCCAGGGATTTGAGGCTCTTCCATCTGGGGTCAAGTCCTCTTCAGCTGGACTTATGATACAAGCTTTGTTCAAACACCTGAAAGAACAAAGATAATTAATCAGAAAATGCATAAAAGATTTGGAACATATATATATATATATATATATATATATATATATATATATATATTAGTCGATCTATCTGAGATTTGTATAATCTCAAAGCAATCGATACCTTAAGTTTTCTGTTGGCATGAGAAACATTGATCCCTTTTTGCTGAGGTACATTTCACCCGTGGCTTGAGATGATAAATTTATGTGTCGCTTTTTATAAGAGGCCACGATGACCTGAGCTAACCCAGTGAGCAAGCTTGTGTCAGCTTTAAACTTCACGTAGAAGGGAGAAGCTAGGAAGAAAGATAGGGCTGATAACAACATCATGACCACGGGAACTCCAAATCCTATCTTACCAACCCAAGTTATCTTGAATATAAACAACGAGAGTTACAGCAAACATAGACGAAGCAGAGACTGAGGCATAGTACCAGCTGAAGTAGCTCTGCAATAAGCCTGCATTTTTTATTTTGTCTTCCTTGTCCAACTGATCAGCACCAAAGGCTAAAGAGGATGACCTTATGCCGCCGGCTCCAATGGACATGAGAACAAATGCTGAATACAAGAACAGAAGTTGAGATGCAGTTGGAGATTCACAATTATTATTACTGACTTGGTCACAAGTAGGAGGCTTTAATGGTGGGAAAATAGCTGTAAACCATAAGAGAATCATCCCCTATAACAAGAAAATTAACAGAAAGTACTGAGTCAGTTCTTCAATTTCTTAATATACATCAAATATATATGTTGAGGTTAAATTATATATAATATGATCATTAATTAAGAAAATAACAGTGTGTGGGGGTATTTATTAATTATCACTGGCTAATAATAACAAATTATATATAGTAATACCTTCGAAGCTCGATGGAATATTAATCAATACAGTTGACAGTTAATAAGAGTAATTCATTCATAAAAAGTCTAGTCATTTCTTTGCTTTCCCGTGACAAGAGTACCAACAAAAATTGCTACAGATCATTCAAGCAACGTCTTTTTTCTGGCCCCAAAATTTGAAGGACCGTAATTCGTCTCCTATCCGAGAAAGGACATGGAGAAGGCTTACCCTACCTACGATTATAATTAGAAAAAGACAAAAGAAAGGGAATGAAATATTTTGAAATTGTACAAAGATATAGAATACGGTGAGGTCCACAAATGAAATGAAAGAGTTGCGTAGTCAAGAATTGGACGCTAAATTAAATCTCCATAATAATTCAGAAGAAAGATTAATTTACCAAAAGGCTACTAATGCAACCGAAACCAATCACCGGGTATCGACCCACATAAGAATCTGCAACAAACGCCCCAAGAATTGGCAGAAAATCAGACGCAGCCGACCAGATGAAGAGGACGTTGGTTGCTACTTTCATTTCCATGTTATATTCTCTGGTCAGATAGAGTATCATGTTCTGCAGTAACCCAATACTAGCCAATCTCTCAAACGCCTCATTTGCTGTAAAAAAAACACAGTTCAATGATATATACGTGTGTGTGTGTGTGAGCATGTGGTCCACAGTTCAGATAGAGTATCATGTTCAAAGAGGTCCACTATATATGTGTAAGAATGTATATAAAACGAAATATAAGAAAGAAGAAAAAAAAGAGAGGATTAATTCTTTTTCGTGGGTTTAATTAGTAATTAATTAGTTACCTACGATGAAAGGCATGGTTCTAAAGCCACCCTTTGGGTTTTGGTTGATCAAGAGTGGTTCTGTGATCATTTTCTTCTCATCCGAAGGACTTCCCATTTGATTTTACCCTGCTGCAGGCTGCAGCTGTGTCTTCTACTTTTGTGGATGGAGGCAAGCTAGCTAGCTCTTGATTGAGAGGGAAGGCCAGTGCTAAAGCTACAACAAAGAGAGTTCTTTGTATATAATGTACCGGCCTATCACTCACCAAGTTCTTTGTATATAATGTACCGTCCTATCACTCACCAAGTACGTTTATAATAATAACTTCCCCAGGCATTCTGTCTGGGTTCGAATTCGAGGTAGATAAAGAAAAAATGAAAAATTATTTGGGGCTACGTTCTCTACCTTTTAAACGAATTAAGAATTCCATGACAACAGCCTCAAAATATGGGGTAATTGTAGTTTAGTCCCTAATGTTTTATGTAATATTACTTAAGTTGTTATGTTTTATATATTAGATAAAAAGTCCTTAAAAGTTTTGAAAATCATCGCTTTATCTTTAACATTTCAGTTAATGTCACTTAAGTTCTTTGACCACTTCCATCTATTTTAGTCTTTAGATAATTCTCAATTTATCTCTCATAAAATAATAATATTTATTTAACTCTAATGTTTTATAAAAATCGTCATATTACTCCTCAATATTAATTTTTTAACAACTATAAAAATATAACCATATTTTTATAAATTTAAATTAATAAAAATAATTTTTTAGTACAGTAATATTTAATTTAACTTTAATTAATTTTGTAGGTTTATAATAATTTAAACCAATGAAGAATTCTATGACAACAGCCTCAAAATATCATAAAGATTCTGTTTATGCATGCGTTATTATAAATAAGTATTCGACACTGCAATTTAATACTTGATTAATTAATCAATTGATGAAAATAGATAGACCATTTTAATCTTACACGTGAAAGTAGGAACACGGTGACCTTGTCTAGTCTTCTTCATTTTCGAGAAAGAATACCCGGGTGGTTTTTAGTGAAAGTATCCCATATGCTTGGACCTTTGCCATCTCTGTATGCACCTCCTTCAGACTGAAACAACAATATACACATACAAACATATATATATATATATATATATATATATATATATATGTATGTAATGATTTAATGAAATTAAAATAAATATTTTCCCTGGAAATTATAACCAGTTAACCCCATTTTGCATATACACCTGGTAAGCAGCTGAACCAGCTCCAAACGTAAAACCGGCCGGAAAACTGCTCCGGTTGAATGGCATTGAATAATGACTTGGTTTAGCACCATCAGCCTCAGCTAAGAAGCAAGCAAGGCATAGTGCACTGAGTACACAAAAGAGAGATACATCTGGAATTGCCATATTAGCTCAATTCCTTATCTGGAAGCTCCACTTCTACTTCTACTTCTACATCTACATCCGCCGAGCACATAAATAGATAGGGGAATTGCCCGATATTGATTAATTGATGTAAATGGTACCCATCAACAGTAATCACAATAAGACAGCTTTTACTGTATCTATTTATATTTATGATTGATGTCAGTGGAACCCACCAATAATAATCACTTATTGGGTGCATGATTGATTAATGATCACGTCGGCCTGTATTAAGGATGGGTCTTGCATGAAAAGAATTTTGTACTTTATTTAGCAATAAAAATTACCTGCACTGTATTGGAGACAGGATTGGCTAGAAATGGCCATGAGATACATATATATATATATATTTTCTTACCTCTACATTAAAAATTAATACTGTCCAGTGCGACGTAGCAAACGAATCCGATGATGTCCATTCTTTCAGCAGCATAATATATCTTTATATTAAATAAGATGTAATATAATGATATTATGCTGGCAGGTTTTGCTTCTATTAAATTGACCCATTAATTCTATATAAAAAGTATTTTTGTACAATGTTTTACAATTTTTTTTTACATACACTTTATATGGGTCAAGTTAAGTCTGAACTTTTTTAAATTTTTTTTACACATCATTTTATACTATTAACTCCCACCACAAAAGTTAAATTATCATGATATATTATTAAAATTATTGTTTAATATTTCATACAATAATATTACGAGAAATTATTTGCGACGAACAGTTGCTCAAACGGCATTAATTATACTATTGTATAGAGTATTTAATAAGTACTTCTTTAATATTTATAATGACCCAAAAATTGATGGTAACAATCTGTCGATTTTTTTTAATAATTAATGTAGATAATTTTGAATTATTTAATTATTAATAAATATTATAATACATAATTATTTTTAAATTAAAATTATTCCTAAATTAATGACAAATCATGTTTAAAATAAGTTAATGATCGTAATTATTAAATTTTAAAAAAATAAAAATTGGTGTATACAAAGATATAAAATTTATAGGAATCGATGTAATCGAATTGATCAGAAGCTTTGACTTTCTACGTTGTTCTTCGGACCAATCGCAGATTCTTGGTCCCATCATTTGGCTTTTATTTCTGATAAATAAATTTAATTATAAACAATTTGTTTTTTAAAAAATAAATTGAATTTTAAAAAAATGGTTCGATTTGTTGGCGTATGGTTCGGTCGGTGATTTATACTGGTTTATATAAAGATAAAGTTGAAAGAAAAATGGAGACAGGGAGATAACCGGATATTTTTCAAACTTTATAAAAGTATTGGGTAATTAGCCTAAACCTTAAGGCGTAATAGACATTTTCGCCAATTCTATTTGTATTACCAAACGTGCAAATCGTTGTTGATTGGTGGGGCAAGTGCTATATTTATATAATAATAATAATTAGGGACAGAAATAATTGACTTATCAGCCAACCTGTATATACATACAGATACTGCGGCAGAGCTCTTCAGAGCTTAAGTGGGGCCTGGCCCCCCCATCCCACCAAAATTTAATATAAATTATTAATATTTTTTAATTTTAATTAAAACATGTAAAATATCTATGTGACTCTTCATAAATTCATTTTAAAAAAGGAAAATTAACATATAGGTTTGGCTTTTTAACATCTAGAGATAATGTTTAGGAAAAGAAACACATACCTCCCCTCTGACCGTCTATTACAGTTAGTCAATAATTTGTATTAAGGGTAATTTAGTAAAACTACAAACAACTTACTCTTTTTTGTTTCCATATCTTTCTCAGAAAAATTGAATTCTCTATGAAATAATGCAAATCTTCGGTGAAATTGGAATCAGAATTTGAGAGTTAGAGACTTCGGCGACTGTAATGGTAGTCGAAGAATTGGTGAATTCCGTTAAAGCTTACAGAGAAGTCACTCTTGCTTTCCAACTCATGCTGCAAGTTCTCGTTCCTCCGCATTTGCAGTCTCTATTCTCTACTCAAAATCCTCCGATTCGCAGCCCAATCGAACTTCACGATCAATTTTTTTTATCACTTGTAATCTCTTCCAGATCTTCAAGTTATTCTAGTTTTATTTCAACATTCATTTAAAGAAGAATCAATTGAAGATGGAATATTAAGTGTACATCCTATGAAGATAACTATTCCAACAGATTTGAAAGCACCAAAAATCACAAAAAAAAAAAAAAATTGATCAGCTCTTCACTTGATTTTTCTCTCTCATACAATAATGGCGCAAGAATGGTGCAAGAATGGTGCTTTTGTCGTTGTTCTCTTGTTCGCGGCATTTTTGTTGGTGACAATTGTGACAGCGAAGCAACTCGATCTGGCAGCCCTCGTCGAGCATGGATGCTGATGCTACGTTTTTGGTGACTATTTCCCTTAGCTTTGTTTTCTCTTCATTGCTTTATTAATGTAGTAGAAGGCTTTGGGAAATACAGAGAGATTTATATATTTCTTATTTTTTACTTATTCTTTATAGGTGATTTTATGGTGTTGGTGTGAGTTAGCTGTGAACATGTATTAGTTATTTTTAATTATTTTCCTCCCTAATGTTTGGATGCTTTAACTTCAATAATGCTGGATGCATCAACCAATCAACTGGATTTTAAGTCACGTAATGTTATTAAGGAAGTTGCATAGCTCATAAGAGACAAGCAAGTAGATGAAAATCCCAGGTTGAAATGCGGATAATTCATATTGTTATTCATTAGGAATATATAAAAAGAAGGCAAACGGTGGATTATGATTAAAAAAATTAGGATTTTTTTTCAATCGGAATAAATTTAAAATGTTGATAAGTACTTGAAAATGAGTTGCAAAGAATGCTTGAAAATAATCTTAACAATCTCTATGGAAGCTTGATTATTGTTGGTGGGAGCAAAATTATCCTGTTTTAAAGTATTAAAAATGAAGGACAATTAAGTCTTTTTATTAAAATTGGATGGAGATTAATGACTTTAGGAGAGGTATATGTTTCTTTCTCTAAATAATTTTTCTAAGTATTAAAAGACTAAATCTTAGTGGAGGTATGTGTTAATTTTCCTTTAAAAAAATAATATTTTTAAGTCAAAATTAATGTGTTTCTATTTTTTATATTATTAATTATTTATATTAAAATTATGTAATGATAAATTAGTTAATCATCTTTTTTTAAAATTTCAAAATAATAATTAATCTATTTATGAATACTTTATGTATAAAATAATTTTTTTAAGAAATTATTTATTTAATTTTATTCTCTATACAATTGTAAATTTTTTTCTGTAAAAGAAGATAGTATAATTTTAAAAACTTTTTTCTTATAAAATATTATCTACTTAAAAACTTTTTTCTTGAAATTTTTTTTATGACTATTTTATACATATATTATAGGCTTCTATTAAATAATCAAAAATACTTTATCTTGATAATTTTTGAGATTTAATAAAATATACCTAATTTTTATCTCCGTAATTCAAAAATATCCATACTACAAAATATTATTAAAAAATACCTAATTTTATATTTTTTGAATAAAAATATTTATAATATTCAAAATTATCAAACTTAACTTTGAGTTATTATAACAACTCAAAAAATATAAACTTGAAAGTCGTCATGTAGCACTCAAAAAACACTATAACAATTTGAAAGTTACTGTAGTAATTCAAAAGTAAAATCAAGAGTGTTTTATTCATTTTGGGTATGAGGTTATTTTTGTTAGAATTAAATAAAAATGAGTATTTTTTATTAATTTTCTCTTTAAAGTAAGAAGAAAAAGTTTTAAAAAAAGTTAATATCTTTAAAGTATTTTTATACGGATATTTTAAATTTATGCATTATTTGAAAGGAATATTGTGGACATGAGTACATGTATGCATGTATGTATGTATGTATGTATGTATGTATGTGTGGCTTTATCATGCATAAAAACAGCATTAATTGATGAAAATTGTGGCTTAGCAGCAGCTTGGGTGTTTAATTATTTTCTAAATTTTTATGTAAAAATTTGGACCAAATTAATCTGATCCATAATAAGTTTGTAATTGTGGGTATTGGTAGCCCACAATTTTACAGTTTGAAGTAGTGAAATTAAGCGTTATATTAATTATCATGGAAACGAAAGGAACAAAACATTCATTAAATTCTTTATTTAAATTTTTTTTTATCAAATCATCCTTACGTGCTGGAAGTTTTGAAGAAAAGATTTTAAATAAAAATATCTAATTTCTCTTCATTGCGTTAACTAATTATTTAGGAAATGTGAGAATCAAATTATTATATTTTATTATTACTTAGCAGTATAACAAATGCATTGAAATTCGTATGATGAAAAAGGTCCACCTTCTCACACGCATAGAAATCTGAAGTACAAATAAACAAGTGTTTGACAAAAAAATGGAGGGTCCTTGAAATATGCATGTATCCTTAATTGCAGTTTAAACCCTATTATTTTTTATGCATTTAATTAATTGATTATTTTATTATCACGTTGAGATATTATATGTACATCGTTGCATTGAATTGAATTGAATTGAATTGACATATTCGAAATCAATTAACTAAAGATGACATTATTAATTACGAAAGATTTGTAAATCTTTATTTGCATACGCAACTCGATTATTTTATTTGACATGTGTTAATTGATAATTGTAGGAAACGTACGTCGATTCTATCAAATTATTATTCTAATTGCTAGCTATCTCATTAAAGATGCTTGTAATTAATTAATTAATGTTCCCGTGAAGTTTCCTTTCCTTAAAACTAGTTCAACAATGTACTTAATTGATTAAGATTTCAGTATGTTCACACGACATCTGAGAGCTGGCAATTAATCATACTAGGTATAAATTAATTAAAATTAACTAATTAAAATGTATATATATTTGAACAGATGCATGGCTTGGGCTATTTGTATAAGATATTATCATCAGTCAAAGTCAGCATCATCTCTTGGCATTGTGGCAACAGCAATTAAGATTAATGTGGAAGCTGAAGCTTTCTGAATCAGAAGGAAATGATCAGGCATGGGTTAGAAGTGTAAACAATCACATAGGGAGACAGTTTTGGGAGTTCAACCCAAATCTTGGAACCCCTGAAGAACGAGCACACGTTGAGAAGCTACGCAACGACTTCACCAAGAATCGCTTTCAAATCAAACACAGCCTAAGTGATATATAATTAGAACAAGACAAAAGAAAGGAAATGAAATATTTTGAAATTGGACAAAGATATAGAATACGGTGAGGTCCACAAATGAAATGAAAGAGTTGCGTAGTCAAGAATTGGATGCTAAATTAAATCTCCATAATAATTCAGAAGAAAGATTAATTTACCAAAAGGCTAGTAATGCAACCGAAACCAATCACCGGGTATCGACCCACATAAGAATCTGCAACAAACGCCGCAAGAATTGGCAGAAAATCAGACGCAGCCGACCAGATGAAGAGTGCGTTAGTTGCTACCGTCATTTCCATGTTATATTCTCTGGTCAGATAGAGTATCATGTTCAGCAGTAACCCAATACTAGCCAATCTCTCAAACGCCTCATTTGCTGTCAAAAAAACATAGTTCAATGATATATATACGTATGTGTGTGTGAGCATGAGCTTCACAGTTGAGATAGAGTATCATGTTCAAAGAGCTCCACTATATATGTGTAAGAATGTATATAAAACGAAATATAAGAAAGAAGAAAAAAAAGAGAGGATTAATTCTTTTTCGTGGGTTGAATTAGTAATTAATTAGTTACCTATGATGAAAGGCATGGTTCTAAAGCCACCCTTTGGGTTTTGGTTAATCAAGAGTGGTTCTGCGATCATTTTCTTCTCATCCGAAGGACTTCCCATTTGATTTTACCCTGCTGCAGGTTGCAGCTGTGTCTTCTCTTTTTGTGGATGGAGGCAAGCTGTTGATTGAGAGGGAAGGCCATGTTGGACTTACACACTCCTATTGGAGGATTGTCCAAAGGGTTATTTTTGGAATTTCATAACCCACTTGTGTTCCCTTGTAAATTAAACATATGTAAAATGTCAAATGCCTATCACTTTCACTTTGCAATCGTGGGACTCAAAAATCAGAAATCATGGCAAAGTTTGGGCGTCGGTGTCAGTTTGCTCTTCTCTGTTTTCTGCTCTGTTTTGTCTTCTGCACAGCTTCTGATGGTCAGCAAATCGCATGGCGATTTTAATTCGGTTTTGGCTGAAATTTGGCAGAGACATTCACAACACATAGTTCTTCTGGTTGAACGGTTTTGATCGTCCAGCTTGGCTCTTGAACTCACCCAGAATGAAGATAACAGCAGCTCTCTCCTGCAGAAAATTCTGCATTTTGGCTTGCTAATTTCAGGTTCTTCATTTTGTGTTTTTTTGTTGAGTTGTTGCTTACAAGTTGGATTGATGATGATGGTAGTTTTTCTGTTAGTTGATGAGTTGTTGTGTTGAGTAGAACACTCTTGTACTCTATGATTTTGTGATAATGGAAATCCTACAATCGTTGGCCGTGGTTTTTTCTCTCACTCGCAGTGAGGGGGAGTTTTTCCACGTAAATCATTTGTTCCTTGTTGTGGTTTGATTTCGATTTGTTGTTGGTGTATATTCTGTTTGTTGGTTTGTTTTGATTCCATTTTCGTAAGAGAGAAGCAAGGTTTAGATAGTTCACGTTCGATTTCCCAACAGGCCAGTGCTAAAGCTACAAAAAAGAGAGTTCTTTGTATATAATGGATCGCCCTTCATTCACCAAGTACTTTTATAATAATTTAAACGAATTAAGAATTTCAAGACAACAGCCTCAAAATATGGGGTAATATTAGTTTAGTCCCTAATGTGTTAGGTAATATCACTTAGATTGTTATATTTTATATATTAGATAAAAAAGTCCTTAATTGTTTCAAAACTCATCTTTAATATTTCAGTTAATATCACCTAACTTCTTGGACCTCTTTTATCCATTTTAGCCGTCAGATAATTCTCAATTTACCCCTCACAAAATAGTAATATTCAATATAAGTCTAACCTTTTATAAAACTCATCATATTACTCATCAATATTAATTTTTTATTTTTTAACAACTATAAAAATAAAACCATATTTTTATAAATTTAAATTAATAAAAATAATTCTTTAATATAATAATATTTAATTTAATTTTAATTAATATTTTTATTGAATAGGTAAATAAATTGTCCAATAATAAATAAATTAATTTTAAGATTAATTTTAAAGAGAAATTTTGTAGGTTTATAATAATTTAAACGAATTAAGAATTCTATGACAACAGCCTGCAAATATCATAAAGATTCTTTTTATGCATGCGTTATTACAAATAAGTATTCGACAGACACTGTAATTAAACACATGATTAATTAATCAATTGATGAGAATAGATAGAAACACGGTGACCTTGTCTAGTCTTCTTGTTTTTGCATATGTTTAATGGACCCAAAGAACAAACTTGAAAACATAGATCAGAGCACCAATCATCATCAATATCACCAAGAAAAAAGGACTGTCAGGTCCGTTTGTCATAACACATCGATAAATTTCTATAATTTTAAAAAGAAACTATTAAGTCTTAGTTGGTCAAATTTGACGAAAATTTTAACGGTAAACAGTATTATTACGTTTTTACTCTTAATATCTTATTTGTCGTCAACTATTAATCACCGTTGACCACCACCTCCGATCACTATTTATTTCATCATATATATTGTTAGAATTCTTGTCGAACGCTCTACACAATGACACCATTATTATCATCGTTTGAGTATTCATTAGCCGTAGATCTGAAGTTAAAGTTTCTAAATGTAAAACTTTAACTTCAGATCTATAACTAATTATTACTCAAACGACGATAATAATAGTACCATTATGTAGAGCGTTCGACAAGGATTCTAACCATATATATAGTGAAATAAATGGTGATCGGAGGTAACAGTCAACGATGATCAACGGCCGACGACAAATAGGATATTAGGAGTAAAAACATAACAATACTGTTCACCGTTAAAATTTCTGTCAAATTTAACGGACTAGAACCTAACAGTTTCTTTTTAAAATTATAGAAACTTATCAAGATATTATGACAAATCTTTGAGACCTGGCAATCCTTTTCCCATATCACCAACCACTTAACATAATTAAAATGCCCTTTAAAATTAAATTACATGCTCAATTCTAAACTACTGAAGATATTTTATATATATATATATCCAAAAATATGTCGATTATGTAGTTTCTCGATATCTAATTTGTCGGTGGTGGACGACAAGCTGACCCACGATCACGAGTAGATATAGATTGTGTCATCAACAACCGACATAACAATAATTTTTTTTATTTTTATTTGAAAGGAATATCATGGACATGACTACATGTACGTAATGTATGCATGTGTTATTATATTAATTATTATATTATTATTATGGAAACGAAAGGAGCATAACATTCATTAAACTCTTTATTTAATTTTTTATTTTATCAAATCATCCTTACGTGTTGGAAGTTTTAAAGAAATCATTTGCATACGCAACTCGATTATTTTATTTGACATGTGATAATTAATAATTGTACGAAACGTACGTGGATTCTATCAAATTATTATTCTAATTGCTAGATATCTCATTAAAGATGTTTGTAATTAATTAATTAATTGATGTTCCCATGTTTCCTTTCCTTAAAACTAGTTCAACAATTTACTTAGGGATTATGACAGATTCCCCCCTACGGTTTGCATGAATAAGCTGATACCCCCTGATGTTATGAGAAAAATAAATGCCCCCTTGATATTTGCATAAATAAATAGATACCCCCTGACGTTAACTTTTCATCCATACAATCCGTCTTCTCTTTGAAAATGACTAATTTACCCTTTTACAATTAAAAAACATATGAATTATCCATTTTCACCTTACTATTAATATATAATAACCAAAATAATTTTATAATTTTAAAATAGTTAAATAAATTATATTGTTCAACTCTTTTATAATTGTGCACTCAATAATTTTTTTTAATTTTATCATAAATTATTATTCAATTAAAATTATTTTACTCTTATTATATTAATAATATACAACTCTAAATAAATTTAAAATGGCTCTTTGTTGCTCTAAATATGAAATAATAATGTAATAAAAATAGAGTTAATAATAATATAATTATCTAATAAAAACACTAACAATATATAATAACCAAAATGGGCACATGTTTCCCACTTTTCCACTTGTTACAAACATCTATTATTAAAAAAAGTCATGAGCCATATGAAAATATAGAGCGATATCAAAATGTAGAGCCACCTGGAAACATTTATTACTAAAAAAAGTCATGAGCAATCTAAAAATATTACACTAGTTAAAAAAAAAATAGTACACAACCAATTTGCAAACATGGATTACAAAATCAAATCACGGTTAAAAGAGCCTTCCTTTTACAAACAAAAAAAAAAATGCAATAAATCCAACACAAGGGCAGTAAATACAGCAACAACTACACCTTCACAACAACCTTAACCGATAGAAAATCACCCATTGCAATAAAACACAACAACAAGGCTTTAGTACACAGGTACATAATTAATAGTATGTGCATAAAGCAGCAGAATGTAGCATGCCTTATAGAATAATGCAACATGCCTAACATCAAGCAAAGTGGAAAATAGAATAATGCAATATGCTTAATATCAGGCAAAAAACAATAAAATAAAAATACCTTGCCAAGCCTAGCAACCCTCAAGTTAGCAAAATCCAACAACGAAGAAGCACAATGCAGGATTGGTAGCAGCAACAAGGCTTCAGTACACAGGTGCATAATTAATAATAGTATGTGCAGAAGGCAGGAAAATGTAGCATGCCTTATATTGGTAGCAAGTGCAAAATAGAATAATGCAACATGCCTAATATCAGGCAAAAGACAACAAAATAAAAATACCTTGCCAAGGCTAGCAACACTAAAGTTAGCAAAATCCAACAGCTGTGAAGAAGCAAAATGCAGAATTGGTAGCAACAACAAAGTATCAGTACCATGCTAACACAAAATTAATACACAGCTGCAGAATTGGTAGCAGTAACAAAGTATCAGTACCATGCCAACACACAAAATTAATACACAGCTGCAGAATTGGTAGCAAGTGCAGAAAGCAGCAAAATGCAACATGCCAAATATAAGCAAAACCCATCAAAATAAAAATACCATGTCAATAATAAGCCTAACACTGAACATAATAAATCTTCATGGCTGAGAAGAAGGCCTGGAATCGTTTATCAGAAGGTAACTTGAATGTGCAACACCAGAAAATTGAGGCTGGGATGACAACTGTACATGTCTAGTACCCTGGCTTGACTTGCTAGTTTTTTGTCCATTTTCTGTACTTCTCTGCAAACAAAATGCAGAAAATGACATGTGAATTCATCAATAATTGCTTGAAGTTTCTTTTACAATAGTAATGAGTATGAAACAATTAGATATATAAAAATAAAATATAAAATACCACCCAAACCTTTTTGCTTGCATTATTACTTGGCTGGTCAGACTTTTGACTGCAAGATTTTTTATTGTGTCCAGTAGATTTGCAATAACCACACCTTTGCACAAAACCCTTTGCTTTTGTTCCAACAGCAGGCTCACCAAGTTCACTTCGCCTTAGTTTCTTAGGCCTGCGAACATGGTTCCTTCTAATTGGTGGAAGAGGATGCTGACAATCAACATTAGACCACGTACCACTTTCAGGTATAGGGTTGATGATACCTGAATATGTTTTCATAAATGTTTCTTTCTTAAAGTAGTCATGCACAAACTCTTCTGGATCTCGTCGTAAGTGCAATATAATCGCTGCAACATGGTTGCAAGGAACTCCACTAAGCTGTCAATTCCTACAATTGCACTCATTTGTCTTAATGTTCACCACATTATTTGTGGTGTAATTCTCCCTTGCTCAACAGCTTTTGCAAGCTTTTTATGGATAATAGGTGAAAGGTCATACGACCATGCTTGAGCATCCACACACTGAGAGATAAATCTGTTCATGATTTTTCTGCGCATATACTCCATCAAACTGAGCACAGGTTTATCCCTATAGGTGTCAATCCATGCATTGAAACATTCTGTGCGATTATTAGTGGTATGAACAATCTTTGAAGTTGTGTCAAAGGCTGACCTTGACTACTGACTCGGAGGTATTTCAGACAACCATGCATGAGTAGCAATGCCTACAGTTTTCACTTTCTTAATCTTTTCCATAGCCAATCTAAAATGTATTTCGTTAGCAGCTTTTGAAGCTTGCCAAAAGAGCTTTTTAAAGCCTAACCTAGATCACTGTTGCTTGAAGTTGGCGTATATATGCCTAGCACAATATCTTGTAATCACTTGGGGCCATTGTTGTTCTTTGTTCTGCCATCATCTTTACCTATAACTTGATACAAGATTCTCAAAAATCAGCTCCAACTCTTGAGATTTTCAGAATCAACAATAGTAATTGCTAGAGGAAAAATCATATTGTTCGCATCAAGAGCAACATTAGTAAGTAATACTCCTCCATATGGTCCTTTCAAGTGATAGCCATCGAGCCTAATGTAAAGTCTACAACCAGTAATAAAACCTTCTATTTGTGCCTTAAAAGAGATAAAAATACTCAAATATTGGCCCATCAAGACTAGGATTTGAACTGTACTTCACAATGGCAAATGACCCTTGGTTATATTTTCAAACTTCATTTGCATATTTGAACAGCTCAGCATATACAGCTTTATGATTTTCTGTAAGGTTGTGATTTACTTGGAGATAATTTGTACCAAGTCAGCAGATAAAAACTTCAGTTTTTTAGCTGGGAAAGTGTAGTTGGTTAATCAGGTAAATTAGAGAAGTTGGTTAAAGTCAGTAAAGTCAGGTTTCAGTTAGTTAGCTCAGTTAACTTACTCTGTTAGTTAGTTATTTTGGTTACTATAAAAGAGCGTGTGAACCTGATATGGTTGTAATTTTTTTTCTTTTTGGCAAAAGAAATGAAAGTAGTCTGTCTTTTCTTCTGAAAAAGGTTTATGTGCTTTATTCTTTTAGATTCTTGATTATTTTTCTTGCTTTTGTATTAGTAGTTAATCACAATGCTGTTTGTTCTTGTTGAACTGAGATCATTATTTGGTTTAATCCTTGGTTACTTGTAATAAAAAAATAACAAGTGGTATCCGAGCTTCAAAAGAGGGAACTAAGCCATGGTGTCTTCAAAATTCACGATTGAAAGGCTTACAGGAGAAAATGATTTTAATCTGTGGAAGATTAAAATGAAGGCTTTTTTGGTTCATGAAGGGCTTGAAGCTGCTCTTGAGGAAAAATCAAAGATGCCAAAAGACTTATCATAGGCAAATAAAAGAGAGATGATGAGAAAGGCTCACAGTGCCTTGGTTTTTTCTTTATCTAACAAGGTGTTGAGAGAAGTTTCAAAAGAAACAACAGCTATTGGAATCTGGAATAAGTTAGAGGCAAAGAACATGACGAAATCATTAGTAAATCGATTATATTTGAACAAAAAAACTTTATGCTTTTAGTCTTAAAGAAGGAGGATTAGTGAACGACCACCTAGATAAGTTTAACAAAGTAATTCTTGACCTAGAAACGATAGACATCAAAATTGAAGATGAGGACCAAGCCTTTATAGTGCTAACATCTCTTCCTAAATCATACGAGCATTTCGTAGATACTTTACTCTATGGTAGGAATTTTGTTTCAATAGATGATGTCAAAGCATCATTGAATTCAAAGGAGTTAAGTAAGAAGAAAGATGAAAAAGATTCGGGTTCTGTTGAGAGCCTTTATGCAAGAGGTAGGTCAGAGAAGAAAGATTTCAAGAATAAGAGAAATGAGAGATCAATGTTTAAGGAAAAAAAGTTAAAATGCTTCCATTGTCATAAAAAAGGCCATTTTAGAAGAGATTGCCCCGAAAGAAGAAACCAGAAGAAAGAAAAGACAATTGGGCATCAAGCTGAAGCAACAATAGTAACAGATGAAGATTTTCAAGAAGTCTTTCTATTAATAGCCTCTGATGACAGAAATGAAGGTGAGTAGATCATGGACTCAGGTTGCTCATTTCATATATGCCCTAATAGGTTTTTATTTTCATCTTTAAACATGGCAGATGGGGGGGGGGGGGGGGGGGGGGGGGGGGGAAGTATTGATGGGAAACAATATGTTATATAGTGTAAAAGAAATTGGTGCTATAATGCTAAAGTTGCATGATGGAACCTATAGGATACTTCAAGATGTCAGATTCATTCCAAAACTAAAAAGGAATTTGATTTCTTTAGGTATGCTAGATTCATGTGGCCATAGTTTTAGAGCTAAAGGTGGAGTTTTAAAAGTTCTAAAGGGCTTTATGGTAATAATGAAAGGCGTTAGGCAGAATGACCTTTATGTCCTAGAAGGCACTACAATCAGTGGAGACTTAGCTGTTGTGGTTGATCAGGACATAGATAAAATGATGATTTGGCACATGAGGTTAGGATATTTAGGTGAAAAGGGCCTGAAAGAATTAAGCAAACAAGGCTTACTTGGAGTTGACACATGGGAATAATTTAAATTCTATAAAGTTTGTGTATTAGAAAAGCATCACAGAGTAAAGTTTGAGGACGGTATGCACAAAACAGAAGGAGTGTTGGACTATATACATTCAAATTTGTGGTGTTTTGCTCAAATAGCTTCACTAGGTGGAGCAAAATACTTTGTTTCTTGCATCGACAACTGCTTAAGGAAGGTATGGATTAAAGTGCTGAAAAGCAAAGATCAGGTTTTAGAAAGCTTTAAAAGCTGGAAGGCCTTGGTAGAAAATCAAAAAGGGAAGAAAATAAAAGCACTTAGAATAGATAATGACATGGAATTCTATGGTGCGCAATTTGATTTGTTATGTGAAAAGTGCAGGATTGTGAGACACAAATAGTAAAATATACTCCACAACAGAATGGCATAGTAGAGAGACTTAATAGAACTTTGATGGAGAGGGTTAGGTGTATGTTGCTAAGTGCTAGAGTGTTAAAGGTTTTTTGGGCAGAAGCTGTCTCAACAGCTATATACCTTGTTAATAGATGTCCTACTACTGCATTAAGCTTTAAAACCTTAGAAGAAGTTTGGCCTAGATACCCTCTATATCTAGATCATTTAAGAATCTTTTGGTGTACATCTTATACTCATGATAAATAAGGAAAATTAGACCCTAGAGCTTTAAAGGGAAATTTTATAAGTTATTCCGAAGGTGTGAAAGGATATAAGCTTTGGTGTTATGACGATGGATCTGGAAAGTGTATAATTAGCAGGGATATGATATTTCATGAAGATGAAATGATGAAACAAATCTATACATCAGCAAAGGAACAAGCTGTTGGAAAGTTTCAACAAGACAAAGTTCAATTTGAGGTGGAACTGGATACAGCAAAGAAAGATCAATATGAGGCAGAATCAGGAGTTGGAAAGGAAGATACACAGCAAGTTGGTTTTCAAGATTACAACTGGGTAAGAGATAAAGCCAAGAGACAAGTGAAGCCACATGTGAGATATGGATATGCTAACTTAACAACATATAAATTACAAGTAGTAGCTGACTTGAATGAAACAGAACCAACAAGTGTGAAAGAAGTGATAAGTGCGTAAAACACGCGCTAATCATGTATTCTTAAACTTGAATTATTTGTTTAATCCTCAAGTTTCATTTGAATTTGATGTATTTTGGTTATTTTCTATTGAAAAGATAGATTTGGCTATCCAAGACAATTTAATTCGAAAAAGATAAATTTGACATAAAAAGGAAGATGTTTAGGGACCAAAGTGCAAGAGATTTACGGATCAAAATAAAGAAATATCACATTAAGAGGCAAAGAAAAAAATAATCAAAATTATGGGAGTCCAATCGATATTTGCCAGATTTTCCAACCTTCTTGGCAGAAGGTGCGAGTGCCTTAGCTGCTCGACCGCGCACCGCGTTTTGTCCAGGTGGACCAAAGTGCAACAAAATAAGAATTGAAATAAAATAACATCTAAAACCTCAGCTCACTGTCTGGTTAATCATAAGGTAGGGACTTAATTGATATTTGCCAATCAATTTGCAATTTTGGGCAATATCAGGTTCGCGATGCCTTCTTTTCCTCAATTTGGACGATTTTAAAAGGCCTTAAAGAGAGAAAAAGAGGGGACTTTCGGGAGATTTTTGGTTTTGGGTTTACTTTTTAGAGAGAGAGGGAAAGGATTGCTAGAGAGAGAAGAAGAAATATTAACAAAAAGGAGGAGGATTTCATCAAAAGATTGGGGATTTTTATCAACCTTGTAGATTCAAGCTTTCCTCATCTAGTTTTTCTTTCTCTCCTCTTTTAATTTAATTTTAAATTTGACAATATTGTGATTAATTGAAATTATGTTATCAATTGTTGAATTATTGATTGTGGGATTTGAATTATATATTATGTGTAGCTAAACCCAAATTTTTAGGACAATGATTTAATCTATTTGAAGTATCTATTTCTAATATTGTGTTGTTCAATTGATTTGAGATTAGGTGTTGAGTATTTATCATAGTAATTAATGCTTTTGAATATTTGGCCAATATTGAATGAATTGTAGATTGATAGGAATTGAGAAATAAATATCATATCTAGACCGTGTGATAAATATCGTAAATTGCATATTAGATAGAGATATATGGTTTGCGTAGTTTAATTAGAAATTATCACCAATTGTAATGCACTTCCATTTAATTAATTTCACATAGAGATATAGTGAAATTTTAATTGCGAAGTAGATTCGATTGATCTCGAAAGAGACAATCGAATAAATTAGGATAATTTACTAGCAACACGTGTTTTAAATTAGAACAATGTCAATTAAAGAATTGGATGCGACCAAATACGATAAATTATTAGCCCTAAAACTTTCCATTAGTTGAATATTGTAGTTGATTTGCATAATAATAAAATTTAGTTTAATTTTAATTTTCTCAACCAAAATTATTTCGATTTTTTTAGATAAATTCGTACGTTAATCATTTTCGGTAATTATAGGATTAACATTCTTCGTGGGATCGACATTCTTTTATAACTTTATTACTTGATTGCGACACGTGCACTTGCGTTCGTTATTTTTACACACAATAAGAAGCATTGAAGAGTTCAGAAGCAAAAAAATGGCATCAGGCTATGCTAGAAGAAATTAGATCTTTAATGAAAAATAAAACCTGGAAGCTTGTACCAAAACCGAAAGACAGGAAAATTATAGGATGCAAATGGATTTTTAAGAAAAAGGAAGGTGAAACAGAAAATGGAAAAGTCAGGTATAAAGCCAGGCTAGTAGTTAAAGGATTTACTAAAAAAAAAAAGGGTTGATTTCAGCGAAGTGTTCTCACCTGTGGTTAGGCATACATCTATAAGGATTCTACTTGCTATTGTGGCTATTTTTGATGTAAAGCTTGAATAAATGGATGTGAAAACAATGTTTTTGCATGGTAAGCTAGAAGAAGAAATTTACATGTCATAGCCTGAAGGGTTTATAGAAACAGTAAAGGAAGATCTAGTTTGTTTGCTAGATAAGTCTCTGTATAGGCTAAAGCAGTCTCTAAGGCAATGAAACTTGAGGTTTGATGGGTTTATACAAGAGAAAGGGTTTAAAAGGAGTATGTTTGATAGTTATGTTTACTACAAAGGTCAGAATCTAGATGAAATTATGTACTTACTGATATATGTTAACGATATGTTAATTGCTAGCAAGAGTGAGGAGAAAATAATTGAGTTAAAGAGACAATTATTTTATGTATTTGAAATCAAGGATCTTGGATGTGCTAAGAGGATCCTTGGAATGGAAATAGCAAGAAATGAAAAGAGAAGGTTTTGATGTTGTCTTAAGAACAATATTTGTGGAAGTTGTTGCAAAAGTTTGGAATGCAAAATGTTAAAGCTGTCAAGGTACCTTTTGTAGTACATTTCAAGCTATCTTGCACCCAAAGTTTAGAAACTGAAAAAGAGAGATAGTATATGTGAAGGGTACCATATGCAAATGCAGTTGGTAATGTTATATATGCTATGGTTTGCTCAAGGCCAGACTTAGCACACTCACTTAGTGTTATAAGCAGATTCTTGGGGAATCCTGGTGAGGCTCATTGGAATTCTATGAAATGGATAATGAGGTATATTAAACGGAGTCTTAGCTATAAGTCAGTGTATGGAAGATACAACTCAAATGAGGATTTTATAACTGGGTTTGTGGACTCAGATTATACAATAGATACAAACAAAATGAGGTCTTTGACAGGTTTTGCCTTCACTCTTTGTAATTATGTGGTGAGCTAGAAAGCATCCTTGCAACCTGTAGTTGCGTTATCTACAACTGAAGCTAAATATATGGGTGTAACAGAAGTTGTAAAAAAGGCCACTTGGCTGAAAAGAATTGTGACAGAGCTTGGTTTTGAGCAAAAGTCAATGAGTATTTTCTGTGATAGTCAAAGTGCTATCCAACTAGCCAAGCATCAAGTGTATCATGAGAGAACAAAACACATTGATAGAAGGTTGCATTTTATTAGAGATGAGATAGCAAAAGGTGTAGTGAAGTTGTTGAAGGTTCGTACTGTACTACAGAGAATCCTGCAGATATGCTCACGAAGGCAATATTTGTTTCTAATATGGAACATTGCTTAAAGTTATTAAATTGTGAAAGTTAGAAGCAGATGTCTTGTAGTAAGTTTGTATTACTTGTAGAAATTTTGTGATTTTGAAAGTAATGCTACTTGAAAAGAGAAGAAAGGAAGAGTTACTTGTGAATTAGGAATCAAGGTGGAGAATGTAAGGTTGTGATTCCTAATTCTATTGTGATTTACTTGGAGATAATTTGTACCAAAGTCAGCAGATAAAGGCTTCAATTTTTTAGCTAATAAATTGTAGTTGGTTAATTAGGTAAATTAAAGAAGTTGGTTACAAGTCAGTGAAGTCAGGTTTCAGTTAGTTAGCTCAGTTAACTGACTCTGTTAGTTAGTTATTTTGGTTACTATAAAAAAGCGTGTGAACTTAATATGGTTGTAATTTTTTTTTCTTCTTGGTAAAAGAAATAAAAGTAGTCTGTCTTTTCTTCTGAAAAAGTTTCTGTGCTTTATTCTTTTAGATTCTTGATTATTCTTCTTACTTTTGCACTAGTAGTTAATTACAGTGCTATTTGTTCTTGATGAACTGAGATCATTATTTGGTTTAATCCTTAGTTGGTTGTGATTAAAACACAACATTTCTCTCAATACCTTCTAATGCAAGACGTTTGCCTCTATAAATTCTAGCTCTAGGAATCTCTATCCCTTGATTTGTCCGAATAATTTCTTGAAGCATTCTTGGTTCTATGTTTGGATTGGCTCGAATCAAAGTACCATAAACCCTTGCAATCCAAATAGCTGTTGCATTAGTACACCAATTTGTTCTTCCACATTTATGAATAGGATTGTATGTCTTAATCACAAAATGATCCAGCTCACTAGCATATGATACATGCAACCTCCATTTACAATCTGGATGCCTACATATAGCTGTGACCCTATGAGCTTCATTTTTTACCTTTTTTATATTAACACCTTCTTGAACACAAAAATTAACTAACATTTGCCTAAAATAATTAAGAGTTTGAAATTCATGTCCTTTAGCCAATTTTATAGACCTATTTGGCTGAAACTTGAACTCTTTGACCACCAAATTTCTATGGATATCCTTAGGTGAATTTTCAACTTCAGAATCATATCTTCCTTCTTCTTCGTCATCAGAATCACATGGACACAATTGTACATCTTTCAAAAGTTCGAAATCCTCAGGATTAGGATTAGATTCATTTAATTCAAGATCTAGACCATTGTATTCAATATAAGTTGTTGCGCTTAAACCATTGCCAAAACCATCAGAATCACCCCCTCGGCATCATTCAAACCATTACAAGTTTCCTCCTCAACACCTAAACCATCATAATCATCCTTCTCAAGATCATTCAAACCATCCAAACTATACAAATCAATGTAAGACACAAGTGGTAAGTTTTCAGCCAAGTTTTCACGAGCTCTTATTGTGGGTAATTTTCTTCCAGGCAATTTCTGTATAATTTACTCATTCATTTAAAATAACATATTAACAAGCTTCAGCATACAAAACTTTGAAACAAGAAACAAGAAACAATAAATAAATATAGGTTCAAATACAAAACGTTGAAAACACTTGTATGGAACAACACATCAATGTTGTTGAAATATCAAAATGCATCCAGTTTATCTACAACACAATCATCTATTTACAAAGTTTTATCCATTAATTTTACATTTATAAACTCAGAACAAAAACCCCTAAAAACCTATATAAAATCTTAACCCATTTTCAACTAACGAAGTAGAAGATATTATCATCAATCAGTCAGCATCATCTCTTGGTATTGTAGCAACAACAATTAGGATTAATGTGGAAGCTGAAGCTTTTTGAATCAGAAGGAAATGATCAGGCATGGGTTAGAAGTGCAAACAATCACATAGGCAGACAGTTTTGGGAGTTCGACCCAAATCTTGGAACCCCTGAAGAGCGAGCACATGTTGATAAACTCCGCAGTAACTTCACCAAGAATCGCTTTCAGATCAAACACAGCTCCATTCCATCGTGGGGAAAGATGTGGCTCTCAGCATGATTAATTCATTCCCCTTATTATTATTATTATTATTATCATTATCATTATCATTATCATTATTATTATTATTTACAATAAATAATTATTAATAATTTTGTTATCACGAATGCCAAATGATATAGTGGGAGAAGCAATACCTGCAAATAGATTATATGATGCTGTTAACGTTATTTTATCCATACAGGTAATTACTTTACTAATTAGCAAAAATATATTTAATTAATTTTTTTAACTGATCAAATTTGTTTTTATTACAGAACAAGAATGGAGGTTTTGCTTCTTACGAACTCACGAGATCTTATGCCTGGCTAGCAAAACCTCCCACCATTATTTACTGGAAGATTTCAATTTCTTTGTTCGAAAATTTTAGGTACGTGGAATGCACTTCAGCAGCAATTCAAGGTCTAAAATCGTTCATAAAACTCCATCCAGGACATCGGAAGAAAGAAATAGAAGCCTCAATTGCAAAGGCCACCAAATTTATCGAAGGCATACAACGATCTGATGGTTCATGGTATGGATCGTGGGGAGTTTGCTTCACTTATGGAACATGGTTTGGGATCAAAGGCCTTGTGGCTGCTGGGAAGACATATGAAGACAGTATTAGCATAAGAAAAGCTTGCGATTTCTTGCTATCCAAACAGCTTGATTCTGGTGGCTGGGGAGAGAGTTATCTTTCTTGCCAAAACAAGGTAATTAAACCCGTTAATTGTTTCTAATTATTTTCTCGGGAAAATATACATTCCGAAAGAGAAAAATTGGTTGTAATTGTACCTTAATTAATTTTCGGAACTACTTGCTGTGAAATTTCTGAAAGAACAGGCGTACACAAATTTGGAAGGAAAGAAATTACATAATGTAAACACTGCATGGGCAGTGTTAGCTCTCATTGAAGCTGGGCAGGTATATTTAATGGCTAATTCATTATTTAATTTACAATAAAAATAAAATCTCAAGATTAATTAAGGATAATTAATATTATTTTCCTTTTGTGATGGATATTAGGCCCGTAGAGATCCAATTCCATTACATCGTGCAGCAAAGGTGCTAATTAATTCACAAATGGAAAGCGGTGATTTCCCACAACAGGTATATATATATATATATATATATATATATATATATATATATATATTATTAATATTTATATATTATATCGTTGTATGATTTGAAAATAAATATATATATGATTACATTTATTTATATTTTTATTTTTTTTAATAGGAAATCATGGGAGTTTTCAACAAGAACTGTATGATAAGTTATTCAGCATACAGAAACATATTTCCCATATGGGCACTTGGAGAATATCGCAATCGTGTTCTGCTATCTACCTTCTGAAAATTAATAGATTGTACAAATAAAAGGGAAAACGATGATCTTGTACAATTTGTTACACAATAACTAAACAAATGTAAAAAATTAAATTTAAAAACCAAGGATGAATTTATGTATTGGCATGTGTTCCAATGATAATTAATTAATGCTAGCTTCGATTATATCAAGTGATATATATATATATATATATATATATATATATATATAAGTTTGTACAATTATTGAAAATTTAGGACTGTAATAGGTAGGTTGAGTGATGATGTATTCTTTTGCAATTTCAATGACATAAAAAGTGAATAACATCTCATAGCTAGGAGCTGCTGGGCTAAAGGATTTCTCAACTCTGCAATTAGAAGGATCAGTTAATCTTAGTAGGCTAGCCTACCGATCGTCAAGTAACAGGAGGAACAATACGTAGCAGGAAAAAGTTGACGCCTTCATTATTAACACCCCCTGCGCGGAGAATTTCGGGTAAAAATACCTTACTGACGACGCACGTCTCCTTTACAAGGACCATAAGCCTTACTGCAAGCGAGATAGTACGTAAGATTAGCCAAGCTTAAACCAGCAAGAAGCCATAAATAGTAATCATAATGGCCCTTGTTGATATTGTTTGCAACCCAGCTCTCCTTTCCTCCTCTTTTAGTTATATCATTTACTGTATTGAATATGAAACTTGCAGCCAGATTAGCAACTGACAACCCAAGTCCATGAAGTGTGGATGCGATGCTTGACATGCTCTTTGGTAACTCCGAGTAATAGAACTCATTCTGCCCGATCATGTTGAATGCATTGGCCAACCCACCAAGTACATAATGTGGTATTAAACACATTGCTGACATTCCCGCCACTGCTCCGGGATCATCTGAAATTCCTCCCTTGATTGCAAGTTTGCGGCGAATACTCTCCACAATTGCCCATGCTACCATTGATGCAACAGAGAGGAGCAGTCCGATTCCCATTCTTTGTTTCAAGCTCAGATGGCATGGTTTTCCCTTGACCTTTGATGCTATAGGAATTATGATACGATCATAGAGACCGATCCAAATTACCAGAGTTATAATCGTAAATATGCCGAAGGAGCCAGAAGGGATTTCAAAGTTGGGAGTAATATGTCGGTCCATGGAGCTTGCCTGGAGTACTGAAAAAGATTGTTGACTGATGGTCACAGCAATCATTATTCCTGTCGACCACATTGGAATAACCTTGATCACTGCTTTTAAGTCTTCCACTTGATCTACTGTACAAAGACTCCAGGGATCTGAGGCTCTTCCATCTGGGGTCAAGTCTTCTTCAGCATGTCTTATGATACAAGCTTTGTTCAAACACCTGAAAAGACAAAGATAATTAATCAGAAAATGCATAAAAGATTAGGAACATATATATATTATTCGATCTATCTGAGATTTGTATAATCTCAAAGCAATCGATACCTTAAGTTCTCTGTTGGCATGAGAAGCATTGATCCCTTTTTGCTGAGGTACATTTCACCCGTGGCTTGAGATGATAAATTTATGTGTCGCTTTTTATGAGAGGCCGTGATGACTTGAGCTAACCCAGTGAGCAGGCTTGTGTTAGCTTTCAACTTCAGATAGAAGGGAGAAGCCAGGAAGAAAGATAGGGCTGATAACAACATCATGACCACGGGAACTCCAAATCCTATCTTCCAACCCAAGTTATCTTGAATATAAACAACGAGAGTTACAGCAAACATAGACGAAGCAGAGACTGAGGCATAGTACCAGCTGAAGTAGCTCTGCAATAAGCCTGCATTTTTTATTCTGTCTCCCATGTCCAACTGATCAGCACCAAAGGCTAAAGAGGATGACCTTATGCCGCCGGCTCCGATGGACATGAGAACAAATGCTGAATACAAGAACAGAAGTTGAGATGCAGTTGGAGGTTCACAATTATTATTACTGACTTGGTCACAAGCAGGAGGCTTTAATGGTGGGAAAATAGCTGTAAACCATAAGAGAATCATCCCCTAGAACAAGAAAATTAACAGAAAGTACTGAGTCAGTTCTTCAATTTCTTAATATACATCAAATATATATGTTGAGGTTAAGTTATATATAGTATGATCATTAATTAAGAAAATAACAGTGTGTGGGGGGTATTTATTAATTATCAAGGGCCAATAGTAACAAATTATATATAGTAATACCTTCGAAGCTAGATGGAATATTAATCAATACAGTTGACAGTTGATAAGAGTAATTTATTCATAAAAAGGAGAGGGAATGATCTTAAATAGGAGCGCTTGAAGGTACAAAGAGAATAGTCTACTCGTTTCTTTGCTTTCCCGTGACAAGAGTTCCAACAAAAATTGCTACAGATCATTCAAGCAACGTCTTTTTTCTGGCCCCAAAATTTTAAGGACCGTAATTCGTCTCCTATCCGAGAAAGGACATGGAGAAGGCTTACCCTACCTACGATTATAATTAGAAAAAGACAAAAGAAAGGAAATGAAATATTTTGAAATTGGACAAAGATATAGAATACGGTGAGGTCCACAAATGAAATGAAAGAGTTGTGTAGTCAAAAATTGGATGCTAAATTAAATCTCCATAATAATTTAGAAGAAAGATTAATTTACCAAAAGGCTGGTAATGCAACCGAAACCGATCATCGGGTATCGACCCGAATAAGAATCTGCAACAAACCCCCCAAGAATTGGCAGAAAATCAGACGCAGCCGACCAGATGAAGAGTACGTTAGTTGCTACCGTCATTTCCATGTTATATTCTCTGGTCAGATAGAGTATCATGTTCTGCAGTAACCCAATACTAGCCAATCTCTCAAACGCCTCATTTGCTGTCAAAAAAACACAGTTAAATGATATATATATATATGTGTGTGTGTGTGTGAGCATGAGCTTCACAGTTCAGATAGAGTATCATGTTCAAAGAGGTTCACTATATATGTGTAAGAATGTATATAAAACGAAATATAAGAAAGAAGAAAAAAAAGAGAGGATTAATTCTTTTTCGTGGGTTGAATTAGTAATTAATTAGTTACCTATGATGAAAGGCATGGTTCTAAAGCCACCCTTTGGGTTTTGGTTGATCAAGAGTGGTTCTGCGATCATTTTCTTCTCATCCGAAGGATTTCCCATTTGATTTTACCCTGCTGCAGGCTGCAGCTGTGTCTTCTCTTTTTGTGGATGGAGGCACTTGCTAGCTCTTGATTGAGAGGGAAGGCCAGTGCTAAAGCTACAAAAAAGAGAGTTCTTTGTATATATGTACCGTCCTATCACTCACCAAGTACGTTTATAATAATTTAAACGAATTAAGAATTCCATGACAACAGCCTCCAAATATCATCAAGATTTTTTTTTGCATGCGTTATTATAAATAAGTATATTGGACAGACACTGTAATTAAATACATGATTAATTAATCAATTAATTTATGAGAATAGATAAACCATCTTAATCTTAAACGTGGAGGTAGGACAACAGTGTCAATGTTACAGTGACCTCGTCTAGTCTTCTTGTTTTTGCATATGTGTAATGGACCAAAGAATAAACTTGAAAACATAGATCAGAGCACCAATCATCATTAACATCACCAACTATATTATCAACAATAATACAAGTGTATTATTATCCCATTGATATCAATAAAAGAAGCAATAATACGTGACAAATCATATATTAAGATAATATCATGCTTGGTTTTGTAGGTCAAATTAATACGGAAATTTAGAATTATTTTACAGCTCGAAATAAAAAGCTAAAAATCATCGATCTCTCATGCTATCCTTTTCATTCACATCTTACAGGGACTATAAGCCTTGCTTCAAGCAAGGACACACATAAAATTGGATTAATTAATCCAATTTTGGATGAAGTAAAATTTTGTATCACTCTAAAAATAAATTTCAGAGTGAGACAAAATTTTTATCTTACCTAAATACGAATTTTAAAAAAAGTAAGATTTTTATCATACCCTAAATTAGATTTTATTTTTTAGGATAATTTTTTTTCCTTACTCTAAAAGTTAAATTTTGAATAAGGTAAAATTTTGCTTTACATTAAAATAAATTTAAGGTAAAGTTGTCTTAAATTCATTTTAGGGTAATTAAGGTAATGTTCAATTTTAAAGCAAGGCAAAATTATTTAGAGTGAGGTTGCCTTAAATTCATTTTAAGATAAAATAAAATTTTATTTTATTGAAATTTATTTTAGGGTAAGGTAAAATTTTGTTTTACTTAAAATTTAATTTTAGCATGAAACAAAATTTTACTCTACTCAAAATTTCATTTTAAGGTAAAGTAAAATTTTGAAATTCATTGTTAAAGCAAAAAACTCACATATGAAAAATCACACATTAACCTCCATACAACTCTTCACATACTGCAAATCATTCATATTTTTGTATTCAAACATAAATATGACAACCAATCAAATACAATGTAAACTTAAATTAGCACTTTTTACTACCAAATCAACGTGAATATAAATCCACATATTACATAAATTATTATTTTTTAATTATTAAATTTAGAGTTGAGAAATTTTGGGAGAGGAAAGTTTAAGTTTTTATCAAATATAATTAATAAGAAGGAACAAAATAAAAATTATTTTTATAAAAAAAATTAAAGATGGCTGGTATGGGCAAAATTATACCAAAAACATATATTAAATTAGGTTAATCTTTTTTGTATGTGTGTGTGTCTATTTACGTCAATTGGATCCAAATTTAGGTTACTTTGAGAAATTTCTTTTAAATAAAGATAATTTGTCTATTTCAATTAAATAAATTCCTATTGAAATATCTAAATTATCATTTAGAGTTTAATTATATATTTAAGATTATAAAAATAAGTAAGTTCTTCTAAAAGAGGCTTTTGTGTTAAGGACTTATCAAATATAAATAAATAAATTATATTCACATATTGATAATAGTAAAAATAAAGATTAGTTATTTATTTATATTAAATATTTTTTTTGAAATAATTAAAATGCCCTTTAAAGTTCAATTACATGCTCAATTCTAAACTACGGAACATACTTTATTTATAATATTTATTTAACTCCAACGTTGTATAAAAATTATCATATTACTTCTCAATATTAATTTTTTATTTTTTTATTTTTTAATAGTTATAAAAATAAAATCATATTTTTATAATTTTAAATTAATAAAAATAATTTTTTAATATAGTAATATTTAATTTAACTTTAATTAATTTTATAGGTTTATAATAATCTAAACGAATTAAGAATTCGATGACAACAGCCTCAAAATATCATAAAGATTCTTTTTATGCATGCGTTATTATAAATAAGTATTCGACAAACACTGCAATTAAATACATGATTAATTAATCAATTGATGAAAATAGATAGACCATTTTAATCTTACACGTGGAAGTAGGAACATGGTGATCATGTCTAGTCTTC
The DNA here is from genome assembly GCA_028052125.1 of Melia azedarach. Classification (NCBI taxonomy): domain Eukaryota; kingdom Viridiplantae; phylum Streptophyta; class Magnoliopsida; order Sapindales; family Meliaceae; genus Melia; species Melia azedarach. The sequence goes on from CM051403.1 coordinate 11,444,843, forward strand.
TTGTTTTTGCATATGTTTAATGGACCCAAAGAATAAACTTGTAAACAAAGATCAGAGCACCAATCATCATCAATATCACCAACTACTGAACATAATTAAAATGCCCATTAAAATTAAATTACATGTTCAATTCTAAACTACTGAACATACTTTAGTTATTGAGATTTGTGTACTAGTTATGAAAAAATATATGAAGAAAAATTCATAATTTAAAGAATTTACTCTTTTGAGTGTTAGGAAATCTTAACTCAAATTAGAGATTTCTTTAAAATTATATTCGTAAATAATTAAATCAATATCAATTCTAAAAAATTCAAACAAATATTTAAAATCAAATTATTTAATATAAATAATTTTAAATTAAAAAATACTAAAAATAAAAAAAATAAAATTTATAACATAATAAATTTATTTCTTTTTTTAAATTTTTATATAAAATCAAATAAAAAAATTTAAATAAGTTCATTTTTTAAAATTTTTACATTAAAATTAAATAAAAATAATAAAATTTAAATAAATTTATTTCTTTTTAATTTTACACTAATTAAATAAAAAATAAAATCTAAATTTATAATAGAAAATCATTTATGAACACAATGTTTTGTAAGATTTTTTTTGTACAAATTGTTGTAAAAAATAAAAATAAAAAATAAGTTATAATCTGATTTCGATTATCATCCAACGAGTCCAAATTTTAGAGGAAATCATTTGACAAGTCTAAATTTCAGAAGAAAACACACATATGCAAGCAGCAACTAGTGAGGTAGCTGGGTAATGCATTACTAAAATTGACTTCGATTGATATGTTTTTTTCTTTTAAAACGTTTGAATATAAATATTAAGTTATTTATTTTTAAAAAAATAAAAAATTAAAATTAATATGTTGACATATGTTTTAAAAAATTTAAAATTAATACGTTAAATTATTGACATATATAAATATTAAAATAATAAAAAATTATGGGGTTTTTCAACAATAACTGTATGATTTGTCTGATAATTTATTCAGAATAAAGAAACATATTTTCCATATGGGCTCTTGGAGAATATCGCAATCATATTATTCTATCTACCTTCTGAAAATTAATATCTTATTATACAAATCAAACGGAAAATGATGATCTTCTACACAGTGTTCCACAATTAAACAAATGTAAAATATAAATTTAAAAACCAACGATTAATTTATGTATTTGCTTGTGTTCCATTAATGGTAATTAATTAATGCTTCTGTTATATATAATCAAGTGATCTCTGTATAGGATATAAGTTTGTACATTATAATTGCTCATGTAAATTAATTAAATAACATCTCACAGGAGCTGCTAGGCTAAAGGATAATATTACTCAACTCAGCAATTAGAAGGATATCAGTTTAATCTCAGAGGCACACAAGAAAAGATCACAAGCTACCGATCCATCGCTAGTATTAAACATGATGATTTTCTCTCCTTATTAATTATCCAGAAAATTAAACTTCACTCAGGGCCACGTACGTAGCATTATTATTGCAGATATAATACATTAACTAGTGAAGGAGGAACATCTTGAGCCAGTAAGCTGAATATTTGAGGTATCGTTTCAGCTCGTTCTTGAAATCAACATAAATGATGCCAAAACGAACCGTATAACCAGCATCCCATTCAAAATCATCAGAAAATGACCATGCATAGTATCCTTTTATATTCACGCCCTCCCTGCAGCCAATTAATTAAAATCCACGAATATTAATTCATCATATATTTATTGATTAAGTCGTTAATTAATTAATTAGCATTAATTTACTCACTTGATTGCTTCTAAAAGCGACGATAGATGTGCGTGATAGTATCTTATCCTCGAACCATCCTTACGGACCTGCTCTATTGACAACGAATCATTGTTTGCATCAGCATATCCTGCAATCAATTAAACCAATTTTTACTACTACACATGGGCAATGCCATTCCCTTGGGTCATAAATTTGACCCAGCCCGAGTTTGGGTATAATAAAATCGGATTAAGTCAAAATTCGGATTGGTCTACGCCTGGTTAAAAAAACGAACTTCAAAAGTTCGAAAAATTAATCTTTTTTTATTAATTTTTTATTTATGAGCCGAATTTTGATCTGATCCGATCTAACTAAATTTCAATTTATTTAAAATTTTTAGACGACTCAAAATTAATTCGGACCCAACCCGACTCGAACCTAATTATAATATAAAAAATTGGATCCAATTTGATTTATATAAAAAATCGAGTTCATCCGAAGTGGGCCGGACTCAAATGTTTTTGCTTTACCTAGATAATGGGAAATTAATTTGAAGTAATTAAATCTATTAATTAATTAATTAATTTTACCGTTCTCAGTGATGTAAATCGGAGGATTCTTGTATCTATCCCTTACATGTAGCATGAGATACTTCATTCCCTTGGGGTAGACAAAAAGCCAGGATAAAGGAGTCTGTAAATTAAAAATCAACCACAAATTTATTTATCTAATTTGTGTACATATACTTGATTAATTAATTAAAAGAGAAGGAAAATATATGTACCGGAGTACCAATGGGGATACCATTTTTGTGCGCTGTGGCAATGAATCATAAGGTAAGATTATATTAGTCTAATGTAATGTAAAATAGTGATTTAAAAAACAGAAGGTGCTTTTATATATTGAGTTTAATTAGTTAATTAATTAATTATGCTTACTGGAGAGAGTAACTCGGTTGTCTGTTGAGTAACTTGAGTTGACCTTATTGCCGTAGGTTAGAGTAGCGTCTGATGCATACTGTGTTGAGTAGTAATTTACACCTAGAAAGTCGTACGATCCTTTCAACAATTTGGATTGAGTTTCTGTAAATTTGGGCAGTCGATTTCCAACATAAATTCGCATTACCCTAGGATAATCGCCGTAGGTAATTGGATCAGCAAACCTGCAGCAAATAATAATTCTAATTAACGAGAGATTGATATTAATAGTAAAAATTAACCACTCAAAAAAATTAATTTGAGTTAGAGGTGATAAATGGGTTGCCGCCACGATCTAAGAAAAATTAAATTTATATGACTCTCAATTGAGTCGGCATGACATACACAGTAAAGTGAATAACTTTAATTTATAATACAATTACTATGCATATTTTACTGACCTGACTCATTAAAAAATAGTTGAAACACAGTCCCACAAATTATATGAACAATATTTATAAACAATGAAATAATTTTATTGTTTATAATATATAATAATTAATTTTTACTGTTTATAAGTTGAATAGTAGTTTGCAGACTTTTTTTCAATCAATGTAAGACGATGACTGTTTACAATACAGTACAACCCATGAACTTTTTTTCCCGGCCCAACTCATGAATAATTTCGAGCTTAAATTGGCGCACCCGCTTTGCTACCTCTAATTAAAGCAACGAAGTTTCTCACCATCCGAAGAGGAAGTCTAGAATTCTGGAGGCTGCCTTTCGATCAGCAGCCGATAGAGTTTTTGGTACAAACCAGTGAGTCACAATTGTAATTCCAATTTGTCCCTTCTGATACTTCTGGTACTTGTTCTTATACACTTGAACAGCAGACGCATGAGAAAGGAGTAAATTATGAGCCACTATGTAGGGCTCGGTCCCGGAATTACCAGCAGCACAGTTTCCTGAAGATTTAGAACATCGACCAGGTGCAAAAGTACCCGAATCATAGCCATTAGCAGAGAATGAATATGGCTCATTCAACGTCACCCAGTGCTTGACTCGATCACCAAACGTCTTGAAGCAAAAGTCTGCGTACTCAAAAATATTCCTAATATCTAAAATTATGGAACTTAATTTTGAATTATTATAATTACTCAAAAAAATTAACTTGAAAGTCGTGATGTAACACTCAAAAAGCAATATAGTATTTCGAAAGTTACTGTAATAATTTGAAAGTAAGTCAAAAGTGTTTTGTTCATTTTGGATTTGAGATTATTTTTGTTTGAATCAAATAAAAACTGCAATTTTATATTAATTTTTTGTAAATGGGCATTTTTTTTTAACAAAAATGACGTATTAGCTAGGAGCTGCTGGGCTAAAGGATTACACAACTCAGCAATTAGAAGGATCAGTTAATCTTAGTAGGCTAGCCTACTGATCCTCGAGTAACAGGAGGAGCTCTCTATACTGCTGGAACAATACGTAGCAGGAAATAATTGACGCCTTCATTATTAACACCCCCCTCGGCAGAGAATTTCGGGTAAAAATACCTTACTGACGACGCACGTCTCCTTTACAAGGACCATAAGCCTTACTGCAAGCAAGATAGTACGTAAGATTAGCCAAGTTTAAACCAGCAAGAAGCCATAAATAGTAATCATAATGGCCCTTGTTGATATTGTTTGCAACCCAGCTCTCCTTTCCTCCTCTTTTAGTTATATCATTTACTGTATTGAATATGAAACTTGCAGCCAGATAAGCAACTGACAACCCAAGCCCATGAATTGTGGATGCGATGCTTGACATGCTCTTTGGTAACTCCGAGTAATAGAACTCATTCTGCCCGATCACGTTGAATGCATTGGCCAACCCACTAAGTACATAATGTGGTATTAAATACATTGCTGACATTCCCCCCACTGCTCCTGGATCATCTGAAATTCCTCCCTTGATTGCAAGTTTGCGGCGAATACTCTCCACAATTGCCCATGCTACCATTGATACAACAGAGAGGAGCAGTCCGATTCCCATTCTTTGTTTCAAGCTCAGATGACAGGGCTTTCCCTTGATCTTTGATGCTATAGGAATTATGATACGATCATAGAGACCGACCCAAATTACCAGAGTTATAATGGTAAATATGCCGAAGGAGCCAGAAGGGATTTCAAAGTTGGGAGTAATATGTCGGTCCATGGAGCTTGCCTGGAGTACTGAAAAAGAGTGTTGACTGATGGTCACAGCAATCATTATTCCGGTCGACCACATTGGAATAACCTTGATCACTGCTTTTAAGTCTTCCACCTGATCTACTGTACAAAGACTCCAGGGATTTGAGGCTCTTCCATCTGGGGTCAAGTCCTCTTCAGCTGGACTTATGATACAAGCTTTGTTCAAACACCTGAAAGAACAAAGATAATTAATCAGAAAATGCATAAAAGATTTGGAACATATATATATATATATATATATATATATATATATATATATATATATATATATATATATATATATATATATTAGTCGATCTATCTGAGATTTGTATAATCTCAAAGCAATCGATACCTTAAGTTTTCTGTTGGCATGAGAAACATTGATCCCTTTTTGCTGAGGTACATTTCACCCGTGGCTTGAGATGATAAATTTATGTGTCGCTTTTTATAAGAGGCCACGATGACCTGAGCTAACCCAGTGAGCAAGCTTGTGTCAGCTTTAAACTTCACGTAGAAGGGAGAAGCTAGGAAGAAAGATAGGGCTGATAACAACATCATGACCACGGGAACTCCAAATCCTATCTTCCAACCCAAGTTATCTTGAATATAAACAACGAGAGTTACAGCAAACATAGACGAAGCAGAGACTGAGGCATAGTACCAGCTGAAGTAGCTCTGCAATAAGCCTGCATTTTTTATTTTGTCTCCCTTGTCCAACTGATCAGCACCAAAGGCTAAAGAGGATGACCTTATGCCGCCGGCTCCGATGGACATGAGAACAAATGCTGAATACAAGAACAGAAGTTGAGATGCACTTGGAGATTCACAATTATTATTACTGACTTGGTCACAAGCAGGAGGCTTTAATGGTGGGAAAATAGCTGTAAACCATAAGAGAATCATCCCCTATAACAAGAAAATTAACAGAAAGTACTGAGTCAGTTCTTCAATTTCTTAATATACATCAAATATCTATGTTGAGGTTAAGTTATATATAATAATACCTTCGAAGCTAGATGGAAGGTTAGTCAATACAGTTGACAGTTAATAAGAGTAATTCATTCATAAAAAGGAGAGGGTACAAGGAGAAAATTAAGTCTAGTCATTTCTTGGCTTTCCCGTGACAAGAGTACCAACAAAAATTGCTACAGATCATTTGGGCAACGTCTTTTTTCTGGCCCCAAATTTTTAAGGACCGTAATTCGTCTCCTATCCGAGAAAGGACATGGAGAAGGCTTACCCTACCTACGATTATAATTAGAAAAAGACAAAGGAAAGGAAATGAAATATTTTTAAATTGTACAAAGATACAGAATACGGTGAGGACCACAAATGAAATGAAAGAGTTGCGTAGTCAAGAATTGGATGCTAAATTAAATCTCCATAATAACTCAGAAGAAAGATTAATTTACCAAAAGGCTACTAATGCAACCGAAACCAATCACCGGGTATCGACCCACATAAGAATCTGCAACAATCGCCCCAAGAATTGGCAGAAAATCAGACACAGCCGACCAGATGAAGAGGACGTTAGTTGCTACTTTCATTTCCATGTTATATTCTCTGGTCAGATAGAGTATCATGTTCTGCAGTAACCCAATACTAGCCAATCTCTCAAACGCCTCATTTGCTGTAAAAAAAACACAGTTCAACGTGTGTGTGTGTGAGCATGAGCTTCACAGTTCAGATAGAGTATCATGTTCAAAGAGGTCCACTACATATGTGTAAGAATGTATATAAAACGAAATATAAGAAAGAAGAAGAAAAAAAAAGGAATGGATTAATTCTTTTCGTGGGTTGAATTAGTAATTAATTTGTTACCTAGGATGAAAGGCATGGTTCTAAAGCCACCCTTTGGGTTTCGGCTGATCAAGAGTGGTTCTGTGATCATTTTCTTCTCATCCGAAGGACTTCCCATTTGATTTTACCCTGCTGCAGGCTGCAGCTGTGTCTTCTCCTTTTGTGGATGGAGGCAAGCTAGCTAGCTCTTGATTGAGAGGGAAGGCCAGTGCTAAAGCTACAAAAAAGAGAGTTCTTTGTATATATGTACCGTCCTATCACTCACCAAGTGCGTTTATAATAATTTAAACGAATTAAGAATTCCATGACAACAGCCTCCAAATATCATAAAGATTTTTTTTTTGGCATGCGTTATTATAAATAAGTATATTCGATAGACACTGTAATTAAATACATGATTAATTAATTAATTAATTTATGAGAATAGATAAACCATCTTATTCTTAAACGTGGAGGTAGGACAACAGTGACCTCGTCTAGTCTTCTTGTTTTTGCACATGTGTAATGGACCCAAAGAATAAACTTGAAAACAGAGATCAGAGCACCAATCATCATTAACATCACCAACTATATATTATCAGCAATAATACACTTGTATTATTATCCCATTGATACCAATAAAAGAAGCAATAATTCGTGACAAATTATATATTAAGATAATATCATGCTTGGTTTGGTAGGTCAAATTAATACGGAAATTTAGAATTATTTTACGGCTCGAAATAAAAAGCTAAAAATCATCCATCTCTCATGCTATTCTTTTCATTGACATCTTACAGGGACTATAAGCCTTGCTACAAGCAAGGACACACATAAAATTAGCCACACTTGAGCTGGCAAGAAGCCTAATATTTAGAACCTTAATGGCCCCTGTTGTCTTGTTGTACCGTTTGCAACCCAGGTCTCCTCTCCATTTCTCTTGCTGTGTAAATACCTTCGGGCCCTATAATCCAATTTTTGATGAAGTAAAATTTTGTATTACTCTAAAAAGTAAATTTTCAGTGAGAAAATTTTTGAAAAGCAAGATTTTTATCGTACCCTAAATTAGTTTTTACCTTTCAGGATAATTTTTTTTAACTTACTCTAGAAATTGGATTTTGAATAACAAAATTTTTGCCTTACCTTAAAATAAATTTAAAGTAAAGTTGTCTTAAATTCATTTTAGGGTAATTAAGGCAAGGCAAAATTATTTAGAGCAAGATTGCCTTATAGTTATTTTAGAATAAAATAAAATTTAACTTTATTAAAATTTATTTAGGATATGATAAAATTTTACTTTACTCAAAATTTAATTTTAGGATGAACCAAAATTTTACTTTACTCAAAATGCGTTTTTAAGACGAAGTAAAATTTTGAAATTCATTTTTAAAGCAAAACCTCATATCTAAAAAATTGCACATCACCATCTTTAAACTCTATACAACTCTTCACATTCTGCAAATCATTTATATTTTTACATTCAAATATGAATATGACAACCAATCAAATACAATGTAAATTTACATTAACACTTTTTACTATCAAATTCACGTAAATATAAATTCACATATTACATAAATCATTATTTTTTAATTATTAAATTTAGAGATGAGAGGTTTTAGGAGAGAAAAGTTTAGGTTTTTATCAAATATAGTTAATAAGAAGGAAAAAATAAAAATTATTTTTATAAAAAAAATTAAAGATGACTAATATGGGCAAAATTATACCAAAAAATATGTTAAATTAGGTTAATTTTTTTTTTATCTGTTTACGTCAATTCGATTTAAATTAAGGTTACTTTGAGAAATTTCTTTTAAATAAAGATAACTTGTCTATTTTAATCAAATAAATTCCTGTTGAAATATCTAAATTATCATTTAGAGTTTAATTATATATTTAAGATTATAAAAATAATTAAGTTCTTCTAAAAGGGGCTTTTGTGTTAAGGACTTATCAAATATAAATAAATAAATTATATTCACATATTGATAATAGTGAATAAAGATAATTTATTTATTTATATTAAATATTTTTTACGAAATAATTAAAATGCCCTTTAAAGTTAAATTACATGCTCAATTCTAAACTGTATTTATAATGTAGTTATCGAGATTTGAGTTTTAGTTATGAAAAAAATATAATGAAGAAAAATTCATTTAAAGAATTTACTCTTTTAAGTGTTGTTAGGAAATCTTAATTCAAATTAGAGATTTCTTTAAAATTATATTCACATGGTTGAATGGAGCTAGTGGATAACCATTAAATGAAGACATATTTATCAACTATTTGCATTCCTTACTTCTATAATCATTGCAATTATTTTGGAGACCTAAGAATTTTTATTAATCAGTACTACGTATTAAATTATAATAAATAGAATTGTATAAAATTTAATATAATATCATATTTAATATTAAATAATACCATAAAATATTAAATGTGTAAAAGTAATTTTTATTATTTAATTATTTAATATTAATTTTCTTTGTAAGTTAATAGTTTAAAATTATAATCATCAGTCATTATAAGTCATCGTGGATCACCTCTCCTACTGTTGTTGGCCATTGTACTGTGCCATTTGTTGGAGTCATTGTAGATAAAAAATAAAATATATACGTATATGTGTAATATATATATATATATACATATATATATATATGTATATATATATATATATATATATATATATATATCTTATTTGAAATGAGTGAGCATGGATAATTCTTACTGGGTAATATTCTAGACCATGACAAGGAGAATCTGAAAGAATCCAATCCAATTCTTTTCATAATTCTTATGTCATCCTGAAAAAATATATATATGTATACATTGCTGATCAAATTTTATTACCTTATTCTTAATTTACAAAATTAATGAAGGCTGAGCTAAAATCAAATCACAATAATTAATTATAAACTTAGAATGTAAAATTAATTCATATTCCAACTATCATATATATACGTAAACTAATTGATTAATTAGTGTGAGGAAATTAAGGAGTCACCAGAGTTATACCTTGTAACGATGATAAAAGTCATCAGCTATTTCTCCTGTGCTATGATCCCAAATTTTTTCTGCAAAACCACGGGCTCTCCAATTTTAATTTACAACTTATACTACAAGAATATATATATATATTCTTAAATGATTTATCCTAATTAAATTCTGTCTTTGTTAAATGACTAGCTTCTCGGACTCTTCATTTTCGAGAAAGAATACCCGGGTGGTTTTTAGTGAAAGTATCCCATATGCTTGGACCTTTGCCATCTCTGTATGCACCTCCTTCAGACTGAAACAACAATATACACATACATACATATATATATAACTGTAAAAATTTAATGAGATTAAAATAAATATTTTCCCTGGAAATTATAACCAGTTAACCCCATTTTGCATATACACCTGGTAAGCAGCTGAACCAGCTCCAAACGTAAAACCGGCTGGAAAACTGCTCCGGTTGAATGGCATTGAATAATGACTTGGTTTAGCACCATCAGCCTCAGCTAGCAAGCAAGCAAGGCATACTGCACTGAGTACACCAAAGAGAAATACATCTCGAATTGCCATATTAGCTCAATTCCTTATCTGGAAGCTCCACTTCTACATCTACATCTACATCCGCCGAGCACTTATATAGATAGATAGGGGATCTGCACGATATTGATTAATTGATGTAAATGGTATCCATCAACAGTAATCACAATAAGACAGCTTTTACTGTATCTATTTATATTTATGATTGATGTCAGTGGAACCCACCAATAATAATCACTTATTGGGTGCTTGAATGATCAATGATCACATCGGCCTGTATTAAGGATGGGTCTTGCATTAAAAGAATTTTATACTTTATTTAGGAATAAAAATTACCCGCACTGTATTGGAGACAGGATTGGTTAGAAATGGCCATGAAATATATATATTTTTTTGTTACCTCTCCATTAAAAATTAATACTGTCTAGTGCGACGTAGCAAACAAATCCGATCATGTCCTTTAAGACTGATGTCCATTCTTTCAGCAGCATAATATCTCTTCGTATTAAATAAGATGTAATATAATGATATTATGCTGGCAGGTTTTGCTTCTATTTAATAGTAATGACCCATTAATTCTATATAAAAAGTATTTTTGTTCAATGTTTTACAATTTGTTTTTTGGATACACTTTATATGGGTCAAGTTAAGTCTGAAGTTTTTTAAATTACTTTTTAAAATTTTTTTACACTTCATTTTATACTATTAACCCCCACCACAAGATTTCAATTATCATGAATATTGTTTACTATTTCATGCAATGATATTAAGAGAAATTGTTTGCCACGAACAGTTGCTCAAACAACATTATTGATTATACTATTATATAGAGTAGTTAATAAGAATTTCTTTAATATTCATAATGACCCAAATAATTGATGGCAACAGTTAATTTTTGGTAATTAATGTAGGTGATTTTGAATTATTTAATTATTAATAAATATTATAATACATAATTATCTTTAAGTTAAAATTATTCCTAAAATAATGACAAATCATATTTAAAATAAGTTAATGATTGAAATTATATAAGATAATCATAATTATTAAATTTTGAAAAGATAGAAATTGGTGTATACAAAAATATAAGATTTATAAGAATTGATGCAATCGAATAGACCGGAAGCTTTGGCTTTCTATGTTCTTCGGATCAATCACAGATTCTCGGCCCTATCATTTGGCTTTTGTTTCTAATAATTAAATTTAATTATAAACAATTTATTTTTAAAAAAATAATTTAAAAAAATAAAAAATATATATAATTTTTTATATAATAATAATTATTTATTTTTTAAATTCTTACAATACTAATTTGATTATAAATATACTTATTTTTTAAAAAATTATAAAATTTTAAAAAAATATATTTAACCTTTACGTATGATTATTATTAACTAACAATTGGTTAATAATACAAATTATATGTACTTAATTTTCATTATTAAATAATTATTATTATTATATGAAAAAATTATTAACTATCATATATATATATATATATTTAAATTTTAAAAGAATGGTTTGATTTGTTGGCTTATGGTTCAATCAGTGATTTATACTGGTTTATACAAAGATAAAGTTGAAAGAAAAATGGAGATAGGGAGATAACGGATATTTTTCAAACTTTCTAAAATATTGGGTAATTAGCCTAAACCTTAAGGCGTAATTGACATTTTCGCCAATTCTATTTGTATTACCAAACGTGCAAATCATGGTTGATTGGTGGGGCAAGTGCTATATTTATATAATAATAATAATTAGGGACAGAAATAATTGTCTTTTCAGCCAACTTGTATATACATACATATACAGTAACGGAGCTCTTTGGCGTTTGATGGGCCCCCCATCCCACCAAAATTTAATATAAATTATTAATATTTTTTTAATCTTAATTAACACATATAAAATATCTATGTGACTCTTCATGAATTCATTTTTAAAAAAAATAATATTTTTAAGTCAAAATTAATGTGTTTCTATTTTTTATATTATTATTATTTATATTAAAATTATGTAATGATAAATTAGTTAATCATTTTTTTTAAATTTCAAAATAGTAATTCATCTATTTATGAATATTTTACATAAAAAATAATTTTTTTAATTTTATTCTCTATACAATTGAAATTTTTTTCTGTAAAAAAAAAATAGTATAATTTTAAAAACTTTTTCCTTATAAGAAATTATATACTTAAAAACCTTTTTCTTGAAATTTTTTTATGACTATTTTATACATATATTATAGACTTTCAGATAATTAAAAATACTTTATCTTGATAAATTTTTTAGCTTTAATAAAATATACCTAATTTTTATCTCTATAATTCAAATATATTCACACTACAAAATATTATTAAAAAATATTTAATTTTACACTTTTTAAACAAAAATACTCCTAATACCCAAAATTATTAAATTTAACTTTGAATTATTATAACAACTCAAAAAATATTAACTTGAAAGTCGTCATATAACCTCGAAAAGTACTATAGCAATTCAAAAATTATTGTCGTAAATCGAAAGTAAGTCAAAAATATTTTGTTCATTTTGAATATATGGTTATTTTGGTTCGAATCAAATAAAAATGAGTATTTTTTATTTTTTTTTTGTAAATAGACTCTTTTTTGGGGACAAAAATGTAGTATTCTCCTTAATTTTTTTTTTATTTTCTCTTTAAAGTAAGAAGAAATTTAAAAAAAAAAAGTTAATATCTTTAAAATATTTATATATGTATCTTTTAAATTAATGCATCATCTAAATTTATTATATATGAGTTTGTATAAATATATTTATAAATTATAATTATGATAAATTTATTATAATATAATCTTATTTTTAATATTTTAATATTTATATTTTTTATTTATTTTTAAATTTAAAAAATTAAATTATTTTGTACTCCTTCCAATCTTAGATTCTGGTTCGTCTATGTGTATATATATATATATATATATATATATATATATATATATATATATATATATCTAAAATTATGAATTTCTTTTTGTGATTTTATTGTTATGTAATCCATTGAAATGATGACATAAGAGAAAATTTGTCTATTTAAATTTGTCCAATTATTAGAATTTTGGATACGTATCGCATAGATATGACCCAATTGAAATAAATATTTGAGAATGAACCGAATATTTATTTTTCAATTCATAAATATAAATATGTATGCTTTTGCACTAAACGATAATGATTTTATGCAAAATAATACTAATTTATCCTAAATAATGAAAAATTGTACTAAGTTCATATATATATAAATCCAAAAATATGTCGATTATGCAGTTTCTCGATATCTAGTTTGTCGGTGGTGGACGACAAGCTGACCCACGACCACGAGTAGATATAGATTATGTGTCATCAACAACCGACATAACAATTTTTTTTTTATTATTATTCGAAAGGAATATCATGGACATGACTACATGTCTGAAATGTATGTATGTGTGTATGTATGTGTGGCTTTATCATGCATAAAAACAGTAATAATTGATGAAAATTGTGGCTTAGCAGCAGCTTGGGTGTTTCCTTTAAATAAAAAAATCGAATTTCTCTTCATTGCGTTAATTAATTATTAGGAAATTTGAGAATCACATTATTATATTTTATTATTACTTAGCAGTACAACAAATGCATTGAAATTCGTACGACAAATTAATTAACTAATGTTCCAATTAGTTTCCTTTCCTTAAAACTAGTTCAACAATTTACTTAATTGATTAAGATTTCAGTCTGTTCACATGACATCTGAGAGCTGGCAATTAATCATAATGAGTATAAATTAATTAAAATAGATATATTTGAACACAGCATCATCTCTTGGTATTATAGCAACAGCAATTAAGATTAATGTGGAAGCTGAAGCTTTCTGAATCAGAAGGAAATGATCAGGCATGCATGGGTTAGAAGTGTAAACAATCACATAGGGAGACAGTTTTGGGAACCCCTGAAGAGCGAACACACGTTGCGAAGCTTCGCAATGACTTCACCAAGAATCGCTTTCAGATCAAACACAGCTCCGATCTCCTAACGGAGACTGCAGGTAAATTAATAAACTTAAATTTAATTTCATGGAGGTGGGAGAACATGAGGTGAAAGTAAAAAGTGAAAAATTAGAAGAAATAAACGAAGAAATTGTGGATAATACGTTGAGAAGGGCTTTGAGATTCTATTCAACCCTCCAGGTGGAAGATGGATTCTGGCCCGGTGACTACGGCGGCCCTTTATTTCTTCTACCCGGCTTGGTGTGTATTATGTATTTCTCATCCTTAATCAATGACTCTTTTTTTTAAAAATAATTTAATCTATTTCTTTTAACATTTAATCTAATAATAATAATTTATTTATCTGATACATGGTTGGAGAACCTCTTCTAATGACATGGCCTTTGTCTAAGCTCAGACTGTTATTAAACATACACACTTTGAAGATGAAACAAGGTGATTAACCCCATTAATTATGTCTTATTTTCTCGAGAAAATGAGTATTCTGAAAGAGAAAATTGCATGTACCCTAGATAATTTTCGTAATTACTATATATGGTATGAAGTCTGTGAAAGAACAGGTGTATACAAATTTGGAAGGAAAGAAATCACATAATGTAAACACTGCATGGGCAGTGTTAGCTCTCATTGAAGCTGGGCAGGTATGTATATTAATTTTCTTTTGTAATGGTTATTAGGCCCACAGAGATTCAACTCCATTGCATCGTGCAGCAAAGGTGCTAATTAATTCACAAATGGAAAACGGAGATTTCCCACAACAGGTATATATTTTCCTGATTAATATTTATATAATATATGGCTGTATGATTTGAAAATAAATATGTGATAGGATTTATTTATATATATTTTTGTTAATAGGAAATTATGGGAGTTTTCAACAAGAACGATATGATAAGCTATTCTGCATACAGAAGTATATTTCCGATATGGGCTCTTGGAGAATATCGCAATCGTGTTCTACTATCTACCTTCTAAAAATTAATATATTGAACACATCAAAGGAAAAATATGATCTTTTACACTGTACACTTTAATTTGTGACACAATTAAACAAATGTAAAATATAAATTTAAAAATGTACAATGTGTTCCAATAATTAATGGTAATAATGCTCCTGTTATTATCATGTATATGTATAGGATATAGGATTGTTACATTATAATTAATTGCTATGTAACTCATAGCAGCTATTTATTCTCATAATAATTAAGAAGAAATATACAAACTTTATCGAACTCTATTCCTGATCGGAAGTAAGATATTTGAGGAGCTGCTGGGCTAAAGGATTTCTCAACTCAGCAATTTGTCTTGTAGGCTAACGATGCTCAAGTAACAGTTGCAGGAAGAAACATTTGCCCAACTCCTTCTGCTTTGATTATAGGCAAAAGAATCTCCGACGCACCCTGCAGCCAATTAATTAAATATAACTAATTAATTAATCTAATTAAGGATCAGCTGCATGCATGGAAATGAAGATAATTATACGCACCCAAATCAATTTAGCTCCAATCCACAGCCGTTTAGGTGAAGGAAAAGGCAGCAGCAAACGGCCAACTCCGTATATCGCTACCGCAAAGAACTGGCAAATCAAGCTCAATGGGCTTGGGTTTATACCAGAGAGCAAACCCATTGCTCCTGCTGTGTAAATACCTCCAAGCCCTAAGTAGTCAACAGTCGCTTGCCTCATTTCTTCTTTCGCTTCATCAGACGAAGCAGAGAACACTTGGTACACTGTATTCGCTAGAGTGTTTATGGTAGACGCCACCGGCTTCACGCAAATTAAATTTATTTATTTATTATTTTATTTTTATTAATTTATTTATTAATTACATGATTAGTTTTTAATTGATTACCTTGCGTAAGGTGTAGAAGGATTGGAGATATGTGTTGAGAGAGGCTGCGTCGTGGAAATGTTGCAGCGGCTGAAGAAGGTTTCTGAGGACGACGATATCGGATAGTGCGACCGTCATTCCACCGCCGGTTAGCGGATGTCGCATGTTAAAAGCGTCGCCAATCAGAAATGCTCCCGGCGTAGGCTTCGGAGCAGCCGGCATGATTCTGTTTTTCATTGTTCTGATATTTCCTTTTTCAACCGAAGAAATTAAAGCATCGCGAAGCTCTGCTGGAACCTGAAACAACAACTCATTTTAAGTCAAATCCAATTCTGGAAAATAAAAATTTTTCAAAGTGCGATTATAATTATAAAAATATTTTTCTTAAAAAAAAATACAAATAGCGACCCTAGCTATAAACAGTTGTGATTCACGTTTCAAAAAAAAAAAAAAAAACCATGTGAGTAAATAATAAAACTACGACAATAATTAGTTACCTGCGGGGCCACCTTGTTCTTCAGATAATTGGCCATTTCACCGTTGGCAAGAGACGGTAATTTCTGACCAGGCACATCTACGAGGCATCGAATTTCTGTGCTACTGATTGGATAAAACAGGATCGGTGAAGGCTCTGCTAGTATTACATGCCCGTGATTTGGTACCGGAAGACTGCAGTTTTCCAACATTAAACCCACAAAGCAAGAAGGAATATCCACCTGCAGCAATTTAAAAAAAAAAATAGAAAATTAAAATTCAAAATCAATAAAATTAAGACCAGAAGATATGAAAAATTTTACCTTAGCTTTACAAAGGGAACGCCGCAGATTTGAGAAGCAACCGTCACAGACAACTGTTAGAGGAGCATAAGCTTGATGTTCTTCATCATCTTTAGTTCTGTAACGAACTCCTCTTACAACTCCATTTTCTTCATACAGGGATGTTACTGTTCCTTGCTCCATTCGTACGCTGAATTAACTCATGAAATTAAATAATAAATATTAATTCTGTCAAAATTATCAAATAAATACTTAATATATGTACTTTGGAAGAGCAGCAGCTTTATGTCTCATTCTCTGAACGAATCTCCCGTTGTGGAAACTCCTCCCTGCAACATTCGTATGAAATTTCTCCAATGGATACGGCGATGTTGTGACTTTTCCATTCTTGAATAGTGCATATCCCAGCAGTTGCTGCGCGTCGATTTCTTCCAGGCAATCTGGATTCAGTACACAGATTGATTAAAGCTTATATTTTTTGCGGCAATTAATTGATTAATTTAAGTAAATATGTGTGTGTTGTTTACCCTGGAGGCCTAATTCTGCAAGTTTGAGGTATCCTCCAGGCTGGAGGAGCTCACCGACAATTCTATCAGGTTCTGTCAAGTCTCTTTCTATCACATGAACTCTTCTTCCATCCTTGCCTAGAGTATGAGCCAGGGCTGCACCCGCAACTCCGGCGCCGACAATGATGACGTCAGTGCCGTTGGAACCATTTTGCGGGGAGGAATGTCGGCCGTTCTGAACATTATTGTTTTGGATTTTGTAAACCTTTGTACTCGGGTTCTCGGTAAACTTCTTGATCATTCTCTTGTTACGTCGAAGCAGGATGAAGAAGAGAAGAAGAAATCCGATGACTGAAGCAAAGAAAGTGCCAACAATATTGTAGTACTGGTCGTCAATTATCAACTCCATCTTCTTGTTCAAAGTGATTAGTTATTTGAAACAAAGAAAGAATTGTGTTGAAGAAGAATCTGTGAAATTGTGGTGGTAAATAACGTAATAAACACGACGAAAAAACCTCATCAAATGAATGTTACAATGACCATGATTCCCTCGTGAACTCTGGTCTCATATGTGTATTTGCTGAGCAAATATATAAATAATAATAATAATAATTAAACCAAGTAGTACCTAATGAATGTTGTATCTTAAATTTTGACCAACTATACAATTTCCAACTATATTTTGTAGGGGTGTTCAAAATACAATTGGACTCGCTCAATCTGCTTAATTCGATTCGATCTAATATATTTTTAATAGGTTTGACAAATTAATGAATTGGGTTGGATTTAAAATTTGAAATCCGCTTACAGTTAATTGAATTATGGATTCACATTATCAATCCACTAAAATTCAACCGATGTGCTAAAAATAATATAATAAATATTTTAAATAATTTAAAAATTAATATATATAACAAATTCAATAATTATTGTTATTAGTATTAAAAAAATAAATAAAAATAGTAAAATTAAAAAGAAAGAAAAATAATGTTATAATTTTATAAGATCAACACAATAATTATTAAAATTATAAAATAAAATAAGAAAATAGTTTACCCTAAATCAGTAAATGATAATCTTTTGTTCAAGTGGTGTGTCGCTCAGTAATTTACCTGCAAAATGCATTAATATTCGTAAAATAATTTATTGAGTTCCCTTCATTAGCATTTAATTTGTTTTCTTTTCTCTAAATTTCTTAATTCTCATTGAAACCCAAAAATTTCAATTTTAGCTTCCTTTGATTCTCACTAAATTTTTGTTCAATTACTTTTAACTCACATTCAAAGGCTATTTGTTTAATATTTTATAATAAATCTCAGAATATTAGTCTTAAATTTTCGTATATAATTATGTCTATGGAGATTTTCTTTTATAATTATATATAGTTTTATATTATTCAATTTATACAAAGAAAATTGCGGTTAATTTTCATATTCTACAAAATCCCTGCTAATATTTAATTTTGTAATTTATGTCTCATTTTATTTGCTATTGTGTTGTATTATTATTGCCTATGTTACTGTTAGGTAGTTTGTTATGTTATACTAGGTTGAATATGCTAATTTCTTGGATTTGTTGGTTTACTTTTTTTGGTTACTAGAGCTATTTCTTTGTCATATTCTGTATAATATAGTTTTATTTTTGTACACATAGTTTTGTAAGCCTCATTTGGTATTACTAAATTTTGTATTATTTTGTTTTCCTTCTTAATAAAGTTTCTCTAAACTTATTGTTGAAGACTAACTTAATATTTTTTATACATTTATTTTTTGTTATCAATTTTGAATTGATATATTTCAATATTTCTTTGAAAGTTTAAAAATATTATATACTATTATTTCAATTATTTTTATTAATGAAATATAACCAATATTAAAATTAAAATATTTTTAATTTATTTAGGTCAGGTTGGATTTAAATTTTTTTAATGGATTAGCTCGGGTTTGAATTCTATCATACGATGGATCGAGTTGGGTTGAAAAAGTTTTAATCTGCTTATTACTAGATTGGATATGAATTTAATCAAATATACTTAATTCAATCTGTTAAACACCCCTAATATGTACATTTAAAGTTAATTGCCATGAACAGAGGTAATTGTAATTACAAGTAAAAGTAGACGCTTTACTTAATTGATTTTGATTGAATCTAAATTTCAATGTATTACAAGTAAAAGTAGACGCTTTACCTAATTGATTTTGATTGAATCTAAATTTCAATGTATTACAAGTAAAAGTAGACGCTTTACCTAATTGATTTTGATTGAATCTAAATTTCAATGTATAATTTCTAAATTAGTGAGACTAAATTGCATATTTTAGCAAACTTTGGGATTCAACAATCTTTATGGTATAAAACAAGGAGAATACCCAATTTTCCCATTCTTTTTCATCTAATAACCCATCACCATTCTATATTTTTTCTAATACTCCATCACCCCTTGAGTTCTGATTTTATCCTTTAGTAATTTGTAATTGAACTAATTTTTTTAAAATTATAAAATAAATTGACATTATAAGGATTTGAACATAAGGCCTATGAAAATAATTTAATGCATTTACCATTGCACCAAGTATATATTTGTGATTAATTATTGAATAAATAATCATTTTAACCATATATAAAATAAATTCTATTAATAATAACTTTTTTAATATAAAATATTTATAATTTAAAAATAGTTTGATAATCATTAAAATTTTAAAATATTTCGAATTTAAAATCATTATTATCGTAAAATTATAAATTTTTTAAATTAAATTTAAAATTAATAATGATTTCAAAATAAATTTAATTTTATAATAAATTAAATTTATTTTTCTTAATTAGAAATATTATAAATTGATAAAATTATTATCATTAATGATGATTTTAGAAAAAATTTATAAGATAAGTTTATAATTTTAAAATAATTTTATTTTTTATAATAAATTAGATGTATTTGATTTAATAAATTAGTAATATTTTAGATTAATTTTATAAATATAAAACTATTTTTATTACATTAATAAAAGTAATTTTTATTTTTAATAGAATTTATTATGTGTTTTGAACAAAGATATGTATTAAAGAGTAGAAAAATTATCAAAATAAGTTATTTGGTGTAGTGATAAAGGTGTTGGAGTACTTCATTTTTGTTCTAAGGTTTGAATCCTCACAAATAAATTTATTTTTGTAATTAAAAAAATCAATTCAATAAATTCTGGTTCAATGGTTCATGTTAAAATTATTGGAAGGTAAAACCGAAAACAATTAAGAGTAGAGAGGTGATGGGTTATTAGGTGAAAAAGCAGGGGGAAAATCGAGCATTCTCCCTATAAAACACCACAAAAGCAAGTGAAGATCATGATATATTCTCCGGTCTCTTTTAATTTGATATGACTTTTACTAAACAAATAATATTATGGGTGGTAATTTAGGTTAACGTATCATATTTGTGTTGTGTCAAATAAAAATATAGTATACTTTAAGTTAATTCAAATTCAATCTATTTAATAACTGTATCAAAAATCAAAACTCTAACTTGATCTATTTATTGAACAGTTACATATTTAATAATCAATTTTCTATATTTTTTAATATATATTTCAAAATATTTATAATATTACCTATTCAAATGCCAATAAATTTTATTTTAAATATATTTTTAAATATTAAAAATAGAAATAAATATTTTTAAGATCTAAAAAATACAAAAATATATTAAATTATGAATTGATTAATATTAAACAATTATCAAAATAATTGATCATGTTATAAATAGATTCACGTGTCAAAATATCGAAACTCGAACTTGATTCAATTATTAATTATGTCACATTATTATGACCTGTATACTTGATGTGCTTAATTTTTATACAAAATTTGTCATACTTTCACTCTTAATTTCATACTAATTCATATTTATTTTACTTAATTATTTGTGTTTTCTTATTTAATTTATTTATGTTATTACTTTGAGTTTAGTTCTTTATTTTTGTAGGAGAAAAGCCCAAAAAGCCCAAGAAATGGAAAGAAAACAACAAGGCTCATTTGTACTGAACATAGTCTGTATTTTTGAGTGTATCTTTATACTCAAGAATCGTATTTGACTAATTCAAAATAATTTGAAAACTAGACATAATGATTAACAAGCCCACCTGTCATGGAAGGAAGCAAAAAGTCAAGTTTAGTGGCCTAAATTTCGGTTTGAATGGAGACAAGTGGGAGACAGCTTTTCCTTAACAAGGGGGATTGAATTTGGAGCGTTTTTGAAGACTAAATGGGCAATTGAAAGAGGAGAACGACCAGAAGAGAGAGGGAACGAAAAGGAAGGTTTTCTTTTACCATTTTGAAGATTTTAGAAGCTTGAAGAAAGAGGGGAAGAGGAAGTAAAGCTTGCTGGAATCGGAAGTCATTGATCTACATAGAGTTTTTCTTCCTCAACTCTTTAATTTTCTCTTTTTGAAATTTTCATTATGATTCTCAATTTCATTATGGTGTGTTGTAATTTTATTATGAACTAATTTCTTTTAACTAGGGCAAAGATGTAACCTAACTAAGAACATCAATTTCCAGAATTTGTGTTGTTCATGATTTATTGTTTATATTGAGTGTTCATTATTGTGCTTAATGCTTTTGAATATTTGGCCAATATTTGAATGATTTGTGAACTATATTGATCTGAGAAGTGATTTATGTGTTTTGATTATGTAATGAATACAATGAATTACATGCTAGATAGAGATATACTATCATGATTCATGTAGAATTAAGTTAATTATCATTATACTTAATGAACTTTCATGTATTTCAATTCACATAGAGATATAGTGAATTAGTATGTGCAAGTATTTTTGATATATCTTGAGAAAGAATATCAAATAAATTAGGATAATTTTCTGTCAATATTAGAAACAAATTGAAACAACACAATTAAAGAAATTGAGTTCAATTAGTTATGGTGAAGTCTACTGCCCTAGTGTTTTAATCAATTGAAATTCACAATTTCATTTATTAAGTTTAATTTAAATTTCCGCAATTTCTTGTTAATGAAAATTTATTAATCGAATTCTTCAATTAAATTTAGGATTACTTATCTTCGGTAATTAACAAATTAACCAATCCTCGTAGGAACGATACTTGACTTATCATTTTATTACTTGTTAACGATAACGTGCACTTGCGTTATTAAAATTACACAACAATACTAGTTGTAAGTTAGCCAAAACTTGTTAGCTCTATGTTATGTTTGTGTTGAATTGATGGATCGTGTTAAAAATTACCACCTCTATCAAACATATTGTTGTGATCGGTATTTTGTAGAAAAATCAATTTAATCAATTAGCACATATGTTTGGTCATTATAAATAATTATTATTTAATAAGCCGACTAATTATTTATATTTAATAAGCCGACTAAGTTTGATAGAGTGATAAATAGTCGCTCACCACTGTACTACTGAGACTTTAATTCGATCACTATCACCATCTAATTAGTAAGTAACTTCTCTTCTCTCCTCTATGATGGTAGAATCTCATGTGTTACATGTAAGTAATTATTCTAAACTTTATTATAACCACAACTGTATATATATATATATATATATATATATATATATATATATATATATATATATATATATAGAGAGAGAGAGAGAGAGAGAGAGAGAGAGAGAGAGAGAGAGAGAGAGAGAGAGAGAGAGAGATGATCAATGATCCCCTTTGTACAATTTTTTATATCAATTATAAGTCACTTGATCTAAGTATATTTAACAGTTATGATTACATCTTATATATGTATTAGTTATAATTACATTAATTATTTATTAAATTATATTATATATAATTTCAATTATTAAATGTGTTAAAATCTAATGGTTTATAATTAATAAAAAAATATATAAAAAAAAAGTTCATTGATTTTAATAATTATAAACCACAGGATCTAAGCATATTTAACGGTTAAGGTAGACAATTTGCATATATGATTGGCCATTATTAAATGATCATCATTTAATAAGCCGACTAAGTTTAATAAAGTGATAAATAGACACTCACACTGTGCTAATGAGACTTTAATTCGAACACTACCACCATATAATATATATATATATATATATATATATATATATATGTATGTATGTATATATGTATGTATATATATGTATGTATATATGTATGTATATATATATATGTATGTATGTATATATGTATGTATATATATATATGTATGTATATGTATGTATATATATGTATGTATATATATATGTATGTATATATATGTACTGCCTAAGTTTGACTAATTGACAGGAATAACTCCTATTTCTAAGAACTATTAAATTCTTTTTTAAATAAACTTTCAGAAATTTTAATAATGTACATTTATTTTACAAAATTTTGATTGTACACAAATAAAATTTTAATAACTCATAATATTATTTTAATGGTACTAGATATATACACTCTCTATACAAATTATGATATATATATACATACTAACATGCCGTTATATATACCAAATAATCCACTTCTCTATTTTTATTTATTATACAAATTATGATATATATACATACTAACATGCCGTTATATATACCAAATAATCCACTTCTCTATTTTTATTTATTATTGATTTATATTTTAATTAATTGATACTATTATATAAAGTTAGTTTATTGTTGCGTAAAATTAATGAACGCAAGTGCACGTTGTCGCAAGTAAGTAATATAATGATAAGAGAATATTGATTCCACGAGGAATGTTAATCCTATAATTACCGAAAATAATTAATTTACGCATTTATCTAAAGAAATCAAATAATTTTAATTGAAAAAATTGAAATAAACTAAAATTGACTACTATACAAATTAATTAAAGGATTCAACTAATAAAAAGATTTAGGACTAATGATTTTATCATATTTAATCGCATCGAATTCTTCAATTGACGTTGTTCTAATTTAAAATACGTGTTACTAGTTTATTATCCTAATTTATTCAATTGTCTCTCTCGAGATCAATTGAGTCTACTTCGCACCTAAAATTCCACTATATCTCTATGTTAAATTAATTAAATGGAAGTGCATTACGATTAATGATAATTCTTAATTAAAATAAATAAACTATATTAGTATATCTTTATCTAATATGTAATTTACAACATCTATCACACGGTTTAGATATGATATTTATTTCTCAATTCTTATTAATCTACAATTCATTCAAATATTGACCAAATATTTAAAAGTATTAATTTTTATAATAAATGCTTAACACTAAATCTCAAATTAATTGAAAAACACAATATTAGAAATTGGATGCTTCAAATAGATTAAATCATTGCCCTAGAAAATAAGTCTAACCACACATAGGGTAGAGTTCAAATCCAACAATCAAGAATTCAACAATTAACAACATAATCTCAATAATCACAATATTGCTGAATTCAAGACTTAATTAAAAAGGAGAGAAAGAAAAACTAGATGAGGAGAGCTTGAATCTACAAAGTTAGTGAGAATCTCAAATCTCTTAATGAAATCTCATTCTTCTTATTAATTTTCTCCTTTATCTCTCTAGCTTTCTTTCTTCCTCTCTTCTCTCTATCTCTTTAAAATCCCACAACAAAACAAAAGTCCTTTCTTCAAATTTTCAAAAGTCCTCTTCTTCTTTTCTCCCCAAAACATAAAACCCTCGACTTCAATTACATCTAACCATTAAAATTTGATCTAATGATCCAAAAATCATGTAAAAATCGTCCACTTTGAACCCAGGTGGTAAATATTTATGCAATTTAATTCTCTTTTGTTGCATTTTGGCCACTTGGACATAATGCAGTGCGTGGTCGCGCACTTCATTATGCCAAGAAAGGTAGAAAAACAGTAAATATCAATTGAACTCTCTTTTTTTTATTATCTTGAATATGTCCTTTTGTTTTGGTATTTTTGTATTTTGATCTTTATTTTGTTTCATTTTAGTCTATGCATCTTTTGTGCTTTAGTCCTCAAATATCTTCCTTTTCAAATCAAATTCATTTTGAATAGCCAAATTTATCATTTTCTGTACAAAATAACTAAAATACATTAAACACAAATGAAACTTGAGGATTAAAGAAACAATTAAAGTCTAAAAGTAAATAATTAGCGCGTGTTTTACACATTTATCATTCATATATAATAGTTAATATCTCTAACATTATATATATATATATATATATATACACACACACACACACATACACACAAATATATTCCCAAAAAATTAAAAATAGAAATACTAGGCATACAATAAAATTATAAATATAAGACAACGATATATAACATTATTTGTCTAATACAATCTCTATTTTACTCTTCATCCAATTAACTTTAACAGTAAAAACTAAAGCAGAGTGTATACTTAACGAAATTTGAAAACTAATTTGATGTTTATCAATAAATTAATGATGGAGGGGCTGAGTAAAAGTTTACCTAAAAATTAACAGAAAAAGTAATGTTAGGTATGCAAACTCATCCTCAAACTAGTTCATACATGGAAACCGTTAAAGACAGTCTTGTTACCTTTTTGAATCAACAATATTCACGCACATATCATTTAACTAATATGGATTATCAATTAATCATCACGCTTATCATGCATTTTCTAATTAACAATAACGGTAGTTCCTCATCCAACCGTTACCAATAATATAATAATAATATTATTAAAAAGCCCGATCTAGTGATAACAACAACTTTCAATATAATATTAAATATTAATTTTTATTTATAAAAAAATTGAGAGATACGTTTCTCATGTATGGGATACTAGACAAATACCTTCTAATATTTGAAGCAAAATATATACTATTTAAATTTGATCAAATAGACGCATATCCTTGAATTATTATATAATCGTAAAAATTGACTATTTTATTTTTATATATTTAAAATATATATATTAATTGACCATTTTAATTTAATTATTTAATATATTTTTACAATTTTTTTATAATTATATATTCAAATTTTATAATTAGCTTCTAAATTATTATTAATATTTTAAATAATTTTATTATCATTATATATTCGTTATCAATTCAACAAATTTCAAGATACAAACTGATTCTGTTCTCTCTTTTTCTCACTAGCAAGTACTACTCCACAGAAGAAAGCGTGTAGCTGAAAACTAATGTGGAAACTGAAGCTTTCAGAAGGAAAGGATCCATGGCTGAAAAGCTTGAACAATCACGTAGGCAGACAGGTTTGGGAATTCGACCCTAATCTCGGAACTCCTGAAGAGCGAGCAGAAGTTGAGAGGCTTCGCAATGAGTTCACCAAGCATCGGTTTCAGAAAAAGCACAGTTCTGATCTCCTAATGAGACTTCAGGTAATAATTAACACGTATACTCATCAGCTAGCTTGTAATTTCTTCTGAAGATTTTCATTTCATTATTATTATATATGTATAAATATAGTTTGGGAAGGAGAATCGGAAGAAGAAGATGCCGCAGGTGTCCGAGAGTGCTCATGAAGAAGAAGAAGAAGAAGAAATAAGCGAGGAAGTTGTGAATAAGAGATTGAGAAGGGCACTGAGATTTTATTCAAGTCTTCAGGCTGAGGATGGATTCTGGCCTGGTGATTATTCCGGACCTCTCTTTCTTCTACCTTGCTTGGTAGGTGATCTTCAATCTTCTTCCTTTTTTTTTTTCTTTATACATATTATATTATTTCTTATTAATTGTTGGTTGTTTGTTTACTATTCAGATTCGTACAAATGTATGAATACTTTTATTTATCGTCCTTTGTACTCATTTTTCTTAATCATTAATTGTCCATTAATTAATAGAACAGCATGTAGTTTTCAAAAAAGACAGTATCTCCTGTCTACTGTCTATTTTTAGAAAGCACAAAGATTTTGTATATTTATTATAGATTGGATTTATATATTAATTTGTGATTAATTTTTTTTCTATATATTAAATAATTAAATAATTTGCATATATATATATATATATGAGTAGAATAATTTATTTAAAATTGATTATGTATATTATATACAATATAGGTGATGGGTTTGTATATAACGGGTGACTTGAATATGGTTTTACAACTGGAACATCGACGAGAAATGTTGCGCTATCTCTATAATCATCAGGTAATTAATTGCCCTTTAATTTTCTTTTTTTTATTATTTTAAAAAAAATAAATAATAATTTTTTTTTGATGTATTAATGTATTATAGAATGACGATGGAGGTTGGGGATTGCATATAGAAGCAGGAAGCTCAATGATGAATACTGTGCTTTGCTACGTGGCGTTGAGATTGCTCGGAGAGACGATGAACGGCGGAGATGGTGCCATTGAGAAGGCTCGGAAATGGATTCTTGATCGTGGTGGGGCCATCTATACTCCAACCTGGGGAAAGACATGGCTTTCGGTAACAATCACAAATCACTAATTTAATTTAGGAAAAAGGACAACTAGGTGGCTTGACATAACATACTAATAAGTTTTTAAAAATTTTAAAAAGTACTGATAAATTTTAATCTGTTAAATTTAACGAAAATTTTGACAATAAATAGTGTTATTGCATTTTTATTTTTAAAATTATATTTTTTTGACTATCGTTAACCACAACCTTTAATTATTATTATCGAACACTCGGTATCATTATTATTTCCGTTTGAATAATTATGAGCTATAAATTTGAAGTTAAATTTTTCAAATTTAAAAATTAACGGATTAAAACTTATCAATATCTTTTTACAACTTTTAAAACTTATTAATATGTAATGCCAAATTTTATGGACCTAACAATCATTTTCTCTTTAATTTATATCTTATCTTGTGGCATTAATTATTACAATTAATTAATTAGTATTAAATTTACGATAATCCTTTTCTTAATAGATACTTGGTGTATACGAGTGGAGCGGGAATAATCCAATACCTCCGGAGACATGGCTTCTTCCTCACTTTTTACCTATTCATCCAGGTCCTAATTAATTTATTTATTTATTTACTTTAATAATGTCATAATTTGATCAATTAAACAAATAAATAATATTTGATTGATGGGTGATGTGAAAGAAAGCAGGACGAATGTGGTGTCACACCCGGATGGTTTTATTACCGACGTCGTATTTATATGGAAAGAGATTTGTAGGAGAAATCAACTCGCTTATTTTATCTTTAAGACAGGAACTCCATGCTCGCCCTTACCACCTCATTCATTGGGATCAAGCTAGATTTCTCTGTGCCCAGGTTAACAATTAATTCATCCATTCATTCTCATTTGTAATTAACATTCTACTAGATTTATAAATGAACAAAATTAATAATGATTTGATTTGCAGGAGGATGTTTACAGGGAACGCCCGATGTTACAAGATATGGTGTGGAATATGAGTCAAAAGTGTGTAGAGCCTGTTCTGAAGAGATGGCCTTTCTCTAAGATTAGACAGATTGCTCTTCGTACTATCATTAAACACATTCACTATGAGGATGAGAGCACTCAATATATTTGCATTGCTGCAGTCAGCAAGGTATTAAACATGGTATGCTGTTGGGTAGAAGACCCAACTTCAGAAGCATACAAGCGTCACCTTGCAAGAATAAAGGATTATCTCTGGCTTGCTGAAGATGGAATGAAAGTGCAAGCATACAATGGGTCTCAACTGTGGGATACTGCTTTTGCAGTTCATGCAATCATGTCTACTAAGCTTGCTGATGAATATGGTTCCATGCTTAGCAAAGCTAACTATTACATCAGAACTACTCAAGTAAATTATTATTATTACTAGTTTATGTATTAACTTCAATATTTTAAAACATTTATGTCTTCAGAACTGTTTATTATAAGTATTTATTTGAGCAGATTGAGAGAAGAAGAAGGTTTGAGGAGGATCCGAGTAGAAGTAGTAGTTGGTATCCCCATAAATATGAGGAAGGGTGGCCATTCTCCACTCTTGATAATGGTTGGCTTGCTTCTGATACTACTGCTGAAGCATTGAATGTACTACTTAATTATTACACTACTCTCTCTCTTTTATTTTACTAAATTTTTTGAAGAAAGGATAACGAGATTTCTGGGTTTGTTAATTATTACAGGTAGCAGTGTTGTTATCACAAATGCCATGTGATATTGTAGGAGAAAAAATACCATTAAATCGGTTGTATGAAGCTGTCAATGTTATCTTATCCTTACAGGTATTAATAATTATTTCTTCTTCAGATCAATTTACCCATCTTTTGAAAATTTGCATAAATCTCTCTTTTGGGAATTACAGAACAGCAATGGAGGAGTTGCATCATATGAACGCACAAGATCTTATTCCTGGATTGAGGTCTGGAATTTCTCATCCTTAGATTCAGTTCTTGGAAAATGAAAAAGTTTTGACAGTACCCTTTATTCAATTCCATTGCAGATGCTCAATCCGGTTGAAAATTTTGGAGACAGCCTGATTGATTACCAGTAAGTTATATACATAAAATAAGCACAGTTGATAAGCCTCTTGCTCTGACAATTGATTGCAATAAATATAGGTATGTGGAATGCACTTCATCGGGAATTCAATGCCTGAAAACATTTACACAACATTATCCGAAACACAGGAGGAGAGAAATAGAAGAATTTATAACAAAGGGAGCCAAATTTATTGAGAGCAAACAGAGAGCAGATGGGTCCTGGTATGGGTCATGGGGAGTGTGCTTCACTTACGCTGCTTGGTTTGGAGTTAAGGGGCTTGTTAATGCTGGTAGGACTTATCAGAACAGCAGTAGCATCAGAATAGCGTGTGATTTCTTGCTATCCAAACAGCTTCCATCCGGTGGTTGGGGTGAAAGCTATCTTTCTTGTGTTCACAAGGTAAAAGCCAAGTAATTGCTAAGTAAAAATCAGCGTGTATCAAATATTTTTTAACCGTTATGCTTTTATGTATAAATAGGTATATACAAATCTAGAAGGAGAGAAATTACATAATGTAAACACTGCATGGGCAATGTTAGCTCTCATTGAAGCTGGGCAGGTATGTATATATATTTATATACTAACACTAAAATTACTTATAGGGGTTTATCTAGAATTTATATAAGTATGTAACATAATTGATAGTTCATATTAATTTCTTTTTCTACGGATTAGGCACACAGAGATCCAACCCCATTACATCGGGCAGCAAAAGTGCTGATTCATTCACAAATGGAAAATGGTGATTTTCCACAGCAGGTAATTAAGTTTATCCATATATATATATATAAACTATTAGCACATTCTTCATACATGTTTTATATACATATTCTCTAGCAACATGAAATATATGCTTTGGATTACAGGAAATAATGGGAGCATTCAACAATAATTGTATGATAAGTTATTCAGCTTGGAGAAATATATTTCCCATATGGGCACTTGGAGAATATTACAATCGAGTCTTGTTACCTTCTAATTGAGCCAATAATATACCATTCCATATGTATTCTCATTTCTCGTTGTTGTTGTGTTAGTACCAGTGCAATCCTCATCTTGTAATCCTATTCCCTTGTATTACAAACAATTCTTTCTCTTCTAATATTATTGTATTAGTATAAAACAAAACCATCCGACCCTCTCCAATCGTGGGGGTGAGCGAGATTCAAATATCAAAACTCATAAAGAAACAAAATGTAATATTTTAGGAATCAGCCTACATGATCATTAATACTAATGAACTAGATCCTTCGCGTCACATAATCAAAAACTTTGAATTTCATAGAAACAAATACGGATATTACAAACACGATCAACTCATCCGACAGCAGGAGCACTTAACTCTGCTGATTTATAGTTTCTATGGTGCCTAAATACAAAAATTTTGTGGCACATGCTGTTATACTTGGATGCAAGACAAGTGGTTATAACAGCAAAACCATCTTTTAACATGTTAAATCTATGTATTCGATATGAATATGAAATAAGTTTAGGCAATATAAGGCTGATACCTCAGGAAAATTGTGAATTGCTGAGGAAAGCAACCATACATCTAGAACTTTGGAACATTTTATCCATTCTCTGCCATACTGAACTCTGAACTTCTAGAAGTTTCCTCGCCTTATCCTGTAATTTTGTGTGGCATCGTATCGTTTCTCCATGTATCTGATAAAAGAAAAGGGAAGATGGGACATCAACACAACGTTAACATTTCTTTCAACAAAAAGACTGGAATGTTGGCATCTACTCTCTTTCATTTTGATGCACTAAAAAACCATGGTCCGATTTTTTCATTACTAAAAGATGATACAAAAATTTCTATATAGTACTAACAAATTTTCACTCATGAATTGACAGTGTTTTTCAGACAGTAATATTACTATTCTCTCCAACTTGTGTATCAATTTTTGTATCTAAACTGATATGACAACTGACTTTCACATAGTCAAATGCATTGTATAAATAACATGGTAAATGTCATCAAAATGCAAAATTTGGTATTTGGATTGAGAAAGTTATTCTTTTCAACACCAAGATTTTAAATCGAAAAAACAAAATTTTTCTTCCAATAAATTGAAATAAAGGAGATATAAAAGCTACAGAAGATCAATACCTTCAGAAACAACCTGATAACAGCTTGTATAAACTCGAAATTGTTTTGGCAGGAAATCTCGTGAATTAAATAATCGAGCAGCAGTTCAATTGATTCAAACTCAGGTCTTTTATCAACTTCTTGCTGATCATCATCATCTATAATCTGAAGCATTCGAAGCTCCATATCCAAAGTTGATGGGGATAAACTTTTAATATAATCAGTAAACACAGACACTGCAATACATTAAAAGTAATCAATTTAAGACGCTGAGATAAAAGTAAATTAAGAAATAGAAAAAAAATACCTAACAATCATAACAACATGAAAATTTTAGTTGAAAAATGATAGTATAAAGGAAAAGAGAATGCTCACAATTTTTCATCTCTGCAGCGGACTGAAGAAGTTGCAGAAAGTGGGGAGCTGGTGTGTCAACTTGCCTCTTGTTTCCCACTTTATCAGTTTCAGTATCCTCCTTAATGGACTCACTGGGCTTAAATGATATTTCTCCTGAAAGAGATGGAACCAAAGGCAAGAAGAAAGGAGCCTTCTCAGGTTTCTTAGGAGGTTCAATTGGTTTATTGCGGGCCTGAAAGATATGGGATTGATACAAGAAACAGTAAATACCAATGATTCATAAACTAAATTAAACATCAAAAGAATGAATTATTATTTGTGCTAAAGGTTAAAAAATTAAGAAGTGAAGATGCATAAACACATACAGAGTACAAAAGGTAAACGAGGAGAAAAGAGAAACCTTTATAATATCCAAATTGATCAAGCTTTGCCACTGGCTTTTAGGCAATAATGATAGAGTAACTAAATCTGGGATCTGCTTGAAACTCCGTAAACCAGAAGTGTCCTTGGATTCTGTGTGGTTCACAACAGGCTTACTAGAATCCTCATCCTGGGAGCCTTCCACAGCAGAAACGGATGGCATTTTGACGCTCACAATTTCCTTCCCACTTGCATAGGAATCAATATTTGAAGCTCCAGAGAACATACACTGATTAACCCTGCCCAATTACAAGGTATCTAGATTTAATATAAGAGTATAACAGGCCATCACTTGTCAATTTTAGTAACTCATCCCAGTAGAAGAGGGCTGGTAGAAAATAATTCCGACAGGTATTCAGATGCTTTAATTGATACAATACAAGGTGACACGTGCAGGAAACTTACCATAGAAAAACTCCATTCTGATCAACATGGGTAGTTGCTAAAACATCCATATTTGGTGAAAGAGACAATGCTGTGATAGACACGTCAACATGTATTGCATCTATTTGTCTGGCTAAGATAACATCCCAAATCCTAAGACTCCCATCCATACTAGATGACAGAAGCCATTTCCCATCCTCGCTGAAACACAAATCTGTAACCCGGTCCGTGTGACCTTCAAATTTACGAACCATACGTAATGCCACAACATCAAACAAACGAATAACTAGATCATCTGCGACGGTAGCCAAAAGACCTGAACAGATTATTTCAAAAGAACCTTTCATTTAGAAATTATCCAATGACCGTAAAATAATGAATGTTATGAGAAACTAGGTGTCTGCAACCACATTTTCTGCACGCGTCTGTGCGTGAGAGAGAAATGTCAGACTGCATATTGAAATTTCTTGATTAAGAAAAATTACCATTAAGTCGATGATAAACAATCTTAACGAGAGAACAGCCAACTTCCCACCTCGATTTTAGTTCACGTCCCTTGAAATCCCAAACCTGCAGAGGAAACCTTAGAGATAGTATTTTCTAGTAAAACTTAGTGCAGACCAAGCAACATTCTATTGCATGCTTCATCAAGCAGTATAAATTAGATTTAAGTTTTCCTTACCGTGCTTTCACATTCTTAAGCCATGAAAACATCATGATGATTGATGAATACCTTTACATAAACTACAAATATGAATCAAATCTTCCTAATAAGCAGACAAAAATCATATGTGCCCAATCGAGGCAGATGCGGAATGGCTGGCCCAATACAAGGCCTTCACCCTATTCGACTTCTGGCTTTAAAGGAACCCCATAAGCCCAAACTCTTGCACCTGCTACCTGTGCCCCTTTCTCTCACCAATACTTCTCCACAAATGTCAAATCCCCCTAAATATTTCTATCACCCACCCGCGAATCGTTCAGAGTTTAAATGCATTATTAGGTCCTTTTCTATCAACTTAAAATTTTGAACTAGATGGATACTCATTCTCCTGTCAGGCCATTTTATCTCATTTAATTATTTGAGACCCATCATCCAAGGCCGCTAATGGTGGAGATGTGACCAGAAACACTCCATTTCATTCTGAAAAGACCATTTTGAACTGTCTGTTTCCATTTTCAGAATTAAGCTCTCCTATACATGGTCTCCAGAAACTACTGGCAATGGATGGAAGAAAATTAGTGTTATGATAAAGTAAGACAACAGTAGATGTTTCGTGTCACTCCAAAAATAGGTATGTAATAATTTTTCCAAAATGATGAAAAAGAAACCTAAAAGAGACATCAAAGTTAATTGGCATAGTATGATGCTAAAAGTTCCACAAACAAATATTGAAGATATGTATTTATAGAACCATGCAGGAAAATCACATGAATGCTAAAGAAAGCAGCGAATAAAATTCTAAAGGAAAAATGCAGACCTTTATGTCACCATGATATCCACCACTTATCATTAGTGTATTTGTCGAATCACAAGCAACTCCAACCACTTCCCCCTTATGGGCATAGTTGCTTCTTTCTGACCTGTCCAGGTAACTGCCTCGGCTGATTCCTGATTGAAGGTTAAATCGCTCAATCCAACCACCCGCTGTTCCTAGAACAGCAAAATTTCCACATGCACTGATACTGCAAGCCTATTAATAGATTATGAAAAGTCATCAACCACTGCTCGTATAAAATAGTAACAAATCATGCATTTCAGGAAATATTTTCCTCACTATTTCTGCTATCAAGTCACATTTAAAAATAGTAAATAATCCAGCAGTTATCATAAAAATTAGTCATTTCATTCACTGCAAATTTGAAGGAAAATCCACTTATGGGAGAAAAAAAAAGTCAGAATTCCTATTCATCACCCACACCATGCACAAAGGTGTTGAGAATCTATTACAAATTTTAGTGACAAAATATTTTAAAAATCAGAACAAAGAGGAGAAGATTGCAACTCTGACCTTAACAGGTGTTGGATTTTCAGGGCATGGTCTCAGGATATGTTCACCTAGAACAAAGTTTTGAAGCCTCCATACATATGCCTGAGCAGTATCCATATGACATGTAACAACATTGCACCAATCCCGTTCCCTAATTTCAGCTACATTATGACAGAAAGAGAAGGAAAATCAAATAAATTTTATAGAATGAGATCAATGAACAAGGTAGTAACTTAAAAATGGTTTTATTATAGCCGTAGAGCAATTCCTCATTCAGACTCTATGTCTATATCTCTTCTTTTGATAATTAAACTGATAAAATAGATAATAAATAATCATGGTTGACTAGAGTAACGAATTCCACCGATAATTGTCAATAAATCTATAATTCATAAAACTGAATCCCGCCCAGCAACTAAGCAAGATTTGAAATGTGAAACTCTTACCACGCATGGCATGATAAATGGCATCTGAATAGGACCACAATAACGGATAACTGAAAATTATGCCTCTTAATACATTACCAATAATGCCCATACTACAACATCAATGAGGCATCCCAGAGACCTTAACTATAACAAATAACTGAAAATTATGCATATTAATACATTACCAAGAGTACTCATACAACATCAATGAAGCACCCCAGAGATCTTAACTATGTGCTCAGCAATCTACAGAATAATTGACTAGGTCTAACCAAGGAATTTCTATAGCTATAAGGCTCCCAATAGAGAACTTTTTAATTATGTCCAACAAGTCTCATTTTACTTGGAGCATGGAGGAAGGTGTGATGGATCAAATTCAAACGGTGTCCAACAAATGGCAAATTAATAACATAGCCTGATCTATTTTCTAGATGACTTGTTCCACATTACCAATTCTTAACTGTGCCTATTATTCCAGTTAACAGTACACAAGCCAGATCCACCCACAGGTGTGATAGGTCAAATTTAAATGGCATCCTTCAAATGGCAAATTAATAACATAGCCTGATCTTATTTCTAGAGGACTTGTTCCCTCACATTACCAATGCTTAAATATGCCTCTTATTCCAGTTAACAGTACACAAGGCAGATCCATCAGCCAATATTCTACAAGAAGTATCTCTTCTCAGTTTGATCTTTCCAAATCCCCAAATCTTATCCAAATTTTCTGGAAACAGGTAAAGGGTTATCTGATCTACTTTACTGCAGCCAAACTTATCAGATTTTAATCCTGAAAAGTCAAATTATATTGAAGATAGTCTGACATAAGATTAGCCGGTGCAAATGATTTATTCGTACACCCTAAGCACAAATGACTCAAAGATGGCTGCAGTAGAAAAAAGAAAAAAGATAGATAATAAGGATGCTGATTAAAAGAATGAAGCATAATCAAGTCATTAGAAAAGAGACACTAGTCTTTACACAACATTTATGGCCTAGCAATATCAGAATAGTGAAATAAAATTTATGCAGCCAAGAAATGGAATTATCAGATTTCAACAGAAAATAAATTGAATATAATTTCAGCCATACATTATAACAGATCATCCAGAACATAGTCCCTAGTATACAAAGCATTCATCAGAGATATCATGAACTGAAAAGATTGAAGGAACAAAAGCTTGAGACAATAATTATTGATTGAACAAGGTAATGTTTTAAGAGCTCTAAGGGGAAGTTCGTACCACAATCAAATGCAATAACAGGCTTCAGTTTTATCTCCTCTTCCTGAAATTAAGCAAAAAAAGGCAAGGGGCCAATTAGTGAGAAAACTTTAGAGTGAAATAGATGTACTTGAAAGTTTGATGTACTTGAAAGTTCAACCAATAAGAAACAACCTTTAGCCTCAACTATACCAGTAGAAGTCAACAAATCAATAAATCAACATAAAGTAGCATGTAAGTATCATAGATTCATACAAGTATCATAAACTCATACACGACTAAAGTACTGTTTTTACTCACAATGAAACCAAGAATTCGTAGATAAGTCATCCCAATATTGACATGATACTACGTTATTCACAAATTGTAGTAGGTATATGCAGAACATTCAAGTAAGACACAACTATTGCCCTAAATTAGTTTGAAAATTATTAGGTATTACCCCATTCATACCTTCATGTTGAGTTTCTTGGCTCGTTTGGATACATGTCGTTGGGAAAGCTCCCTACTTTGTTGATCCTGATCACAAGATGTGACTAAATCAATAAACAATGAATGGTTGATCCAAATTACAAGAAAATATAAAAGCATTGCAGATAATTGCCAAAAATTTTAAACTAGGGTAATTTACTCACAGGTCCCTGTTTAACTACTTCTGCTAACAGAAGTGTAAAAAAACTGTAATAACCTCCCAAAAAGTTATTAAATGTAATCATATCATAATTATGCTACTTAAAGAGAACAAATGATATATATTTCCTTTTGAATTAAACTTTTTATTAACTAAACAAAAATATCTTAATAATAAAATTTAGGTACTGCCTAAAGAAAATATTTTAATTGTTAAACTGAAAAAAAAGGAAAAAAAAAGGTATTCAGCCTCTATTCTTTTTGAGAAAGTTCAGAAAAATAGAAAACGGTGAGATCATATCAATAAAATTGAAAAAGGACAATATGAGTAAAGTTAATTAGCAAATTACTAGAAAAAGAAAAATCTTGAAGCTAAAACAAGGTTCATATTCTATTGATGAGTAAAGCCAACCTGGATGACAGAGAAAAGGCGAAATGCCCGATCCTGACCAGCAGATAGAATGTGTCTCCCATTAGCATAAAACCTGTCATAAGTAGAATTCAGAATCGAAACAAAAAAAAAAAGTGAGGAATAGCAATCCAATTTTCCTGACAAAATATTCAAAGCTTGAAACATAAACAACTTATCTGGTAGCTTAAAATAGTCCCTATGCACACAGTTGTAACAAAGTGGTGAAAGTGGAATCTTAAAATGCCACATTAAAACAAGGAAAAAAAAAAGATTGGAGGAACCCAAAGAGCTATTTAAACTGATGGAAGAATAAATGTTCAGTCATGTTATATGAAAAAAGTGATGTACCACATAAATCAACACGTCATAGCATCCTACCTGATGCAAAGTGGAGGAGCACTATGCCCACTTCGAAAGCGTAAAAGACGAGGATCTCCATCAGTTGTATCAAAAATCCACATCTACAATAAACAGTAAGACATACAGTTTCAATTCAATGGAAGTGAGGCACATACTGTCAATTGCAGCCTTTAACACTACAATCACAGAGAACTGAGCACACGTGAAAAGAAATATGGAAATTTTTTACTAGTCCTTTAAAATCTTCTTCTTGTTCTTTGTTTTTTTTTTTTTTTGAGGGGGGGGGGAGGGGGAGGGGGGGGGTAGTTCATTTCAAATCAGAAATTCATAAACTCCTGAAAAAGGTTCTTTTTCCTCCTTTTCACTGTTTTCCATTTGTATACTTCATGTTTATCCAGCTTGTACCCACTTTTCCTACTGCTTTCTAGTATGTCTCTAATCAGCGCAATAACGAAGCAGCAGACAAACTGACTGATAATATCCCAATAATTGACCTTCCGCAGCTGATGCGGCGTAACACATGTGAGTGCAAGTGTCACTGTGTGTATGTGCACATGCATGTGTATACGTGTTAGAGAATATGCATCCTCATACAATCTTAGGCATGCATGTTTACCATAAGATATTGAAAAATGTATTCCTCAATAAATTTTAACCCTTAGTAACCAGAATGAGTATATGTTGAGCAGGCATCTAAATAAAGGAAAAGTTATCAAAATATATTAAGCACCATTTGGGAGGCCATCAATCCTCTCAAATGATTTTAATCAGAGATGTCAGCAGTTAGGCACATTCATGCCTCCACTTTAACTTTATGATAATTATGCAATATCTTCTATCAAATTCATCAAAATAAGTAAACAAAGGATAACCGTTCATCTTACTTTAATTGAATTGTCTGCTGCTGCACTCATTAGCACAGGCTCGTTAGCAAAGAAATGCAATGAAGTAATTGAACTGTCATGAGCCTCTCTTATTACAGAATGGAGCCTTCTTTTCTCAAGATTCCATATGCTTATGACACCAGATGAACTTCCTGAAGCGAGAAGGGGCTGCCCATCTAAACAGGTAGATGATGATTATTTAGCATTAACCCCTCAATTACTTCACAAGTAAACATCAAGACCACTGGCAAGCTAGGAAAAATATGTATCATGACCATGCAAGAATAAGAGATATGTCACAATAACAAAAAAAATAATCAAAATATATATCCTTTCACAAAAATGACAGAGGAGGAATGTTGTTAAGAACAACATAATAAACAAAAACATTAGCTTATAATTGTTTTCTAGCAATCCACATATGCAAGAAAATGTCAAAGATAATTAAGGTGACATGCTATTATGAGATTTAAAGTTTTGTATTCCTTGAAAATGATAAAACAAGTGTTTCCTGAATGGAAGACAGAAACCAATTGAAAGCCTAAACTCACCTTTGTCTTTTGTGTCAAATCAAGAGAAAATTGTATACAATATTTTGTTTCTTGAAAATACTAATGGATAACCACATTCCAGCATGAGAGAAAGCCACAGGCTCTAAATTTTATTGAGGTAAGAGGAAAACAAAAAATAATAATACAGAAAAATGTCTCCATTTTCTAGTGGCAATAGAGAAAACAAGACACTCAATAATTCTTCTCCAATGATTTAACATTGAACCCTTTATTGGTTTCCCAAGAAAAATAAAGGTGAGTAGTGCTAGAGAACTATCAGTTACAGAAAGAGTTGGTTTCAAGATGCATGGTAACAACGGTAACAATAATTAATCATTGGTATTAACTACAAGCACTTGTCTCCCACCTGTGCTGAACGAGAAGGAAGTTACAGCGCCTCTTGTAGAATGTGCAAATGTAACCAACTCCTCATCAAAACGAATATTATGGACATGAATTTTCCCATCAGAACAACCAACGGCAACAACATCGAGTGCAGGCGATGAAACACAACAAGAGACAGATGATTCCCATCCTTTAAACTCATAAAGCTTTTTCTTTGTGCTAATATTCCAAAGCTGTAAAGAACCTTCCTGACTCCCAAGAATAACCTGCCACACACTTCCCAATACAAAATAAAAACCCAGATAAAATTGATAACTTACATTCTCAACAACAAAGCCATAAAATTCACCTTGTTTAAGTAAGTATCTGGATGAATTATACAGGTAGGAGTAAACTTATCATCTAGCTTAATGTGCCCAATTGGAGCAAGATTCTCTTCAATTCCTTTAAACGCCCATATGAACATATTACCATCTATGTCGACACTTAGAATATGTTCTCCAAATAACAGCAGCAAGTTGACCTTGGCACTATGTCTACTCCAAGTTGCTACCTATCATAGCATCAAAATTCATTTTCTTGAACTCTTAGTGATGATATCAAAACAAATACAAATACATTTGGGTGAATTTCAATACCTGATGAGCACGTTTAACAACCGCAATATGATTACCATATGCTGCAAATGTGTAATCTCGGTACGAAGCAAGAGCTCTAATCTTCTTTGGGAATTGAGGACCAACGAGCACCAAACTCAGTTTAGCACACTGCCACAAGAACCCCAACAAATGATTCAAAAATAGATTCACCTGAATAATAAATGTAAAATAGAATGAGTATTAGTAACTTATACATACATTATAAATCTGAAAAGCTTT
Organism: Melia azedarach; assembly: GCA_028052125.1. Classification (NCBI taxonomy): domain Eukaryota; kingdom Viridiplantae; phylum Streptophyta; class Magnoliopsida; order Sapindales; family Meliaceae; genus Melia; species Melia azedarach. The sequence goes on from CM051403.1 coordinate 11,485,546, forward strand.
TCCGACGCTAACGGTGACGAAAGTTTCAGTGCCAAGACGCTGAACTGAGAAAGGAACGCTGCTCGTTATGTATCCTATTGCTCTATAGGGCTCGAATATACCCATGTTTCCTTGTTTCTGAAATTGTTAAATTGAAAAAAATGGCCAAATTGAAGAAATTGTTAATTTGAATAAGAACAGCAGAACGGAAGAGGGAGAATGCGAGAGACAGTGAAAGAGAAAGGGTTTAGGGTTTAATATTACCTTAAAAAAGAAATAGGTTATTGCCAAATAGGTGCTTGATGTTTGCCAAAATAACATATAATGACAGTTGTTTTGGTTATTTTATAATAAAATCCATTAGTTTAGTTGGCGCTAATAACCGTTAAAAATAAAAATGTGTGCAATTAAATTACATATTTATCCTTATTCTATTAAAATGACCTTTGACAGAAGCAAACAGCAACACTCAATCAATCTCTACTCAGTAACTTTCATGCTCAATCTCAGTTCAAAGCCAAAAAATAAAAATAAAAATAAAAATACATTAGGTAATAATGGAAATAAAATTATAGAGGTAAAATGAGGGAAGAATAAGAGAAGAAAATGGCTTAAAGATCTGTTATAAAAAGTTCATAAAAATGAGATATACAGAGCACAACAGAGGTGATTTTCACCAAAACCCTAATAATATAATTTTTATTATTCTGTTAGGTTTAATGGTTAATAATGTTACATTAGTAGCGATGGTAAAAATTTTCGAATCAATGGGTCTTGTCTCGTTTGGAGTAAGTTTAAGACTTAAAAATCAGTTCGTGTGAAAATTGACGCCAATTGGAAGTCTAAAATTTCAATCCATTAAAAAATCAAAGCGAGTTTAAAATTATATATTTTATCCCACCTCGTCTCATTTAATTCAAAAATACTATAATAAGGTTACTGTAGCTACCCATAAAAACTTAACCCAAAGTATTCTATCAACATTATAGATGCCCAAAAAAATCAACCTAGTCATGTAGCAAGTATTTGTAGCAAAGCCTAGAAATTAGATGTTAAATATTATATCTTATTATAGTCAAGAATCGTATCTTACTATAACTTGATCAAAACAAGATTAAATAGGGTCAAGATGAGGATCGATTAAACGGGTTAAGAATAAAGATAAATTAACCCCTATCCTATTTTATTCAAAACGAAAGAGGAGTAGGTTCGGGGAATAAATTCATCCCAAACGAGACAGATTCGGAGATGGCAATCCTCGCCCCGAACTTAGCCCATTGCCATCTATTGTAACATTAGAGACTAATTTATTAAAATTGAGCAATTCATGTTTCGATTATTGTTTTTCAAAACTTGAGGGATTCATTTTGTTGTTACTTCATTTTTGAATGGTACAATATAGCAAAATCTCACCCATATCATAGAAGAGAGGGATTAATTTTTAGGCAAATTTAATTAAGAAAATTGAAGTACAATATAGCAAAATTTATCACTTCACTTGTAAAACATGAAGCAGAAGTGAACATAAAATTCGTTAAGAATAAATTTAAGGAATTTGCACCATATATATATGCCACCAAATCACGTGTATATATTATTTAAGCTAATTTTAATGTCAATATCTTAATTTTATTGAAAAATTACCATTAACACTTTACATATATAAATTATAATACACAGTGTCATGTAATACATAGGGTTGTGTAATGCACAATGTCATATTTAACACGAATATTTATTTAAATCAGATCTTAAAAAAGATTAAATAAATTTTTATTATCTTGTAAAGTAATATATTTTTTCAAAATAATTATTTTGTGGGGTGAATTTTGTTTAGCTAACAATTACTTTTTATTATTTAAAAATAACAACCAGAAAAATTATATCATAACAAATAATTATCTTTTAAAATATGAATTTTAATGTCCATTTGTTTAGCAAATTTGTATATATTTAGTAAAAATTAACAAATAAATTATTTTTTATTAACTGAAAAATGAAAGAGAATTTTTCGTTATCTTTCACCATTTAGAAAACATCACCCAATTTAACTACAATTTTTTTTTAAAAAAAAACAACTACTTATTTTAAAAAACAAACCAAAAAGAAGTATGCAGAGATAGTTGCAATTCTAAATTAAAACCAACTTAAATTCACTCTCTCATGCTATCATCCCCCTCTTCTTCATCACTCAACTCTTCAAGAGGAACACAAGGCACATCCTCCCCATCAGCCATTGATGCCATCTCTGAGGGCTGGTAATCTTTATTGCAGTACAGTGATATATTAAACCTGTCCCTCAAGAACTCTTCATAGTCATTACTCATCTTCTCTTGGTCAGTTCTACGTTTAGAGACATTCATAACTCTTCATAACTCTTCTTTACCAAAATCGCCTCCGGTAGTACAAGACCTTTGTATTTGTCAAGTTCAATGTCAATGTTGTTAGCCCCGTAGAGGTCATAACCAAGTGCATATTCCCCTGGTTTCAGAAGATGTGTTCTTATTAGGAAAACAGTATCGTTCTTCCCAAAATCTGATACACGAGCTACTTGAGCATCAGCCAACAGTTACTTCAGAAGAAACAACCTCCACATCTAACACAATATATTCCACAAGCTACCTGCTAGTGAGCAAAGATTTGAAGGGTGACCTCCAATACTGATCAGCGTCCAAGAAACAATGCCTGAGAGTGAAAGTATCCAGCAAAGCAATGCTATTAGTCACTTTTGTGCAGATAACAAGAGGACCGAGATTCCCCAAGCTAACTGCAACTGTTGGAGGCAGGCATATCAAATCTTCACGGCAAATAGAACCTTTGACTTTGGCCTCGATGAACGGTGGATCGACGGTGGGGTTTCCTATCTCTCATCGGCGGGTAGTAAAGCACAAGTTTGGGTTTTCACAAAAATTATAATAATAAAAATTCTGTTAACACTTTTGGATTTAATGGTTAATAACTTTAAGGACAATATATTAAAATTGAATAAAATAGCTTTACCTAAATTATGATATGTCAAACATGAAATAAAAGAAAACATAAAGTTCATGCTTCGTGAAAAGATGTTTGGTCTAGCATTATTATTATTATCATCTTTTTTTTATGACTTTTATGGGTGAAAAACCAATAAAATTTTGTATTAATATTCTCTTCTCAAATATTTTTAATTGAATTTAAAGTTTATATCTCTATTAAATTCATTTAACTTTAATCAACTCATATATTTTATAAAATATTGAAGAAAATTAAATTAAAAAGCTTAATGTTAAATTAGTGATTGATTCAATTTGACTCAAATATTAATTAGAACAAAAAGAAAAAAAAAAGGAGCATAAGAAGAGGTCGGAGATGAAAAGAAATGACAAGAATAGAATGAGAAGAAAGAATGATCGAAATAGAATATCTTTGATTTTTTTTAAAAAAAATTTTAACATAAATTTATTAAATCATTTGAATTACCTTCTTTTAAAGATTACAATTAAAATATTTTTGTATTCAATATTATATTTTAAAAATATTTTAATTCTAATTCTATATTTCTATTGTTCTTATTATAATTTTATAACTTCAAAAGTCACTTGAAATTTTACGCTACCTTTTAATCGCCTTAAACCTGGTTTTTTTCCTTTAGCATGTTTTTTAAAATGTGTTGTTTTCAATATTTCATTATTTTTCACCACCTTAAAAAAATGTGTTATCGAAATTAATCTCTTTCTTTCTTTTTCAGAAGTATATTTTGAAAACAACACATTCCTTTTCTTCACTGTCTTTTGTTTAAAATAATACTACTAAATACACTTTTTCTTTTTAAAATTATAATTTTCTAAACATCATGTTTGTAATTTTTAAACGTATAAAACATTATCAAACGCAAACAAGAAGAAAATACAATAATAATACTTAAAGGAAAAAGAAATAAAATTCCATCTCCAGGACAACTGAAACTAAATGACATAAAATTATCAAATGCAATCATCTATATTCAAAATACAATCATCTATCAAGAGCCCAACAAAATCAGTAAATCATTATATGCCAAACGAAAAAAAAAAAAAAAAAAGAGAAAGAGAAAAAGAAAATTTGTTATTCTGTGTATAACATAGTTGTAATTCTAAATCAAACTGACAATTCGGACAATGAATTAAAACCAACCATCTTTTCCTTCCTTTCCTTTTCTCATTGAACAGAAACATGTGTAAAAGATACAAAAAGACTAGATAAAAGCTCTCTTCCCCGACCGATAATAAATAAGGAGCAAGAGAAACAAACACGAACACGAACATGATCCCTCCCCTACTTGGACTCGTCCATGGAGTCATTACGGTTGCAAGATTGAGACACTAAATCCTTGTCATCTTGCCTCGACTCTTCAGACTTGGAAACAGAGTCTTCAAGTGCTTCCAGGAAAGATAAAACAGTGAATTTGTCTGCAAGATGAAGAGATAAACGAGGTATATATAAATGTTTTGCATCATATGAACTGATAATATTAATTAGCAATTTTGTTACTTAAGAGGTGCTGCAGAACTTGAACTAAAACTATCATCACACAGTGAGTTCCACGAACAATTTCTTTTCTTAAAACAAGATGAGCTGTTACATGGCTTCGAGGGGCAAGAGTCTGAAGCCACGACTCATAAAGATATCCTATGACTCGATAAAGGAAATAGCAGTAAGTAATCAACATAATCAACACCGTCAAGGGCTTATCTTCAATATCAAAACTTACACAAATGGTCATATGAATAACCAATGATTATGACACAGCAACAAAAAAAATAGCAAAACAATTTATTTCAAAACTGCAGAATACTCACATTTACTTGGGTCAACCCCAAACTGAGACAAATCTATCTGTCCTGTTTTAAGTACCTGCAAGCACAGGAAAAGTCATATTCACTATGTTGGCTACTTTCCTGTCAAAATGAAAAATCAGAAGATAAGTCTACAATTTCTCACATAAGTAAATGAATCTACTTGTTGACGAAAAGGCGGGCTCTGCAGCAGGTCTAATATTTCCTCCGGACTCCATTGACCCTGCAATGCCATAATCCTCTCAGCTCACAGCAATGTAGAAAAACAGAATAACTTGAGCAAAAAAATAGCATATACCTCAGGTAAGAATGGAGCTAATCTTTGTTCCAACGGCAAAGTCTCAATCAATGGCATTATCAAATCTGGCCTCAAGATGTCTCCTAAACCCAAGCCTAGCACAATAATAAGAAAGAAGCATAAAGATACTGTCCAATTAAATTAAAAGTGATATTTAATCTGTTTATCAGCAACATAGTTAGACCACTTTGATTCATGCAGAGATATGTTAAACTTGAGCCCTATCATTTCTCATAGATCCAAATAGTCAGTTCTCCAGAAATAATAGCTTCATTCATTATAATGGAAAATTATTGAATCAAATCAACATATTGCCAGCAGGTCTACCTATGATGCTACTGCCCCCATGCTTTACTTCTCCATTTCAAGTAGTATTTAATGATAAGTACTTCAAAAGTTTAAAAAAAAAAAAAGAAAGAAAATAGAAACTAAAGCAAACACCAGTGTATGTCATAGGGAAAAAAAAAAGAAACAAAACAAGCTAAGCTTATTTGTTTTGTATAAGAAATGGTTACTAATTTCATATAAGAATGATCCGCATGGTTGTGAACAAGCAATGGGGTTTGGATTGAGAACAGCTCAAAATGGATCATTAGTAAAAAGTAGGAATCCCCTCGTAAGACTCTAAACCCAAACCCGTAACTGTGAAGCACGCATGTAATGGCATCAAATTACTCTCTGCTGACAGATATCTTTACTATCCAGAGTAAATAATAACATCAAATTATCACCTCCATCTGGATCTTCGGCCATATCTGCAACGAGTTTATCATATAAGAAACTGTCAGAGCTCAGAGCTACTTAATGCAAAAATGATGTAAACATTGAAAAGAAATATCCGACTAGAGACATGCCTGCAGGTCCAATGTTACTTAAAATTCTTTGCAGATCTTCCAATTTAACTGGTCCTGATGAAGATGTTACATCACTACTCACTTCGGCACCTAGGTTTGGAACCACCAAATTTCCTGCTCTGAAAGTTATGATTGAAAACCCTATCAGAATAATGTCCGACAAATGTCAACTAATATCATTCAAGACAAGAAAAAAAATCATGTCATCAAAAGTGATAGTGTATATCGGTTAAGGTTACGTTCAGAAAAAATCTTTGCTATATCACAGACAGACATGCTTCCCTATAGGAACTGCAAATGAAATATCAGAGCAAAATAATTGGATGAATTCATTTTGCTGTCAGGAGATCTATATTATTAAACAAGGATTATTACTTGGTTTAGTCAACATAGTCAAATAAGTATATAGACAATGCTTTCTTCAACAGCATGGCCTCAAGTATAAACCCTTATTTAAACCTGACATGTAAGCCTGAGGTGCTATACAGTTGATAGTTGTCTGTTGGAACAAATTCCTGTCGACAGATGATAAAACCCAATGAAAAAAACAAACAAATCCACAGCATGATCCTTCAGAGCCTTTGACATCTATATAAAGAGTAGAAAACCACCTTTCCTTACATCAGCCATCAACTTTCAGTTATGACATTAACTACAAAAGCCTTCACTAAAGTGAATGGATCTAAGCACCTTCTAGAAGCAGTGTCATTTAAAAGAAATAACGTTCAGAAAAAGGCTTCTGGCCACCTAAACAACATTTTAGAAAAATAAGATGGGTTGGGTGGGTTTTATCATTGTGTTCAGGAGACAATTTGTTAGGCTAGATAGGAATGGTAAAGTAACACGACCTTCTAAATAACCCTGTTCCACTCATTGGATTACGCATGAACATAGGTGCATCACATTATAGATCCAATTCTGTAACATGCTCTAACATTCTTAAAACAGCTCCTAAAGACATCACTTTTTCTCCTAAACATATATAAATAGTTCCAGTCAGAAACACCAATATAACATAGATAATGCCACACACATACTCCAGTTAAAATTTTCTCCCACAGCTTTCAAATTTCTTCTAAAAATTGTCTAATGCTATTAATGCACAGGAGCTCATCCATTTTTAGAAGAATAAGACCGGTGTTACAACGAACTCTAGCAGACAATTTCCAACACTTATGTACGATAAAAATATTATCAAGAGACACAAAATGCATTACCTTAAAGGATCATTCATCTTAATATTGGGGCCATTCTTGCCCTCTAGATAACATATATTGTTTAAGACAAGTCGGAGAATCGTAATAGGCAATAAAATCAATCCTAGCATTCCAAGGGCAAGAAACTGGCCCTTTACAAAATTAGTTAACAATATCTTTTAATTTTTATCAATAAGAGAATGCAATATGAAGATTGATATCACATCAACCAGCACCCAAAGTTGGTGTCTATTGTCTGTATCAAACTCAAATGTTCATTGATTTTCCATATGTATTCCATATCATATGTATTGTTTATTATTCATACACATTTTAGCAATTATCTGAACATACCCCAAAAAAAACAAAATGCAGTGTATTCAACAAACAGAATGACTAGAATTCCATCCAAAAGGTAATTTAGGATAATAAATTGTGAAATGAGAAATAAGCCAGAGGATGCGGTTCAAATTCATTGATAACCATCTCATGTAGCTTCATCATTAAGACTCCAGTCAAACCCACTAGAAAACCAAAAAAAGGTTACCGGCTTTCATTTTCCTCCTTTAAAAGAGAAAAATTTCAGTTTCTTGTTAAAGTAACTGTACCTTGATGAGACATCGTCTTCAACCATGTCTTCAGCTTGTATAGGAACTGAGGTATCAGCCTCCTCTTCATTAGGAAACTCTGCAAGAGAATAAAATATAAATACCACCGTAGTACACAAAGAAAACAGCCGAGTAAATCTCAACATTCTTGGAAAACAATCGAATCGAGGGTCCGGAGGAGAATTGGCCATTCAATCTTGTAAACTAATCGAGACCGAAATTGGAAAAGGAGATACGAGCGGAGAGGAATAACCAATCGATGAAAGAATATGAAACCATTCTGTCTCAATAGAGGATGAACAAACCCAGGGTTTTGAACATTCACATAAAACTTGGTTATCCCACATATGAGAAACACAGTATTGGAGATTAAGATTGACAATAAAATTAATAATAACTCATAAATGAGTAGAGTAACAAAAAAGAGGAGAAAGAAAATTTTATATGTGAGGAAAAACATACTACAATGCTTCAACAAAAAAGGGAAAATTGCAATTCTATAAAACATGAATTAGAAAGAAGCAACAAGTTGTGGATTAATCAGGATAAGAAGAAGAATCATCTGAGAAGGCTTTGGTCACACGCAAGAAAGACCAAAGACACCACCAACTATAAGCATTATGATCTGTTTTAGGACGTTAGTACAGAATAGTCTGAGAAAAATAGTGGATAAGAGACTCCGATGCATAACAGCTATAGCAAGTTAAAAAAAAAATTAATATAAGATACCTAATGGTCGATTGATGAAATAGTTGACAGAGCTACACAATTCTGCATCACCTTCAGCTTTAGGCTCCTGTTTACAGTATCGAACACAAATGTCAAAATAAAAGAACTGATAGCACATGTAATGTTATATAAAAGAAGGGAGTAATCAAAGAACCTGACCTGCATCCAAATGAACAACTTCCGATCATCAGTATTGAACTTTAATATATAGACCCTTCCTGATGCTTGATTAACCTGTGTAAGACAAATGATTAGATAGAAGATAACTTACATCAACTGAAAAGTTCTCGACTATAAAAGCTGATATTTCAAAATGATATATACCTTCTCAAACACGGCCTCATCAGGAAAAACAATTTGATCCTGTAATCCCTTACATCAAGGAATGGCAAAAGATGTTCTAGCAACTAGTCAAAGCAGTATATAAATTAATTAGGCAAAAAATAATAAGAAACAGAAAAGTGTTGAAGAAGAATAGAAGACGGCATTCCAAGCAGGCAGACTCAATCTTAATGGTGGTGTTGGAGCACAAAGAAAAGAAAACAACAAAATACATCAACTGATGCATAGGTTTTTCCCATTGTTTCCAGCAACAAGATACCAAAACACATTGGGATTTGGGAAGCCTGTTTATTGGGGCCGTACTCTGCAATCACATTTCTCTACCACATCAATTCTCAATCCATCATAATTGATGTTAACACCCCTTCAACCTCCCGTGCAGAAGAATACTTAAAACCAACTAATAAATGTCAAAAGGAGAAGAGATATATGTAGCATAAAACAAAATACAGTATCCTATTGACTTTCTAGCAAACCTGTAAAATATTCTTCTTCAGAAAAAACCAACATTTATTCATTCAACGCATTGGTTGACCAATTCGTAACAATGTGAAAACTCAATCTAAATGTCATCCTATTGAAATTCCTAGGGATTAAATTTTTTAGGGAAGCAACAAGAAACTGGAAAAGAAAACACTATAAAAAGGATTAGACCATGTTAATGCAAAAAAGCAGGTGCGAAAAATTTTAGGTAGTTTTGAAGAAAAAAAATACAGACGAGATATTTGGATACATCTTCAACAACATTCTGAGTGCGGTCAAGCCACTGAAAATGTATTAATCCCTCTTCACCCTGCCACAAAAAATATCAATGTCACATTCAAAGATTGTAGAAAGAGATTCATCACATATGAATATTCACATTTACTGATGCATACTGCACATTTGAAAAAAGAAGTTAAAATATTGAACCCAATGTAGAATCTACTTGCACATGAATTCCTAGATAGACAGAAAGACCTAGAAAAATGTAACATCAGAAATAAGAACTTTAACTGTTCATACCCTTGCTATACGGACAAGTCCTTTACGTGTATCAGGGACAACCCTCTTCCCCTCAAAAATCATTTTACCAGCACGAAATTCCATCAAAATCTCCTGCAAGTATTGTTTCATAAGATTTTGAAAAGAAAAATTGGAAAATTACCATAGCATAACCAGGAAAAAAAAAATGGAAAAAGAGATAAAGAATGAAAACCAGACACGTGTATCCCAAAATCTCTTTACTCAATTTGTGCCAAATACTAAAAGGGATAATAAACTCAAAATAGAATGAAAAACAACACAACAGTTGAATCACAGAAACATCCATTCTGAAAAAACTCTACAGACAATAATATATCATAATCATGCATTTCAAATATTTATTGGGCACTAGTTCATTAGTAGATAACAAGAAAATCTATTGTCAACAGCTCTTCCTATGGGGGAAAAAAAGTAATGCTGCTAGCCATTCCACGAACCTACACCAAAAATAATACAATTTTTTGCCACTAGAAAACAAAAAGAGAAACAAAATTCACAAAAAGCGTGGGGGGCTAAAAGTCCACAAAAGACAAGTAGTCCCCCTACAATGAAGAATCTGAACTGTACAAAAACATCCTAAAGTTCGAAAACTACACATCCTTTAGACCCTATTAGATTTTAGCCACTTTTGGATCAAGCAAAATAAAGAAATCTCTGAAATATGAAATGATAGAAGCCCAAAGGGAAGCCCAAAACTTCAGACTGTCGGACAGACGCACAAGTTCTTCCTCAGCTTGGTGGACAAGTTCTCTCAATCCACAAAATCCAAAAGACAGGCAAAACAGCACAATCCCATAAAAACCTGCCACTTTTCATTACCTTTCAAGGACAAAAATATTTCAAGCAAAAGGGAACAAGATCCAGGGGCTGCCCAACTCAGATTAACGGTACTAAACAGCTTAGAACATAAATAGAAAGCAACAAGTCAATGAAGGCACGAATATAAATACTCTTCAACGCTCTCTGAGATAAAACACACAAATCAAGAAATATGGACAAATTAGGTCTACTAATATTAACTGTATCATTACTGATGACTTTTCTTCTAGCAATAGCCCACATCATCATCTTCACTTTGATTGGAAAAAGGTCAATCAATTAAGACAGGTCCCTTGTAAAATTTTAACCATCTAAGCACACTGCTGAGTTTCTGTCATTCAAATTTTTCAAGAATTTAAAATCCCAGATCCACTGCAGAGATAAATAGTTTAACATACTAGCTATGGAGCAATTGTGGCCAAGGAGAGCCTATGTCTATGCAACCGAGGGAAAAGACCAAAAAGAGCATCTTGCCCCATCCAACAGTCCTCCAAAAATCAGTTTTCTGCCCATTACCAACTAACAACTTAACATTAGACAAAATTCATTATGCATTTTAAACTATCCCCTAAACAGCAGCGTACCAACTAATCTCTTACAATTTTTCCAAAGCGTATTCAGGTAGGCAACATCATTGATGGAAAATGGCCACAATAAGCTACCACAAAAAGGGAACAGATGATCAAGCCAAATGAAACACACTCAAGTTTTTCTAGTTCCTTTCTTGAGAATCCACTAGTTGTCTCCATGCAATACCATATTAACTAACACAGAATCTCATTATCAGGGTAAAGTTACAAGAAATTAAGATCCTTTAATAACAATAAAAAAGCGGACTGGCTGATGACTGAAAGAATTTGATGAATTTACCTGCATTGCTGGAAAAGCTTCGGCTGACGATGAGCCCATTCCTCCAGTTCTCTGTTGCCTTTATTTAATCAAATAAAACTATTTAACAAATTTGGGATTCAATGAAGAATAATACAGTATTATCCCCAAATTCTGATTAAAACCCTAGAAGAAAGAGAAACGAAGAGAGCTCTCTAGGCGGTTTATCGCGAGCCGAGAGAAGAAAGCGTAGCCGAGTTGGGCACCCGAAATCAGACAAATTTTCTTCGCTAAATTGTCTAGTTTATCCAGTGACACTTTTGTCCCTAAAGATATCCCGTATTTACATTTTTACACATTTGGGGGACGTATTTTGCAAAAAACAAAATCGTTATTTAAATAGAAAAATATGTTATTATTGAGGAGTAAAGAAAATTTAGGAAAAAATGTTCTCAATGAAAATATGATATATTATTTAATAAAATTATGTCACATATTAAAAAAAAATTTCCTTATAACAATTATTATTTTTAATGATTAATTCTAAAATAAATAGAGATATGACTAAATTTTATTAAATATGTTTATAAAAATATAATATGTTTAACTTAAAACTCGTTATAGAGATAAATGAATGCAATTTTAAATTAAGAAAAATTTATATCCCAATATTTTTGTAGGATCAAATAAAATTGTACAATTTAATCTTTTTTTTCTCACTCATATTTACTGTGATAATAATTAGTTTATTTTTAAATAAATGCATATGAGATATTATTTTATTAAACAATATGATGAAAATATCATATTTTTTATTTTAGAATTTTCATATGATTATGTTTATTTAAAGATGACAAAAATATTAATAAAATTAAAGTTTTGAAATATGCATTTCTATTAAGTTAAATTATATATAAATTTAAAATCTAAATATTATAATAAAAAAAATAAAATTATGAGTATTGATGATAAATTTTAAACCGTATTTTGTCATTATATAAAGTATATTTATTATAATTTTATTAATTAGAATATTGTTTAATATATTGTTGATATTTTTTGAATTTAAAATACTACTAAAATATTATAATATTGAATTTACTAGAAGATTGATTTAAGTTATTGTAGAAGTTATTTGATTTTTTTGATTTTCTGCACAGCCTTGGTTTTGAATGGGATAATAATGTTTGCATCCCCAAAGTTTAAGAAAATAACAAATAATGATATATATTGTTCGTATTTGGTAAGTTAGTCTTTAATCTTTGATTTCTAACTTTCTCTTCCATATTTTCATTATCAACGACTAAAACATTAAAATTAAGACAAATATATTTGAATTTATTATTATTTTAATAATCAATGATAAAATTACTATTATTTATTAATAACTAGATAGTGTTATCAAACACATATTCTAACTTTAATTCGATAATTAATTTTTCATCTTATATCACTTTAATATTAAACATATCTTTATTTATTTATTTTTTATTCTCATAAAAAAATTATTTTATTCTTTTAAAAAAAAAGTATAACACTAATGATATATATGGTTACATTAATTTATATGTTATTATAATTACAACGATTTTTATGAAAAGTTTATATAATAACTTTTATTCCCTTGGACTTTGGGTGAAACTAAACTCCTTTAGGACATTCCGATTTAAAATCATTTTGTTGTTCTAAGGGTATTTAAGTAATTCTATTCAAGAAAAGTGATATTTAAGCAAACTAGTGTTATTTGTATAACTTTGTAATATTTTTAAGGGTGAGTATACTCATGTAATTTGAAAGATTTTGTGGGCATTCATGCCTGGAAATCACACGCACTAGCGGCTTCAAAGCATTTCCCCAACCTGTCGAAAACAGCAACTACAGAGAGAGACATGGGCGAGGCTACCACATGCGCGTCCCCTTCAATTTGGGAAGAAATCGATCAGTCTGAAAGGCAAGAATTTTACTCGAAGAATTCACTAATTGTTTTCTTTTAATTAAATTTTTAATTTTTATTGATTTTATTGATTTGCTATACAGTTACCTTGTATGCTCTATGCATGAAGAAGCAGCTTCACTTGCTTCATCTGTTTTGAAGCGCGTACGCTACAATGATAATAGTTTTAATCAGGAATCGTATGATATGATGGAATCTGCTGGTATGGTCTTCGTTCAGTCCTTGAAGGAACTTGGCCGGTACATTCCTTCATTTCCCTTTTCTAATTTTGTGTCTGTGAGCTTTATCGTTATTTATTTACAAATTAAATTTTAATTTTTTTATTATTAACAAGACTAAATCGATTTAGTTTGATTGTTACTTGTTCTGCTGCTTTGTTAAGCTGCTTCAGTTTATATATAAATTATATGCTACCATTTTTGGACAGTTCCTATATTTCAGTAGTAGCTACTTGTTCCACGTACTTCCTGGTTTTGATAGCTTTATGTATTATTTCTTGAACTCTAAATTTACATTTTGGAATTTTTTCTCATTCTAAATGTTACGAAAATATAAATGAAACTGCATTTCCAACTCTGCTGCAAAAGGGATTCGAACTTCTATATCATCCCAAAAAGTTTTATCAGTTTAACCAAGTGGCAGCCATGTCTTAATTTTAAATAGTAATATGACTATATATTTAAACTTAGTGAGAACTTTTGTGGTTTGCAGGTCCTTCAATCTTGTGCAATGATGTCTATACTTCATCTTTGTTTTTCTTCTTGTATATTTAATATGTTCTTCAACTTCTTCATGAATAGGGATGTATAGGCATGTGTTGATTGCAAAATGTGCTTGAGATGGCATAATTGGTTTTACTTGCTTTCCTGCGCATACAAAATCATGATAACATAACATAATAACATGTCTGTGGTGGTAGCTTTAAGTCAAATTACTCAAATTTGTTGCTTCGGTTGATCTATGCAGGGCAGCAGATATTCTGGATGAGCTGAAGCCATTGTTTGTGTCTGTTACAAATATCCCTGCTCAAGTTCTTCTCACTGGGTATGTTCATCTCCTGTTCTGCTCTGCTTTTATTATATCAGATGCTCTATGTGAAATAAATTGGATGCAAATGTGAAAATTTCTTTATTATTATGTTTGAATAGTTGTTTGTTTGTAAATCAATTGAAGTTTACGGAAGCCTTGACAATTGATGTGGTAAACTTTCTCGTTAAGGTACTGTTGAAGCATTTCTAAGAGAATTATTTCTTCAAAATTATTTTTCAGACAGTATTAGATATTATAAAATTACTTTTTAGTCCTCAACACTCTTAGCAAATAAGGTATCATATTTTGTTAGCAAAGGTGGTAAAGAACTTCCAAGTTTTAGGAAAATTCTTTCTTCAGAACTGAACAAGAAAAGTAGTTTTTGTTCTTCTTTACCCCATTTTTGCTTTAACCTGCTTCCCCAACAGTTAAGAGTGGCAGGGAAGAATTGCACGTTGCAATTTAAATAATCATACAGCATTTGTGAAACCATCAATTTATGTGCCAAGCCTATTTTTCTGAGTGAAAAAAGAAAAATGATTTTCAACTCTTTCCTTCTTTAGTACTGTTCATAAATTTTAGATAAGAGATGGCTAGGGTCTAAAGCGACAGGTATAAGTGCCTGTAATTCTTAATACCTGGGATAACCTATGAGATATATCCAGATTAGGAGGCATCATGTTCTAACTAGGAAGTTCCAAATATTGGAAATTTGTCTATTCCTTTGATTCCCAGAGGAGGAAGACATAGAGGAGTATTGATGCAGTTGCAAAAGAACAAGTTTCATGAATCTTTTCTAGAATTCTATGTACTTTAGACTTTGGCAACTTGGGGTTTTTACTTTGTACACAAGGATTTCATGGTTTTGGAAATTAGTCTATCACTAGTTAGGATTAAATTTGTAGAATATAGGACATGAAAACATGGCTAATCTGTGATATGACTAATCCATATCCTCTTAGTGTAAAGTGATTTCTCCTTGTGATATTTGATTTGACAAATCTCTTCAAACACCCTTGTAACATTTGGAGAGAGAGAAAAAATTCTGAAGCTATTAATAAGATGTACTTGCTAGGCGTGCACCATGTTTTTCACCTGGGTGGATACATGGATTCTATTGGAAGACAGTGATTCAATGTTTTTTGAGGTAGTGCTCTTAATTTTCATCTATAATCTTTGTTTTCTAGGGCATGCTTTAAAATATCCGAGGGATCTTATTCTGGTGTTCGGGAATTTCTCGAGGATTTCCTTAGCAAGTGGAGATATGTGGATGAAAGATACTATGTTGTTCTTGATGCAGAAAACAATGTGGATGTCTCTGAAGGATGCAATGGTCATTTTGTTTTGGGAGTTGATCAGTATTTTGAAGTTGTTGAAGTGTATGCTGTGACACTCCTTGGGACAGTGTTAAATGACGTGGACCTTGCAATCTCCTGGATAGAGAAAGCTGCTTTGCCTGAGGAAAAACGTCAGGTAGAGGATATTATATTGTATTTTATCTCTGTCAGCCACTGTTACATTGACAAAGTTGGTTATCAATATACAAACATGTAGATGTGTTTGTGTGCACGGTTGCATGGATGCGTGCATGATTGCATGGATGTGTGATTGCATGGGTAGAGAGAGAGGGTATGAAAATCTCATTTTGCAAGGGTAATAAGAAATTGATGAGTGACCAGAATAATAAGTTATGTTTTCTAGCATTTGGTACAATTATGATGTTCTTGTTGACAAATATTAGAAACTGACTAGTAACTGAAGAACAGAGTTTTGTTTTTCAGCATTCTATTTCTGTTTTTGTACCGTCTTATCATTCTGCCATATATTTTTTAGGTTCTTTTGAGAAGATTACACTCCTTATATTCTCTTAAAACCACCATTGGGTCACAAGGCTCCTCATTGCTACCAGCAAATCTCCATGAAGCTCACTCTTCTTTGGATGAAACAAATGTATCTGAGAGGTCTTCAGAAGCTTTATATTCTAATTACCTACCTAATGGAGAGAATGTTACAAAACAAGCAAATTTGAAATTTTCTAGACAAACATCCCAAAGTTCCTGGTGGTTCTGGCCAATCACTTTGAAGTTTGGTAATGCTCGGATGGTCTTATCTAATGGGAAAATTCTGCTTGGCTGTTTGATCTTTGTTGCATATTTCGTTTCCCGGAGGAAACAAGCTGATATAAAGAGGTAAGTTATTCTCTTCTTGCTGGTCTATATTCATGCCTGTAGTGTTGAAGGTCACATAAAGGTTCCATGGCTCCTCACATTCACCATCTTGCTTGCTCCATAATTATGGCTTCCTACTGCTTGGTATTAGTAATTCCTTATTCAATGTAAGCTAATTATATTTTAAAATTCTTCTCTTGGGTTGAACGGAGGTGGGCTTCCATATGATGTAATTGAATAAATTTTCATTTGTTTAATTGGAGTGAGTTGCATAATCAGAGAAGTTATCTATTTAGATCCACACATATTGTTCTTAGTTTCTACTGTTAGTTTTTGTGCTTTCTTGAAATCCAGACGGTAATTTATCTCTGAACTATAAACTGCTAAATTGTAGGTTCTCTTCACAGCCTTGGAGCATGTATCTAAAGTGATTGGCTGTAACTTGTTTATAATTTTGATGGTAGTATGTCTTATATCTTGTGCTTTAGTTAACTTGCAAGCTACAGTTGAGCTCATTAACTTCAACATATCCACAATATTTCTGGATTATTTTTTCCATCTTTTTTGGAGAAGGGTTGTTCTGCATGATACTGGACTAATTAGTACTTTTTTTTCAAAAAAGGTAAGGAAGGTGGGGCATGCTCCAAATCATTTTTTTTAATAAATCTTCTTTACTTTCCCCAGGGTGATGTTTTGAAACCTGGGCACAGGGCAAACAAGCAACACAGGACTAATTAGTCCTTAGTTGAACCTATAAATTGATTTATATTTGACATGCATTATCCAAAGAATTGAAGTGCTATTAGAATCTGTATGCTGAAAAAGGCATTTATAACTTCTATGGATTTTCCTGACACTGTCGGTAAAATGAATCGGGAGTTCTATGGATGTGCAACAGCTAAATATAGGGAGTAACTAGATGATATAAATGTGTGTGGAAATGTGCTGTGCACTTGCATTATGATATACAGAAGTCACTTGTATTACCAGTTCAGCCAGTATTAAGGGGAGTGGTCTCAGAACAGTTGTGTATATTCCATCATTTTGTTTATTAGTATATTTATTAAATTACTTGTACATTGTAGTGGTGCCCTTGTTTACTTGGATGGTCATTTCTGTAGATAACTACTTCTATGCTGTGGATAGTCAAGGTATTTTATTAGTCTGTTAATTTATTTCAGGATTGTGAGGGAACGTATATTGTCCATGAAGAAGGCTTTGGTAGATTTGTGGCAGCTTGCATTTTCCTACCAGGTGAACCCTCTAGCTGCTGTTCAACCTCTTCCTGCTGCAACACGAGGGGGCCGCTGATGAGATTTTTAGTCATTACCTTCTCCAGCTGAGGGACAACCTTCATTTCAAACAGGCAAAATCTGTTTGCCATGATGCTTCAAATTTGTTGTGAAGCTTTATATTCTCACACCAGAAAAAGAACACAAAAGCTAATAAGGTTTATATGGTACCTGGGCCAATTGGCAGAGCGAGAAGGATGTGTACTTGAAATAATTATAATAATTCCTTCATATTTCAACGAAACATTGTAAAAGTAAATGCTGTTACCATCAAATGGCATGCGATTCTGATTCTATATTCATGCTGTTTTTGTTATGGCTTTGTTTTGCAAGTAAATATGACTTAGCTTGCAACTTCTATAATCTCTTCTTGAGTATCATTATCTCCATTAGAACTTTCTGCAATGATAGATCAATGGAATTGAGATCGGTTTACATACAATCTATTATCCTCAGCATTTAGTTAAATACAGTTGCAACATATTGATGACTAGGGTTAACAAACATTCTCAACTCAAAACCTTTTGTATTTGATATTTTTGATATTATATTTCAATGTTTCCAAAATTTAAATTATTTCAATAGTGCCCTAAAACTGTGAGTAATTGGGAAATTATCCCTATCAAGGATAGTTTGGTCATTTTCAAAACAACAGAGATGCATGTTTGTTCTCTCTCTTCTCTTGTAGGTGGCGACGATGTGGTAAACAGTTTCATTTGAGCGAGTAGGATATTAATATTATTACTTCATAAACATAGGTTATGATAATATTAAAATTAGTTGCGGCTCCTATTGTCGGGAAACAGATTCGAAAATTCTCGATGGAAACCCAATGCCAAAGCCATCCAGAGAAAAAAGCTTATGTCCACTACAACCATACCGATGCCTGTAAATTCGCCCGGTGGACTGCCAAAGAAAGCTTCGATTTCATGTACGCAAGGCCTTGGCAACATGTCGTCGATTTTTACTCCGATATGGTGAACGACCGCTTGTGTCTTTCAGACTTGTTCGGAACTGAGGTGGGTGGGTCTAATCTTAATTAGCATTATGATACATTGTCTGTTTTGTGTTTGATGAAATGTTTTATGGGAGTTTCTTATGGGATTTGTTAAATTTATTATAGAGAACACGTTTTATTCATCGTGATGATAATGAAATTCCAGAGGTTGAAGCTGGGAGTGATGGGAATGAAGATAGGTCTGGGAGACTGGCAAGATGTAATTTTAAAATAGTAGTTTCTTATCATGGAGGCTCTTTTGATGGTTGGCAAAAGCAGCCTGGTTTAAACACTGTTCAAGGGTAATTTGCTTTTCCTTCTTAACTTTGGTAAATCATTCTTTGCTAGTGCATATTTTTATTTGTTTAATTTTTAAAGTTTTAGTTTCGGAGGGAAATTGTTAGAATTTCGCGTTGTGTCTCTTGATGGGTCATTAAATGTCATAGGGAAGTGAAAGTTATTGCTTGGTCCTGTAAACAATGTAGGAAGTTGGTCTTCTTAGTACTTACCTCTCTTTTTTGTTTCAGTTAATACTTTTTTCTTATTGCATTTGTATAATATTATTCTACTGCTTTGTTTTTTAAATCTAATCTTGGCTTTACTGATAATAAGTTTTAAGAATAGGTTTGGAATTTTTTTGAAAGCACAACTGCTAAAGTGTTCGGTAAACACATACTTTTATATGGTAGCTATGTTTATTACCTTCAACACTTAGCAGCTAGCAATTTTATCCATAGTAGTGGTAGATTAAAAGCTCACAACACTTAAAAGTGCAAATAAACCCTAAAGCTCTGTTCTAATTTACAGTTTGTGGGCCAACCTTTCTTCTTTCTACTGCAGTTTAGTAGAAAAGTCCCTAGGGACTTTTGTTGATGAAAGGAAAGCTCAGCTGCTGAAAGAGAAGTGTAAACCATTGGAAGGCTGCTCCATTGTTGCTGGTCGCACCGACAAAGGGGTGTCTGCTCTTCAACAAGTGTGTTCTTTCTGTATGTTATAAATTGTAATTTTGTTTCCCTATAATTTGAGATTTGTCCCTGACCTTGCATGCATAGAAGGTAGTATGAAAGGTGAAGTAGTGTTATAATCGAAGCACTTAATCTGTTTATGCCATCTCCTCCCAGTAAATATAATTAAACTCTTTTTTATTTTCAGTTCTTTTCAAAACAATGATCACACCTTAACTCAGTGCCAATTAATTTTCGCAGATGCTATTGTACATTAAGTTATAGATATGTTTGTCTTAGAGATAGTAAGGAAAAGTGAAAAGGAAAAATGTATGATGTGGTAAATTGTGGATGTATGGCTTGCTGTGCTTTTAGGATAAACTGGGTCATAAGTAAACCTTCCACTTTGTTTGGAATCTTCTTCTCCTCATGAGTGTTTAGAAGCTTTGTTTGGAATCTACGTCTCTTCATGAGTGCTTAGAAGCTACCTATCTCACCATAAAGCATTGTTGTTGCTGCCCAATATTGTATGTCATACGTAAACCTTAATTGTTCCCTGTTATTAATTTTCCCCGTTTTTCTGCAATATATTATATATTTAACCTGACATTTTATTTTTTATTCTCTTTTAAACAGTATTCCTAACTTTCTTCTTGAAAAAGCAGGTTGTGGAATTTGAACTAATTCATTGTATATAATTTTTTTTTCTTTTAATTACCACACCAAAACCCCACTAAACAATCCCAGTCCAGTCCCTGTAATAGTCCAACTCTTGCTAAATTGGAGCTATTTGAGAAAACAAATGCTTAACTGTTTGCACTATCTAAGATGTTTGATATTCTATTTTGTTGGCTGGGATAAGTTAGCTGAAACTCTTACATTTGGTTGTCTATGACTATAAAATTCTATATCTTCACTTTAGTTTTCTTCAATACTGTATTATTTAAAACCAGGTTCTATATGCTATGGTTGAAAGAAGTTTGTGGTCTTTTTTTATTTAAGGTGTTCTAGGGGAATTAATTGATTTTTTTTTTTAAGCTTAAGGAATTGTTGACTGTGTTTTCTTACATCTTCCATTTATACATGTGGTTTTCCTTGATCTTGAACTGATTTTTCAGATACCTGGAGAAAGGATGTTAAACTTTGTGACATTGAAGATGCAATCAACTCTGCAGCACCAGGAAAAATAAGAGTCGTTTCTGTTTCCAAGGTAACATTTGCTCTTGAACGGGGTAGTTTTTTCTTTGTTTATAATTGTAACTGACACAAAATCACCTATTATTTGTAAGATTTGGATTTTAATTATTATTATCGTAGGTATCACGAGTATTCCATCCTAACTTCTCAGCAAAATGGAGGCGGTATTTGTATATTTTTCCTCTTGATGATGGAGAAAATAGGAAAGAAAGCAATGGCAGTGAGCTGCAGGTTGAGAATTTCTTTAATAATGAAAATTTTGGTCAGCAGACTGATGGACATGGTGAAAATGTCGAGAACGAACTTATCAGTGATGAGGGTATACTTGAAAGTAGTAGGAAACCAAGAAGGTTTTCTGTTAGCCGCGTTAATATGCTCCTAGAGAAACTGGAAGGAAAGTTATTATCCTACAAGATGTTTGCACGCGATACTAAAGCCTCAAGAAACACGTAAGAAATTAATTGTATCTGTAGTTTGAGAAACTACTTGTCTGAATAGTTGTGTTGTAAATAAATAAATATATCTTTTGTTAATAATATTATTTACTAGATATGAATTTATCACTAGCTTATGCCTGTCAGATATGAAAACTGTAATATTCTTTTATCTTGTTTTCTATAACATATGATAATGTCATTGCACTCATGTACTGGATATTGGATCATATAGGATATAACTAAACTTTTCTTGGTGGGCCTTGAACATGTGTTTGAGGTAATTGAATAAATAATTAATTTCCAATGACCAATCTGCTTCATTTGAAAGATGAAGCAGCTTAAAACTCTTACTATTCACTTGGAAGGCCACTGTTTTCCACTAGACATGATGAAATCATTTGAGTTGGCAAATTCCCATCTCATTATCAAGTGGTGTGAAATGTAATTCCAAGAAACGCTTTTATGTTTTATTCTATCTTTTCTCGTCTCTTTCTGCACCTTTACTCCAAAGATTAGGTGGTTTTTAGACTACATCATTTTATTATTTATTTTCTACTTACTTCTATTTTAGTCAACTTGACATTTAGGTGCTATGTGATGATTACTGGAATTAGTCTGCTTGTTTTATTTGTTTTTCGTTGGAATTCATTATTTATTTTCAATTCATGTTTGAATATTTGGTTATTGGTACTAAAGTCACTGGACCTGATTTTTGTAAAGCTGAGTTGAGTCCAAGTTTATGTGGGGCTTGGGAACCAAACATATTTTGTTGGCTCAAGATCATTGCATTGTGTTAATCTAATATGCATTAGGGAATAACTAGGTTACCTGAAGATGTTACTAATATTTCTAGATATTTTCGCTGATCTTCTAATGTAATTTCTTCTTGCAACATCCTTTCTGTTTCAGAGGTCCACCGACGGAGTGTTTCCTATACCATGCTCGAGCCACAGAAGCCATATTACCTTATTCTGTAAAGGTATTCCATCATTAACTGTCTTGCTTTGTTTAATCTGCCCAGGAACACAGATTTCTACATGCAGAAATTACTTGATGGGTCAACTAAGTAGAAGTTAAAATAGTGATTGAAAATGGTTTGCATTGTAAATTGTACAAGATAATAATCTTTTGCATTGAAAAAGAAACAAATGTAACCATGTTTCTTTTCCCACCTACATTGTTAAGTAATGTAGCCTTAATTCTATTTCCTAAAATGTAAAATATTAAGATACATTAAACACTGGTAGAAGTATATCTACTCTGATGCACAACTTAATGCTATGTCATTATTGTTTAATTCTTTCAATAGTTTTTTATTGTTGAAGTAGATGCTTCCTTTTTTGCATTTAGGCTGTTCAATTGGTTTTTCTTGGTGGGTAATTTGGGATTTTGGAATTACTGTGCATTGAATCACTGGGGATTATTTCAATTGGACATCAGATAGTATAAGCTAATCCTTGCCAGGAGAAGGATGGGTTTACCTTTTGCAATTGGCCAAAATGATTTGTCAATTGAAAGCATAGAAAGCATCCAGTCAAAAGTTGCCTTGACATGTAAACGTGCCTACTTTGTTTCATTGCGCTATGGATCATTAGTATCTCCATGATAAGGCTTTAAGCATCTTGCATGGAAAATCGGATGGAATTTAAGTTGAGGACACTTCCACCTTGTATGAGATGTTGCCCATCTTTTTGATGATTGAAAATGGCCCCCCTTACTTCATTACTAACCCTTGTGTAGTGTTCGTGTAGTCTTGTGCTGTTGGGGCAAGATTTTCACGAACCACTTGTACTTAGCATCAACCCACTTCTTATTCAGTTTGTTGGGCTGTTGAGGTATGCCTGCGCAACGTCATTTTGCTCATACCCTGACTTAGCAATTTTATACGCTACTGGGCTACTAGCTTTGCAGTTGGGATTAAGCATGTGGGATGTGATAGGTTGTTGCCCAGTAGCTAGCTCAAATTGATTGCTGTTAGTGGTTTTACTCCACTGTAGGTCATAAACAATTGAACGTCTAGTAGTTGTGCAAATCATGCTGAGTGGTGCTCATGAAGCACAAGAAGTATAACTTCATTAAAGCATTCACCTGAAATGTTACAACTCAGGCATTCCTAAAATTTCATTGGCTATATTTCTCCACATGGAGTCTTAACATCTTCTGGATGCTTTTCAAAGGATTAGTTGTTATGAGTTGTCATTAGTTGGCATTTTATATATATATAATGCATACCTAAGGTTATGAGAATTATAAGAGGCTATTCTCATATGTTAGAATCTCATGATTCCTGGAAATATTGGTGGCATCCCCTTAGATGAGTTTACACTTGTTTCAATTTTAGTTGTTCATCATACGTAATTTTAAGTAAATAAGGGAGGCATTATTTGGCGAAACCATCTAAGCAAATAAATTCTCAAAGCTCATGTATTCTCTCTCTTTGAGTAGTTTGTTTAAGTCTAAGTTTGAGTGAATGTAAACTTAGTGCCAAGGCTAGCAGAGTTGAGCTTCTAAGGTTGCATGGAAAAATTAGTTTGTGGCAGTTGGTCTTATAGCCAGCCGAAGTTGTCAGTTGCATGTGGGCCCCTAATAACATGGTCATTGCACCCAAATAAGGGATTCTTTTCTCATCAGATGTTGGTCTTCCAAGGGCCATTAAGGATGGACAATATTGACTAGGTAGGCTAATGAAAGATGGTCTGATGTGACAAGTCATTATGTGATTAGGTGGTTGAGAATGTCACAACCCCACATTGGATAAAAGTTTTGTTGGTCTTGGACTTATAAGGATATGTATGTAATATCACCTAACATGCTAGTATTTTAGGTTGATGGCAAGCATTTGGCATGTGAGGTGTGACATAAGCAGGACATACAATTGTGCAATTACCTTTGTCTAGGAATATAATCCGGGTTAGTTTATCAATTGTATCATTCCAGAATGTTTCTAAACCTTATTTTTGATGAACTGTAAGTTCTTCTTATGGCAGATTTACCATGCTTTTTATTTTTTTGAAAAAACAAGGCGGCTTCATGTCTTCTAAAACAATTTTTATTCTCAGGTTTCATGCTTCCACTAAATACTGGATTTTCAAATTTGCTGTTTTTGATTTCTCATCTTATTTGTATTCATGGGTATGTACATGTACCTGCATGTTCTTTCCCTTGAATATTCCTTTTTGATGAATCAGATGTGAAATTAAAAATAAAAAGTTCAAAAGTTGATTATTAGTATACTTCTCTGTGTTGACTCAAAAAATGTTGAGATTTCTTTAACTAATA
This sequence comes from Melia azedarach, assembly GCA_028052125.1. Taxonomy (NCBI): domain Eukaryota; kingdom Viridiplantae; phylum Streptophyta; class Magnoliopsida; order Sapindales; family Meliaceae; genus Melia; species Melia azedarach. Next base: position 11,510,336 of record CM051403.1, read on the forward strand.
CTGCTTTTATTTGTCATAGGATCAAGGGGACGGAAGAAAGGTTATGTGCGTTGAGCTGGTTGCTAATCGCTTCCTCCGCAAGGTTCACAATTCACTTGCTTACTTGTCATTTTATTCTCTTCTTTTAGAAGAATGACTGATCCTACTGATCAGAAAGATATAATAAAGCTGCAAAAGCTGTTGTTGGCATCCTACTGACTGGATTTCTATTCAGCTGCCCATTTAGTTTGTTTCCCTGTCAGCTCTAATGGCTTATCTCATTAGTGTTTTCCGTCTATTGTATCATGTTCTTGGTGGGCACTATATGTAATAGATGGTGCGGGTGCTTGTCGCCACGTCAATCAGGGAAGCAGCTGCAGGTGCAGAAGATGATGCATTGCTGAAGCTGATGGATGCTACATGTAGACGTGCCACGGCTCCCCCAGCACCGTCTGATGGCCTCTGTCTTGTTGATGTCGGATATACGAATTTTGATCCACAAAATTCCCTTATCCTGTAAGGTCTTTTTTCTTTCTAAATCTTATCAATGCTGGCTAGATGAAATATGATTTTTAAGTAGATTCCATGCACAGTGTAGGATCCAGTGATTCGAATTACTTGATAGATGGAATATAATTTTGGGCCATATTCAATATTTTCAAGAGTAATAGGACACCTTAGCTTTCATTTGTAGCTTGCCTCTGTATGTTTTTCTGATTTTAATTAGTTTACTCTACCATTGAGATTTGACATATGCATTGTGAAAAGTGGTTTATGGAATTATTCTAAACTTCTATCACTTCTTTTTAACTTTCAATTTACAATTTCTACTGAGATGATTGTAAGTACTCCTGTTAATTTTATAATGGATTTGTAGGGTGCAAACTTGTTAAAGTTCCACATGCAAAATTTCTTGGGCTAAACCTTTTGAATATTTACTTGGACAATTGATAAGATGTGATTCATTGGTAAGAATCCAGTTCCACATTAACATACCTCTTTTCTTGGGATAATACAAATTGTTTGAGCTTGCTTTTGTATATATCAAAGTCAAACGCAAATCCATTTGCTTTTGTTGAGTGAGAAGTGAGAAAAAAGGCTCTAAGTTTGATGTGATGAGGTTGAGTGTGTTGAAGAAAATACTAGAGGTTACACGGGTTGATTCGAAGGTGTTTGACTTGCTAAAAGTAGACATAAAATGAGTGTATTATTAGTCCTCATAAAGAAAAGGAGAGTGTGAAAGATCCTTTCAAAGAGAGAGGACTTTTCTGTTTTCAGTAGGTGAGAGAATGTATGTACCTCTCCTTCTGACTTGGATTAAAATATATTCATATCTCCTTTTTAGGTTTATGGCCTTGTGCACGTGCACATGTTAAAAGAGTGTTAGAGAGCTTGTACATGTGTTAAACGAAGTATTAAACAAGTTGTTCACCAAGAAATAATAAAATTGGTATTTCTAGAAGGAAGGTATTACAAAGGTTCCTTTTCCTATTCAGTAATAATTGTGTTTTGCTTGGGTGATCTCAAAATAGGTATCTTGGTGAGTATTGAGTAAAGAGCATTGTTGTTTGTAGCCTTTTGCATAGTAACATATCAACCTTAAATGATCATTGTGGGGGTGTTGTTTCTCTTGTCTTATTGCAAATCCAAGGTCACAAACCTAAAAACATAAAATCTAAACATTTTCAACGCTTTAATAATTTGTTGGGCTTGAGCAATTGCCATGGATGTAGACATCTTAAAAACAATGGGATTGAGGGGGGAGCCTCACCATCCTTTAGGTCAATAACAAATTTTCATCAGGCTCAGGAAACCAAGAGTAATAGGTTTTGAAATTTGAAACCTCTTTCTCAACGCCATTAGATCCTTTATTCTCCCCCACATACATGGCATGGGTTAGCCTAGATAGTGTTTCTTCTCGGTGGGGGTACAAGGGATAGCATTAATGGGTACTTTAACTTGGTGGCACTCCTAAGGGAAGAATCGACAAGAAAGTCTTTCTAGATTATTCTCGTTCATGACTGTTAGAATCCTATTAGTAAAATGTTAAAGAATTTTTTTTTGATATATTATAATTCTATTAGTATTTAATTAAGAATTTATTGAAATGTTATCAGGAATATAATTTGCGGTTCTAGTACACCCAATATATTTTTATTAGAAAAAAAATTTACCGTCCAAAATATTCCTGAAAAAGGCTCACAGAATGTGAGAATTTCTACTAGCTAGGCTGATAGGAATTGAACACACTCCCTCTAAAGCTGTTCTGATGGCTCTAAGTTGAGAAATTAAAGAGCATCAAAAGAGAGACAAAAATTGAACAAAGTTAATTGACTTTTTATATCAATTTTAAAAAAGAAATTAATTTAATTTTTGACATCCAATAATATGTTGTATTTTTATAACTGAATAAAATTTCAAAAAGTTGAGGAAACGAAGCTGGTTTACTAAATTTATGTTTAAATTGAAGTGTTTATGACTTTTATGACTAAATTAATGGGCGGTTAGCAAATATTAACTGTAAAGTATAACAAGTTTAAAGTGTTTCTTAAATATTTTAATTGTTTTCGACATTCAAAAATTCGAGAATCTAACTGATGGAATTGAATCACGTTAAATTACTAAATTGAAGGGGTGGTTGCCATATAATATAACTATAAGCAAAAGATGATGTTTATAGAATATTTTAGTTATTGTAATTTTCAAAGTTGTACCAAGCATAATACTTGCTAATTAATAAATTTTAATTGTTTGACGAGTAAAATAAAGTATTTGGAATATTTTGGTCGTTAATATTTTCGGAAATATTATTTTAGTTGACATGTTTTATATATTCAATAAAAATACTCTTAACATAACATAAGAACATTAATAAAAATTATTACTTAAGTTTAATTTTCTCGGTCAATATTATTTAGGTTCCTTGATCAAACTTTAGTTAAGAGTGGTGATTTTCAATTTATCCCAAACGATATCGATAATCTTTAATTCGATTTTAAAATTTATGAAAGTCATTATATCATTCCACACGTTAATTTTTATCCTTATTTTTAAGGACTAAAAGGATAAAATTATAATTTATAAATTTAATTAATAAAAAATAATTCTTGATTTTTTCTCCTTTCTCATCTTTTTCCTCTGTTTCTTTTTCTTCTCCTCATTTCTTTTTTCAAGATTAAGAAGAGATTGCAATGAGATTAAAACAACTTGAAATTAGTTATTTGATACTCTCAATTCAAACATAAAAAAAGAACTTGGTACATAGTAAAATCAATTTATTCGAATCAATTTCATTCATAACTTATAAATCAATATTAATTTCATAATCTTAGCAATAAAATCAATTAAATGAAACTTAAAATAAAAAGAAAAAAGAAAAAAAACCCAAAAATCTTCTCTAGGAAAAAAACCCCAAGAACAAAATTGTCCCAAGTGGCCTTTCATGGTTGTGCCAATTTCAATCTCTCTTGGATAAAAAAAAATAGGAGAGAATCGGAAAAAAAAAAAGAAAATTAGGAGAGAAAGAGACTAGGGAAGAAGAAGAAGAGGAAGAAAAAAGAAACAAAGGAGGAAGAGGAGGAAATGAGTTTAAGTTTATAAAATTATACTTTTACCTTTTTAGTTGTTAAAGATAAGGATGAAAGTTAACATGTAGTATGATGTTTTCCATAAATTTTGGGATCGGACTAAAATTATTAATATTAGTTAAGATACATTAAAAAATACCTCATCTCACTAAGTTGACAGAAGTTTAGTAAACAAATCTAAAGAATATTGATCCAAATAATTTGGATCTAAATAATGATTTTAATAATATTAGAAATATTTTTATCTAATATTATTTGCAACATGTCAATCAAAATGATAGTTCTTAAAATATTAAGGACTAAAATAAAATTATCCTATAGAGTATTTAAAACTCTTCACGATGATAAAAATTAAATATAAGCACACGTTTAATTAATATTTGTGGCTAAATAAAAATGAATATTAATTAGACATTAATTATTATATTTTCAAAATTAAATTAGAGCAGACATCATTGGTTAGGAAACACAATCTATGTAATATCTAGAAGGATTGTCTGTCTTTAACTAACATTCAGTTGCGATGAAGTAAAAGCAAAGTCAAGAACAAAAGCAGATAAAACCTGTATTATTTTTTTTATTTTTTGGTTAAAGAAAGAAAGAAAGGAAAGTCTGTAAAATTTTAAAGGCTATGCGGAGATTTCTGAAAGGAAATGGAATAAACCACGAATAGAGAGAAAGGGAAGAAGACTCTGTCAACCATAGAAAACAAACTCAGCCCTTTTGATTTTTTTACGTACGTAGGCTTTTTGGAAAAACAAACACAAACCTCAATATTAGAGAGAGACCCTATTCTTAGCATACCTTTTCTCTTTCTCTAATGCCATCAAAATTCAGCCTTCTTCTGAATCTCCCTCTCTTACCCCAAAGATCGAATTAACACCAATTCACCATTGCTGCAGCCCCTTCTCTGAAGGAAGGGCGCGCTCGACGCCCCCTCCCCCATCTGGCCCTGGCCCCTCCTCGTCTCTGCGCCAATAGCTAGCTAGCTAGCTATCTCGTAATTATTAATAAGTACTATGCCATGGCGTTTAAAGACAAACCTTACCTGTTTCTTCTTCTTTTTCTTCATTTAACAAGTTTGTTTTGTGTTCCATCTTTGAGCCTTACTGATACCCAAGTCCTTCTTACTTTGAAGAATTCTTTGTCTGATTCTTCTTCTTTGGCCAATTGGGTGGACTCTACGCCGCCATGCAACGAGAAGGCTGCCAACTGGAATGGTGTTATTTGTAATAAAGGTACCGTTTGGGGTCTACAACTTGAAAACATGGGCCTTACAGGAAATATTGATATTAATATTCTCAAGGAATTGAAAGATTTGAGAAGTATTTCTTTGATGAATAACATGTTGGAAGGTCCCATGCCGGAATTGAACAAAATCGGTGCCTTGAAATCGGTGTATTTGTCTAATAATAAATTTTCTGGGGAGATTCCTGCGGATGCATTTGATGGTATGTCTTCTTTGAAGAAGGTTTATTTGTCGCAGAATGGGTTTACAGGTCCAATTCCTTCATCTTTGGCTCGCTCTTCTAAACTTGTCGAATTGGGTCTTGATGGGAACAAATTTGATGGTCAAATACCCGATTTCAATCAGAATTTCCAGGTTTTTAATGTTTCTAATAATGCATTGGATGGCTCTATTCCCCCAAGCCTCTCCAGATTAAGCCCTACCTCCTTTTCAGGTGCTCATTCCTTCATTTATTCATTATTTAACTACTCTTTCTCTCTCTTTTTTATGTATCTTCTTTTTTTCATACATAATTTGGTTTTTTTCTTATATTATATACAAAACTTACACTTTAATTCTCTGGTTATTTATATATATGCAGGGAATAAGGGTCTATGTGGTGCACCATTGACAGAATCATGCAATTCGCCCAGCCCCAGCCCCAGCCCCAGCCCTATCCCCAGTCCCATCGCCGCCAGTCCCGGTAACAACGCCAACCCCGCCACTAACGCCCCCAATACCAATACAAACTCTCCCCCAAGCCCTCCACCCGATTCCGGTTCCAAGGATGATTCTGGTTCTTCTACTGTGACAATTGTATCTGCAACAGTAGCTTCGGTAGTAGCAGTAGCAGCTATCATTTTTGCAGTCTTCTTCGTTCTTCGCAAGAAACAAAGAGAAGAATCATCAATAGAAGATCCGGTACCTTCAAACCTTCAGAAGAAATCGGGTATAAGGGAATCACTGGAAACGCCATCTCCAAGTTCAACGGAGGCTGTGGTGGGCGGCGGCGGCAAGAAATGTGAAACGACGAAGCTTTCATTTGTGAGAGACGATCGAGAGAAGTTTGATTTGCAGGACTTGCTAAGAGCTTCTGCGGAAATACTTGGAAGTGGTTCGTTTGGATCTTCTTACAAGGCGGCACTCTGCGGTGGGGCGACGATGGTAGTGAAGAGATTTAAGCAAATGAATAATGTTGGAAAAGAAGAATTTCAAGAGCATATGAGAAGATTAGGAAGGCTGAGACATCCCAATTTGCTTCCTCTTGTTGCTTATTATTATAGGAAAGAAGAAAAGCTTTTGATTGCTGACTTTGTTCAGAAGGGAAGCTTGGCAGTTCATCTTCACGGTATAAATTCCTCTTTTCTTCCTCCTGAATACACATATAAAATTCTTCTCTCTTGTGTAGTTTCGTGATTTTCTTTTTCATAGTTAGAGACGTATTGAGAGTTTCACATCATTACTATAACCTTCCAAAAATAATTCTTCAATAACATTCTTTCAGGTTATCAAGCTATGGGGCAACCAAGTCTTGATTGGCCAACGCGATTGAAGATCATCAAAGGAGTAGCAAAGGGATTGGCATACCTATATAAAGAGTTGCCAAGCCTAATATCTCCACACGGTCATCTCAAATCGTCAAATGTTCTTCTCAATGAATCCTTGGATCCTTTAATGAATGACTACGGACTCATTCCTGTAATCAACCAAGAAAGTGCTCAAGAACTCATGGTTGCCTATAAATCCCCAGAGTCAATCCACACAGGCCGAATTACGAAGAAGACAGATGTGTGGGGCTTCGGGATATTGATACTGGAAATCATGACAGGAAAATTCCCAGCTAATTTTTTGCAACAAGGGAAGAAAAGTGATGTGGATTTGGCAAGTTGGGTACATGCAGTTTTAGGTAATTCTACTCCTGGAGAAAGCAGAAATGAAGTGTTTGATAAAGACATGAGAGATACAAGAAACGGTGAAGGTGAAATGATGAAGCTATTGAAAATAGGGTTGGCTTGTTCTGAAGTGGAGGTGGAGAAGAGATTGGATTTGAAAGAAGCTGTGGAGAGGATAGAAGAGATAAAAGAAAGGGATCCAGATGAAGATTTCTATTCTTCATATGCTAGTGATGCTGATTTCGATGTAAGATCTTCAAGAGGAAAGTCTGATGATTTCACTTTCTCTTAAATTGTGAGAGACAATAAAATACATACAGAATTAATCCATGGAACTGAGCTGAGCTGAGATGACAGCTGATGAATTTCTTATAACACCTTCAAATTGGAATGCATGATTAAATTAATCTGGCGATCGATGACCTTTTCCTTTTTTCTTTTTTTTTTTTTTGCATGTTACAATGATGGATCACTGGTTGATGAATGGTGAGTAGTAAATGATGTGTTACTGTAGAATTACACTTAAACTTACCCCAGGAAATTTTCCAAGAAAAGAATATTGCATGGCTACTAATGCTACGTACGTCTAACTGAGATTTAATTTTTGATAAGTTTTTCTAGATCCATCAAAGAAAAAAATTTTAAAAAAATAAAAAAACAAAAGAAAATTGAAAGATTGGAAAGCGAAGGTGGGATGAAATTGGGTCATGAATGGCTGTTCATTTATGAGTTGTCAGTGTATTATTTGTTAAAACAAGCAATAAGATGGGAGAATACAGTGGAGTTGACTTGAGTTTGACATTATAACCCTAATCTCTCTTTCTCTCTCTCTCTCTCTCTCTCTCTCTCTCTCTCTCTCTCTATATATATATATATATATATATATATAAATATGATCCCATGCACTTTATTTTCTTTTTTGTTTAATGGGTATCACATGATCATATCATATCAAAATCATATCGGAGACTCAATTATATTATGTTTTCATACCATGGCTTCATCAAATAAATTGATTTTTATAATTAAATAAATATATAGTAAACTACATATCTTTTTATTCATTTCTATATAGGACCCATATATAATTCAACTTGTTTTGTAATATTAAAATTTTCTAATCATAATATAAGAGTTTATATGCAAATTAGTATAATTTATAAATGGATATGCATTTCACTTACTTTAATAGGTGTTATTATTAACTTATTTAATATAAATAAATAAACTACCTCTATACTTAAGAAATTATAAAAAATACTTTGGATATTATTATTGCTTTTATGTATTTTTAGTGTTTAAATAATAATATTACACATTTTATTGTATAAAAGAGTTACCAACTAGTACTCATTTCATTTTGGTATATTTATCTTCTTTCTCTTCTAAAAAATAGAAGAAGTTTGAGTACCCACAATTTCGTCTATGCACTCCCAACAAATTTTTAACTTATATTAATAGATTACTATATATGTATTGTGTAATATTAAAAAATAAATAAATAGAAATTTCAAATTCTTTTATAATAAGGTGAATATAAACAACTTCTAACACATATTTGACTATAATATTTTCTAAAATTGTAGTAAAACTCTAAGTTCTTCTATAATAAAAATAAAAATGTAACAATATTTGACTATAAAAAAAATAGGGAATAAGTAGTCAATTCATTAAGACAATTTTTTTTTTATTTAGAAGCATTGGAAATTATGCTGATAATAAAAAATTTTAACTTTTTTTTCTTTGGTGAAATGTCTATATCTTTAAAAGAATATATTAAAGAGAGTTATGAAATATGTTCACAAATTACTTTGCAAATAAAAACATTAGAAATGACAATTTTCTAATAACAATTTAATAAACACAAATATCTAAATTAAACAATAAAAATAAATAAATTGATTTTCACTGATATCAAATATATACAAATAAATGAATTTTTCAATACGTAATATCATTATTCATTATTTTTCACCATCTTTAATTTCTGTAAATATGTTTTTATCTTAACAAAACATACCAATATAACAGCAGGCACTTATTGAGCCAAATATCATAACAAATATATTACATATATTCTCACATCATACCTTGTTCAATAAGTTTTAATTAATTTGTTTGAGGAAATGGGAATTGATCCTATATATAAATTCTAGTACTAGCCATATATATAATTAATAAACTAAATTAATTAATTAATCTAAACAGATTTAGTTTTAGGGTTAAATTAAATGATCGATATATATCTAATACACAGTAAATGATAGAAGAGTGTGATTTGTCAAGATATGGTTGGTGATTTGACTGGATATGTATATATAAGAGTAGATTTATTTTGGTTTATTCCTTTTATAAGGTCAGCATATCCTAACTGCCCTCGAATCATGCTCGACTCTCTAACCAATTAGTGTTCGTTCCAACCTTAATTACACCATTAACATCCTTCTTTTCTCTTAATTTGCTTCATTATTTAGCGAATATAAATGCTTAATTTGATCATCATCTCACCATCACTGTTAATTAATTGCTTAATTGTTGATGTTTCATTCATGCATGCAGTCTGCAGTTTGATATCTTGACTTGCTGGTGAATGAGAGATGTTGAATCCAACAGAGAATGAACAACAGCAACAGCAACAACAGAGAGAAGGAAGGGAGAGGTTGATTTCTGTAGCAATTGACAAAGATAAATACAGCCAACATGCTCTCAAATGGGCTGCTGATAATATTCTCAGCGGACGCCAAATTGTGAAACTTGTTCATGTTATTCAAAGACCACCTATCCATCATCACTTTCCAGGTCTCTAATTCAGAATTGAATTCTACCAAATTTAATTAGCATCGAATGGTTAATTAATTAATCTTTCGGATGCTTTGCTTTCATCAATTTCTTCTTGCAGTTGGGAATAATGAAGAGTTGATTGAACAACAACCCGATCTTCAAACCATGGAACTCTTCCTTCCTTTTCGCTGCTATTGCACCCGCAGACATGTAGGTTCATCAATTTTCTCCTCTCCTGCTGCTTCATTATTAGTTCGTGTAATTAAGATTCTGAGATTAATTAAACTACGAAAGCCAGAGAATTTAATTGTCATTAATTCTGAACGCACACAATTTGATTTCATATATTAGATACAATGTGAACTTGTTGTACTGGAGCGTCAGGATGTAGCAAGAGCTCTAATAGAATATGTTTCCCAATATGGAGTGGAAACTTTGCTGCTTGGTGCATCATCTAAGACTGGTCTCACCAGGTAATTAAATAATTAATTAATTTCCAATTATTAATTAATTTCAATTGGTAGGTAATAATCTATAAATTAATAAGCAAATCAATGAATTAACTAAAAGCTTTAATGGAAGGATATATCATACATAATTATACCAATTTTCTTTACTTCATTTGTAATTAAATCCTTTTTTTTTTTTGGGTGGTTGATTTCAGACTATTCAAGACTTCAGAAATTCCAGGCACAGTATTGAAATGGGCACCAGATTTCTGCAATGTATATGTAATTTCAAAAGGAAAGTGTAATGCTTTAAGATCTGCAACTCGTCCTGTCCCTCTAACCCTATTTGCAGAACCTCTCACTCCACGAATTATGGCTGAAGAAGCAGCAGCAAGTGCTGCAGAGTATGCATTCCTATGTTAATTTCTTATATATTTGTTAGGGTTTCATATGATTTTCAGTCTCTGAATGCTTTAATATTTATATATATATATATATATGATTGATTATGTAGAAGAAGCTACGATGAGTTTTCAACTCCAGAGTTGGATACCTCGTTTACAAGCTCAGCAAGGCTGAGTACTGATAGCTCATTCTTCGCCTTCTATGAAAACCTGGGACTTGATAACATGGAGAGTAGTAGGCACTTTGATCATCTTCCTTCACAAAACTTGGGATCCAACAGGCCTTCTTCTGTTAATCTAACCTCTCTTCCTGAGTTGCAATCACACCCTTTCGACTGTGGAAGATCTTCTTGTTCGTCACAGACTATGGTAACTACTGATCGATTAATCATTATTACTTCCTTCGCTTTCGAGCAGTAGATATGCAGTTAATTACGTGTTAATGGTTGAAATTTGCAGGACGAAATCGATGATAAGATGAGACGGCTTAAGATTGAGCTAAAGCAAACAATGGATATGTACCATGCAGCTTGCAAAGAAGCACTTACAGCAAAACAGAAGGCAATTGAGCTGGAAAAATGGAAAATGAAAGAAGAGAAGAGACTGAAAGAAGCACAGCTATCCGAGGAGAGGGATAAAGCAAAGTTCAAAGCAGCCATTGAAGCAGCAGAAGCAGCACAAAAAATTATAAATGCAGAAGTGCAGAAGAGAGTGAATGCAGAAATGAAAGCAATCAAAGAAGCTGATGAAAAGACAAAGTTATTAGATGCTTTAGGGCAATCCCATCTAGTTCTGAAATACCAAAGCTTATTCCATATTTTGGTTGTTTTGTTTTTTTTTTATTTTTATTTTTATTTTGCTGTATTTAGAATGAAGTTTTAGCCCTAAAAATAAATTAACTAATTACAATAATTGATGAATTGATCGAGTTTGGTATGATTATTAATTAATCAGTGTTTAAGAAAATAAAAGTGCTAAACATATTCTATAACTCTTTTAATTACTTCACACTTTGTATAAACTATTTTTCTCCAACTATAAAACTATAAATTATTAAATTTGATCTTTCCCTTTTGTGAGTTTCAAAAATAGAGTAATTACGTACATAAGTTTGACAAATTTTAATATTAAAATATTGTGAGAATATATAATAATCGTAACATAATATATAATTATATTTTTTGTTAAAATAATCATATTACAAAAAAAAATTTAAAAATTAAATTAAATATAATCATAAATTATTCAATAATATATAATTTTAATTTTTTGTTACAATGATCATATTGCAACAAAAAAATTTAAAATAAAATTAGATGTAATCATAAATTATTTAATAAGTAAATTTTTTAGAAGTAACTCCTCCTTTGTAGAAATTGGTCATTATAAAATAAACAAATTAATTTTTTTTTTGTCAAATACAAATTTAATAAAAATTATAAAATAAATAAGTCATTATTTTCCGATAGCAATCCCGGACGGGTGCAAAGAAAATATTATTTATTTTGATCGTATTGGGAAATTATACGGCCGCTGTTAAGTTTGGAAAGGACAAAAGTGCCCTCCGAAGATGGTGAATGAATGTATGCATACATTTACTTAAAAACACTAAATTTGGAAGGCCAGCATCGTAATTTTAGAATTACCCTTGTTAGTATCTTAAATTTGTTCTTAGAAGAGTCCAAATAGGTAAACAAAAATTAACAAATTTACACCTGTTTATCCTCTTGTATATCAGTATTGCAACAACAATTGAAAAAATCAAACTAGTTCATTGTAACAAAATAATTTCTCAAACCTTCTATTATTTTTTAAAAAAATATTTAAAAATAATAATAATTACCACGGTAAAAGTTGGTTTTGTTGTTATGATAACACTTAATAATTGTTAAGAGGATTTTTCAGAAATAGCAAAACTAACAAACTTCCTCCACCATCAAGGGTTTTTCTTGGAGCCAGTTATAGAGATAGCAACAAAACACTGTTGGCAAAAGTGTTGTTTTGTTTTTATAAAACATTCACACTGCTGGTTTAATTTCAATTAAAGTTGAAGAAGAAGAAGAGAACTGCAATTCCTGAACTCAAGACAGAAACTAAACAAATTAAAAACAGGAGACATGTCTAGAAGGAATACAAAGGAAGAGAGTGTTGCAGTGGCAATAGACAAGGACAAAAGCAGCCAATATGCTCTCAAATGGGCTGTTGATCAACTTCTTTCCAGAGGACAAGTTCTTACTCTTCTTCATGTTAAAACAAAAGTTTCTTCTGTTCCCTCTCCATGTAAGTGTGTTTGTTTCTCTCCATCTTCTTCAACCTTTTGTTTTGGTTTGTTTCAGAATTCAATATGATGTATTGTAATATATATATATATATGATGCAGCTGGGAGCCCTGTTTCTATATCTAAGGTCAATGATGATGTTGCTAGGACATATAAACAACAATTTGATAACCAAACCAAAGAGTTGTTCCTTCCTTTCCGTTGCTTCTGCACAAGAAAGGATGTAAGTTCATTTCTGTTTTTCATTCCTGAGATTTTTCTAAAAACTTCGGATCAGAAACCCTTTGAACAAAGAGTTGCATTGATCAACGATTTTTTGTTGTTCAGCAATTCTTTGTACAAACAACTCAAGGTCTGATACGATTTTAACAAAATGTGAATGCTATGTCTTCTAGCTACACAAAGATGTCAAAAAGAAGTTAAACTTTTCATGTATTATCTTTGTAACAGATAAAATGCAATGAAATCGTACTGGAAGACACGGATATAGCAAAAGCCCTGATTGACTATGTTTCAGCATACTCGATTGAGACTTTAGTACTTGGTGCACCATCAAGGTCCGGCTTGGTCAGGTAATTTCTTCTCCTGTGCCAGAAAACGCAAGTGTATTGAGAAATCAATAGACGGATTATGCAAGAAAGTTTCAAATTCTGGTGAAATTACGCATATTCAGTTTGCAACTATTTGGACATTCGAATATTCCCTAACAAACTAATATCATATAAGGAATTGGGTTAGTGGAAAATCAATCATGTTGATTGTGTCACCATGTTTCACAGAAGATTCAAAACCACAGATGTTCCAAGTAGTGTGTCCAAAGCCGCACCAGAATATTGCAACATCTATATCATTTCCAAAGGAAGGATCTCATCTGTGCGGTCTGCAACCATGCCAGTACCTGTAAAAGCTCCCCCTCACAATCAGCCACAGAGCCAACCTAATCACATTCCAGATCTAGTTGAACATAGTATGAATACCCAAAGATCGAGAGGTTTGCTTCTCTAATATTAGCATCCTGTTACTCCAAAATTATTCTACTATATTTTATTATCACTCACATGGGTTCCTGTTATTGCAGCTGAGCGAAGACCACTTCCAGTTGCCGACCTGAATGACGAAATGGAAATCAAGTAAGTTAGAATAGTTCTAACCATTTAATGGCTACAAACAACGACAACCCATTTAATCAAACTATTTTAGATCCAAATGGAAACAATATTATTTCTTTTACTTAAATAAACCAACAGGTAGATGTTCTGCCGATGTTGATCTATTCAACATCAATATCCAGCATCTTTCTTTGCCATCCAAATCTCAAATAGGTAGAATTCCATTCTTAATCGGATACATCATTTCCCATGGCTACTATTTTCCTAACATCAACTTCATTATTAGTTAGTCAATGTAACCTAAAATTGACTACTACCTTTATGAAGCAAAGCTTTGACCACAGTATTGATATATTGAATGCTTCCAACATTCTTTTAAGGTAGTATTGAATTGTAATCACATTTACAGTTCAAGTGCCATATTTATAATACCGAGAAAGAGAGGCAAAGTAAACACAAATGATTTTTTGTTGGCTATAATAAAGAAGTTTATACTAATTGAATAAATTGACCTGATAACAACTGTAACAGATCACCTTTCTTAAGAGGAAAAGCTTCCATCCCTAGATACGAGCCTTCAACATCAGAATCGGACATCTCATATGTGAGCAGCGGAAGACCAAGTACTGATCGCATGTTCCCTTCTGTCTATGACAACATGGAAAATGGAACGCCTCGACTTTCAACCAGCTCAGATTATGATAACAGAAGCTTTGTATCATCACAATCAGGAAACAGATCAATAGATATAGGACAGTTTGAGTCCTCATCACAATCACCGGAAAGTGGGATAACATCATGGTCATCACAAAGCCAAAACATGGTACGGATATAAAGTCCCAGAAGGGAACATATTTAGTACAAAAAACCACCAACCAAGAAACACACATTACTTTCAAGCATGCCTCCAACTAAGACTCACTATTAGAACCACTACAAACTTGACTGAAAGAAAATGCTAGGAGTTAGTAAACATTGCTATAAGTTCCTCGAGTAACCAGCTGTTAATTGTGATATTTCTATTTTAAGCATGCTGGTCACATTTTAATTCAATCATATGTAAAGGTAGTAAAGTTCAGGATTTTTGGAATATCTAGAACACATGAATTCATCATAAAAAATGTCTTGAAAATAATATGAATATTTTGAAATTTTGAGAAAAATATAAAATGTAATCGCATTTGAGAAACATATAAGAATGCAATTGCATGGATGAGAAATTGTAACTATCAGAGCATAGGAAGGAGAAGAGATGAGTAAGAGATAGATAAGATATTCCCATTCATATAACCACTAGCTAAAGATATTTAACTTTATTTTTCTTTTTTATAGACACTTGCAAAGCTTCTATATTATTGACCAATGCATAAACATGCACATACATGAGGCGATGCACCTTTGTTTGCAAATAAATACAAGACAGAACATAAATTTTCATTTGCTTGATAAAATTACAGGAAGACGTAGAAGCTGAGATGAGGAGGCTGAAGCTAGAGCTGAAGCAAACAATGGATATGTACAGTGCAGCCTGCAAGGAAGCACTCACAGCAAAACAAAAGGTAGGCAGCTGAAATTTTCTTTTGAGCTCAAGCAATCGATCAGTATCTCTCTCAGATTGACTAATTAAGACACACCTGTACATATGTATATACATTAATGCGATGACATAGAATACATATATTCATACTAATGAAAACTGAAACCTTAGGATGCATTTGATACCGTGAACAAAAATCGTTTTTCATTTTACAAACCAAAAATAAACTTTAAAAAAAAGATTTGATACATACAAAAATCATTCTTTAAGAAATAGTGTATGAAACAATCTACCGGTTCTTTTTTGGTGTTTCGTAGAAACACACAGTACTCTCCTTTTGTTCTGTAAAGTACTAATGTCAAGACAAATTTTATTGTTTTTGCTACCAAAAAACCATTTTCAAAATACTCTAACTAAATCTTGGAAGTACTAGTATAAAAAAACGATTTAACAGTATCATTGCAGGCTAGAGAGCTTCATCGCTGGAAACTAGAAGAAGAACAGAGATTAGAAGAGGCACGACTAGCAGAGGAAGCTGCAATGGCCCTTGTAGAGAAGGAAAAAGCAAAGTGTAAGGTAGCAATTGAGGCAGCTGAAGCAGCCCAAAGGATTGCCGAACTGGAAGCACAAAAAAGGAAGAATGCAGAAATGAAAGCCCTAAAAGAATCTGAGGAGAAGAAAAAAGCGCTGAATGCACTAGCATCTGGTGATCTCAGGTACAGGAAATATGCTATTGAGGATATTGAACAAGCAACAGACTATTTTTCAAACTCTCGCAAGATTGGGGAAGGTGGTTATGGACCAGTTTACAAGTGTCATCTTGAGCACACACCAGTAGCAATAAAAGTTCTTCGTCCAGATGCAGCTCAAGGAAAATCACAGTTTAAGCAAGAAGTAAGAAAAGAAAAACAAAACTGCATTCTTACTATCATTTAGAATTTTAAGCAACACTATGCAGTGCTGATTTAAGAGAAAGCCATGTCAGAATCTCATCATGAATTAATGATAAAACTTGATAAGCACAATAGCAGAAATCAAACAAATAATTGAAGAATTAACCAAGTCACAAATATCCTTATGCATAAAATAGAGAATAGAAGTTTCAACTTACGGTTAGTATACTGTAAGTCAATAGACTATCTCCTGTTCTTCAACTAGGAGTGCTTTATTAATCAGTTTTTCCCAAACCATACAGCACCTTTTTAAAAACCTGTAACCAAATTCCTTTATAAGCTTTTCTTCATGGATCATGCAATCTTTAATTATATCCCCACATGCTTATGCAGGTTGAAGTATTATGCAGCATCCGGCATCCAAACATGGTTCTCCTCCTCGGAGCTTGCCCAGAGTACGGATGCCTAGTATATGAGTACATGGCTAATGGGAGCTTAGAAGACCGTCTCTTCCGTCGAGGAGGCAGTCCTGTTCTTCCTTGGCAATTAAGATTCCGAATAGCTGCAGAAATTGGCACTGGCCTCCTTTTTCTCCACCAGACCAAGCCAGAACCACTAGTGCACCGCGACCTAAAACCTGGAAACATTCTACTTGACCGCAATTATGTCAGCAAGATTAGTGATGTTGGCTTGGCCAGGCTCGTGCCACCATCAGTAGCTGACTCTGTAACTCAGTATCGCATGACTTCAACAGCAGGAACTTTCTGTTACATTGACCCAGAATATCAGCAAACAGGAATGCTTGGGATAAAATCTGATATTTACTCGCTTGGGATTATGCTTCTACAAATAATAACAGCCAAGCCACCGATGGGTTTGACTCATCATGTAGAACGGTCTATCGAGAATGGAACTTTTGATGAAATGCTAGATCCTGCTGTTCCTGACTGGCCAGTTGAAGAAGCATTAAACTTTGCAAAGCTAGCTCTAAAGTGTGCTGAACTGCGACGAAAAGATAGACCAGATCTTGGGAAGGTTGTGTTACCTGAGCTTAACAGATTGAGAGCGCTTGCTGAAGAGACAATGCCTGCAATCAATTTTGGAAGTGGAGTGGGATCTTCTCCTCGCTATAGTCAAGCTTCCACAGTTCAAGTGAGTTGATAACACAAAAAGTTAACATGTGTTTCATTTTCCTCAATGGACCATATCTATGAAAATCTTAGAAAGGAAATTCTAACACTCAGATAAAACATTTCAAAATTGTTTCTCTGCTGCCATGGAAAACCAAACAAGCAAGCAAATAATAATCAGTTTCATTGAATGTAATTTATGAAGGACATAATGCAAACATCTATTAATTTCAAAAACCAAATCACTTCTAGATCTCTGGACTACAAATCTTTTAGTTTTTGTTTTTTCTAAAAAAGATTTCTTTGTCAGGATCCGTTCAGTGACTGGCAATCACTACATTCTGGATATGACAGCTATAAGAGCCGTTCAAGCACGTCATCCTTTGCGGGAAGAAGATATAGAGTAAAAATAAAAAAATTCTTTTACAATTGCACGTTGATAGATTTCAATTTGAAGGTTACTTACTCTTATTTTAAATTCATGGGCAGGGCATGGAAGACTAAGAGAAGCAAAAACAAAAGGTTAAAGCCTGTTCGTCCACATATCAGTAGTCTGCAATTCTTTTTCCTTTAAAATGAAAATTGATAAAATGTAATCTAGGCAAATTGTCAAATAGCAAAAGTACAAACTTCATTTCTCTGCTATTCTTTCTCAATATATATATATATGTTGAGCAGCTAGTATTTCTGTAAGACTGTTATACACAATGGTGACGCCTTAAAGAGCATGATATCAGCAACTTTGCATGAGCAATATTAAGCATCATATATAGTAGGTGTAAAATCTGATCCTAATTAAGGACAGATAATATATTTAGGTAATTCCCTATTTGGTGTATAGGACAGCCTATTGAATATTGTACATATTGTTTCTCATAATTAATTACGTTGATTTTATTTTCGCATAGCATCAGAAATAGGGCTTTTTTTCTTATTTTTCTCATCCTTAATTGCTGTAAATACACTGTCTACACGGCCTTCATTGCCAGCAGTAGAAAATTCCTTTTTCCCCTGTTCTCAGCCTTCATTGCCAAACAATTCCATGTTCTTAGCCTTACAACAACCTGTTGTTTATTTAATCCCCTTATTGGTTTCACTAAAAACATAAAATTTTCATCGTTCCAATATTTCTGTAACTTTAGAAGTAATTCCTACTGCCCCAACCATCAATGCATAAAATCACCCAACCTTCATCAAGAGAATCCAAAACCTTCAGGCCTCATTTAGATTTAATGGCCCGAAACTATTTGGTATGGTCCTAACTTGTAAAGACATCGTGAAAGGAAAAGGAAAATTGAGCCATTTGATAGGACTCCTGCCAAGCCAAGGACAACCTAAATTG
The DNA here is from genome assembly GCA_028052125.1 of Melia azedarach. Taxonomy (NCBI): domain Eukaryota; kingdom Viridiplantae; phylum Streptophyta; class Magnoliopsida; order Sapindales; family Meliaceae; genus Melia; species Melia azedarach. The sequence continues at coordinate 11,528,946 of CM051403.1, forward strand.
GGATGAGGACTCAACGATCATGTCTTGGCCATGGAACTTGAAACAAACTGAAATAAATAGGACTTGTATGTTCCTTAGAGTAGTAGCAAAGGAGATTTGGGAGGCTGTTAGACATACGTATTCCAGGGTGCAAGACGCTGCTCAAATCTGTGAGATAAAACTAGAAGTATAGCCACTAAGCAAGGTGCTTTATCTGTGATTCATGACCATGAATTAAAACATTAAGAAATGTTTATGACTTGAACTGGAGTATCATTAAATTTTTAAGGCGAGTGTAATGAAGATGTTATGCTACAAAAGTTTGTTTAAAGGGAGAGAATTTTAAAATTCTTAGCTGGTCTGAATGCGGAGTATGACCAAGTCTGATCCAAGTTCTAGGAAAAGAATTTATACCATCCCTAAATAAGGTACTTTTAGCTTTCAAAAAATTCATTACGAATAATAAAAGCAACCAGGTGATGTATCCTTCTTACCTTCATCTAGGTTCTGCAGTTTATCAATGCATCCTACTCCAATAGGACCAGGTCATCCAGTCTCCATCATGATGATTACCGGTGTCTATCTCAATGAAGCTTAACCTTGTTGAGCCAGAGGAAGGAGACCCCTTGAAGATCTGGAAAGTGAGAGGAAAATTTGCTACTGCTTTTGGTCTTAGTGACATGAATTCTTGGATGTATTAACAAAACTATGGAGGAAGCACCATGCAATACTTAGGAAGACCTATATCTTTGGCACAAAATCACCACCCTTGTCATAGTAGACTTATTGACAGCTGTAAGTTGCAAAAAGTGATTCAATGATTAATCATTTAGGACTATATATCCTCTTGTAGGCAGCAATAGTTCTATTTAGTAAATGATCATTGTATTGTTCACACAGACAGCAGGCAACTAGTCAGTAATTCCAAAATATCTGGTTTCTTCGAAATTGTTTTTTGATATATACTGCAATCAATTCCCTATATGTCCATTTCCTCCACCTCTTAAATTCCAAAAATGCCTCTGTGCTTGAGTGGAAATCTCCTTTACCCAAAACTTCAAACACAAAGGGATCTGTTGCTACGAGTGGCGAATCATCCAAGTTCATTTTACTGATAGCAAAGTCCAAATTTTTTGCTAGTCTTTTATCTAAGTAGGCATCAACAACACAACCAAATGTCACTAGGTCAGGAACAACATTTTCATGCTTCATGTGTTCAAGACTAAGATGGAGATCCCAAAACAAAGACATTCTTGAAAAGGCCCCAGCTCTTATGTTAAACGTAGTGAGATCCGGTTGGAAACCAGTTTCCAACATTCTCAGAAATTCTCTCTGCAAACTTTTCATTTTAAAATTGGCAGCATAAGATAAAAGTAGAAGGTTCCATAGAAGATTTCCAACATCTTTCCTACCAAGACCGACACCCCTCAAAAACTCACCCAGTCTATAAAAGTTTCTTTCTTTCAGATAGGCAAACGACATTGCCCTGATTCCTTCTTTATCTATGAGATGTCTAGACCGTTTAAGATGGCCATAAGCAGTCTCCATCTCTGTTAAGGAACCAAAAGTGCTATAATATTTAACATAGGCATTCCCAGTGTCAGAATAAACCAAGAAACCCCTCGAAACCATTTCCTTAAGTGCATCCTCCATTAATTCAAGCTGTCCTTGTTTTCCAAAGCAAGAGATAGCCTGTGAGTATGCCTCTCGTAACAGGTTGTCGTTCCTACAACTTAGTTGATCTAGAATTCTGAATATTTCATTAAAAAGTCCCATCCTCCCATAAGCATCCATCAAATCTGAAACTACTTCAACACTAAGCACAAAAGAACTATTTAACAGCTCTTCCCATATCGCCTGTGCCTGGGGGAAAAGACCGTTATCGGCATAACAGAGCATCAAAGCAGACAAAGTGGAGTTGTCAGGTAAAAGACCTTCTGATTTCATCTCAAGTAAAAGCTGGTGAGCCAAATGAGGCATCCTTTTCCTACTTAAGGTTTGAACTAATGAAGCACAATCAACAAATCGATCCTTGCCACTGACCGTTCCTTCCTCCTGCTTCAGATACCGGATTATCTGTATGATTTAATAAAATTAGCAAAGCTGATTTATTCTATGCTTTAAAAAACTTGAACCATCAATCTAACACAAACCCATTTGGACAATTTCTCAAAACAACCAATATTAGAACCCCCAACACAATCCTGACTGCAAGAAAACAATACATATCTAGACAATTATCATCCGAATTGAATTATTATTAAAAGCAAACAAGCGCATATGCATTTCAAATACACTAAAATTCTAAAAATTTCATCATTTAGCTGAGCACTGTAATTATAACGATTTAAGAAATAAAATTACCCGTGCGTTGCGCGCCAAATTCCCCTTCTTCGGATCAGTTTGACTGGAACAAACCTTACAACGGTTCAATTTCAGAGAACCCGCCAGGCCGAGAGAAAGTGTTCCCATTTCAAATTCTTTTTTAATTTTTTAAATTTTCTGGCCAAGGGAATCAAGACGACTACTGGCGGACAAAATTACAGATTTTAGTTCGTTTCAGTTCAGATAATACAATAACGGTTGTTGAGGAAGAGCTTCCATTTCAGTGTCGGCCCAATTGGCCCAATAATATATGGGCAATTTAGCCCAATATCTACCATTTCACCAAACATTTAGAATTATAAAAGAAAATATAATCAATAATCTTGTCATATCATGATCACTCGTTAACTCATTTTATAATCGTGCTATATTTATATTTAAGTTCTCTTACCCACTAATTGATCTAAAAACATACTTAAATATTTAAATATTGTGTTGTATTAATTTATTTATAATAGCAATAACTTCATTTAAAAAACTATTATCTTCATATTTTAAAGTTTTTAAAAATATAGATATACTTTTATAAATAATTTTTTTAAAAAGTATTTCAATCTTTATTTTTGTTTTCTCTTTCTTTTGGGAATTATTTCCAAAAAAATAAGTTTATTTAATTTAATATTATACATAAAATAAAATAAATTTAGTTTGCATTTCTTATTTATTGTCGATATATATGAACTTTTATTATTTTTATTATTTTTAAGTAGTATTATATTCACTTTTAATATTCAATTCAATTTTTATATCTAATTATGTTAAAATGAGTTAATTGTGTTAAACCAATTATGTTTATTTTTTATTACAACATAAATATAATTTATTTATTTTAATATTTTTAACTATATTATGACACAATTAATAAATAGATAAGATTTATATTCATTATACTATTTACTTGATTGAATGCTCATGATATATACTTTTGATCATTCAAATCTAACAAAGACAAAATGGCCTAAATACTTTCTTTGCGAGTCACCATTGAATGTAACATCAAAATAATCGACTATTAATTTAAGTAAAATAATTCATAAAGACTAAAATTTACTTTCGGTCATATTTATTTATTTTAAATAATTGATTGAGGACTACACTTGTTGTATCACAAATTTTACCTAAAATTTTACTCAATTTTTCAAGTGGTTGAATTAATGTACCTTCAATAATGGCTACATCTAATTTAAGTTATTGTCGTGTCATATCATAATAAGGACATATAACAATATATCTTAAATAGATGTAAGGAAAAAAAATGTCTTTATTTATTTTTATATTTTAAGTAGAATAATTTAGTAAAATCATTTAATAAATATATAACATGTATTTCATATTCTTTTCTCATTATTATTACGAATGATGTGATTGATTAATTTTTTAAAATAAATAAATATATACACAACATAAATTCATTGATGACTATGTAGATGATATGATATATTCGTCGTGTATGAATTTTTCTCTCTTTTTTAAGTAAATATTTATAACATTTTCTTTCGCTCTTAATTTGTTAATTTATTGACTTTATTTTCTTTATTATCTTATCCTCCATATACAAATATAAATTTTTTGATAATATATTTTAAATTTGTTATATCATATATAACGAGTTAAATTCGTAATCTTATATTTTATATACATATTTATATTATTTATAAATTATTAAATTTATATATTTTTAACAATTAAAATTAAATTTAATACGAATAATTAATATATAATTAATACATTATAATTAATATATTTATCATCTTCCACCGATATGTAATAATATATTAGAGACTGGAGTTTTTGGTAATTTTCAATTTAATAGGGGGCAATGTTTGTTAATTTTCTCAAATCCAACCAAGGGTGCGACGTCATTTTCCCAAAATCAAAAGATTTCAGAAACTTTTCATTAATGGAACAAAACGATGACGTCACAATGAGAATCATTGATCAGGGAAAGTGTGTGAAAGCTGTCAACGTGTATATGACCTTCCCTACAATCACAACCGTACACTTGTGCGCATACAGCATACATACACCGGCCACGTGGTCTGAGTTCCGTGTTCTGCCCACTGACTTAAAAATAAATAATAAGATCATATTTTAATAATAATAAATTGTTAAAAAATATATATATTTTTGGTAATAATTTCCAATTGATAATGACCACGTTAATGTGGCTTACGTGTCTACTGGCTATTGCCTTGACTCGGCACAAATTATTTAATATTAAATTCAAAGTATATGTAATAAATATTCGTTAATTAAAAAATTTATATCAATTAAATCTAATTTTACGCTGTTAATTATATTCAAAAGTTAATTAAACTACATGTTTATTGACTCTTCAGTATAATTAAGGTAATTTAAAATACGTTTGATGTTCGTTTTAAATTTGACTAATAATAATAATAAATATTTAATATTTTGTAAGTGAGATTTGATAATAATTTAATTTTTATAAAATAAAATTTATTATTTTTAAATTTATTTTTAAAAATAAAAATAATATTTATTTTTCAATTGAAAAGACTAAAAGTCTGTGATAAGGCTGGTGTGTTTTCAAAATTGTAATATAAAAACAAAAAAGTTTAGTGGAATATCTAAGACAGAGATGTGAGTCAAAAAGTAAAAAGAAAAAATAGCACCTTCAATCTTAGTAACTTTAATTTTCTTTAAATAAAAAAATCACTATTTTCATAAATTATTTTTTAAAAACATATTTTTCAATAGTATAACTATAATTTTTATATATCTCTTTTATTGATATTTTATATTTCTCTACATTCTCACACAACACAACTGCAAATGCTATTTTATTTGTTAAAATTAATAGTTTTTCTTCAAAATTTCATAGTACAATAAGCATTTTTCTTATTTTTAAGATTGAAAAATTAAATAAATAGCTATCATAGGCAATAATTTTGGTCAAAAACTTATTGTATTCTTCATTTAATGTACAAAATAATTTTTAGTAGTATACCAATCAATATAATTATTTGAGTTTTCATTGTTGCATTGGCATAAATATAATTATTTCGTTCAAATTAATTACAAATATTCATGGTATTAGACTTGCATTATCTCGACTATTTACTTTCAATAAATTTTTAATTTTATATCGATAAATTATTTTACATATAATTATATAATATTTTCAAAAAAAAGGATGTCAATTTTTTTAAAATTAAATATTAAATAATTATAAAAGATTATGATTATAATTTCATTTAAATTTTTACATAAATCCATTTGAATTCATATTGATAGTTAATAAATAGATACATAAAAAAACAAATTTTTTATTCTATATAAATAAAATATACATATATATAATCATAAAAAATATTAAAAATCAAACAAGTGGATAATCAAAATATACTTTACCTAATTTTATATACTTTTTAATTTTTTTATTATTAAATACTTTTAAAAGTGATTTTTTTTAAAAAAGAAAAAGAAAAAAGAAAGAGGAATATTGGTATCCTCTTAGTCTGTTTGGGAATATGCATAATGTTGTTTGAACTGAAAACAAAAGGCAGTTTGAAATAAAGCCCAATAGTTTTCACTTTTTATTTTATTTTTATTTTATTTTTTTTTAATTTTTAGTTCTCAAAAGTCTCACATAAATGCTATGAAAACTTTCTTTTGGATTGAGTCACATCATGGAAATTTAAATAATCTTATGATAAGATATTAATATTATAATTATTATAATAATTTAATACTTTATTATTAATTATTAAAGTGGTCATACGAAATTAGGCATGAATAATAATAGTAAATTTGTTATTTTATTCTTATTTCATTATCAAGTATCAACAATTTTTCCATTGATTAAAGATTGTCATCATTGAATGATAATATTTTTTTTTTATTATTTAATGATAACTTGACTTAAGTCTTCTTATGTTTTAAAAAGTTTTTTAAACTAAATTTATTTGCAAAAAATGATAAATCAAATTTCATTTTACCCCTTTGATGTTTTGATAATTATTTGCTTGCTCTCCATAGTTTAAAAAATGATCGTTGTGTTCCTAATTGTTAGTCGATTATATTATCTTTAATTAGTGAATGGGTTTAGTTTATGTAAATATCATTTTGTTCTTAAGTATAGGAAATTAATTTTAGATTATCCAAAATTTTATTCATATGTAATTAATAGAATACTCCATTATTTTTACATAATTTTTTATATTATTTATAAACTATTAAATATAAACACTTTTAAAAGTTAAAATTATATCTTACAAGTGTACTAATTGCAATCATTAATTATGTACTAGATTTAATTTAAACCTTAAAATTTATTAGATTTAACTATTTATAAATTGTGTAAATTTAATGAGTTATTGACTTTGTTTCTTATACATAGAATAGATCAACATCCTATCAACTTTACATAATTTTTTTACATATAGAGGAAAGGATAAATGATTGATTACTTAATTTTATACAATTATTATACTATTTATAAATTATTAAATTTACATCTTTATAAATTGAGATTATATCTCATATGTACATTAATTATAATGCATTAAATATGCATTAATAATATGAGTTAAATTTACTCTTAACATTAAAAATAACTAGAATGAAAAAGTGTTCGTTTCTTCCTATTTTTTAAGTCAATATTCCATTACTCTTATATTTTCTGTAATATCCATCACCCTCCAACTCTTATTTATTTTCGATTTTACCCTTTAATAATTTAAATAAAAACTGTTGAACCATAACCAATTGAACCGAATTTTTTTAATTGCAAAACTATATTAAGTTGTGAGGATTTGAACCTTAAAATAAGGTGAAACACATTAACACCCTTACCACTACACCAATTAACTTTAATTGAAATTTGTTTTCATTTTTAATAGATATTTCTTTTCAACAACATATAATAAATTCTCTTTAAAATAAAAATTATTTTAATTAATGTAATAAAAATATTTTTATACTTATAAAATTATTCTAAAATATTACTAATGATAATAATTTAATAATTATTTATAATAATTTTATAAATTTTTATTATGATTAAAAAATAAATATAATTTATTATAAATTAAAATTATTAATTAGTTTTAAATTTAATTTTTAAAATTTATAATTTAATGATATTAAATAATTTTAAATTTGAAATATTTTCAAATTTTAATGTTTATAAAATTATTTTTAAAGTTATAAATTTTTATATTAATAAAATTTATTATTGATAGGATTTATTAATAATGAAATTTATTATTGATAGAATTTATTAATAATGAAATTTATTATTGATAGAATTTATTATTAATAGAATTTATTATTGATAGAATTTATTATTAATAAAATTTATTTATATATTGTTGAAAAGAGTTATTTATTAGGGATTGAATAACTTATCACAAATATATATTTGGTAAAGTGGTAAAAGTTTTAATTTATTTTGATCAGGTTCAAGTTCAAATCCATGTAATGTTAATTTATTTTACAATTTAAAAAAAATCGTTCAACTCATTGGTTCGATTCAATTGGTTCATGTATACAAAATAGCAGAATAAAAAATATTTGAATTATTAAAAGGCAAAATCAAAACTTAAGGGAGTGATAGGATATTAAAAAAAAAATAGAGGAGTAATGAGGTAGTGGCTAAAAAAGTAGAAGGGAATCAGGCATTCTTCTATTTAAAATAGTATAAGAAATTGTATTATTTGTATACACATTTATACTCATTTATAAAATGTTAGATCTATACACTTTTAATGGTTAAGATTGAATACAACATATGCATTAATTATGGTATGTATATTAATTAGCATTAGTTACATGTATCATATTTAATCTTAACCGTTGATAATGTATAGATCCAAGTATTTATAAATAATGTAAATAAATAAATATATATATATATATATATATAGAGAGAGAGAGAGAGAGAGAAAATCAATGATCTTCAAAATTATACATATTCTTACATCATTTATAGTATTAATTATGTATTAATTATATTTGTTAGATTTAATCTCAATTATTGAAAAAAGTTATATCCGACAGTTTATAAATGATGTAAGAATAAGTATAATCTTAGGAGTTATTGATTTTTTTTTATATATAAATATATTTTTAAAGATCATTTCTATGAAGTTGGGTACTAAATTCTGAATTTAAATATATAACATTGGTACAACTTAAATATATAAATATTAAGGGTATATATCTTGTGAGTACAATAGATGAATTTTTAAGAATATATGTTTAGTTTTTAAGTAAAAAATGTTGAAGTTAAAAAGCCTCAATATTTTTTAAACAAAAATTTGAAAAAAATGTAAAATTAAAAAGTAATATGATTTGAATTTTAAAATTTTGTTGTGAATTAGGTGATAGAATAGAAAATGTTTCAAAAAAGTATGAACACTTGTCCCCACTCACTTGTGCTAGATCCAACATGACACAAGCTCCATATAAATAACATTATGTGGATATATATATTAAGAGAATTCAATGAATTTTAGTTGAGTTTATATTTTTAAGTATAAAGTAAGAATAATTCATTAATTGAATGGTTTAGGTGAGAGTATCAAAGTATGAATAATTCATTAATCTTTTTTTAAAATAATTAAAAAATACTCAAACTTTGGCACATAGAACATGAATAATTAATATTAAATTAAAGTTAAATTGTACTTTTGAGAATTAAGTATGATATACTTTTTAATTAATAGATCAGCTATATAATAAAATTATTTACGTTGTTAACATTTTTCGAATCATCTATTCGAAAATGTTTGTATGCATATAAAATTAAAATATAAAATTTATATATCAATTAGTATAATAAGTAATATAATGTGATTATAAAGTATCACATACTAAAATATATTAAGGTAATTGATAAAATAAATATTTGAACAAAATTATTTTATTTGTCTCATTAATTATGAAGATTTTATAATTTTATAAAAGGTATAATCGACTCAATATTTTTACATGTATTATATATATTATTAAATTTATATATTTTGAATAATTAGAATTAAAAATATTATGTATGTAATTAATATATAGTTAATGCACTATAATAATGTATATGTTAAATTTAATTTTTATCGTTGAAAATATATAGATTTAATGATTTATAAATAAGTATAAATATACGTGTAAAAATATAATATTGTTGATCATTTCTTTCTTATAAATATGTTACGACTATTTTTTAATGAAATAATAACATTTAGATTTTTAATTTTTTTTTATCATTAGTGTTGAAAATTTTAATATGATATGAATAATCAGGAATTTTAATAGAAGAGAAGAACTTATTTGATATAAACATACAAATTATATACTAATTTATAAAAATTAAAATTAAAGGGATCTGAATGTTAATATCCTATTCATAAACCTTTTACAGGCAATTCAGTGAAATAAATAATAGAAAAAAGACAAAGAAAACAAACAATTGTCAATAATTAAACAAAACAAGAATAAATAATTATTAAATAAATAAATAATATTTAAATTTATTTATTATATGCAGGAAGAAGGAAGGAAAGAACTGTTTATATTCCCATTTCTCCTGAAACGAGTAGCGTTAGAGAACAGGGAGAGCTGAAAAGAAAGGCGGATTTTTCTTCCTTCCTTCACTCTGTCTCTCTCTCTCTCTCCCTGTTTGTTTGTTATTATAGCTTAATCTTAGAGCTTCTGCTTCTCTAAATCTGCCATAAATTAAGCTGAAGCAGAATCTTTGTTTGCTTGTATTATACTTTACTCTCCCTCCCTCTTCCCTGTGTTTATAATAAAACAGATAATCATTGTCCAATTAATTCTCTGCTTAATTTAGTTTATATACTCGGCTGAAAGCTTGAAACTTTTGTTGTTGTTTGAAAGAAATGGAGAGTTTTCAGGGAAAGAAGAGACCCACCATAAATCTTTCAATTTTCACCAATTTGGCAGACTCATTTGCTTCTTTTAGTCCGAACAAATCTCCTAGAACGTTCCAAAGCGGTGTTGTTGGACTTGGCATAGTGGCAGCTATGACCGATGTGAGCAATACATATGAACCGATTTTCTCTGCAAGGTCTCCGAAATCGAGACCCATACCGATAGTTTGCTCTCCTAAGCCTGTTGTTAACTACAGAGGAGGAATGAAATTGGAGAAGGAAAATACTGATCAGGTTGATGAGTTGTCTGAGAGTTATACGTGTGTGATTTCCCATTTTGGAAATAATTTGGTGAAAAAACGTGTGTATTTTGATGATGATGATGAGCTTGAGAATTACAGTGTTTTCTTTGCTTCTTCTTCACCGATGAATGTTGGCGGTGAAGTCAAGGCAGAGTTTTGGGGTGGGGATTTTCTCAGTTCTTGCTACCTTTGCCAGAAGAAGCTTCATGGACTGGACATATTTATGTACAGGTATAATATACATCAAGACTTTTAGTTGTTGATTATTGTGGATTGTCTGATGATTGTGTATTCTTATTTATGTTGATGTTTTCGACTCTGTTTGTCCTTGTTGTTTTCCATTTTGCTGAAATATTCGGTTTGAATTATGTTTTCGTTTGATTTTTTAAGTTGTCTATTTATTGTTTTTAGTTCTTTGCTAGTGTCTGAATGATACTAGGTAGGTAGATGTTGATGATAATCCAGGGATTAGTGGTTACGCAAGCCGATTCATGTCTTTTATATTGACTAATCGATTGCTTCATAGCTTTTCAATAGGGTTAAAAAAGCTGCAGATGGAAGATCTCTGAGTTCAATGATTAATTATTTGCCAACAGATTGTAGTTTGCTTTCTCCCTCCTTTTTTCTCGGAAAAAGTTTATAGATCCAGTTTCTTCCACAGTTCAGGACTTTAAAGATGGTTTCTCAAACAGGACTGTAATTAATTCTTTGTGAAAATTGCCTGTTTATGTTCTTTTGATCCAACTGTACTACGCCTATGATGCTACTCCAGTTTCTGTTTCTCTTTTTACTGGTGATGACTGAAACCTTGTGAAGAATATTTTGCTTTCTGTTTTCCAGTTCTTAGAAATCATCATCCAAATGCTGTTTAAGTAAAATTTTAGGTTTATGTACAAGAGAAATTTCCTCAATACCTTGGAAGAATTAGACCTTACTTGAATTTTTTTTTCTGTTCATTTGTAGGAAGCTTGTTGGTTACAGTTGTTTGCCCAACTTTCATTTCCAAATTTAACTAAATAATTGCTTGGCTTTATTTTTGGTACAAAGATCTTGGTTTGTTGAAGTTATTGCTGCCAAGTTGTTTTGTTTTGCCTTTTATGTTAAAAACACACATTAGCTTGGCCTCATAACATTATTTCCATGTCTGGAAAGCAATATTAAGGTTCAATTATATCAGTATTTGTTGGAAACATTCATTATTCCTTTTAGTGGGAGAGGAAAACTCAAATGATTAGATGACAGCTGTTTCCTTACTAACATTTTTCATTATTATAATCAATTGTTGAAAGATCACTCATTGAGAAATCATTCCCCTTTTATTATAACAGTTGAAATATTAATAATATCTTTAGTTCATGCACTGGTTACAAGTATGGAGATGCTGATTTACATTTTGTTGTTGCCAATGGAGCATGATTTGTTTACCCTCTTTCTTTTTGGTAGTTAAATTTTCAAAGCATGAGCCTTTCAAAGATTTTAGGGTGTGTTTGTGACTGTTCTGGTTCTGTTAACTTCGAAAGCCCTACTCACTTCTACTTGGTAGCAGTGCTTAATATCTGCAATAGCAGTAGATAAGAGACCAAACATACTCTTAATTAAAACCATTATTTCAACTTTCTTTTTGTGACTCTTTCAGATTTTTCTATGTTTCCTGCTGAAACACGGTAGTGTTAGAAAAAGCCGAAGTTGGTTTTGTAAGTTGGTGTGATTTTTAATGCAAATATAAAGTTGGAAAAATCCCATTTGGCTGGCTCTCCTCACCTGTGGTTCACAATTTTAGCTCATTTATATTAATTTTTGATAGGGAAATGACAATAATTGATAGTGAAATGCCCAACAATCTCGCTTTCTACTGTTTGTGGTGTTTGTTTCTCGGGACATTATGTCTGGATATTTAACTCAAAACAATGGGATTATTTCTTTCTTTCCTCTTGTTTTTATTCTTTTGGAGATAAAAAAATTAGAATCTTTATCTCCTCACCCCACATGGAGTTTTCGCTGATGAAATAAATCATTGGTGTTATTTTGTCTGCAGAGGTGAGAAAGCATTTTGCAGTGCAGAGTGTCGTGATAAACAAATTAGAAGTGATGCTGATGATCACAAAGACAAGTGTGGATCTGAAGCCAGGAAACAGCTTGAATACTCTGTATCTCCCTGCTCTGGATCACCGGCGATTTTCGCCGGAGTTGCGGTGGCATAAGCAATTTTAAAAAAATATATGAAGATAAATAAATAAATAAATAAATAAATAGAGTGTAGAAGAACATAAGTTGGAATCCATCCCCAACATAAGGATTGAGAGATTTTGAGTTAATGAGAAGTTGGCAATATGTTTGAACCCAAAGAGACAATAATATGTATTTTCTATATAGTCAATAATTATCAAGTAATCACTGCTTATTAAGTGATGTATTTGGTGACTGTTTTTTAATAAATATTTCTAGAGATAATATTACATATATAAAGCAGATGGTATTTAATTTTATATTCTTATTGATGTGGTGTCTATCTATAACCTAGTTTCCTCACATGCCAATCAACGATAAATTTGAAGTTTGAATATCTTCATTAGTAGAAATTGACATGATTGAAGGAAGGATTTAACTCATGTAATATATTTAAATAAAACAAATATATTAAAATAATTTGATATTATTATGATATTTGCGAATAATAATAATAATAATAATAAAACCAAGCAAAGTGGCATAATTGCTTTAATTGGAAGTCAAGAAAGATAATAAATAAAAAAATTGGTTGTGAAGTTAATGCAATTAAGATCCTAATTTTAGAAGCAAAATATGTGGTGGTGGTGTTGAAGTAACTCTTTAAACAGATAAAATAACGTGCACGTGTTATATTAATGGTTGACAAATGACCTCTACACACAAATACAAGTTGTCTATTTTTTATCCTTTAATTTGAACGATGCAAAGTTCGAAAGTAATTAAAGTTATTTAAAATAACATATTATCCCGGTTAATAAAATTATCTAGGTTCTGGTAAAACAGTCTTTATTATTTAGTAAAATATGAAAATTCGAGAATTTATTTGATGAAATTTTATCAATTCAAAACATGCTATATATACGTTGTGTGGACAAAAATGACCGTTTAACAGGAAAATTCTCAGCATACGTAATAGACAACAGTACGATTATTCTTTTCTGAACAAAGACTTGACCGATTAGATGACGTTAAGCTAAAGCTTATTATTCTTCACTCACCTCTAATTACATTTTTTTTTCCAACGTAAACAAATACACCATCAAATTTAAAACCAACGCTCAGGAACCTCAAAATTTCTAAGCATTCTTATGCATTGCGCGTGCAAATTTTACAAGTCCTTTTAGGTGAAAAGAAAGAGAAAAAGAAAGACAGACAGACAGCATCCAAGGAAAATGTGGTTAATGATGCCCCTTAACTTTGAGAAGAGGGTCTCCCTTTCAACTGTGATCAACCTGGAGCTGTTGCAGCTGCTACTCCTTAAGATACATGTCTAAGCTGTTGCACTGGCCATTTCTTTTGCAGGAGTTGCCGGTACAATTTTCTGGGGCTGAAGGCAAGATAAGCGAAAGAGCGAATTAAATTTTTAGTTTCACTGAGGATGTTGGGTTGGATGGAGAGGTGTGTCTATCACACTACTGCTCACCATAATAGGAGTAATGTTTGCCCACTAGATCATTCCTCTACTAGCACTAGTGGGTAAATAAAAGCAACAATCATCTTTATGTTATGTTTTGACCTCTAGGCACACATAGAATGATAGAAACCCCAAAGTTTTCTGATACTTGCGGAATGACGTTTTTATTGTTTATATGCATTTTACCAGATTTGGCAATCAGAATATTTATTGGTCATTCCTCACAGACAAATGTTTAATATTGGACATAGGTTCAAGAGATAATAACAGATTCAATATTATAACCGTGTGACTGAAAAAATCAACCATCCCTAGACCTAACTTTTAATGCTACCATTGTCAAGAACGTATAAATGAGGTGTGTTTGAAATGCAAGATGTTGAAATATCAGTCAACTTCATGTCATTTATCTAAGAGTTTTCCTAAACTGTTCTAATTGTATAGAGAACGAACCATTGTGAACAAAGAACACAAAGTAGGAATATTGAGTCTCGGGGTTATTGACTTCTTACTGCTTGTAACTCCTGCTCATGCTTTGGAATGAAAGCAGTGTCAACCTTGCCATTTTTGAAGTCCTGTGATCAAGAGCAAAATTGGGCAAATCAGGTGAACCCAACAACGTCAAACTGAAACATATAGTCTTAAGTACATGACACAAAGACATATAGATAATAGCTTTTCTTACCTCAACATCAAGTATAAGTTTATGGTACTCAATGGTGGTAGGAACACCTGAAAGATAAAGAGTAAAAGAAGGTGAGAAGATTAGCTAGCAAATATAATAGATCTTAAGTTCAAAGCAAGCTAAACAGAACTTTGAAAGATTGCTGTTTGATAGACCAAATTGCTAAGTAGAAAGGGTTTGGCACTTTGACTCGTATGGTAAGTTGGATTGTTTTACATGTGTCGCGAATGAGCCAAAATGGTCAACATCAAACCTTTACAGGTATTAGCAACAGTAGCTAGCCAATAAATTATTATTAGCATAATAAGAGAATTGCATTTTGTAATTGAAGGTTCCTTTCTATACGACGCAAATATACTGAGACAAGAAATTCCCAAGTACAAAGACTTACCTGTAATAATAGTGTCATCAAGAGCCCTTTTCATGCGTTCAATTGCCTTTTCTCTTGTTGGAGCCCACACAATAAGCTACAATGAAATTGCCAAATTTGTCCAAGTAATAAGAGCCATGTCAAAGCTTGAATTTTCCAAGTTAGATGAATAATCAAATGTTAACACAGCAACTTCATAGATGAAATTAGCACAGTAGTAATAGGGTATCGGCTTCAAGATGGAGACAGGGTATCCAGCCATTGCATACACAGTGCAAAGGTGAGAGGGGAAGAAAAAAAAAAAAGATTTCTTTGTGGCAATTGAGCTGTATCCACGAGAAAAATCAAAGAAGGCAAGATCAGATATTAAAGAGTGTGAGTATCTCTATCATACATAAGCAAGGTCTCCCTCTTCTAAGCCCCAAAGCCACAATTCATGATTCTCGTTCCTCTCATCCTAACTTTCTGTTTCTTATTTTGCCATGAATGTCCTTTGTTCAATTGTCAGACTAATGAAACTTATTAACTAAGGCACAATCTATTTAAATATAATGTTTACTAGTTTAGAACTTCTTCATTGAAAGTTGGGATTGAGGTTAATTGTAGTTAAGTTTCATAAAACATGATTTTCAGACATTTTTCAGTCACAAACCCCAGTCCTTGTCCCTGAGATGGAAGACAGCAAAATTCATTACCATCAAACCTTCATGAACAGCCATAGTAAATAAATACTCCAATCCCTTAAATAATAATTGAGTGCACAACCCACATACATGCAGAGACCTAACTAGGCAAAGAAATCTCATTCACCTGTTTGACAAAATATGAGAACACATTTAATCACATGGGTTAATTAAGCATATAATTCTAAGCACATGATAACATAGACTGCTCATACATACACCAAACCACCTCTCACAAACAAAAACAAGTAGTGGGAAGTATATGACAAACCTTGCCGAGTAGGGAATCATAGCTGGGTGGAACCACATAATCAGGATAAACATGGCTATCCATTCTGACAAATGGGCCACCAGATGGCAAGTATGCTGTTATTCTTCCTGTTTCAAAATACAACCAATGAGTATTTTGGAGAGAGTAAGAAAAGGAACTATCCTGACCTATTTCATTTCCTTTCAAAGTTTGTCCTTTCAATGTTCTGAAAACTTTTTAGATGAATAGAAATGAATTGGTGCATTACAACCAAAAAAACCAAAACTGACAAGCAAAAATATGCAAAGGTGCAGAAGCTAACAACATAATTTTAGTAAATGCAATTAAGTCCAAAGCAGTATCACTGTCAAATCGTTTGGCTTTGGTTGCATCCTTATATGGATGAATAAAAGAGATTTTCATCCCACTGGCAAATCCCATATGTTAGCCAATAAGGTACAATGAGTTAGGGAACCATAGAGTAAGGAAAAGCTGACACGAGAGGAGCCAAAACATGTTCCAACATGCATAATTTAGACATACCTGGCCCAGGTCGGAAACCCTTAAACGGATCTTCAGCATTGATACGGCATTCAATTGAATGTCCTTGGAGCACAATATCTTCCTGTAGGTAGAATGCAGCAAAAAGTCTAAGAAAAATTGGCCTAATTGTGAGGATTTTTTTTTTTTCCTTTTTCTATATATTCCTTGGGTACCTGTCTGTAGCGGAGTTTTCCGCCCATAGCTACATGAATTTGTTCCTCAATCAAGTCAACAGAGGAAATCATTTCTGTTACAGGATGCTCAACCTAATTTTTATCAGAAAGAAAAATGTTACTATGTCATAAATAATCCCCAAATAGTTCTATTAACACTTATTGAGAATCATAATCCTAGTCACTTGGACTAACCTGGATACGAGTGTTCATTTCCATGAAGTAGAAGGAACCTCTTTCATCCAAAAGAAACTCAACTGTTCCAACACCAATGTAACCTATGGATGCTGCTGCTGCAACAGCTGCATCACCCATGGCCTTCCGCAATTCAGGGGTCAGTGCAGGAGATGGCGCTTCTTCCAGCAGCTTTTGGTTTCGTCTCTGAATATTCAACAGTGCTTGTTACTTCAATAAGCTAGTTATGGCTAAGAGCAGGAAAATTTTTTAAAATTTAGTCTGACAAACAACTAGGTGGGAGAAAATATTAATGTGGTTTCAAAAAGCACCTGGATGCTGCAGTCACGTTCACCAAAGTGAACAACATTACCATATTTATCAGCAAGAACCTGTAAAAGAAAAACGTTACAATACGATTTTGTTAGAACACAAATCAGAAAAGGAAATTTCTTAAAAATGAATGCAGCATTACCCTAAAAGTGTTACAATTCAACATGAAACTGGTAAAAAGTGTTCAATAAACAACAATTCATACATCAATAAAATTTGAATGCTACATGATTTAATTTCTATGCCAATTTCCATTTGAACAAAGTTCTCTTCAGCTACAGTTAAATCAAGGTCCAACTCTATTAAAAATTCAATAGAATGGTATGACCTACTTAGTGATCTTTTGCCTATAAAAATCATTTATTAAACAGGCTTCCCAAACTTCAGAAAGAGCTGTGATGAGTCACTTTGTTTTGATTCCATATTCTATTAAAAACAAATAAATAAAATCATCCTACGCTTCTGAAACCCAATAGCCCAAGCATCTTCTAAGTATAGTACTTGCACTTGCTTTGACAAAATCCAAGTCCATCGAATGACAATCAGATGAAATTCAATATAGCAAGAATATTGAACTAAACATAGTTACAAAAGCCTAACATATTGCGTTATTAAATTTCAAAAGCTCTAGTAGATCTTCCTTTATGCTTATTGTTGGGTATCTGACCTAAGCATTTTGTTTTTGTTTTTCCCTTTTTTAAAGGGTCTGCAGCCAGATTATCAATAATAGTGTTATCCAACACAAATATTGATTAGATGTTATAATCCTGGCAAAGTTAATTGCACTTGCACTAGACTAACTGTGAAGCAATAGAACTCTAGGTTCAACTCTACATCACTAGACCATATTGCACATTGACCATCAATTAGACTTTAGTTAACAGGTCCATCAACTGTTTTAGGCCATATCTCCTACTGCATTGTCATCGTGCATATAAATCTAGGTAGCATGAGCATAATTTTCTAGGTCAGAAAGAAAACTGAACTTAAATTGTCTTAATTCATATGCCTAGAAGTAACCATTTTCATGCCATTCACTTTGCCTTAAGCTAGATAAACTTCAACAATAATCCAGGTGTAATTTATTCATGAAAACAGTTACTAACAAGAAAACGCTATAAAACAAACACCAATTACCTGGAACTCAATATGTCTTGGATTTTGAATGTATTTTTCCAAATAAACTCCATCATTGCCAAATGCAGCAGCAGCCTCACTCTTAGCTTGCTGTGAAACAAATAAATTAAACAAACTCAATTAATTGCTTCACTCAGATAATGCACACAAGGTTTTTCTACAAAACTAAGATAGCAAGAATTGAGAATATGCCATCTACCTTGCAGTATGAGATCAGAAGAAAATGAGATATATAATCAATTAGAGTAAAGGGAAGAAAGAAAATAAGATATATAATCAACAGGCATATCATGTTCTTCAAGAAAATGAGTTGAACACTACCACAGGAAGCAAAATATTGGTAGAAGAATCAGACATTTCTTGAACAAACACTAAGACCAACTTTTTTAAGTGGTGTTGCAGCAGCAGCATGTTACTAAATTAAATGATGGGAGAGAGACTTCCACAGCTAAAGTTTCTCTAATGATATAATTCAGGATTTTGAAAAAGAAAAAAGAAAAAGAAAAATCATAAACATGCATACAATCAAATATTTATACTGTTTTTGTTACATAGAATTCAAAATTTCTTTTGAACAAGCCAAAAGTATAATTTGGATATGCTATTGCTATTCAATTTTCTATCATTCCTAACATTTAATCACTCTGTCAGACAACTGACTTATTGAAAGATTCAGCATATAGGACAAGCATGCCTTTTACTGTCAGTACAACAAAGTAGTAGTTACTAGTAAGCACGCAGATGACAGAGCCATCAGTCCAGACAGAATAAGAAAAGCATAGATTGTTCACACAGCAATAAAAATTTTCACAAGAAACTGAAAATTTTAAATGGTAGAAATCACTAGAATAACCTTACAGAAACAACTCCTGTTAAGGCCTATACCTGAAGCAACTTCACAAACTCATCAGGTTCTTTAGCAAGACGCATTCCACGTCCTCCACCACCAGCTGTTGCCTAAAACACTTAAAACAATCTTCAAATCAGTGCAGCTCAAAGAAATAATTTCACTTCTTATTAACATAATCTTAGGTTTCTTAAACAGAAGAAATAATTTCCCTTCTTCTGCTTCATTTGATTGCATGTGTGTACTATGAATCAAAATAAGAATCTTGAATCCCCAGATACCCACTCCTCCAAGATTTCATAAGATTCTACACATTTAATACTTTTTACAAATCAAATTGAGCATAATCAAGAAGAATATTTCACAAAATACTAAAATCTATTCTGCATAGTTAAGAAGGTAACAGACTGTCAGAAAAAGGAATTGTGAGCTATAAATATGACACAAAAAATTATTTAGGGGGGAGATCAGTGACCTTGATCATCACAGGAAATCCTATCTCATGGGCAAGCTTGACTGCCTCTTCTGTGCTCTGTGATAACAATTAGTACAATGAAATCACATAAATATTAGCAATATTGTTTGTCACCACCTGGTGCTAAATTTTTAAAACCATAATGCGCAAAACATTGGTCAAATGGGATACCTGTAACAATCCAGCACTCCCTGGTACAGTTGGAACACCAGCATTCTTCATTGTCTCCCTGGCAGTTGATTTGTCACCCATAATGCGGATACTGTCAGGCTGCCAAAACATGAGCAAAACTTCAGCATTAATATGGGAGAAAGACACAGCTACAAACATCACATTCATGTACAGTCTTCATAAACCAACAATTACTAACAATTCTTACACCAAAAATTACAAGATACAGGACCACAAAAACGAAATCTTCTACTATTTGTAATGATGTATAGACTACTGCAATATGTGTGTTAGCATATAAACAAAAACTGTCGAACTCTTTTGCCACAACTGCTACTAACTCACAGCGAACACAATCTTAGGAAGAAGTGCACAGATCATCATGTCAGGTACTCTTGACTTGTATGTTCCACATTTAACTATCCGAGTATCAGAGGAAGCCAACCAATCTTCCATGGACTTTGCAAAGATAGTTCTTATTAGCAATTATCGACTTCAAGAGTTTCAGCAGGCAAACTTAGAGGAGATGCTTAAATGGAGTCATCGCAATTTTAAAAAGGGAAAGTACAAGGGCCAAATCAATAATTTCAATATGAAAACTTTTGAGTCAAGGACATGCAAGGTCCAATGAAGAATGCACAAAAAGAAAACAAACCCTTTGTGAACTCCAAGTCAGTTGGTAATTTCAGATGTGTACAATGAACACTAAATTTTTATCTGTCCGATACTATAAAAATGTTCAGCCGTGCAAAACCAAGTTTTTATAATTGCACCAATTTTCATGATTTGGAAAAGCAGAATGTTAAGACTCTTATTCGACTATAAAGGCGATAAATAACAAATGATCTGCATTAATCACTTATTAACAATATAAAAGGGAAAAAAATAAAGCTACTTTCTTCAAATGCCACATTAAACTACATATCCTACTTATGAACATTTTTTTAAAATAAAGAAAATAGTGCCACTTTTTCAAAGAACAAGAACTATTTTCACATTTAGTAACTCCCTAAATTTAAGGACTTACATTTGGGCCAATAAAATTAATACCATGCTCTCTGCACATTTCAACAAAAACTGCATTCTCAGCAAGGAAACCATATCCAGGATGCAACATTGTACATCCTCGACTAATAGCAGCAGATAGAACATTTGGAATCAACAAATACCTGCAAAAAGATAGTTTATTAATTAAAATAATCCACTATGACTATGCCAGAAAGCAAAAAGGATAACTGAAAAACTTGATCCTGATTTTCAGACGAATGAATTCTCTCTTCTTCTGATCCTACAAATCTTAAGATTCAAATGATATGCAGTTCAGTTTGATAATTCCAGCTTCATTAATTTGGTTCACTGATATCTCAATATTAACGATAAAATATCAAACTATTATGCACACAATTATAATCCCTGTGTAAATGTCAAATGCTGAAAGACAATCAAAATAAAGAGACATTTGAATCATATAAATATAGAAATGAAAGGTAACATACGATTGACTGCTGGGAGCTTCACCAATGCAAACAGATTCATCAGCCAATTTAACATGAAGAGCATCCTTATCAATGGTCGAATAAACAGCAACGCAAGGAATCCCCATCTCATGAGCAGTTCTAATAACTCTCACAGCAATTTCTCCTCTATTCGCCACCAGAATTTTCTCGGCACGACACGTCACATTGAGAGCTCCGCCAGCACGCCTTTTGGACTTGGCACCAACTCGAGCAGCGGCCTCAGCTCTCTGCCTCGGAAAGTTGATTCTACTTCCCACCATAAAGCTACATTGCGAACTCCTCAACAATCCTCCACTCCGACTGACAACTAAACCCTGCGTAAAACCACAAAACGCAGCGTTTCACTAACTTACGAGCAATTACAACTACAAGAGCAAGAACAATTCAACGAGACTTACAGGAATAGTAGTAGCAGTAGTAACGGATTTCAACATAGTCAAGGAAGCGTCCATTTTGAACTCAAAACCTGTATAAAGAAAGAGGAAGAATCAGTACGTGGAGCTGAAATGCTAGATCTAGAACGCAATGCAGGGAGGAAGAGAGAGTGATTACGAGTGAAATGTCGAAATTCGTAGAGAGACAAGACAAAAGAGCGTGGTGGTGTTCGAGAGATTTGAAGGGAGGAGTCGTCGATGGAAACGAGGTGGCTCGCTGATTGAATGCTCCGCCTATATTGGTTGGCTTTCTCTGGACTTTCCCTACGGTTAGATTTTTACAACTCTTATTATAATATCCAATCGTTAATTACCACGTCATCTAATCTGGCCCCAGAGAATGTATAAGATTTCGGCAAAATAACAGGAGGTTTTGTATCAACGCTCTAGGGATTAGAAATTGGTTCATCTAACACCACCAACCCCTGCGACATCACGGCATTAATTGAAGTTTTTCTTCTTTTTTTTTAAATAATAATAATAAATATTATGCAAATATTAATGTTTTTTAAATTTTAATACTAGTGAAATTTGAATTTTTGAACATTGAATCTCTTAGTTTTAGTAGTTAAATCTATTATTTTTGCGTTATTAATTAAAGATTTATAATACTAAATTGTAATGTTTGTTTTTATTAAATTGATTATAAAATTTAAGATCAATTAATTGTATACAATACTATCTAATTTATCATATGTATATAAAGTAATACTAATGGCTAATATAGTAGTATTCTAACTTTTAAAATAATCCAGATTAATTGTGTAGAACATAGGCCTTTGTAAAGAAAATTACTAGGTGTTTGATAAATTTTTATTTTTAAAACCATTATATTTTTAAAATTTTACAATTAAAATGTTAAGATAATGGAAATAATTAAAATGAACATAACAATATATTAGAATGTCATGGAAATGGACTTGGGCTTATTACCTCTTAGTTGGCCTTTATAAATCCGTTCTACTAAACACACACCTTTGATTTCTATCATACCCACAGTCATGCAATTAACAAGCTTATTTAAACTTTAATAAGTGGGTTATACATAAAATATGGGTGCCTTTAGCATCACTCTTTATCTTAAAATAGATTTTCAGCTACTACCCCACTATTTAGGGTTATCAATGTCATTTTATATTTTTGTAAACTTATTCATCAATTCCAAAATTAGCAATTAAACTTGTTCAAAAGCCTGCATAAAACAAAATGAACAAAGTGAAATCAACAAGAACTTATAAGTGATGTAATTTTTTTTTTTAGTTTTTAAGTTGTAATTCTACAAACAGTAAAGTGTTTGACGTAATTTTAACATAAAATTAATTAAAAAATAGTAATTTAAAACAAAATTGAAAAATAACATTTTAAATACAATATATATGAAAGGGGAAAAGGTAAGGGTATTGATCCTAGTAGTATATTTGCTTGTTGTATGTATGTATATAAGTATAGATTTGTCCCAAACAATTAGAAAAACATTAGGTAAGACATATCATGCTAGTGAAATTCTAGCTTAAGGGCTTCAATATTAATTTTAAAAACAAATATTCTCAGCATAATAAATTACTAATTAAGAGCAAATTAATTACAATGTATCAAGGTTATGATAAATTATAGGGATAATATGATTTACCTTTATGATTTTTTGAGAAAAAAGAGATATCCCATGACTTTTTTCTTAGTCTTACATACCCTCCTGACTTTTAAAAAAATTTGAGATACCCCTTTAAGACACTATTTTAGATATAAATTAACTATTTTATTCCTCATTATTAAAAATATATAAAATAATTTAATTATATAGTACAAAATGAAATGTTAGCCAATGATGTTCATATCCTTTCTCAAATTAGTTTATGGACAAAAGAAGTAAATGCTAGCTTCTGAATTTATGAGCCAATAACCAAATTGGGTTAATAAGAAAGTAAATGCTTATGTCATAGGTAATCCACCTAACAAAGCCACCAACGATTTGACCATAGAAAAGGTTTGCTCATTCTCCTACCTTGATTTTAAGATTAGCCCATGGATTTCCTTTGAAACCATGGGGGCACCAACCCCACAAATCCTACCAACCTCAATTTCTCCTCATATATAAATCAAACAAAATTCCCTCCTCCTTCACCCTCAAAATAGTACAAATTCTCTCTTTCAAAAATGGGCAAACTTGTTAGCCTATCAATATTTAGCACTCTTCTCACCATCTCATTTCTTTCACTCAACAATTCTATATACCTTCTTCCTCTCCTTGTATACTTTCTTTACCGCATTTTTAAACCTTCCAATGCCCTTCTCCCTCCAACCCCATTTGCTTTTCCAATATTTGGCAATTGGTTACAAGTGGGAAATGACTTGAACCATAGGTTACTTGCCTCAATGGCACAAACTTATGGTTCCATATTCCTCCTCAAACTTGGGTCTAAAAACTTGGTTGTGGTCTCAGACCCTGAGCTTGCTACCCAAGTTCTGCACACACAAGGTGTAGAATTCGGGTCCCGGCCCCGGAACGTCGTTTTCGATATCTTTACAGGCAATGGACAAGATATGGTTTTCACAGTTTATGGTGATCATTGGCGCAAGATGCGTAGGATTATGACTCTTCCGTTTTTCACTAACAAAGTTGTGCACAATTATAGCAACATGTGGGAGGAGGAAATGGACCTTGTTGTGCATGATTTGAGGAAGGAAGAGAGGGTGAGAACAAAAGGGATTGTTGTGAGAAAACGTTTGCAGCTGATGTTGTACAATATTATGTATAGGATGATGTTTGATGCAAAGTTTGAGTCACAGGAAGATCCTTTGTTCATTGATGCAACAAGGTTTAATTCAGAGAGGAGTCGTTTGGCTCAAAGTTTTGAGTACAATTATGGAGATTTTATTCCTTTGCTTAGGCCATTTTTGAGAGGGTATTTGAACAAGTGCAAAGACTTGCAGCAGAGGAGGTTGGCATTCTTTAACAACTATTTTGTTGAGAAAAGAAGGTATGGATCTTTTTTGTCTAGGCATAAACCGCAGAAACCAATTTAACGTATGAGAAAAAAGAAATTTAATCGATCTAACTTATAAAATTTTTTGAGTTGAGGTGGTACAAGAAAGTTGTGCTAAGGAAATTTTTCATATTTGTTACAGGGAAATCATGGCTGCCAATGGAAAGAATCACAAGATAAGCTGTGCTATTGATCACATAATTGATGCACAAATGAAGGGAGAGATCAGTGAAGAGAATGTGCTATATATTGTTGAGAACATAAATGTAGCAGCAATAGAGACAACTCTATGGTCAATGGAATGGGCAATAGCTGAACTGGTCAATCACCCAGAAGTTCAACACAAGATCCGTCGTGAAATCTCGACAGTCCTTAAAGGAAACCCGATAACAGAATCAAACCTGCATGAATTACCTTACTTACAGGCCACAGTGAAAGAGACACTAAGACTACACACTCCAATTCCATTGTTGGTGCCCCATATGAACCTGGAAGAGGCAAAGCTTGGAGGGTTCACAATTCCTAGAGAATCTAAGGTGGTAGTAAATGCATGGTGGTTGGCAAACAACCCCAAATGGTGGAAAAATCCTGAAGAGTTTCGTCCGGAGAGGTTCATGGAAGAAGAATCAAACACAGATGCAGTTGCAGGTGGGAAAGTTGATTTCAGATACTTACCATTTGGTATGGGAAGGAGAAGCTGCCCAGGAATTATCCTTGCATTGCCGATATTGGGGCTTGTGATTGCAAAGCTGGTGACAGACTTTGAGATGAAAGCTCCACCTGAGGTTGAGGAGATTGATGTGAGCGAAAAAGGAGGGCAGTTCAGCTTGCACATTGCAAACCATTCAACTGTCGTGTTCGAGCCAGTCATAAAGGCATGATTTTTTTTTTTTAATTTAATTGAAAATGTAGTGTTACCATTACTTTACTTCTCGTCTGTAATTGTTTTCCAGATATTCAATAAAATATAAGAATGTTGCCTGCCTCCTTCAGGATACATGCAAAAATCAGCTGATTTTGGCACAAAAAATTTGTAATTGATCATTGAAAATATATTCATTATCGAAGAGAAATGCAAAAGTACTTCAATACCTAAAAGTGCTTCGTTATAAAGCACTTTTCAATCAAACGTTCCTGGAAATTTCAAGCACGGACTCTAAAAAGTTACACTAAAGCAAAATTATATTCATTTCTCTAGTACATTGAGGTTTACAACAAATCAAAGCAACGTTCAACAAATGTAAAAGAAAACTAATAATTCTTTTTCCTAAATCAGGATTTATATGATACAAATTAATTTAAAAAATTTTGCAGAGCAACACTGTTAGTAGAAAATAGAAACGATTTTCTTTCTGTCAAAAGGGGGAAAAAAAAAAAAGAGGAAACTAAAGAAACAGGAGAAACGAAGAGCCTATAATTTCATATTACAGTACATCTAACATGTATAAAACGGCCACCACCCACCAGGCACTTCGTACTGTGAAAGCAAACCTTCCAATTGGGTGAGTGCTAGAGCTGCACCTTGTACTACAGCTTGCAAAAGAATATTTCACAAATAAAGGGAATTCGCAAACATAATGCCTCGGCGAAGGCTTTCACTGGCTGCTGCAAACTTCTTCTCCAAATTGGCTTCTCCAACAGCTTGAGCAGCAGCACGCAACTGGAATTGAACAAGGAAAAAAATGGCAAATTAAAAGCCACTAAAATTTGAAATTTTATTTTTCCTACCAGTTTCACATGATTACAGTTCAGGAATTAACTCCTTGAAAGACCATGAAACAAGAAAGAGTGGGACGGAACTAAACCAGTTTTCTGTGAACAGCAGAGATAAGGTCAAGTCATCAAGGACTATATGCAGTCCTGAGTACTACATACAATTCCCATGATAGATGACTTCCTATGCGCATGCACACATCATACGGTTGTTTCATTTCAGAGCAGCTCTAGTTACTTCTTTTACAAGATATTTTCTGGATATAATTTTACAAACAACAGAACTTGCATATTTCTGCTTGTCCCCAGACTGATAAATATAAGACAGATATTTGAAGCCATGAACAGATATGGTGGGGAAAGATTACCATGGAAGTAATATATTCTATTAACACTGCCCTCAGTCACTAATTTCAAAAGTTGTTTATCTTACCTGGTTCAAAAACTCATCGAGCCTTCTAGCACTTCTAATGATACTACCCTCAAATATGTCAGTCATTTGTATAACCTCTGCAAAGGTTGCACCCTGAGGAAAGAAATATAAACAGAATGTATAAAACTGAACAAGAAGAAAGAAATTTGGAGGGAAAAAAAAAGAAGGAAAAAGATATGAAAGCTAATACCACAAAAGAGAAAAAAGGATCCTGCTAGGATACGTGAAACAGGACCTAGACAAACTGATAAAACTAGGAGATCAGCAAACCTTTGAATTCACAAACTCAAAAACTAACCACCAAAAATTCATCTACCAACCAAAATTACATGAAACTCGTGGAATTGGCAAAACCAAACAATGACCCAGGCATCACATTCAATGTCAATAACAATAGCCAAGTGGAAAGTAACAGTGGCAGAAAGGAGAGTTGAAATCATCAATGATTCACAGAGTTAGGACATACATCCGATAATGATATCATGGATATGCATTCACAATTATACCATAGATATCAAGGGCATAACAAGCAATGAGCGTGATGATTAGGACACAGAACACAGCTGATCCATAAAACAAGAACGTAAACAAGGGAGAGATATTGTATCCAGAATTCAATAACCACAGTGATGATTGAACCTCAACCATCAACAGAAACAACATTGGGAAGATTGCAACCAATAATTGTCAAAAGGATATATAAACTGAAGGATCACAGCTAAATCTTAGATAAACAAGAGGGTTCATCAATTCCTCCTATATAATGTGCAGATCATTGTAAAAATGAGCATGGGCTAGCCTGTCAAGGGGTATGAAAATGCAGTTCGCCGGCCCATGTTGCTGCTCGATGCATGACAGGGGAGCAACAGCGTTTAACAACAGTGCCCAACATATAAAGCACTAACCTTTGACCAACAGTAAATCACATCCATCAAAAAGGGCCTCACAGTTGACTCCACATACTCATCAACATTCACTTCCAATTTGCATTCATGTTGTATCTGCAACAATGTAGGGAAATTTTCAGTTCTTTTGTTAATCAATGAATCAAGTATATGAAAAAGAAATCCAAAAATAAGACAAGAAACCTCTGCTATTTTTCTCGCACTCTCTTGAAGTTGTTGTAATGGTTTAGCAAGCTCTGTTCTCAAATTTATTTGCTCACTCGATTTGTCTACTGGAATGAAACAACTTGCAAGGGCTGCAACTTGGTGATGGTCAAGATCATTGAATGTACCTGATCAAAATTTCATCAATAAAGGAGACAAGATTCTGCTTATAATGGAAAAAGACTAAAGAACACATCGTTGATAATTCACCATTAAACATCAGCTCAGTAACAAGGAGTTCATCTCCTGTGTCTATCAAGCATGCTGCTCGTCCCTTTAACTGGACAATACCATCAGCGTCAATGTGGCCCAGCTTTTTCAAGACCCGTGAACGGTTTTTAAGTTCATCCCGGAACTTTTGGATCTGCAAAAATAATGCAAATTAAATTGAAGTATTTAACATGTGACCACAGAAATATCTAATTTCAAGAGTTCACAATAGTAATTAAAGCAGAGAATTTAAAAGATTTCATGGCGTGAAGCACTAGTTTCAACATTTTGAGAAACTATGGATTTCAAATATTTCTCAAGACTAGAGGGCTGATGCTTGAACACTTCTGTAAAAGATATTTCTAAAATAAGATGCAATTCAAGCAATAACTTGTGTAAATTTCACTCCATAAAAAATCCCTTGAGAAGTAAGAATCATAGAACCATAATGTAGATTTGCAGAAAAATATTGCATTTGCATCTTTAGGCTTGCCAAACCTACTAAGGGAGCATCTGCTAACAGCAAATACCTGGGAGTCACGCATTTTTGACTTAAGCTGCTGAATCTCATGATTCACCTCTGCTTTCCTTTGGAAACATCTAATTTGATTCTCATCCTGAGACTGAATTGTATAAAATAGTCAGTAGAGAGCACAATGCTTGGGATAACTTCTACTATGTCGGATTATACTGTATTTCAAACCTTGTTCAGTGGATGAGCAAACAACTTGTGCTCAAGTTCCTCAATTTGATTCACCAGTTCAACAACTTCTGGATCTTCAATCTTCATGTCCTGCAAATCAAATAATATCCAATATCACCCACACACCCATCCAATAAAAATTCATCACATATAAGTTCATTTTGAAACTAATCACTTACGGCCATCCAATAAAAACTCATCACATATAAGTTCATTTTGAAACTAATCACTTATGGCCGTGATTATGATAATAAAAAAGACAATTTCAAAAAAGTGACATGATTTTATTGGATGCTCTTACTAAAATTGTCTTATCTAAAACTTTCTCCATATAACCAAACTATGCTCCGGAAAATTGGTACATCTCACTCTTAATTGTTTCGATGGAAACTAGTTCATGATATCTGACAATGGCGTTTAGTTACCTTTACAGGATTTAGCTTTGGAAGGCCTTGAGGGAACCGGGACTCCAACTCCTGAACAGCAAGAAGTATACTTTGCCTTGCTTCCAGTGGTCGTAGATCTGGAGGAACAGATATTCTGATTTTGCTGAGCGCTGAAATTAGGGGCAACTGAACCGGGACCTACAAGTAGATGAAGATGAATATCAGAATCTCCACAACATTAATTCAGATTCTCGCAGAAAGCTGAGTCTCAGAGCAGGCTGGTTGCTCGGCATGAGCCAACTTACCACATGCATTTCACCCTTTTCCCCAGGTCGGGGTTGGCATGGTTTTGGACGTGATCCATTCTCACTTGAACCAGGTGAACAATGAAGTAAAGTATCCACTATATAACCGGCACCCCGTGATGGCAAGGTGCCTGCACCAGCTGAGGGCTTTTTAACAACATTAACTACAATTCCCCAACCCCAATCTGTTCCACCTTCTCTTACCTTGATCTGCAATAGGCACAAACAAGATATCAAGACGAAGTGTATTTGTAAATCAGAAAACACACCACCAGCATCCCCAACTTAAGGCAGCAAAAAAGGTGATGCAACAATACTAGACTGCATAACAAAAGAAATGAAGCAAGCTTTTTTCCTTTTTTGTTATAATTTCCACTGATGCAAGATTAATAAATTAGAGCACACACGCACGCACACACACACACATAAATATGCATACCTGGGAGTATGTTAAAATCAAACAACCTATCAATCTCAAGTCAGTCACTCAAGAACACATTATTGAACATTGAACCAAAAACCTAAAAGCAAATTGAATTCGCAGCAATCAACAGAAAGTTAACCATGAAATCCCTCAAAAGGGTTCCTCAACCCAAAAATGGAAGAAAATATTTTTCCAGTGTAAAAATCCCTGAGATAAAACACTCTTAAAAAAAGATGGCAATTCTTGAATTTGTCTTATGTAATGTCATTCGAGCTAGAGCTCGTAAGGCCCGCGCTCTCGTTTAAAATTTAGGCACCACTCTGCAACATGATGATCTGCAATAAGTCTTATTGTGTTAAATCTAGCATTACAAACCATGATTAACCAGTCATTCAGATATTTTTCTTTTCAGCATACATTTTTTCTCTATGCTTCAAGGAATTTGGAAAATTGTAATATCTAAACCATAAACTCATAAAAAACCCATGGTTTTATTTTATTAGAATATTTCATCAAAAATAAAATAATATAGAGATGGGAATCAGTAAAATGTGCTAGTGAAAATTAAAGTATCAAGTCAGAAGATATTTCGCTGAATCTTAAACTAACTTTGGAGTGAAAGGTATATTTGAGTGATCTTTCACCTATTTTCGCTAAAGGACAACCATAAAAAATGAAGGCAGAATAACACGCTAAAGTATCGATACCAAAAACTATAAACAGGAATAATTCAGCTTACTATAATGATGTTCTTAGAACATACCAGCCGACCAGAACCAAGATAATAAAGTACTCTTTCAGGCCTTGTTATTTCTGACATCAACTTCTTCTCAAGTTGGGCTACTTCAAGTTTCACCTTATGATACTCAGCAACTTCAGCCTGTACCAAAAACAAAAGTACACATTGCAGATAAAATAAGACTAATTGAAAAACCAAGGGACAAATATTACCTCTCCTGAAGCATCAAGCAAAGCAGCTTCTTGTTCCAGCTTTGAAACTTTATTCCCCATATCAGGTAAAGCCTGAGAAGAAGCAAAACTTGTGTGTAATTAATCAACGTACACTAAATGCTGATAAAATAAAAAAGAAGAGATCAAAAAGAACCTTTTCGTACTGAAATTGATGAAATGAATTCTTAATCACATGTTCAGCAGTGAACTGGCCTTCTGCACGGCTCATTAGATTTAAAATTGAATAATAGCTCAGTCTGAAAGTACTAACTAGAGGAGCTGGTTTACCCAAAACCATTTCCTTGAGCGTATTCATCTCCATCTGCAAAAAGTAATGCCACAGACATTGATTTGATGAAATAGAACACATTATTTTTCTCCCTTGTGTTCAGACATTTCTGAAAAATCGCAGTAAACTACTAACCCATTAAGGCCAAAAGAAATGCTATTAGTTTAATTAAATATCACATTAGAGCTAAACAATATTAATGGGCCTTTACCTTTCAGCTTAAGATTTTACGTAAATTGGTAACTTAATATGGTACTAGAACCAAATTGACCAAGTGGCCTTCGTATTGAAATCTCCACATTGTATGAATTAAAATTATAATAAGTTCCATTTGCATTGTGCTTATGGTTGTGTATGATCTTTGTGCCTTGCATGTGGGGATTGTTAGAGCTTAAAAACTATTATTAGGCCCTCAGCAACTGCATAGTCTTTTAGGCTACACAGTAACTTAAAACATGAAAGACCTTATATCAAGTTAGATTGAAGGCACCATCAAAATTAAGTTAAAGTAAAACCCCCAAGGATTACCTAACAGCTGATGCAAAGAATATAAGAAAATAAAGTTCGAATGCAGTTTAAATAGAAGTACCTATTACCTGTTCATTGACCATTATTATACAAATTCCTCGCTCATCTTTGCCACGACGCCCAGCCCTTCCACTCATCTACAGGAATTTTATATAATAGTAATTTTGCATTTAAAAATACAAGAAATTTTTTTCTTTTTGTTTGTGTGATTCATGTGTATCTTACAGAGGAAAGAATAAGGTCTTCACTTACCTGTATATACTCACCGGATCCAATATAACGATGACTATCACCATCCCACTTCTTAACAGCTGTGAACACAACAGTTTTGGCAGGCATGTTCAAACCCATGGCAAACTGTAACAAAGAGAAGAAACTGTAAGAGCAATCCGATATTTGTATTTAACTGAAAACCAAATGAACAACAGCTCTAAAGCTAAAATTCAAAAACAGAAAACAAGAAAACCAGTGCCAGTAGACAATCTTACTGTCTCGGTGGCAAAGAGTGCCTTTACAAGACCTTCCTGGAAAAGAAGCTCTACCAATTCCTTGATAACAGGGAGAAGGCCAGAATGATGAACAGCAATGCCTCGTTTAAGTAGAGGCAACATCAACTCAATAGCCGGTAAATTTCTGTCTTCGTCATTCAAGCAGAGCACTGCATTATTAAAAACCTGCTCAACATCATCCCTTTCCTCTTGTGTATTAAAATCAAGCTTAGACATAGACATTGCATGTTGTTCGCATTCTCTTCTACTGAAACTGAAAACAATGACCGGCTGAAATTTCCGTTCCATGATCATCTGAAATTGGAAAGGGTCCAACTCAAGAACTAAAAGTGATATGAAGGATATACTGCATTGGTAGATAAAAGCATGGGAGAAAAATAAATAGAATTCCACTGATATGCCACATAACTTAACTCAAATTAGGCGATAAATATACAAAATTGTTTATACTAAAAAATCAGAGCAGAAGATGCATTAACAGATCAAGCAGAGTTACATCAACAGAAGCAAAGTTGCCCTAGTAACAGCAATCACAGGCTCAAACATAGGTCTGCCAAAATCTGGATAAGTATTATCCCCTTAGACCCTCCTGCACAGACAATAGCCCTTCACTCACATGGTTCAAAGTTCAAATGGCTACCAAGAGGGATTTTCTCTGAACCAAGAATCTATATCAATGTCTTCATTTTCCAATTTATTATATTTGACACCTTTAAACAACCTAATCCTTAACTATACATATACGGTATTGCAAAAGAAAACAGCCACCAAGATCCCAAATTCCTATCCAATGTGGTGAACTTTAATATGAAACAGACACACAAACATTGGAAGAAATGGTATGAACTTTAAAAGAACAAGAAACTAACAATATGACAAATAAGTTCTATGATATAAACTTTTCTATTTGTCCATAATCTCATATAAGGTAATAGTGCCATCATTAGAAGTAAACCTCCTGCTAACACTTCATACAGCTACCATATGAATGGAAAAGTTTCTAACGCATTAAAGAGCAAAAACAGAAATTTAGAAGAAGAAAGAAACATCATGGTGCTGTTTTTTTGCTTCTTTGCTTCTTTCTTTTCTTCATTTCCATTTTTTTGCATAATTCTTTAGTAAAAAAGAAAAACAATACTCCATGGGGCCAAATAAAACCTGGTGCATCAAAGCTAAGTAGTTTATTGGGTATGAATATTGTG
This sequence comes from Melia azedarach, assembly GCA_028052125.1. NCBI lineage: Eukaryota > Viridiplantae > Streptophyta > Magnoliopsida > Sapindales > Meliaceae > Melia > Melia azedarach. The sequence continues at coordinate 11,562,643 of CM051403.1, forward strand.
ATTTGTATTAAATCCTCAAGTTACCCCTAGAAGAATCTATCTCTGTGCAATTGATATATCATGAAGCAAAAGACAGGGTACAATACATAGCCATAAAAAGAAAAAAGTTTACCATCAGTCATATTCCTACTAATAATATAAGTTCTATGAGAAAGAAATGAAACGACAACAAGCCATGGTTAACATAATATAAGAGAACATCAATTCAGGGCATCTAATAACACCAATCCATAAGAACAATCAGAAATAGAGGCTGCACCTTCACAATTTTGTATATGTCAGAACCTCCAGAACCACTCCCACCTTTAGCCATTCTCCCACTTGCTCTTCCACCTTCACTCCTGTTTCCATCACCAATTTTCTGCTTTGAGAAAGTATCTTGAAGCTTCACAAAATTATCCTCTCTAAATTGCTCATTTTCGTCAACCACAAGATATAACCCACTCCCACCCATTGGGAAAACATAATGCTGCAAGGGAGTTGGTCGGAAATCTGTGTACACCACATGACAAGGCTGCTTGTGCAAATGACAAATCCACTCCGCAAACTCTGTGGCATTGGACATTGTTGCGGAAAGAAAAACCATCTTAATAGCTGGCGGCAAAAATATTATACTCTCCTCCCACACAACCCCTCTTTCCCGATCTTTCATGTAATGTATTTCATCAAAAATGACCCAAGCAACTTCCTTCAAAACCTCTGACCCCCGATAAAGCATCCCCCTAAGAATTTCTGTTGTCATGACCAAACAACTAGCATTAGGTGAAAGAGTAACATCACCAGTCATCAATCCAACATCTTTGAACTCTTGATGTAACTCCCTGTACTTCTGGTTACTCAAAGCTTTCAAAGGTGAAGTATATATAACCCTCTGCTTCTCTCTAAAAGCCATTGCAATTGCATACTCGGCAACCGCAGTTTTCCCTGCAGATGTATGTGCTGAGACAAGTACTGACTCATTTCTTTCCAAGCATGCAACCGATACACTCTGAAAAGGGTCAAGCTCAAATGGGTACATTTTTGCCATTTCACCATTATACATTGGATTTGCAAGTGTCCCATGAATCGATTCATCTTTAGTTGAATCATATCCACTTGGGACAGCAACCTCATGTACACAGGAGCGTGTCAAGTTTCGTTGTTTTATGGTGGATTCTTGCTTAGGGGTTTCTGTGACATGGGAATTTATTTCAGGTGTTTTCCTTTTACCAAGCGTTGGTGATTCTTCCATTTTCAGCGCTTAAGCCTATCTCAATTCTCAAGTTGATTAGTTTGAGCTTACTTCAACACAACCTTCCAAAATATTACTTGTTACAGCCTTTCTTCTGTAAAATACCACTAGCGCACACAACACAAAAACAAGAAATAAAGATCAACTCCAGATAGCCACATCATCAAGAATTATAGCAATAAAAAATACATTTAACGCTCTAATTTTGTAAACATGACATTTTACAGCTACAATTACAATAATCTGAAAACTTTAATATTCTCAACTAATTAAATAAGAGGTAGTTACAAACTAAAATGCCACCATTTCATCATAATTATGGTTAGAAATATCTATAAAAACAATACAACTTCAAATATGCATAAACCTTGAACACGGAGAGAACAATGCGTGAAACCATAGAAACTAGGGATACTCCCGTTCCAACTCTGTTTGGTTACCAAGAAAACGCAAGAAAAACAGAGAAACAAGACAAAATTGCACTTACGTAATGCTTTTCATTTTAGTAATTTTTCTTAAACTTTCTAGGCAACCAAACAGAGAACAGAAAAAACTAGGGTTTTAGGGAAGAAATGCATACCTTTGAAGTTGAATGGCGGACAAAGAAGAAGCCTAATTCTTTTCTGCCAAAAGACTGGACTTATTCGAGGGCTTCGTTTAAATTCAAAGCCCTGTGTATTTGGGCTTCATAACGACCTTTAAAGTAATACAGATTGATGCTAAACTCCCCCTAACCAATTTCTAAACACCCATCTTCATTTGCGGGAAGGCTAAAATAAATTATAATAGATAAATAAATAATAAAACTACTCACTAATAACCTTATATAGATTTTCGATATTATTCATTCTGAACAAGTTAATATTTTATTTATTATTTAAATATATTTTATGATTTAATCTCAAAATAATTTTGAATTAAAAATTTTAGTACTATTTTGAGATTAAAATTTTCAATATTATTAATAATTAATGTAATTCTTTTTATTTTTATGCTTTCGCATATTTAAATTTTATTCGGGTTCACATATAAATATAAACTTAAAAAATAATTCTTAAAAGATTTATATGGGAGGGAATCAGTCCCTAATCACAAACATATCTTAAATAGTAGGCTATGAACATTCATTACTACAAAGAACATGGTTATAGAATCTATGAAAATTTTATAGTTGAAAGAAAAAGATGCCAAGCATCTCACATTTATGACTTATCAAATCTAATAAATGTGTTATATCTCTAATTATTATTTGTTTAGTCATACCAATCTCATTTTTATGATCAATGATAGAGATGAAAATATGGAGATAGTGGGGAGGTATAATTAATGCATTCTCCACTTATTTTTTATTTTAATCCCTGTATCTTCTTAATTTTGCACAATTTCTTTAATTATTTACTCACATTTATGAACTTTACATGTATAATTAATTTATGGCCATACTTGGAAGGTTTATAAAATCCACAGTCATTCAAACTCTGGTGTCCTGTTACTGTTTTAAGGTTTAAGAATTGATTGGAGATTTTCATTTTACATACACCTGTAAATGTGAAATGTAGTTCCTACTCCAAATTTCCGGAAGCAGATAATCCAAGATGGGAAATTGAGATGACCAATTTCATTGAAGAATCGTAGAAAATCTACACATTTGTACACTCGATGGGAAAAAGCTAAGCCATACAAATTTCTATCATGCATCTTACTTTCTACAGTGCACCTGAGCGGGAATGTCAATCCAACTAAAAGGGAAAATGGTACAGACTGATCCACTAATTTAAATTCACACACCAAACTGGGTTTCAGAAATGAAGCTCGAAAATTTTGTTGGAACTTCATCTGTCGATGAATTTTCTGTTTCTTGCACTTGTGTTCTAACCTATAGCTTGGGTCGAAGTGCAAAATGTTCATTTCTTCATTTGCTTGCTCTTACTGCAAGCAGTGATGTGAGAAGCAAACCCCAGCTGTGGCTGTGTATATGGCGGTACAGAAAGATATGAACAGAGTCCCCATAAATAAAACCTGAAGAACTGTCAGCATTTTGGTAGACTACTGCTAAGTGCCTAAGCATTCCCATTATCAGAGCTGCTACAGGCTTGATGTGGAAGGACAGAGTTCCCAAAATCTCCATCCAAGCTCATTTGCTGTACTTCTTGTGGTGATAGGATCTTAATGCAGCGGACACAGTTCACAAACTCCCTGAAACATCCCAAGACCAACGAAGGTAAGACAATTTTATTGACATACGCTCTGGAAGTTGGTAGCAGAGATTTTAATATATAGCTGTTCAGTAAAACAATACCATGACATAGTAACACTGAGAAGCAATTTTCTTAGTTAAAATATTTTCTTAGTTCATGCTGTGCAAGAGACTTTCCATTGTGATGGTGGTTCTTCTTTTGTCATGAGCCAGACACATTACACACTTATGCAAAAAATAACAAAGGATGAACCTAGATATACTTCAACAGAATCATGATTAAATAATTATTAAGAAAAATGGTAGCTAATTAAATATTACAAAAAATTTTGAATTATTGAGTCGTTACGCGTATCTTGTTGATTAATTAAAGAAGAAGAGAATAATATTGAAGGGGCAAAAAGAAAATTTAAATATGAATAGTGCAGTGATTGCAAAGGAGCTAAAGGACTTACTCCCATGGGTCATCCCCTACTAGCAGTACATCACTTTCATGATCCACATACACAAGTTTCCAGCCTACCCTCCCCCTATCTTCAAGTTGCCCCTCTATGCCAAACCTACGAGCCAGATCTTGTTTTAGCTCATCATAACCTGAGTAACGTGTGATATCGATTGATCTTCCAACAGCTCCACGTTTGTAAACCTTCACAATTAATGCACTACATTTAGTCCTTTACTATTTTGAATAAAAGAGGGGAAGGGGGCAAACGTAGCTAAATCTGATGAAATTTAAGTCCATAAAATCAAACCTTAGTATATGTCCTCATTCTCTGTGGAAACTGTGGTGGTGGAGCCCAAGGACCTCTGTTCAAGAAACTGCTATCATTTATTGTGGAATCAATTGAATTAAATGTCATATCTGGAACTCCAAATGACTGTGAAACAATTGAGGATGAAAGGTCCTGCTGAGCATCTTTGGAATTTTCATAGTTAGTGAGCATCCCTCCTGAAGAGATATTATTTGAGAAATCCTTTCCTAATCCCATCATTCCCTTTGTTAGCAATGAGTCGGGATTGATGGCTCCCAATGAGCCATCAATACTAGTCCCAAATGGAACATTACTCCTGGGATCAACCTGAACTTCGCCATCCTGACTTGTGTCTCTCAACATCGACTGCGGATTATAAGACAGTGAATTCATATTATGCTGTAAATGGACATCATTCTGAGAAAGGCAAACTGAAGTTGTGGAAGATGATGTGTCCAAATAATCTGCCTGCGTAGCTGCACCATTTAGGTATGTTTGCGGAGCAAAAAACCCTTGATTCTGACTCCTGGATATGTTCACTGAAGGCTTAACATCAGACTTGTGCGGCAAATCTTTGACCAAGTTAGGATTAGATGGCATGGTTTCCAAAGCACCGGAACTCAAGAGTGTTGCAGCAGACTGAACTATGTCCTCTCCAACTCCTGCACTTCGGTGGCCCCGACTACTTATCATCGATTGAATCAAGTGTTGGCCATTATTTGTGGAAGGTGAAGTAGAACGAGATGGAACATCTTCAGTAATCACAGACTGCCCTGCTCCTGCAGCACCTGTCAACACACTGCCACCAGTTGTCGAAACTTGATTGTTAACATGGGTTGATGGGAGCCCCACATGTCCCGGCATTTGAGGCAATATGCCAGGTTGCTGTTTCTCAGGCTTTGGCTGCGGGGGAGGATGAGAGAATTGAACACTGTTTATGCTGTTACTCGTTATCTGATGCAAGGCGATGTTTGACTGTGGAAGTGAAGTTGGTGTTGCTTGAGGCATTTCCAGCATTTGGGTGGGTGCAACAGACCTAGAGAAGCCCTGAGAGACATCTAAAAGCTGTCTTTGCTGATCCTGGAGTTGAGCAAGTTGAGCAGGCTGTTGCATTGCAGACTGTTGTGCCAAATATGATTGTTTTTGTTGCTGAAGCTTCTGCAACAGTTGAAATTGAATCTTGTCAGACATTTGTAAATGTTGATTTCCTTGATCAGGAAGCTGGGGTTGCATAATATTTTGCTGTTGGTTCTGGCCCACAATATGTTGTTGTTGTTGCTGCTGCAGGTTTTGAGGAAGGTTCACCGGAAGCTGAGGGTTTTGTATGGATGGTTGCTGCTGAAGTATATTGTTATTTTGTACGAGATTTTGAGGCTGAAGAATTTGGGCCTGAACTTGACCAGATGGTAAGGATTGAGTGATCATATTTTGTCTTGATTGTTGGGTAATATCTCCCAAAGATTGCTGTGGTGGTATAATTGACCCTAATTGGTTCATTGTGGATGGCAGCTTTTGGAGCTGATCAATTTGCTGCACTTGCTGTGGTAACCTCTGTCCAGTAAACTGCAAGTTGTTTGGCTGAGGAATTTGCGGTGGCAAACCCAACTGACGTGAAAGATCTGCTCCATTGAGGTTTTGCAGAACGGATCCAGACATGGAATGCAAGTAACCCGATTGCATTGAGTTAGCCAAAGATGAATTTTGCTGCATGTTCATCCATTGGACCAAACTTAAGCCGGGCAGAGACTGAGAATCCTTCATGCCAAAATCATCACCAATCCATGGCATAGTCCTCTTGAATACATTATCCAAATCAGATGAGTCATCATCTGCAGAAGTAAAATAAAAGCCAGGTAAGAGGTATCCCACGGTTCCCACCAGAACATCTTCCAAAGCTCAAATCATGGTTGATATAGAAAATAAGTCTTTATTGTTTGCTTTTTATTGAACCAGAGAAAGATAATATATAGTGTCAGGAATACAGCAAAAAGCATTTTCAAGAGTTATTCATAAGCATAGCAGGAATGCCTATGCGAAGGGGTACAGTGGCAACAAAATGCCCAGGTGAGATCTAGGAAAGGAAGATATATCATAACAATACAAAATGACTTAAATAGACATCCAGTAGCCAGCATACCTGCTTGCCTTGGATGCTTGGGTCTGAAGAATGGAGGAGGGCAGATGAAAAATGGAGCAGTCACCGGTTCAATCTCCCATATTGAGACTCGATTACGCCTTTCCCCAGCAGTGGACTCATCCCATCCAACCTAATCATATATATACGGGTTAATTAGAGTTAATATGGAAGTACAGCATTGCTTAAGACACTGAAAACACCATGGTATCAACCTGCAAATTGCGCCATTGGGAGTTTTTCCATCTCACAGGATCCAGATCACTGATACCTGTAATTGTACCCATGTACCTGCAGATCAAATGCCTTTCTGTTATTAACTTTATTAGTGCTTCAACAAAAATTAATGACTTTACTTCTATTTGAAATACGGTACCAAGATACTGAATGCTAAACATTCAATTTTCCAAATTTGAAATAATTAGGGGTCATTGTTTGAATATTTTCACATCAAACCATTATCAAATTTACAAAGAGGATGATAACTCAAATACAACTACCTTCTTGTGCCTGATTCTTCTGTTTCAAACATCATTCTAAAGCGCATGCCGAGTGAGATTTGGTTGTTGTACACTGCCTTGTAGTATTTGGCCAATGGGACAACAAATTCTGAAGGACTAGCCCTGCATTAAAAGATAAATGTTATTTAGGGTGACTTCTCAGTACATAGAAACTGAAGCCCATCCTAAATAAACTGATTCAAAAAGAACATTTTTTACAAACATATACAAAGTGCATCTGAAAAAAGAATATACGATTTAAATAAAAAAACTGAGTTACTGACCTCGGATTGTAAAAGACAGTGAAGGGGCTATTATTTGCAGCGGCATGTGCTGCTGCTGCTAGAATTCCAATATGCATACTGTCACTTGACAGTACAGATGATGACAGATTGGTGGGTTGCCTGTTAGCTCGTCTAGTGCCCAATAGTAGCTGTTGCTTTTCATCTCTGCATATCAATATTCATATAAACAATAAAATGGATGCAATTTTATTAACATAATGCGAGAAAACTAGAAAAAGGATGAGCATATGATGCAACAGTACTTTCATATGTAAAGCTAACATTTTGGGAAAATTATATCCAAAAAAAAATTTCCAAGGAATCTCAGTTCATTACCACTACCTAATAAATAAAACTGAGTCGCCAGCGAAAAGCCTCTTTCCACTAACAAATAGGCTCCATCCTGTTGTAAGCAAATGTCGCTTAGGTTGTCCTGAGTCAAGAAATGAAAAGTTGGTACAAGATCTTTGTGAACAAGACAACAGCTCAGGAGCATAAAAATTAATAGCAAAAGCATTTCATGAGTTCAACAAACGAAATACTGAGGATGTCAAGCTGGACATACCGCGATAGATATGACGGAAGGTCCATACACTGTCATGCAAATCCCTGGCCACAAGTTCTTGAGCAGGTGGTTGCATAGAGAAATCCTATCCAGAGAAACAGAATTAAGATCCAACCTTGAAAGTAGAAGACGATGCTTCAAATAAAGAGAAACTGCTTACCAGAGGGGGGAAAATCTTCTCAGCTGCTCGGCGGGGCACAGAGAAACCTCCATGAGTGCTTGTATCACTTGCTGTCAATGTTTTACAGAAAAACTCTGTTTGTGGCCTGTTCGATTTTAGCGCAAGATCCGATCTCAACAAATCTTCCTTTTCAAACTGACCACAAGATGTTGAAAATTTTAGTTTTAGTCAGCAACTTGAAATTATGCTGATTTCTGCGCATTGAGCTTAGGTATATCATAGCTATTTGACGTCTAGTAGCTTCATTTGATTTGACGGACCACTAAAGCACAAAATATACTTTATATTGTGTTCCAATGGCATGTTCATAAATCAAGTAAAAAATGAAGATTCTTCAGTTGTTTGGAATGAAGTCCTTACAGAAGTAACAGGTTGGAGGGTCATCTGAGCATACACTTCATCTGTTTCTGGGTCAGCCTACAGAATCAAACACAAGAGAGTCAAAAATACCATTTACTATGAAATATAAAAATATGAATAGGTTGTTGGGTAAGAAAAATGAAATCGCAAAAAGATAAAGTGCATACATGCAAGGTAACATTTAAAAGAAGACATAATAGCTTGGACGGAAGATTTGGATAGTTTGGGATTTGACCATCAATGTCCTTCTTCATAGACGCTGCCACCTGTTACCAGAAATTTCAATCTCATGTCAGCACATTAAGTTTCTGAGAGAAGAAGATACCAATAAAAAGGACAGAGCATACTCTTATATAACAATCCATGAACACGTTGTTTTATGCTAAGAAGATAAAAATATTTTTATGTAAAACAAGAAGCAAAATGTTAATCTTCTACCCTCCTAGTTCATTTGAACATAAGCTTTTGACAATATTAAATTATTAACAACACCACACTAGCAAATTCCCAAACCATTGCTGGAGGAAAATACAGTTTTCATAATTGAATAAAAACAAAAATAAAAGAAAACAAGCCCAAGTGAAATGTAATTACTAACACTTTAAAATAAAGATATTTACAAATAAAAGAGATAAATTTAGGCCGAAAACATTACAAATTATTATTAATAATAATAGTTCAAAGGAAAAAAAAAAGTAATGAAAAATCACAGTAGAAGAGAAAGAATAGTTGAGAGTAGGAAACCTTTTTCATGATATGTAAAAGGAAAAATTCCATTTAAATTAAATTAAATGTAGCAACATTATTTCAACTCAGGGTAAGATGGTAACTTTAAGCAGCCAATAGCTCGCTTACAGCAAAATCTCCCACAATCTAATCCGTAATTATTAAACCCAACAACCTTGTCTTAACAAATAAACCACAGCAGAAAACACAGAAAACAAAAACAAAAGATTACCAGGTAAAATGAACAGACACTGTGGCAGAAAAAGACTAACCTGCTCGCTGTGGCCTTGAGGAAAGTAGACTACATGGGTGCCAGCTGCAGGAAGGTTCACCAATGGTCCTGCGCAAGCGTGCCATAGCTCCGAGTTTATGGTCTTTTTCTCTCCTCCTGTAATCAAATCGCCAAGTGTCACCCACCCATTTGTTAAAATCACTTTCCCTCGTTTTCTCATATCTTATTTTCCGTGAAGAGGGGGTAGGAAAATAATATCAAAGTCTAAAGCTGCCGATGATTTTGCGATTGAGAAGGACAAAGAAATAAAGATTAATTTGTTTTTTAAATTCGAATATGAGAAAAATCTGGAGAAAAGAACAAATAAGAGCAAGACAACAGTCGAAACACTGCAATAGCTTAAAGACTGATCCGCCGATTCTTTCTATGCTTCCTTCTTTGTATTTCGATTGACTTAAAGGATAAACTACAAATATACAAACAAAAGAAAGAGATTCAAAGGAGTTGACCTTCGCCGGGATTGGAGGCAGCCATGACAGCGGAAGCTGCAGCACCGTTAGCCGGCGTCTTCATTTGTTAATCCTTCGAACAACTATCACAACTTTCACCAAAAATTGATCCCAAAACTTCACAGACTCATCGTCTTGTGATCAAAACGAACAAATAAGCTCGAAAGAAAATATTTTGAGCAAATTGTACAAGCTCATAAGCTCAGATCAGTCAGATGAAACGCGAAAGAATCAATTACCTCCGGAAGTGAAATAAGATAAGTTAAAAAATTTCCGGCGAAAGCCGCCGGCGAGAGTGGAGAGGCCGGGAAGCGAGGAGACAAGTTGCCGGGAAAAATGGGAGACAAAAATAGGAGAAGAGAGAAAGTAGAAAAAATAAAAATGAAAATTTTTATGTGGTTTCGTTTTTGGTTTTGTTGTGTTAAGCGAGTTAGAGACCAAATGCTGAAGCTTTGCCCCCTATCTTCCCCTACATTACCCAGACATTTTCTTTCCCCTTCCTCTTCTCTCTCTCTCTCTCTCTCTCACTCTTCTTCTCTCTTTCTTTTCCAATGTCTCCTCTCTCTATCCGTCTCTCCTTTCTTCCTCCTTTTCTCTTAAATTAAAAAGGGTATTAATAACATTTAGCCCCTCCCTTTTAATAAATCACAACAAGACCAATAATTATTTTGTATGTGTTATGTTGAAAAATTAAAGGATATTCTTTTAAAAGTTTAGAATAAAATAAATACAAGAATCCAAGTTTCCTTGTTCTTAGAAAAAATTCATCAATTATTAGTGCTCTAATTATTATAAGAATATATATATATATAAACTAATGTATTAATATTATATTATTGTCGCATAATTTGCTAATATTATTATAAAATTTTTGTTAAAAAATTATATTATTGTAAAAAAATTATTAAAAATTTGATAATATGATTATCAATAATTTTTGTAAACTCTATCCAATTGAGACTACCATTAGACGTATAATGTTAAAATTTATAACATAATTTAGTGACTATTTTGAAAATATATCATAACTATGTTGTTTTATTATTATTTAAAAACGTCAGGGGTCTATACGTTATTATTCCAAATAAGAATACAAATTAGATACAACAAACCGCATATCGAGTTAAACGATGGTTAGAAAGGTTAATATTTTAAATAACCATGGTTAATGGTTTACTAAGGTTAATATTTGTTTATTTTAACCATCAACCAACCCCCATCGAGTGAAGACAGAATGATGTGTCCATTGACCCTCCGTTTTGACCATCACTATCACTTTTCCTCTTTCCAATTATGCCCCATTATCTAATTTCATGCACATTTTTTTTTAAATTTTATTTCTTTTTTTTAATTAATTTTTATCGAACATAATTCGGTCTCCTCTCTTGCTTTTTACTTTTATCAAGACAAATTTTCCGACAAGATGTTTCATGTTTTGGAAATCATTAAGCATTTTCCTACCATATACTTTGCAAATTTTGGATATTATTATTATTATTATTATTTTAAAAAATAAATAATATCACAATCCAAAATTAAGTTATAAGTTTTGAATTTCTTTAATTAAACATACCAGTTAAAAAATTCGAAAATAAATTCGCGACGAACAAACAAAATTAATTTAATTTTAGATTCAGACTGATATAAATAATTTTTTAAAATAAAATAATAATATTGTATAATGTATAAATAAAGAATTAATAACATTAAGCATGGAAATAACATTTAAGGAACGTTAGCTTTAGAGTTGTCCAAAAGTGGTAGAAGAGAAAAGGAGGGAATCTGCAAATTAATCAATTTAGTACCCAATTTTAAGTATACAAAGAGCACATGTAAATTATTCCTGATGTCAATTAAATTTTAAAAAATATTTTTACAATAAATAGTCAAAACATGGGGACCCATAAATAAATCTTTAATTTTATATAATATTTTACATTATTTATAAACGGTTAAATCAAATATTTCAACTATTATCTTTTATACTCTATGTAAACTATTAAATTCAAGCACTCATGACTTATAAAATTAAATCTAATTTATATAATTATTATATAATAAATATATTATAATTATTATATCAATAAAATATAATATCAACAATTAAAAATATTTAAATTTAACATTTTATAAATAATGTAAAAATTTATGTAAAATTAAAAGTTTATTAATTCTTTTTCAAATACTTAATCAAATAATTATATTTTTAATTTAATATTTATACAATAATAGCATTATTTTTTTCCCAAAACAAAATAATAATTTACATTTTACTTGAAATAGAAATATTAACATGTTAGCCATTTAGGCTTTGGCTCGCAACAAAATGGCAAGGGAGCATGTTTACTATGTGCGTGTAGATATTTTGGGTATAGTTATAACTAAATAATTAGTGAAAATTTCATGTATATATAAGTTTATTGTAATATAATGTTAAAAAAAAACTATAATAACCAGAAGGCTGCCTCCTCATACGCCGCCTTTAACTCTTGTTGGCGGTTAGCAGGAAATTAAACATCGCCTGTAATAGATACAGATATTTGAATAATGCTAGACTAATTTTATATCAAAATTTTGAATAAATATATAATAATAATAATATTATTATATTGTATATATAATATTAAAAAAATCTAATGTTAAGAAAAAGAAAAGGAAATATTAATTGATTGAGGAAAAAATTTCCATGAATTTTGTGTCACCTTTTACTAAGAATACCTCTGAAATAATTATTAGTGGAGGGTTTTAATAATGAAAATAAAACAATGACAAGAAATGAATATAAAATTGGCAATGGTGATTGATTGAGAACAATGGACGGTAGAGGATCTTGAAGTTCTAAATGGAAATTGATTTCCACTGTTGGGGCGAAGAGCTGGACGTCGCTGCTCTCACATGGCTATTGTACGGTCACTTGTTTTTATGTTAACCCTAATTATTATGATCAAAGATCTCATTTGGTGGAGGGTATTAAAATTAAAACAAAACAAAAAAAAAAGAGTAATTGCATTTAGGTTCTTAAATTTTAATAATATCACGAATAAAAGTATAGTTTTTATTTCTTTCTTACAAATGATTGATAATAATTTATTGTTTAATTTTTTATTTAAATATTACATTTATAATATAATAATGACACCATTTATTGAGATTTTTGTCTATAACAAGAAAGTATACTCTTATTAAAAAGAAATCAAACTTAAAAATCACGTAACACCTTAAATTCTTTCTCAAGTGATAAAACACATAAGTATTAATAGTTTAATTAATAATTTTTTTAATAAATAATATAAAAAGTTTGGATATGAATTTTGCTCTAATAATCAGAAAGAGATTTAGTTTATTTTTGTAATATTAAAAAATAAAAAATACAAATTCAATATTTATAACATACCCTAATATGGGTTGCCAAAGTCATTACGTTGCCTATCATATTTGTATAAATTTTGAAAAAATATTAGTCTTCATATAATAGTCAAATCATTGATTTTTATTAGTAAAAATTTTTATAAATTTTGACTAAAACGTTTAAAAAATGATAAAACTATAAGGACTCCGATATAATTATCCAGCCAAAGAAAATTCAATTATAGTTATAACAAAAATACAAAATTTTCACTGGGTTTAATAAACACCTGCTGACGTGGTGAGCATCTCGGCGGCTGTGGGTCCACTGTCCATATGCGATGTTGACAGCTCTATTTTTTTTTAAGACATTGGCTTACTTTTATGTCTTCTTTACTAATTTTTTTCACAATTATGAATGCGCACACACTGCAACAGTGTACGTCTAGTTTCTTAATTTACCATCTTTACTATATTATTAAAGTTATATGCATTATTGCCCTTACTTGGATTCTAAAACATGCATTTAATATGAGACTAATTTCATTATATTTTTAGATATTTGATAAAAATACAACCATATGAGTAGATTCGATTAAATTGTCAATTACCTTATTAATAAATGCTCACTTTATTTTCTCATAGAGAAGGGATTCGAATCCCTGCAATAATGTTAAAGTAAATTTATTCTTAATTAAGATAAATTTCATTTAAATTAAATGTAAATTTTTGTTGGTGGTGCTAAATTATATATATTTCGATTTTCGACTTTCAGTAGGTATCCGATTACAATATTAGTAAATTGAACATATAATTATACAAATTTATATAGTATTTGAAAATATATTTATATATTATATTCTTGTAATGTTTTCATTGTAACTGTTTAAAATGAGAGAATTTTTTACGTGTCATTTTTTAATAAAAAATATTGATATAAATTGATTATTTCTTAAAAATAATAAGTTATCTTCTTAAATAATTGAATATATAAGTTTTTATAAAATATAAATTACTTCAAATTTTTTGTATAATTTTGGTTAATCATTTATATTTTATCAAACCCTAGATAGATTATAATTTTACAATTACCAAAATAATGCTTTATTTATTTTTTGCAAAAAAGAAAACAGTGAAGAAGGAAATGAAAATTTCAAAGGTTAAAGGCTCTATATGAAAGAATCTTTTTTTTCGAGTGAGTTCCATAATTATTAGTCACGGTGGCCAATTTTTTAAAACAATTTGATTAAAATAATTAATGAACGAATATTATATAATTAACCCAATCACGTTCTCTCTCTCTCTCTGTCTCTCCCTCCCTCTCACAGTGCGCAAAGCGCTGTGGGTGGCCGTGTTTCCTGGAGACGATCATGGTAGGGCCCACAGGCTTTGACTGCACTGAGCGACGATCTGGCATGATGAACAGTCAAAACGGATTCCGGTTTATAACGAATGTCGGAGCCGTTGATTGCATGGTGACTGGGCTTCTTTACAAAATACTAAGGTGGGACCCGAAGGATGCAGGGGCGATATCTTGATACAATTATCGATCTCGACCGTCGAATAATTCGTGTTATAAACAGTTTGGCCAACAGAACCACTTCAGATTGAGTAACATGGTTGGATTGTCCAAAAAGTCATAGCGTGTGTGTATATTATATATATAGTTATTTATTGAGCAATTTTATCCAGATTTATTCTAAACTATTTTCTCATGAAATATTTATAATTTAAAAAAGAATTAGTTACTTCAAATCAATCAAAATTGACCACCTCAAATTTCTACTCAAACACACAACCTTAACAATTTCAACAACAACCATAAATGTTATGAATTACATAAATTAATTCTCTAACTACTTCAAGAAAATTTAAAAAATATATACTTAAATAATTATAATATTTTTAATTATTTTAAAATTAAAATTTAATTAACAATAATTATATTTATATTTATTTAAAGTTAAAATTTAATTTTAAATAAATATTAAATATAATATATGATTAAAAACATAAATTATCAAGTTAGAAATACGACTTTTTTACATATTAGAATTTAAAATTTGAATAATATGATATATAATAAAAATTAAATTATTATATTAAATTTTAATTTAAATAAATATAAATTAAAATTATCAATTTTTATTATCCTTAATTAATTTTTAATTTTAAAAAATAATAAATAAATATAAATTAAAATGATCAAATTGAAATATTATTAAATAAAATTTAAATTTAAATAATTATAAATTAAAATTTTATTTTAATTTTTTAAATATTATATAAATTAAAAATTAAATTTTTAAAATTTTAATTTTAAAATCATTAAGAGTATTATAGTTATTTAAATAAAAATTAATAATTAATTAATGATTCAAAAAAAATAAGTGTATTTTTTATCAACTTTATTTAAGTTTATTTTAAAATTTCTCATAAAATATGTATAATTTTAAAAAGAATTAATTACTTCAAATCAATCAAAATTGGCCACATCAAACTTCTAGTCCAACACACAACGTTGACAATTTCAACAAGAATCATAAATGTTTTGAAGTACATAACATTAATTCTATAACTACTTCAAGAAAGCTAGTGCAACAAGTTACCACAAGTACAAATCTACGAAAGTAAAAGATTGCGTTACATAATATTAATTATTCATTTAATGCATAGCCGAAAGATATTTATAGAATACTATACTATATAATAAATAAAATAAATAATGTTGTATGAATGTTAGATGAACAAAGCAAAGCAACCCTCAATAATTATTTAATATAATTAAATGACATAAAATTGAATTGATGTAAAAAGGAATTCATTGCACTTGGCTTAGAAGCCACATGTATTTGTTAAATGAAGCTTTAAAGATTTGCCATTGCTTGACCATTACACTAGTATCAATACCATTGATTTAATTTGTGTAATACAATAATTAAGAGTATTTTTATATTATTTCTGAAATATTAAATTAATATTATTTTATTTCTGAAATACTAAAATTTATATGAAATTATAAGTTTATCTCTGTTTTAGTAGATTTTGAGAGAAATAAAATAAATAATTATTCTCGTTAATTATTATTATTATTTTAAGGATAAAATAATATTTTATTTAATTAATTTTGGTCAACCGTTAAAACTAATAGAAAAGATTAATAGAATGGAGTTGCGTTAAATATATTTTAAAATATTGATTATAAATTAAATTTTATCAAAATACGAGTTAATGTAAAATTAACTTAATAATCAACTTAATATTAATAATGATGATAATAATGGTGAGAATAAAGATTACTTACTTTTGGAATTTTAATTCTAGGGGTTTGCGTCACCCTAGCTGTACCCATCAAGTCATAGGTTGCTTATAATATTGTTTTTGTTTAATAAATAATTTAAACTAACAATTATAGGATGCTTACTTGATTAATTAAGGGTATGCGTACTACTATTTAATTTTTAATCTTTAACATTAATATAAAATATTTGATAAAATTATATTTATATTTAATTTTTTATTATATTATTTTTTAAAAATAATAAATAAAATAAACAGAAAAATACAAAATGGAAAACTGGCAAGCGTGTAAAGCAGAAAACAAGGCAGGTTTAAGGGAGTTGAAAATCCCAATTAAGTGCCACGTGTCAACACACCGTCAAATAAATAATAATTTAATTTAATTTTTTATTTTAATTAAGTGGGTAACGTGGTAACGGCGGAGAGAGATGTTGACGTCTCCGTTTGGAATCTTAGAAAACAAAAATCTCGTGTGAATTGAATTGAATTGAATTAAAAAAAAAAAAAAACAGAAGAGAAGATCGGTAACTACGGCTGGTCGGCTTAACTTTTTTAGAGAGCAGGCCTTTCTTCCTCGATATTCGTATTAAATTTTTATTTATTTATTAAATTATATTATCCCCTTATAAAAATTTATTCGTAAAATTGATACGATGTATCGTAATAAAATAATATTTTAATATTAACTTGTTACTTGTTTTGTAAAACATATATTATAGTTCAGTTTAACTTGTACAATTCGTAAAATGATTATTCTATTTTTGGTACCAATTTTTTTAGTTAAAAAATGTTAATATACTAATCAAATAATTTTATTTTAACACTAATTTACGCAAAAATATTTAAATATATTTATTTTTACGATAAAAAATGTGAAAAATTAGTTAACGTATGTTTTGTATTGTTAATTTTCGCTCAATTTTAAAAGTAAAATTTTGAGTATTTTAACATCTACTAATAGTTGAACATTAAACACTAATTTTTTTTTACTTTTACTTTTAAATTAAATATTTTTATAATTAAAAATAAATTTTACTCAATTTGAACGTGTGATGTCAAATTTATATTTATCCAGACTTTTTAATAAATAGTTATATATATTTTTATTAAATGAGTTGTAATTTCAAAGTTAATGACACTTTAATTTTAAATATAATCTTAACATTGTAGTAGAAGAAAGTTTAAGATATTGTCTTCACAATTAATTTGACTAATTAGTTTTTATTTGTATTTAATATCATAAAACCTTGATTTTTGTCTCGAAGGTTCAATTTGGTACTATTGTTCATTATAATAATAGGTTTCTTTAACTGTTTTGAAAATAATAATAATAATAATTCACCATAAAATAAAGTAGTTAGGTAAACAATAAATTGAATTATCAAAAATATTAGTACATATTTAGTAATAATGGAATGCACGTGTGTAATAATAAAACATTATTACTTTATATAATAATGCTCATAATTAATACATATTGAAATTATTTACCAAATTTTTATCTTCTACTCTCATATTTAGTATGCCATGGTGCCCCTATTCTAACATCAATTATTATCAATTTATTCTCATAAATTTTTATATTTAATAGAAAGTTCATTTTCAACTCTTATGTTCATTAATATGTTTATTTTAGTTAAGTAAGATTTAGAATCCTTATATATATTGAAAATAAATAAATAATATATTTATAAATGTAGTTCGGATTATTTCAGACATGCTTGGCACCTTTAAATCATCATAAATTCGAATAATAGTATGGGACAAAATTTTGATATTTCGTAAGTAAAATTTTTTATTTTTATTTAAAATTTTAAATAATAATAATAATATAAAATTTAAAATATGGGTTTTTAAAAAAATAAATAATATAAAATTTATAACTATGAATTTGTTAACAGTGTGGGTTGGAGTATTGACAATATGAAATTACTTATAGCCTTTGCATATCATCAACTTATTTTTTATTTTTATTTTTTTAAAACCTCACTCATTACTTCATTTTATTCAAATTTAGCACATCATTGGCTTATTATATATCAAATCTATCATAAAATAATTTAGATTATTTAGATTTAAAATAAATCGTATTTTCTCATACTAAATAAAGAAAAAATCTATCTAACATTTAAAGTTTTTTTTATTAAAAAAATTCAAATGCTAATATTTTAGTTAGAAACTAACCACAATCATTCAAATAACAAATCTAATTAAAGTTTACCCTAATATTTATTCTAATAAACAAAAGAGGATTAATTGCAAATATATTAAAAAGTTTATAAATTCTTTACGAAAATTGAGTTTTCGAGCACCCATTAATAATTTAATAGTAAGTGCTCATCTTTCCTACCTTTCCTATTAGAAAGAGATTTGATTTATATGATTTTTCACGTAATCTTTGAGGTATATTTCTTGTTATTAGAAAGGAGAAAATTTCATCAAATTGAGCATAAATTTCTACTATGATATCTCATTATCTATTTAATCTTTATGGTAGATTTTTCTCGAATAGGCTTAAATTTTACTAAATTTAGCACATATTTACATAAACAACACCAGACTTACATAAATTTCAACTATCGATAAATTAACTTGCACATATCTAAACTATTGATATAAATCTAGCTAATACATATCTAAATTATAACATAATATAAACTAAAATAAACAAGTGAATACCTTGAAATTAAAAGAGTGATTTTCTACAATATAAAAGAATTTTGAACCATTTTCCTCTAGTGTGGATTTCAATTCATATCAACATTTGGAGGGCCCATGGGGGGATGATGAAGGTAGAAGGAATTTGCAATTGAAGTGAACAGAGGCTCTGATAACTCGAACCACACACTCAAAATGCAATCAAATCCATAGGGCAAGAAAACAAAAACACATAATAATGGGTGAGCATTTGGACCTACTTGTAATAGTAATACCAATAGTAACACATAATAGGCCAATTTGCATTTAATGCAAAATACATGCCCCTCCCTATTTATATTTATTGTGTTCCTTCACCGGATTCCAATGTGTCATTCACCTATCCACATCGTTATTTCGGTGCTTCGATAAAATCTCATGCATATATATATTTATTTTAAAATTAATTAATAAGGTGACATAACAGTAACAAATCGTTTTTTACTTAATAAAAATTATAATTTTATTCTTATAATAATAAAAATAAAATATATTTTTGAATTAAGAAAGTATTATTTTTTTAATTTTTATATTAAATTTAGAGAATTGGTAAAATAAACACTATATCATTTATAACGTCTATTTAAATAAATTTCAAGAAACATTTTTATTTTGAATTTGATAGATTATGATAGTATTAATGGTAAGATTATATTACAGGACATAAAGATATACGATATATCTTTTAGTTTTGCATATTTTTTCAATACAAATTTTAATTTTTTGAACATAATTTTTAATTTTTTTGTCGCAATTTTTATATATAGCTTATAAAAAAAAAGAATTAAAAAAAATTAAAAAAATGTACCGTGAGACTTTACATACCATACTCTTACCCCCAAATTAAAATAAAAAAAATGGTATCATATTCATATCACATAGGAGGATGATGGAAGTCCCTCTCTTGTTATTAATGTTAGATCCCACAAGCCAGCTCACATGTCTCATTCAATTATTATTATTAAATAAGTGACAACCTTGTTTACATTTTTGGGACCATACCAAATAGTTCTCTCCTTTTTTTTTCCATGAGAAATACCTCTCAATCAATCTATTATCAAATGTAATTGAGGGTTATTCATTACATGGTGGATGGGATATGTGGTGATCATGATATCTATCTATCTATTTACGTGTATATATATATATATATATATATATATATATATATATATATATATATATATATATATATATATATATAGATGTATGTGATGATTGATAAACAACCTAGACCCCTCTCTTTTTTAAATGCACTCCCTATCCATCACATGGAATGTTGTCGTCGAATCTTCATCTCAAAATTAAACTTAATATTTACGAACAAAGGTAATTTATTATTATTATTTTTTAATTCAAAATAATTATCACATTGAATCAAATTATTCACGCAATCACGTTATAATTTGTAAGAACTAGTTAAGAAATAAACTTACATATAATGTGACCAAAATTTATTTTTTGTTATTATAGTTATAATTATAATTGATACAAGAAATTGAAGATCTAAATCTCGGATTAGAAATATATTTTTTATATTTATATTTATACTATTTTCTTCCTTATTTATAGTATAATTTTAAGGGGAATAAAAAAAGAAAAGAAAAAAGATTAGTGTTTACTATAACAATGAAAAGGACATGAAATGTTGCCTTGCCGACTAGTAAATAGTAATAGAAGGGTGGATTGGATAGAATTGATATGTTAAGGATTTGGAACCCAATACTTTTAGAGTGAATGGAGTATATAGGGAGGGTATCTTTGAAAATAAAGTATTGGTAGTCATTCAAATCAATACTACTTTTCAAGAATATAATAAGATAAGAGGATTCTCCTTCTCTCTAATACTTATTTTCAATCTCTATCCTATCTTGTTGGCTATGTCATTTTGAAAGTAGATTCTAAGAATTGGGACCAACTTTTTATTTTGTTTACATTTATCTATCTATATATGATATCATATCATGAAATTGGGAAATAGCTAGCTCTATTGTATATCATGAGTTGGTAGTTAAAAGTCCAATGTGTGTCTCTTGATGATAAGAACAATAAATTCAAGATTCATATGACAATAACAATTTGAAGGAAAAAAATGTATGATTAGATATTATTGACTTATAGTTAAAAATAAGTGTTCTATCATATTTTAATCAGTTTCTAATCAAATATATTGTGACCACCTATAATAACAATATTAGTATATAACAAGAAAAATTACATTTTTATTCCAAAAATGTATTATTAGAGAAATTTATTATGATGGGTCAGCACAAACAAACTGTCTTTGTGCATATATATGTATAACTTTTATGACTTCTTTGTATTTTCATCTCTAAAATTCTCTCTTTAACTATTTACATTCAAATTGACATTATATACTGCCAAGGGGGTTGAGAATATTTATTTTGATTTTTGGGCCTGGGGTTGGGAGTTTAAGATCGTGGCCTGGCCTAGTGCACATACACATAAAATGACAACTTGGCTATATTTAATAACACCAACTTCCCAATTATATGCATATGTATATGTCTTTTTCAGCAGTAGCAATAATAGGGTCCAAATTATGGCCCAAGACTTGTATGGGAACGACGGGATCCAGAGGAGAAAATATTAGGTAATTGAATGTAAACAGATATAATATTATGCTTAAAGAAAGAGTTACCAGTTTGGAAACTACATAAAGTACCAATCCTAACTGAACGACTTCGACTTTTACTGACTAAATGAAAATTCAAGAGACGTCACAATAGTAAAAATTTTAGCTAGGTTAGTAAGAGGTCATTTTGGACCTAACTGAATGTATTGCCTCATGATTAGATAAATCAGGAAGATGGGCTTTCAAAAACAAATGAAATAATATTCACAACAAAATTCAACCTCATTCTCTAACTGTCTGTGCCCCAGTACATGCACATATATATGTATGCACAAGCATGTAGTCAAGACATGCAAAAAGAAGAACATAAAAGAAATTCTATGTTCTAGAGATATAGATACCATAAACTAATGTAATATATTTGTACCCTTTTCTTATGGTTTTCTTAAATCCCAAAATGATGCTTTTCCCACAGCATCCAGTACTCTTTCACTTTTGCTCTTGAAGCATAACCTAGTACTATAAATTGATGTATGAAACAAGTACAAACAGAAACCAATTTGTCACTGAAAGGGGATGTATATTAAGCCTTGAAGATCTTTAAGTACTATTTCTGGATTGACTTGATTCGTCTGCCTTGAACTTGTGCTCGATAGAGATTGCATTACTATACATCTGTTTTGATGTTCTCCTCGCTTGCTTTGCTGGCCGAGGAACATGATCATAAATAGGGGCTTCAAGGGCTGGAGGTGGGAGAGCTGGCCTACCAAGCTGCAAGTCTGTGATGTTATCTGGACCAGCCCAAGCTAGCGGATTCACTGCACCGAAAGGACACTTTCATTAGTTGGATATTGTATACCAAAATTCAACTATCAAATAGTCCTAGTTATAAGAAAAGGTTGCATTTTATCAAATGCTTTCCTGGAAATGAGTTTTATTGCTGGAGAAGTACTTCTGTTAAATATGGCATAGACATCATGACATAGTATTAAGTGATTTCTGTAGCATTTCCAGGAAAAAGGAATCCATGCCTAAGAAAGAAGTCAATATTGGGTGAAGATAAAAAAATTCTTGTTTATCAGAGTCAATAACAAGATAAAATTATGTATTTCTTAAAATATTGTATCAGATTCAGAATAGCAACCGAATATGTTCTCCGTTCAAAATGAGTCAGCAAGCAAATCAATTTCTTCTTTGTACCTTCACTAGGTTCAAGAGGTTTACTAGTATCGTGAGAAGGCTTCTCACGAGGGGGACGCTTTCTCACGTAGTTTTCCTGTAAAGGCTTGGGAATTTGGAATGAAAACTGGGACAAAGTTACCCCATTAGTATACTCAGGATGTTCCATTAAGTACCTACGACCATAGCAAAAAGGAAAGAATGTTAAATAAATAAAAAAATGTTGAACACCCAGAAGAGACCACTGCTGAAGTCTCACAAAAGAAAGGGTTCATTCAAGGGAAAATACATACTTCTGGATCTCGACCATTGAGCGAAGTCTCTTCCCAGATGGGGCTTCATAATATCTGAAAATGTTCAAAAAGAATCAAAAAAAGGAATCCATGTCTAAAATGAAATTTTTTAAGGGGGTCTTCAAGCTAAGAAAATATCCATTCACTCTCTGTTATAGTATCTTGGTACAACACCAACAAAAGTAAATTGTACTGAAACCCCTCAGTTGAACAAAAAACTAGAACACCTTCCATAAACTTTACAAATTACAATCCAAGAATACATTTTATGACTTACAAAAGTTGGAATACATAAAATATAGCTGTTTCCAAAACAAAAGCTAAAACAAAAACACAGCACACCTATTTTAGACAATTGGAATATTGAATCTCTTAAAAGTTTAGATCGATATGATTTTATTTACAAGACAAGTAAACAAGATCTTCTAAGGAACAAAAACCGATTCACAACAAAATGGAACAAATAATCAATTCAGTAGATGGTTCATAATAAAAGACCTAGGAAACAAAAATGCATCATCTACATTTCTCTCTCTCAAGTATTGTAAAGAACCAAAAATAATTAAAACAAGCATAACAAGTTCTTAGAACGAAGACGGAGATCTTGCAGTAAGAAGACTATAGAATATTTGAGCAGATTAAAAAAATATATATGTTTTGAATGTAATAGGAATCAATGTAGGACTCTTTAAAACCCTCTCATTTTTCTGACCAATTTGATAGGAAAAGAGGAGTGATAAATTTCAGATGTTAAGGAGACAGGGAACCTACAAATTATTTAGATTTAAAAAAAATTAATAAATAAATCAAATAGGAAAGGACACATACACATCCGCAAACTTGGTACTTCCTTCACCTCTGATTCGTAGTAGCCGTTGCCAACCAGGAGGGGGTTGGGCGATATTGGGCTTATCAATAGCCCAAAGCCGGCTGCCATCTTGAGAGATGTCCGTTGGATCATCACATGATATATCAGGCCGCCATTCACGAGCTTTTTCGCAGATAAAAGGATTTTCTAAAACACGTTCACGTATCTCTTCATATTTCTCCTTTGTTGGGATGAGTCTCCATTTAAAACAGTTGGCACACTGAACTGTGAATGCCCCAACAGATGGCAAAACTCTAGATTGCATATTTGGGCCTGAGTATCTCCCAAATGGTGGACGTTTAAACTGAACACGTTCAGGAACAGGAACGATTTCACCTTTGCCATTAGCAGAAGGATTATAAAGCACCAATTGTTTAGAAGCATCCCCATTAGTGTGGTCATCTCCATCCTGTGTCTCACTAGATGAATCCTCTGAAGATGATGATGAAGAGGTTGAAGAAGACACATCTATATGTTCCTGAAGACTGTTATCCAGTTTACTTGCCAAACTTGAACCGGTAAAGTCATTTGCTTCCTTTTCCACCTTAATAGCAGCTTCTCCAGGATGTGGCTGCATCTGAATATATCTCAATCACCTGCTGCAGAAAATAATACTGAGAAAAGCACATAACCATAACTGAATCATTAAGCATATGTACAACTATATTTTTGTTAGAATCAGCATCCAAAAGTTCAAAAGGTTGTGCTTTACATCAAAAACAACACACACTGAGTAGAGAAGCATATTTCTACCAGAATAGTCCCCCACAACCTCATAACAAAACAGCACATAATTGGCTGTAAAATTATATGCAGTTCACAAAGGGTTCAACAAAAAAGTCCAGAAGTTTAAAAAGGATTGGGAAATCTTCTCAGACAACAATAGTTGAGAGCCCAAACATTTATAGAAAAATCCATCCCAGTTAACCAATGTCAAAAATTTTATGGACATGTATATCACTGAATCAATCAAAGCCCAGCAGATTTTGCATCTACATGAACCATAAACACAACCCGATATATCTGATCAAGTAAAACCAACAAATTGATAAAATCATACTGCATTCTTTAACAAAGGATGCAGCACTTTTAAGGAGAGGTAATACACTACTATGAGACAAATACAGATAAAAAAAATGAGAAAAGAAATAGAATGCTCAATCAGTCAACTACTTTGGCATTACCTACAATGCCCCACCTCATAGAACAGCTGATGTAGGTTATTCATGTGACCAAATGGATCTTTCTTTCATAGCTGTTAACATCTGAACTTCTGTGAAATCTAATAGAGATTAGACATGAAGATTTAATGCACAGTTGTTTGTCACCAAGTATTTCAGGAGAGACATATGAGGACAACTGCTATTATTCTAAAGGTTTGGAACTAAGACAAACAAGAGTAGTAAGAAGCATCTCAAACTCCAAGAAACCAGTCAACATTAGGAGAGTGGAGGCTGATTGATGCTTATGTTATGGTAGAAAGCAGATTAGAGTACCAACTTGACAATGTTCAGTTATTGGTACTTGGCAAGGATGACACTTGACAAATGCTGTGAAGTTGGCCATCAACTGTGCTGTGACCCAGACTTAAAACTTTTAAGTACATAGATAAAGAGCATCAAGTACTGCTGCTGCTCATTGGCAATGAATCAACCTAAGGAAGGAAACAGCAAGGCTCGGTAATGAATAATCACTCACGCAAATAGCATACTCAGTAAAGATAAGTTCTCCCCATCCTTGCCAGAATAGAGTGATCAGTGTGGCAAATATATGCTATTTTCCTTCTATTTTGTAAGTCATACTCTGCCTCCAATCCTCTCTTGCACTGGTACAACAAAATCACGGAATATGGTTTCTCCTTCTCTCTCCCAAACATAACGAGATACAAATAAACGGAAAAAAGGAAAAGAAAAAAAAATTCTAATAGAAACATCAAAAGACTAGATGAATAATAAAATCATCCCCACAATGAACAGAGTACAGAAAGGGAGCCCCATGCCTAGAAATGAATAAGCAATCTACAAGGGGGCAAATTCGTATGTGCAAGTAAATTCAACTTTCACGTAGGCTAGTCATGAACATGTAATTCTCAATAGAGCAACTGTAACAAATTATGAACCTTAAACAATCTTTAGAGTATGCAGCTACATTCTTATAAAGTGGGTATTCTGACCAACCTAAAACAATCCTTTTTGTTGCAGAAATTCACATTACAGAACATTCTTTCGCTCTTATTTTTACCCCTTGTTTTGCAATGGCACACCTAAAAAATTTTACGTCTTTTGTTCCAGCAGAAGCTGCACTTCATATCTGGAAAAGTAGCACCTCAAATTTTCTTGTGATTGACACGCTACTTTTGAGGAATTGCTTTCTTATTCTTGTGGAGTGTGCATAGCATCAACTACAAATATACTCCCCTTCCCATTCTTTCCTTAACTTGTCAACCTTTGTGATAATGTGTTTGCTTGCTAACAGACATCCAGTAGGTTAGCTTTTTCAATCTTTTGTTTGCTTACTAATCAGGCAATGGATACTCCCCATACCAAGTAAGAAGTTTAACTTTTCTATCACTTATCAGGCAAGGGATCCTCCCCACACCAAGTAAAAAGGTTTTAACTTTTCTATCACTGTCCACAGTATCAAGATTGCCAGCAAATTGAAGCAACTCGTCCTCATTACAAACTGCTCACATTCTCTATAATATTTATGACATAAAACTTAGAATTACCACCCATTTTCTTTATTAAACCTCTCTGTACACCCTAAATGAGAATTCAAAATTTTGCGCGCATTATTAAACAACAAAGCTTTAACGTTATAAAAAATCCTCAGCAGAAAATCTCATCCTACAGGTTAAACAATATCACCCTACAAATTCATAAGAATTTCCTTTCTTTTCCATATTGAAAGGTGTAAAAACGCAAATTTCAGCCAAATTACACACAAGCTACAAAATCAAAAAGTTCCACTTCAACATACTACATTCCTGCAATCCCATTTTAGTGCAATGCCAGCAGTGCACAATACACACACACCTCAAATTAACAAACTAACCTATTACAGTAGATAAAAGCTGAAACAAATTCTTCTCCTTACAGTTCCCGCCACCATGTGAAAGCTAATCAGCTACTACCTCCATCCACGTTGTTAGCTGCTCATAAATAAAAAAATAAAAAAATTAATCAGACGGTTCAAAAAATGAAAATAAGAAACGTTTCTTTCTTCAAATGATGAAAGATAAACATTAAATCCTAGATTTCTTCTATTCGGATCTGAGATGTATGATTATCCATCATTTTTATCAATCACCAGCATCTAAATTGAAAATACATAAACCAAAATCATATTAAAAGATTTAGGTATAAAAAATACACACAGGCATTCTTTCTGCAGTATCAGGATCCACGCCGATGAATCAAGCCAAATCGAAACAGAGCAAAAACAGAGATCACTGAGAAGAAAGAAGAGAGAGATCTGTGCGAACGATGAATCAGAGACGTTGATGAAAAGGAAAGGATGAACAAGCTTAAAGATGTCAAACGTTCATTGGCTGTGAGCTCTTTCCATTCTTCGTTGTCCTCGTTAAAAGAGAGAGGACAGAAACTTGGTAAGAATACCGAGAAAGGAAGATAACATGAAGCTGATCTAATTCATGTTTTTGTTTTTTACTTTTTTAATTTTCGTGTTGCCAATAAATTTTGTATTAAAAGCAATGACGTGGCGCGGTAAATCTAGTGGAGTTGGTGATAAAGGGCATTAATTATGGTAATTTCCTTAATTAGGAATTCTCAGGTGAATTATAAATGATTAGGTTAATTTTGGCTAATAATTAACTGGGCTATTTATAGGAAAAAATTTAGGAAATAACAAAAACATATCCCTATTCTATAACAAAAATTTAAAAACATCCTCCATGAAAAAATTTATTAAAAAATATTTTTTTTATATATATTTAAAGTAAAATACTTTCATGCACAAAATTTGAAAAACACTTTCAAATTCTTACAGTAATTTGAAAGTATTAGTTTTGAGTTATTACGATAATTTAAAAATATTAGTTTTAAATTAATATAATAATTTAAAATAACCACATTTACATTATTATAATATTTAAAGTATTATTTTTACGTTACATACTCAAAAGTGCTATAGAAATTCAAAGTTAACTTTTATAATTTGGGTATCAAAGATATTTTGATTGAAAATGCTTAAAATGAGATATTTTTGAATAATTTTTTTTAAATATAGTATTTTTGAATTTTTGTTATAAAATAAGAGTATTTTTTGTTATTTTCCAAAAATTTATTATAGAGTTACCTATTTACTATTTACAGAAAGTGTAATATAAATATTGTGCCTTATGTAGAGATTCTTGGTTAATTTGGTTTGTATTTCCATATTTTTATTAAATTTTTACCACTTGTATCTTTCAATAATTTTCGAAAAATATCATATACTTTGATATATTTCAGTATAATGCTATTAGAATAATCTTAATGAGAGCAATGTATGTAATACATAGTTACTATTGAACTTTTATAACGTATGTCTTTCAATCAATCATTAAAAAAAAGTTTACACGCACATAGTATGATATAGATAGGAATGACAATGGGGCTAGTGGGGGTGGGAAGTAAGCTTGGTAAAAATTTGGGTTCAAGACAGGTTTTCAAAAATTCAAGTTTAATAAAATCGGGTTGGGTCAAAACTTGGACCCGAATTGGACGAGGTCAAAAACCTGAAAAAATAAAAAAACTTATTATATTT
This sequence comes from Melia azedarach, assembly GCA_028052125.1. NCBI lineage: Eukaryota > Viridiplantae > Streptophyta > Magnoliopsida > Sapindales > Meliaceae > Melia > Melia azedarach. The sequence goes on from CM051403.1 coordinate 11,591,359, forward strand.
TTTTGTTTAAAGACGGAGTTTTAATCCGACTTAGTCCGATCTAAATTCAATTTATTTGAAGCCCAGAATAACCCGGCTCAGGCGCGGTCCGGTTCGAGTTATAATAAAAAAAATCGGATTCGATTCGGTTTATATTTGGAACCAAATTTAACTTAGTTATAAAAAATTGAGTTCTTGGCCCGAGTTTTTTGGTCATTCATAGTGGGAAAGCTTTTTTCATTCTCCACTCTATTTTAATTTTGATCTCTATTTCATATTACACTCTTTATTTAATAATATTTAATGGGTGAGAATGGAGAATCCTTACGTGAGGAATGAATTTTCTATTATCATATTTTTCTTCATTTTTGTATTTATTTATATTAAATACTAACTAAAAAAGTCATTAATATATTATAGTATTATTTATATGGAATAATTATATTAAAAATATAAACTTCACTATTTAATAGGATAAAAAATTATGAATTATAAATTTTTGTAATTAAATATTATTCACAAATATTTTTTAATTAAAAAATAACATATTATTATATATACTTGGAGAACGAGAAAAAAGTACTAAACCGTTCTCCACCTCATTAACAATATGACAATTAATTTTTTCCTATTTTTTATTATATTATTTTAATTGTATCTCATTTGGGGCAGATTTATCATCCCTATATATAGATTAACATATAATGTTATGTAATTAAAGTGTAGTGCAATGATATGGTAGGTTTGACATCGCTAAAAAAATTTAAATTACTATAAATTAGTTGTATGTATATGGCAATATATTATTAATGATGAATATTAATGTACTTAATTAATAATTAATATTATTTATAATTTAAATACGCCATACCAACTTCATTAATAATATCATTAAATCATTCAATTTTAAATTTGTTTGATTATGAGTAATACTATAATTTCTAAATGTTATTTTAATTTTTTACCATCTTAAACATTAGTTAGGTAGTCAATTATTATACTTTTTAAAATTACACTATTTTATCATCTAATCCATAAACAACACATCAATTAACTATTGTAAATAATAATTACCCGAACCAAACACGTCGAGATCGTTTAATTAGTTGAAGTTGGTAGGTTTCTTTAGATGGAGAAGTTTTTGTTGGTTATAAGATATCTGCTATCTGTCTTCTTGTCCAAACGAGTTTGAGTTAAAAATATTACGACAAAAATAATAATTTGGAATACTACACTACAAATGTGACGGCGGTATTTGGCCAAGTGGGTGGGGATATTTAGTAGTACTTTGCTTCCTAAATTGAAAGGAGGCCCAACTAAAAGAGTCAAAGCTCACCGGCAGGGCCCAATTTTGTTCCATCAAAGAATACGCAATTCATCGAAGCCAAACAGTCGAAGTTTACTAGCGTCAAAATCAACAATCACCACCAAAACGACGGAAAGCATCCTCAGCAGCAAAGCGATCGAGTCAAGACTGTGGAGAGAACGAGAAAGGGAAAACTGAGCAACAATGGCTGGAGGAATGGAGGCCAACAAAAACAGATTCATAGAGGAGTGGGGCGCTGCCAGAGAGAATTTAGAGTACAATTTCAGGTGGACACGCCGCAACTTGGCTCTCGTTGGCATTTTCGGCATAGCTATCCCTGTCTTTATCTACAAGGGCATCGTTAAAGAATTCGTAATTTCTTACTCCTTTCTTTTAGATCTAAGCATTTGATTTATTCTAATGTGTTGTGTAGAGGAAGATCAGAGTTTTGTTGTGATGCCCTAACTGATTAATCGATAAATGTCTTGTTTCCGAGAGTTATGTGATAATTACTTTGATAAGAGAGAGGGAGATGAAGGTTAGAATGGGGATTTTTTTATTATGAAAGAATACTGATTGAGAACTAAAATTTGTAGCATGCTAAAAGATGTTGATGAATGATGTATAGAAGTGCCGCTAGAAGTTAGTTTAGAAATGGTACCGAAGTTGTTGCATTCCTCATTTGTTGCTGTTTTATGCGTTAAACATGTCAAAATATTTGAAAAAAAAGTAGTAAGAGTAAAGAAACAAAAACATTCTAGTTTGCTTATGCATTTGTTAGGCGAATATGGATCATTTGTTCAGTATGGATAGTGCTATTTGACATCCACTTCTGTTAGTCCATATTAATTCTAAAAATGGGTGGATGTATTTCATTTCTTCTATTTGTTTTGTGAAGTCTGGTTATTAGTTACATGTCTTCATCCATGATCATTTGTCACCGACATTGACAGAGTACATGCAAAAGCCAACTGACACCAAGCAAATCTCCATCAATTTAACACTTGATACTCACATATAAATTGCCCTTAGATAGGGAAAGTTGAGGTGTGTTCCGTAGTTTCTTACATTGTAAATTAGGAAATGCTTGACTTGTGTTAGGAGTATAGAGTATTATGCAGAAATCTCAGGGTATTTGAATGCTATAAAACTTTTTAACTATTACATGATCTCAAGTTACTTGTCTGCGTTTTATTTATTTATTTTTTATTTTCTTTCCTGCTCTTAGTTTACTTATTATAGATTCTCATGGCATTTTTTTTAACTTTGTGACAGCATATGCAAGATGAAGATGCAGGCAGACCATACAGGAAGTTCATGTGAATTTTCTTCTAGTGTTTGTTTAATAATAATTGTGATGAAGAGAAACTGAGTTTGTCATTGTCAAACTTTTGGGAACTTACTTTCCTTTGCTGTTGTAATTTGAATTCTACTTGTTGCTGAAAATGGCTGAATATTGCATTGTTATTACAAAGATCGTTTCAGTGATGCTTCAGGTCATTGGCAATGGAGCCTCCCATACTTCCTATATCGTGAAATTTTTCTCACTCTGTCTTGTCACATACAATATGCACTTACACATATGCACTACAGCTGTTGTAAGGTTACGGTCCATTCCTTTTTTCAAAACTAATTAATACTGCAGTTTTTATTAATTAACAAATGCATAACTTGCAATTTTAATTACATTAACTGAAAGTACATGGTTTGAAACATTGACTATAATGTAATTTAGTGTTATAGAAGGAATGAATCAAAGGGAATGACAAGAATAAGATTTTGGCTGCCGTTTCGAGGCCATCAGTACTTCAAAAAGAGAACTGGTTGTGGCCATTAATTAAAGGACAAATATTAATCATGTCTAGAAAGAGAAAAATCAAAGAAAATTATTAAATCCAATCCTGAGATTTTTAATTCAAGATCATCCTGCAGACTCGACTCTTTAGTAGTCCGACCACCAACCAAATAATGTCATATATTCATGATCTGATTATGGACTGCGACATACACCATCATCATATTCGAATTCAACCAATTTAATTAATAGGAAAAATATTATTAAACTGAAACTATCTTATGGTCAAACCAGTTTGTATAGATATTTGTGATAATTAAACTTAACTTTGTAGTTATAATGTTGTTGAGTAGTGGCGTACTAGGAATTCTTTTCTTAGTCTAACTCTTATTTTGATTGTTTAGTTTAAATAGGATGCGAATTATTAATTAAATCATAAATAAAGAATCCTTATTTACGTAAAATTAGGATAAATACTAACATATATAAATTAATGAACCTTATTATTCATTAGTTTCATTGAAACAATCAATAATATTTTCAATTATTTATCATTGATTGAAAACTTTTTATTCTCCAAGTCTCAAAGATTGCGATGTGGAGCCGTTTCTATTCTTCTCGGAGTCTCCTATATTCTCGGAGTCACTGGAAAGGTCTCTATTCCCGGAGTCTTAAGACTGCAACGTCGAAAAATGTCTTTTCTGGGAGTTTCAATATTTCAACGTCTGAAGGTCTCTATAGTGTGAGTTTCAGTGTCACGATGCCGGAAGGTGTAACCGAAGGGAAAGGGAAGGAAGGTGTAACCGAAGGGAAAGAGAAGGACAAAGAGATGACTGTCTGTGACTGTCATGTAGTTGTTTCTGAAGAATTGAAGAAGCTAAAGAATGATATTGACGATATTGGTAAGAGGATGGAGCGACAATTGAAGAAGCTGAAGAATGACATTGATTGGTGGTAAGACTGCAAAGAGTCTACAGATCATGATCTTCAGGAGCTTGTTACTTCTCATGGATTTTGCTCTTAATTTTCATATATCGATATATTATATGTACAGTAGTAATATTTATTCTGTTCTTTAATTAATTTGTTGCTTAATCAAAGAGGTGGTTCAAGGGGACGTTCTTGTTTTTGAAGAAACTGAAGAAATGAGGAAGACTTTACTGAATGCACCCTGTGAGTTCTTGGGTTTTTCAAGTTTCTGATATGGCTGTTTTCGTAGTTTCTCTTTTCGTTTCTTGGTTTTTCGTTTCTGGTGTAATACATTTGTTTGGCAACAAAGAATTCAAAAGTTTTTACAAGACAATTTTATGTGTTATTATTATTTTTTTTTGAAGAATATTGTTCTTAAGAATATCCAATATGTGGATATATGAATGTGAAATCTTGTCTCGATTATTTTAAAAGTTCTTTACTTTGGGTTTATTCGATTTATAAACTCAAGTTAGCTTTGCCATTGCGAGTTTGAGAGGGTGTATTGGAATATTGACATTCTATTAAATTAATCTTATTAAATGCATTCTTATTTTAACTAGTATTTATTATTCTCCTAGTTTATATAGAATTGAGATTTATATTTGCAAACCTAAATCACAATCACAAACAATAAAATTTTTGGATAGATCCTAATCAGAATCCCAAATATTTACAAATTCTTACAATTCCAAATCACAATCTCCTCAAATTTTAATCAAGAAACAAAATATAGAATTACAAATTTACCCACCGACCCGCCCAAGAACTGATTTGACCTACCCCTCGTACATAATAAATCAAGAAAAGCCGTGTGAGTGAAGAGAAGAAAGATACACGCATGCTCGACATCACATAAACACTACAGATTCGCGGGCCCTTCGAAACACTTGTGCTGGGCCCTTTTCTATTGCTGATCGATTCACTCTTTAAAATCTTTGATTTTTTTTTATAATTTTCGAATTGACTTTTCCTTTACTTACACGTCACCGGCCTAACACAATTTCAAGACATGGAACGTTACGCAACAACGAAAGTAAAAAGCCAAACGAAATTCGGCTTCCTATGCACGTGCCTGTCACAAGACCTAATTTTGTTAATCTGTCGTAATCTCATTTTATATAATCTTATTTTCCAATAAAATAAAAACAGCTTATTAATTAATTAATTAATTAATTAATTACTAATATTAATATAATAAACCCTAATCTAATCTTGTGGCTGGACGGGAGGGGGAAAGTTGATTTAGTTCAAAGAATGGGGCCCAAATGATGATATAGTCTAAAGCAGCGTACCATGTAAAGCGTAAAATGCCACATGTGGGTCGCGCACATGAATTTGGCTAATAACATATGGCTCCCCATATTTTATAATACTTTAATTAAAAAAATAGTTTATTCTATTTTTTTTACTATCTACCTTTTTCTAGTACCTAATTTATTATTATAAATTTCTAAACATATGTTTTAAATAAAAAATATTTTGATTCAAGGTCGTAAATATTATAAAATAAAATTTTTAAATATGAAATTTAAGTTGGACTCAAATAAGAATTATGAAATACTTTAATTTGTTAGTTTCAAAATTAAGTTTAAAAATAAAGGTCCTATCCCATTACCCTAAATCAATCATTTAAATTGTGAAATTTTTGCGTTTTAAATAGACAATTTCTACCCATTTTGAGTTAATTAAAATATCTTACCGTGTTAAGTTAGAGATTATTAGTATTATAATTGTAAAAAAAAATTAATACTATATGGGCAATTTGATTATTTCAATTAGAGATCGAGGACCTAATTGATATTAATTAAATTATAATTTTATTGGCTAATGTTAGAAAATATATGATCCAGATGTAGTTGGTCCAAGGGGGTTTCATATTACCGTAACGGACAACTGGACACTGTCCTACAATGCCACAGGTTATCGTTCAGTTCAAGGCTTCAAGCCCAGTTCAACGAACACCAAAAATAAAAAAGAAAAAAGAAATAAATAAAAAATAAAAAATAAATAAATAAAAAATAAAAAAGTAGACATGGAAGAAGCAAAGCAGCAGATGCAGAAGGCGAGGTGTCCATATAATATGTGATCACCTATCACCTGTTCACTTACTTACATTGACAAATATACTTGCCAACACTCCTCCGATTCTGTTCTTTCGAAGCTAAAGCTCTTTGAACTCATCCATGGTGACTCTAAAAGCAGGAAGCAGACCACCATGGGTGGGTTTAGCAGCAGCAGTTTGGGTTATAATAGCATCTGGGAATGCATTCAATTTCCCTCTTTATTCCCATTCTTTGAAAGCGATTCTTGGGTTCAACCAACAGCAGATCACTATGCTTGGTGTTGCTAGTGATATTGGTGAAAACATGGGTCTGCTTCCTGGTATTGCCTCCAACAAGTTTCCTCCTTGGCTTGTTCTCTTCATTGGTTCTCTTTTTTGCTTCTTTGGTTATGGTGTTATCTGGCTTGTTGTTAGCCGTACTGTTCAGTCTTTACCTTATTGGTTGGTGAGTTTATTTTTCTCTCTCAATATCTCAAATTTGTTAATTTAATAGCAATAGATGCGTTTTTATGGTTTTATTACTGTAAAACTGATTGGGTTTAATCAAGATGGAGTGTATTCTTTGCATCTGGCTTGTGTATGAGTCATGCATTTTTTTGGATCAGATTATACCGATATTTCATCGATTGGGATTCTTTCACATATTAGGCTTTGTTTAATTGGCATCGGCCGTAAAATGAGGGACTCAGTGCACTTTACCTCCCGGATCTTTTCTCACTTAATTAGACTTCATCTCTGCTTCTCCAATTATATTGATCATTGCTTGATTATTTAGTTTAATCAGTTTTGAGGCAGCTCAAGCTACTGAACTTTTTATATAGCTGATGTCAACTAGAATAGGTTTAAGGTTTAGTTGATTCCTGTTGCTTATGATCCGTTATATATCTACTCAGCATGGACAATTATTATTTTTTTGAAGAATATTGTTCTTAAGAATATCCAATATGTGGATATATGAATGAAGGCAATGGTTTCAGTTTCATATGGTTTGATCTCTGAAAATCTTCTGCCAAAACAGACAAAAATTATAATTATTTATCCTTTGTGATATTACAGTTGTGGATTGCACTTTTTGTCGCCACCAATAGCTGCACTTGGTTGACCACGGCTGTGCTTGTAACCAACATGAGAAACTTCCCTGTCAGTAGAGGCACTGTCGCTGGCATTCTTAAAGGTTATGGGGGACTTAGTGCTGCTGTATTTACAGTAATTTACAGCATGTTGCTTAATAATTCCTCTTCTAAGCTGCTGTTGTTCCTTGTAGTTGGGATTCCTGTTTTATGTCTTGTGGTGATGTATTTTGTTAGGCCTTGCACTCCAGCTTCTGGTGAAGACTTGGCAGAACCGAAGCACTTTCTTTTCATCCAATTAGCTAGTGTTGTGCTTGCCTTGTTTCTTCTAACCACCACAATATTAGATCATATGTATCAATTAAGTGCCTCAATTTCTTATGCTTCCATTTCTATAGTGTTTATCCTTCTCTTGGCTCCTCTTGCAATACCTGTAAAGATGACAATTTTCCGCAACGGAACTAGCAAATCAGGGATACTTGACCAATCAGTAGGATCTTCAGACTGCTTGGTTCAAGCTGGAGGCGATGAAGATAAAATTGAGCTGTTGCTGAAGCCATCCTCATCAAGAACAGAATTGGGAAGTTTTTATGAGAGTGATGATGTAACAGAGGTGGATATCCTTCTTGCTGAGGGTGAGGGTGCTGTGAAGAAGAAGAGAAGGCCTAAAAGAGGGGAGGATTTCAAATTTAGAGAAGCTATAATCAAAGCAGATTTCTGGCTTCTTTTCTTGGTTTACTTTGCTGGAGTTGGTTCAGGGGTAACTGTTCTCAATAACCTGGCTCAGATAGGGATTGCTCAAGGTGTGCAGGACACTACAACTTTGTTGGCTCTCTTCAGCTTTTTCAACTTTACGGGTCGACTTGGGGGGGGAATTGTCTCTGAACACTTTGTCAGGTTAGTGCCATCTGAGCTACATTCATCATCACTGTGTTATCTATTTTAAGATGGTTAAGACTTTAGATCAAATTCTTAGCTTTCAGTTTTCCTGTAAAAATGCATCCAAACATTTCAAAGTTTATAACTTTCATACATTAAAGAATATAACTCTCCATGGATGTTAAAATGATCACTTATTGTAAGATTTGTGGCTTGAATGTTGAAAATCCGGGAGTTTCTTGCTCCATTTTTGCCTTTAAGCATACCAAATGGTAGATTTTGTTCTTTTCCTGCTAGGATTGGTGTATGCTGTGCCGATATGAATTCTTGTCATTGTCATTAAACTTTATTCTGGTTGCACTCTAAAAATTTAGCATCGATGGATTAAGCTTCGCCGCTGCATGATATTAGTGCCAATATAATGATGTTTTTTTTTTCTGGTTATATCTGTTGCTTTCCATGTCTTCATCATAAGCTCATATAGTCTTTTGTTGCTTTCAGGACACGAACAATCCCTCGTACTGTTTGGATGGCATGCAGTCAAGTAATTATGATCATTACATATCTTCTGTTTGCTTCTGCTATTGATGGTACTCTTTATGCTGCGACTGCATTGCTTGGAGTCTGCTACGGTGTTCAATTCTCTATCATGATCCCAACTGTTTCTGAGCTTTTTGGTTTACGGCGTTTTGGCCTATTTTACAACTTCATTACGTTGGGAAATCCTCTCGGCGCATTCCTTTTCTCTGGTCTCTTGGCAGGTTATGTATATGACAATGAGACAGCAAAGCAGCACGGATTCAATCTGTTAGATTCGAATGTCTCCTGCTTGGGTCCCAATTGCTTCAGGATAACCTTTTTGGTCCTGGCTGGTCTCTGTGGCGTTGGTTCTATCTCAAGCATCATTCTAAGTATAAGGATAAAGCCAGTTTATCAGATGCTTTATGCTGGAGGTTCCTTCAGGTTACCCCAAAGTTCAAATAATTGAGATGATAGAAAGTGGAAACTGAGAGCTTCAAACCTTTTTGGCAAGTTATTTTTTTGGTGCATATCTTAGAATAGCTATTCACAGCTTGTATAAGTTTGAGTTTAGACTCTCCTGAATGCGGTTTTAATTCAGTACCAAAGCTAAATCAACACATATCTAGACTGTAATCTATGTACCATATAGCTTTCCAATAAATGTTGGTGTCTGTTTATTTGCATTTATTAATCATTGTTACTACAATATTGGGATGATAGTCTTTTCGTAGGTTTTAGGGTGGCTCGCAATTTCAGTTATTAAAGCCAGTAGTTATTGGGTTTTAATCCAGACCAACCTCATTGAATTGGAAAGTGATAGCAGCCGTATTCATATTGGTGGGTGAGAAATCTTTATTGCTACTTCAAGCAACAAATGAATCTCCATAAATTGATCTTTAGAAAGAAAAGAAGAAAAGCTAAGCCTATGTGTTTACAACTATCATGTTTTTATTTGATTTTGAAAATACAACTGTTAAAAGTAATTGGTAAATACTTGCTTTTACGTGGAAGTCAATATTTATTAACTATCTCACTTTCAGTGCTTAAAATGAAGAAGCCATAAGATAGAAAACCATGCATCATGATCTATGCCACAAAATTCTTTTGTCAATACCACGCAAGGAAACTCTTAATCGTATATCACACATACATAAATGAACCAAAATGTAAAAAGAAAATTTAAAAGTACTACAAAACATTACAAGATTTGTGTCTTCACAATTGAAACTCCAAACAACATTTTAGACAAAACTGGAGAAAGCATAAACAATCAAGTAGGATTCAAATCCTGAAACAGAGTAGACCACAGTGTCTGATCATCATATGCACCACCACCACCGCCACCCAACTTTTCCTTGCTGTAGTCAGTATAAACCCTTGGACTTGGAGGCCTTTTATCCAACGGTCCAGACAATTTTGGGCTTCTATTTCCTAACATTCTTCCATCCAACGGCCCAGATGATATTGGACTCCTGTAAGTGAACAAAAATTTCTCTTGCATGTTTCTATCCAGAGGCCCTGATAACTTCATGCTTTTATTGTTCAGCATCAGCTTGTCCTGCACCACCCTTCCATCCAACGGACCGGATTTTGCAATCCTCCTGGTTCTGACTGCTGGTATCTCCACCTTAACTTCCTTTTCACTCTTGTACTTCCTTGTCAGGATTGCTCCTTTCCACTGCTCCTCCTGGTAACGGATTGGCTCTGGCAAGCTCTTGATGGATTCAACTTCATGGAAAATCAACTTGTTAATGCGCTTGGCAATGTTCTTCCTGGTTTTGTTGAGTGCGGAAACAAGCCTGGAAAAACTCTTGGAGCTTCCTCCAACTTCCTTCCTAGCAAGTTTGAGTATTTCCAGCCTATGCTTGGCTACAGAAATGCCCATACTTTGCAGAAATTCATGGTTGAAGTAGGCTACATCCTCCTTCTGGAGCTCATTCCTAGCAAATTCAATACCATACTCGTATGTTAGAGATGGGTCAAGGCTGGTTCTTGATAACCACGAGAACCAGTCCATTCCTTTGCAGCTTGGTTTGAAGTTTCCACGATTTTGTACACATATATACATGCATACACGTGAAGGTGGTCCCGAAGATATGTATATATAAGGAGAGAACAGAGAAGATAAGAAAGTGAAGAGTTAAGTAAATGTGGTGGGTAAGTGTAGATTGTGAAGATCTCTCTACAAAATTTGGATGTTAGTTGAAGTTGAGAGTGACACAAAAAAAAATTGTCCAAGTTAGGAAAGAACTTATTCTGTGCAGTAAATAGGTTTACAAAAAAAATAAAATTGATGAGTTGTGCTTATATATATAATTGTTGTATTCTGACTTTTTTCATCGTTGTGTTAATGGTTAGCATGTGCTATTTTTATTGTGGTTGCGGTAGATGATGGTGCATAAATTGGGCCATAACTATCAAACCACCGCCCCTCTATGGAAGATTATTGTTCTACCATTTGTTTGTCTTGCCTTTTTGTCCTAGCTTACTTTTCTATAAGTCCAATTACTCACACTTATTGGATTGCCTGTACAAAACAATTATCATCCCCAATTGGTATTTTTGAAAAATTGAGAAATCTTCCCCATACGCACTCCCTAAACAGTTAGTAATGCCATGTGACAATAACTATGAATTAAATGTCATTTCACTAACTCCTAAACATACCCAAGATTATATTGAATTGTAAAGTTACTCAAAAAGTCAGATAACGGGGCTAAATTAATTAGGGCAAGAGGCCCCCCCCACATCATGATATTAAATCCAAGAACCTACCAAACATACAATGTGTATTGACATATCAAAGTCTAAATGCAATTCATAAATGTCATTTTCCGAGTTTCGTTGAAACATTATCAGGATTGGCAGGTAAAATCTAGATACGCAGGACAACTAAGGGGTTTGAAAAATGGTAGAACTTATGCATATTAAATTTCTGTGTCATATAATTGCCAAAATTTCTTTTCATCATGTAACAGCCCGTATGATTTTTGCTAAGTAGAGAGGTTAAATGTCATTGATAACAGGGTAAACTAACCAGGGCCCAAAAATTTGATAGCCTAATATTAATATCATGCATATTAATAGTGCCCAAATTAGTTGTTAAAGAGACTGTTGTAATGCCATTGCTATATTAATCCTCTGAACAAATCACCTAACTTCATAACTGTCCGAACATATCGAGTGTCAAAAGACTTCAATGCTGTTGCAAGAAGATTGGTATTTGTGATTGGCGATGATCAAGTATGTTATAACGTTACTCAATATAGGAAAGAAGTGGAATTGGAAGCAAAAGTGATGAAAGCAAAGCGAGCAACAATAATCAAACTCTAAATTTAATCGAGTGTTTTAACTTGGGACAAATGGTTATAGTAAATTTGGCTGTAAAAGTTGGCAATTTATGCAAATTAAAATATGTAGACATGCACATGCTTCCATCAATTCTTTGAATTAATTAACCAAAATATTACTAATTAGTGTTGATATAAAGTTTGCTTCTCACCATATCATCTCAGCATCACATCATGGTAATGGTATATGGTTTCTAGTGGCCCCTCTCATTCTCTTAGACAAAGTACATAACATGTGCTTGAGACTTTAAGAGATGAGAGCTTCATCTCATTTATGAGACTATCTATGTAGATGATTGTTGCATAGCCTCTCTAGTCTTGGATAGCTAGCTCTTCACCCTTCTTCCCTTGTCGAAGGAAGAGGTTAAGTTCTACTATTTGTGGAGTAAATTTCTCCGCAATTTATGGGAGTAGATTTGACTCAATTTGAGTCTAAATTATTCTAATTATATTATCATAAATTGGATGTCTACACAATATATTTTTATTCATTTAAAACTTATTCGAGTGGTCAAAATGAAGATCCTCTCTTTAGAGGACTTTTGAGTCTTGCATTCTCTCTTCCCATTGTATGTAAGAGGTTTGACTTAATATTATATGTGGGAAGGTTTTGTTACTTGATCATTTGGATTCTAGATTTTTCAATTGTTGCTTAAGAGGAGGTGAATTAATTTGATTGTAGATCAATTTTATTTTTCACCATAATTCAACCTCTTTTCTCAATTCCCAAAACCCTAAGTATAAAACCCTAAAATCTTTCACAACTGCAGACCGATAATAGAGGCAACAGCTTCATTTTTCTAGATTCTGTGGCTCTCAAATGGGCATCAATACAATTTCTCCAATTTCTTTTGTCTAAACTGTATTCCTTCACTAAAAGAATTCATAAAATTTACCATTGATTTATAAAAAATTATTTAATTTTTATCATTATCATTAAAATCTAATTTTATTCTACTACGTTTGATTTAAAAAAGGGAATTAACCGAAAATATCCTTATTATTAAATGAAAATTAAAAAATACCCATTGACATATAATTTAACCAAATATGCCTAATTTTAATAATTTCGGATAAAAATATCATCATACTTACATATGTGTTCAAATATCACTTGAGTACAGATTGAGTACTGTCGAGTAAGGCGAAATCAGGCCTTACTCGATAGTAAGGTTCGAGTAAAGTGAAACTTATTATCGAATAAAAAAAAAAATTTCACCTTACTTGAACTCTATTATCGAGTAAAATCTAATTTTATCTTACTCGAAGGTAAGGTTCGAGTAAGGAGAAATTTTCTCTTTACTCCAACCTTATAAATTAATTTATGCTATTTTATGTTTAAATCTCTATAATTAATATAATATACAATTAAACCCCAATATTTGATGTAATAATATTTAAGTCCAAAATTTTTATTGATGTCTTAAACAAGAGATTAAGAGCATAATATTTAAATGATTGAAATTATTTATTATTTAGTATTGTAGTGTTATAATTTAAATTTTTTAACTCGTATAAAATAAAATTATTAATAATCAATAAAAATTAGGGACTTAAATATAATTAAATCAAACAATTAGGATTTAATTATATATTATATTAATTATAAGAGTTTAAACATTAAATAACAGAAATTAATTTGGAAGGTTTGAGCAAATATAAATTTCTCTTTGCTAGAACATTTCAAATTAATTTTTATCATTTAACGTTTAAATCTTTATAATTAATATAATATATAATTAAGCCCCAATTATTTAATTTAATCATATTTAAGTCCTTAATTTTTATTAATTATTAATAATTTTATTTTATATGAGTTAAAAATTTTAAATTATAGCACTACAATATTAAACAATGAATAATTTTAATCATTTAAATATTATGCTTTTAACCTCTTGTTTAAGCATCAATAAAAATTAGGTACTTAAATATTATTACATCAAATAATTGAGGCTTAATTATATATTATATTAATTATAAAAATTTAAACGTAAAATAGGATAAATTAATTTGTAAGGTTGGAGTAAAGAGAAAATTTCTCCTTACTCGAACCTTACCTTCGAGTAAGGTAAAATTAGATTTTATTTAACAGTAAGATTTGAGTAAGGTAGAATTTTTCTTTTTACTCGATAATAAATTTCACCTTACTCGAATCTTACTGTCGAATAAGGCCTAATTTCGTTTCACTCAACGGTACTCAACCTTTACTCAATCGATGTTTGAACACAATATAATAGGTACGTAAAATCTGATTTTTTAGTGAAATTCATTATCAAAATATACTTAACGTCTAATAAAACTCGTAAATTGAATCAAAACTGATTTACTATAAAAAATGAATTGAAATTAAATAATTTTGTTTCACTTTATTGTGAAACTCGGTTAAAGAAGAATAACAAAAAGAAGAATAACAAAAAGAAGATGAAAAAGAATAAACCAAATAAGGCATGTCAATGTATTTTTATATGTGCGTATAAGAATATTTTTATCCGAAATTGTTAAAATTAGATATATTTAATTAAATTATATGTCAGTGAGTATTTTTAAATTTTTATTTAATAATAAGGGTATTATCGGTTAATTTCCTTTAAAAAATGGAAAGAGACGAGAAAGGAAATAATAATATTATTTGGTTGAAAAATAAATTGTTTAAAGAGATTGAAGTCTGTCAGTACATAAATGGGTTGAATCCAAATCAACTCTAAAATTATATTTTAAAAAAATAATAATAATCATGCGCTTGTGCCTGGCTGCCTGCTAAGAATAACGTAGTTAAAACTCAAAATGAGCCTCAGTTATACGGGCTGAAATATAACCGGACCGACCCGACCCGGTTCTACGATTCGAAAATGTTCTAGGGTTACCAAGCTTCGTCGTGAATTGGCAACCTTCCTTTCTTCTTGTTCTTCTTCTTCTTGTCTCTCTTCTCCCCTCTTCGCCTCCTCTAACCTTCGAATTCCCTGGACGACTGATCAAAATTCCTCATCCAGTTTCTAACTAAATCTAATTAGTTAGGCAAATCTTAATAAACGAAATGGCCGAAACCCTAGTAGGTTCTTCACTGATAAAGCAGCTAGCTTCCTGCAACAGGGGCACCCGGGACAAAGCCCTAAACGCTCTTCTGAAGAAATGGATTCCAACCCAGAAGCAGATCGACGACGACGACATGAAGAAGCTTTGGAAGGGGATTTTCTACTGCGTGTGGCACGCCGACAAGCTTCCTGTTCAAACCGAACTTATCGAACGTGTCTCTTCTCTTCTCCCTTTCCTCGATATTCCTATCGCTGTTCACTATTTCTCTGTGTTCTTGCTCACTATGCGACGTGAGTGGACCGGCATCGACGGTTTGAGGTTAGACAAATTTTATTTGTTAATTAGGCGGTTTTTGCATTATTTTTTTGAATTTTTGAGGAAGCATTCGTGGGATGTTGAGTTTTCAAAGAGATTGATGAATGTTTTGATGGAGAAGAGTTTGTTAGCTGATGATAAGTTTCATGGGAATGGTGTTAATTATCATATTGTTTCTATTTTTGTTGAGGAACTTAGGCCTTTTCTTCCCTTGAGGAAGGAAGTGCTTGAGGAAATTTTCGTACCCTTTGTTTCGGTAATGGGGAAAGTTCAAGATAAAGTGCTTTTAGGGAAGATTAAGAGTAATGTGTTTGATGAGTTGTTGCAGATGGGGAAGAGATTGTTGGAGACGAAGAAGTCTGGGAATGAGATTGATTCGGGTGATGAGGTAGTGCTGTTGGGGCTAATTGCATTGGTGATGGGATTTTCAGCCAAGTTTTTTGAATTGGGTTCTTCAACTGATTGTTGCCAAGGTAATAGGAAGGTGCTGTTTAGTTTACATGAAGAGTTTGGTAAGTTGGAGAAGGATTTGGGGTCTTCTGGGATCGACATTTCAATTCCTGATGTTAATGTTGATGTCAAAGAAGATGATGTGCCGAATTTGGTTCCTATTACTACCGAGATGGAAATGGATGGTTCTGATGACAATGTTGTGGAGGCATCTACTAGAAATGTTTTGAAGAATTGCAAGAAAGCTAAAAAGGACAAAAAGTCGAAGAAGAAGAAGAAAAAGAATGCTAGTACTGATCCTGGTACTGATACTAGTAATATTGGTGAGGAAGAGGAGAATGTAGTTAGTGAAAACTGTAATATGTCTGTTGATGAACAGAGTCCTGATGCAAATTTGATATCATTTAATGAGTCTGTGATATCAAATCTCCAAATGCAGTTTGAGAAGGTTGCTGCTGAAGTGGGTCTGGATAACAATGTCGAGAGTGCCTGCGGTTTGCCAAAACTTAAAGCTAATGGCACAGCCTCTAAAAAGAGGAAGAGGGTTAAGAATAAAGATGGACGGCAATTACAAAATCCAGGACTGATTAAAGAAGATGATACTGATGGTTGCCTTACTGCCAAGAGTGGGGAGAAGAGTTCAAAGAAGGTAAGATTTTCCATGAAAAACAATTTAGTGTGGAAACCCCAAAGTCCTTTGCCTCCACAAAGTTTGAGATTACCACCTTCCGTCGCCCCAAGAGGAAGTGCTCTTAAGAAAGGTGTGCCACCAGGTCCCGTTAGGGAGATGCCTCTTGCAAGTAAAAAGGTGAAACAGAGAGCAAAATCCGTGAAGAAGGCTCGGAAGGTGATAAAGATAATCAACCCTGCCCTTAAAGGTGCAAAGAAGTTAAAATCCCTGTCTACCTAATGGAGTTTAGTTTGTAGGCTTTTTTTTTTCTTTTTGGATCAGAACTGTTTCGTGCTTGGTCTGCATCCTCTAATTTTCAAAAATTCTTTTGCTTTCTCCTTCTTTTTCTCTGTAATTTTTGAGATTTTTAAATTCCTTAATTTTGATTTCATTGAATGGAAGTGAAATGATGCACTACATATATAATTTTTCTTTTGGTTGAGATTAAATTGTTTCTGGTGTTAGGAGTCATAACTTTACCATGAATTGCATTTCTTTCCCCCTATTTTGATGTTCTTCATGTGTTAATATGGTGGCTAATTTGGAACATCTTGTGGGCAACTAGAGAGTTCCTCTTTTAAGCTACCGGTTTGAAATTGTTCTTGACTGATGTTTATTATGTCATGAACAACAGTAACTAGGAGTTCGATAATTTCTAGTTCTAGGAAAGAATATCTCTTTGTAAAAGCATGCACTTCTTATATTAGTTTATGTAAAGGTATTTCTGATTTCTGAGATCAGCAGTATACTGGGTATGCAGTAGTGTATTTTGTGATTTAGAAATTTCTGTCTTCCAGCTTATCTAGTTCGGATTCAGTCTGTTAAAACATTCTTATATTTTGCCCAGTTTTATTTAATGGTTTCATAAAAATGCTGCATGCATGGGGCAGCTGCCTACCTTGTCTTTTTTTTCTTCTTCGTTTTTTTTGGATTCCATACGTGTTTATTATATGCACGTTGGCTATGATTGATCTGTAAATTGCTGCTGTATTGGTTAATGAATGGTAGGAACTTCTAAGTTGTATTGGTTGTAGTAAAGTATTGTTTATGCTATTACCTTTATTTATATGAATGTATCTTGTAGGTATATTTCAACCTAAATTATTCTACTGTTATCAACCGAAGAAAAAGTAAAAATTTATAATTCTTCTGTTGAACTGCACATATATGAATATTTTCTCAAACATTCTAAAACGTTCTTTGTATATGATTCTTTAGGCTCCTTCTGTGATGTGTAAAGTGTACCTTGAAAGAAGATTGCTTTCATCTTCGATTTATGTTTTGAGTGGGGGCTTTATGATTAGAATATGTATACAAATGTATTCTTTATAGTAAGTTGGTTACAACTTGGTTATCTTTCTTACGTTTGGCTTCTTGTTTAATGTTTCTTTGTTATCTTCTTTCATTGATACTTGATAGTAAAGTTCTTAGGAGAAAGAAAAAGGAAAAAGAAGACCATGAAAGTGTCATTTTCAATCCTCAGAAGATATTTGTGCTGAATTTGCGCGAAATCAGTTCACATTTGTAAACAATTTAATATTAAAAATTTTGTACTTTTTCACTTTTAAGTAGGAGATAAGTAATAATCACTAGATTATTATTACATTAATTACACGAAAAAAATTAATAATTTATGTAATTAAGTTTAAATATTCCAACGTATTTTTTTGGCCATATTTGTTTGGGAAATTAACGTATACCTCCCTTGAGGTTTGGCTTTTTTAACACCCAGAGAGATATTATAGAAAAAAGAATATTTACCTCCCTTCGAAATATCTATATGTGCTAGTGTGCTGTTAATTTTAAGGATATTATAGTAAACAAACAATTATTTTCCTCTTTTGTATTTTGTTTAACATTGCAAGTGAGAGAATGTATTTGTAGATAAATATTTAGCTTTATATCTAGCTTTAAAATTGAAATACATACAAAATGTTACATTTTGAGATTACATGCTATCAAATTGGCCATCATTCTTGCAAATATTTTCAGTTTTTGTCCTTATTTACTTCATTTACTATTTGTTCTCAAAATTTCTCTCTGATTTGAACTAATAGATTTCCTGAACTTGAAAAGATTGGGAGTTTCTATAGTGTTTTAGGAGAAAGAGAGAAATAGGTATGGTGCAAAATTTCTTTATTATAACAAAATTTTAATTATTATAAAAATTAATATATATGTAAGTTGAAATGAGTTATTTATTAAAAATTTAGGCACATTACATTACATACGTTTAGTATAATGGTTAAGATATTGAATTTTTATTTTAAGTTTATGGTTTTGATTCTCACTAAAAAATATATTATTTCGCATTTAAAAAAAAAAGAATTTGGAGGTATTTTCGTAAGTGCACAGTTTATCCGATATGGATAAATGATGTAGGGGAGGTTTGTGTCTTTTTTCATAAAATTTCTATCAAATTGTGATTTTTTTAAATTTTAGGGGGGGTATGTGGACTTTTTCCAAAAAAGAAAAAAGAAAAAATAAAAAAGGGAGTGCTTCGTGGTCGACGGTGTATTGGGTTGTCGGTAATGTGGGTTTAATTTGAAATGCAATTAATTTGGAGGATTTGATCAACTTTAGTGGGAGTGTGAGTTGGAATGATGACAATCCCACCTAATTGCAGGTGGCTAATAATTCTCTACTACCGATAACCTTTTGTACGTAGGAATTAATTTTTTTAGTTTATTTAATTAGGGTTCGTTTTATTTCAAATTAATTTTAATTAGTGATGAGCAATTTGTGATATCAAATGGGGAACTCACTTTCCATGTTTTGTTTTTCAAAAACATTGCTTGCTTGGTAAGATATTCAAATTCTAACATTTTAGATTGAAAAATAACCTTCACAATTGAGAGATCAATGAAAAGTTCCACTGTTACAAGAACGGTTTTCCTTTAAAAAAAACTTATTAATAAAAAATGTTCTTAGAAAAAAATTTGATATAATTTAATCAACCATAGTGGTATTTAATGAATGAGTTTATTCATATTAAAATATTTTAAAATCTTTTTAATATAAATAAATTGATAGATAAAAGTTTCATTAAATTTGTGATTGATCTATAAGCTGAGATAATGTTTAATTTTCTTTAAATTTTTCATCTCAAATTATTTTTTCAAATATTTCATAACTTTTAGGAATTTTTAAAAAATTTTAATTAAATTCACACCATCGATATATACTGTTATAATCATGAATCAAGGCCATATATATATATTTATGTATGTATGTATGTAATCTCATGGAATTCATATATTCGCTTTAGGGTTTAAAACTTCAATAAACGAAGTTATTTCAAAGCCTTATATGATTAAGCTTTCTTTAGTTTAATTTATTTATTTTTACATCTTAGTTTATTTACAACACAT
Source organism: Melia azedarach (assembly GCA_028052125.1). Classification (NCBI taxonomy): domain Eukaryota; kingdom Viridiplantae; phylum Streptophyta; class Magnoliopsida; order Sapindales; family Meliaceae; genus Melia; species Melia azedarach. Next base: position 11,611,133 of record CM051403.1, read on the forward strand.
ATAACATGATATGAATACTAATTCATGTTCATAAGGGGTCGCATGTCATTTTTTTATTTGCAATCCCACCAAAAACATTTGTATATTTGACCAACACAAAATTGAATTTTCAAATGTATGTATGTATGTATGTATGTATGTATGTATGTTGTATCATCGTTTTCCACTGCAAAATGGTTTAATTTCTTTTATATTTGTATATAAATATAATAAAAAAAGTAAGCCATCATGAGATTAAATTACTCTGCTAGTTTTATATTGATAATATCTCATTTTAGTTTCTTAGGCGTCAACATGCACTTTGATCTTCTCTACCACTTATGCTCCTAATATTTGGTGATTACCTTTCGACACTCAATTAAGTTAATTACAACTTAATTTGAGCAACCGACAAATAATGAAAGTAAAAATTAAAGTGTTTTCAAATACTATTTTCTAAATATATTTTTATAGCAAGATGCTCTCTCATTCTTCTTTAAGATCTCTATGTACAGTTTTCTCTGATATTAATTTTTAAAAGTGGAGTTCAAATATAAACAAATTGAATGAAACATATAATATATATCAATAATATAAATATAATCCGAATAACAAATTGAATTTCGTTTTGACAATATATTGTTGTATTATTAAGAGTGAAGTAAATAAAGTTTAAATTTTTCAAAATGCAAACGTAAAAATAGATTTTAAATAAAAGTGGGGAGGGTACGTCGGCCTAATTAATTCAACTGGGACAAAAATTCTTCTAATTAATTTGAATAAAAAGAACTAAAAATATTGGTAAAGGAAATTATATATAGCAAAAAGGCTATCATCATTTTTAACTTTCCATAGTGGTAGTAGCTTCATTGTTTGTTTATTATTCAGAGTTAGATCCGAAGATATAGAAAGAATACACAATATATATATATATATATATATATATATATATATATATATATATATATATATATTGGTAGTAGTATATAAAAGTTTTTACGTGTGGATCACAATCACAAGAATATGGGGAGGCCTATCATTTCATGATCATGATTAATTAAAATTAAAATTGGGAATTGCTTGCTATTCCATAATATATATATATATATATATATATATTTCAGTATTTTTAAACGGTGCGATTTAAGTGTATCCACCACCACCATAATATCACCAAACCTCTTTTATATAACACACTCCCAATTAAGTCCCGTCTATCTAGTGACTATATATATAATACCTAATACTGTTCATGGCTCATTTAATTTTAGAAAATTGATAGATATCATTCTCAACTATGGAAAGAGGACATGAGTCGAAATGGATATTTTGTTGTCTTTTAAAAAATGACAGATACTCCCCTAGAGTTATTTCGTCGTTAGCGAGTGTATTGGATGCAAATTTTTTGTTTTATATATTTTACATGACTATTTTAAATAAACAACCTGTAAATTCATTATAAAATTTTCTTTATTATATTTATAAAATACCAATACAAAACAGTACTTTACTACTAATATAAGAAGGCAGTGATCATTTAATGTCATTGATTGTGTAATGTAATTCATTAGATATTTTATAAATTCTTAAGTTGCGTGTTTTCTTAATATTTTACATTTAAAAAATGTTAAAAAAAATCCCATTAATTTGTTACAAAAAGTATGTACGACTTCAATGTAAAAAATAATTTTGTTGTAAAATTTAGTCTAAAGTGATAAATAAAAAAAATATAAGAATAAATTTGTTTTTCTTTTTTACGAATAGTATTTACAACACTCCTTATAATTATGTAATAAAATTGAAAGAAGTGTGTATGTGCAATTCATAAGTTTTCTGGAGGATATTTAAATAAAAAACAATTTCTTGTGTAATCACTTTATAAAATGATTCTCAAATAATAAAGATTTCTAACTAATTGGTGTTTTTATCTAATTAACTTAATTTTCAAGTAAAGTAGAGTTTTTTCTTTTAAAAAAAATTGATAAGTATTTAATTGTCATAGATATCTTTTTAATAAGAATTATATAATTATTTTAATAGACAATTTTTTTAGAGGTAATATTAAATAAAAATGGAGTGAATAAGGACAAGAAAAATGAAACAAATTCAGTGATCAGATTTGGATATGCCCATATGGTCGTGACATCAAGAATAAAATAAAGGCTAGATAAATAAATGATAGAAGTTCAAAATTATGTATGTTAATATGCATAGTCATAAACACATTCAAGCATCAACATCTAAGAGATATCATTCTAAGCATCTTCTCAGGCCGCAAATTGGGCCACCAAGACAAAACGACTTCTTTCTACGATTTTCTTCTGGTTTCAAAAAGGCTATAGCAATAAGCCCTAAACATTAGAGGAAATTAATTAAGCAAAAACATTGAAAGTTTTATTTAATGGTTTCATCATCATGCTGCGTGCATATGCATGAGGCAGCTGCCTACCTTCTCTTTTCTTTTCTTTTTCTTTTTCTTTCTTTTGGATTAAGATATGTGTTTATTATTTGCTCGTTGGCTTTGATTATTGCTCTGTGAATTGATTCTGTATTGGTTAATGGTCGGTAGGAACTTCTCAGTTGTGTTGGCTATTTTTCTAGTGTTTATAGATTATTATTGTTACTCTATCATTGATGTACTATATATGAAGCACAAATGATGTTTACGTTTAGTTGTAGTAGAAAATTGTTTATGCTATTACGTATCTTTATTTATACAAAGGTATCTTGTAGGTATATTTCAACCTCAATTAGTCTACTGTTACCAAACAAAATAAAAAAGAAAAATTTATAATTCTTCTGTTGAACTGCAAATATATAAATATATATTTCTCAAGTGTTCTAAAACGTTCTTCTTATATGACTGGTTAGGCACCTTTCTGTGATGTGTAAAGTGGACTTTGAAAGAAGATTGGTTTGATGATTTTTGTTCATGTTTTGAGTGGGCTCTATGATTAAGATATGTATACACATATATTCTTTATATTAAGTTTGTACAACTTGGTTTAGATCTTTATTACGTTTTGCTTGTAGTTTAATGGTTCTTTGTTACCTGCATTAGTTGATCTTCCTAGGAGAAAGAGGAAGGAAAAAGAAGGCCACGAAAGCGTCTGTCGAAAGGTGATATATGTGTAAGTTTTTAATGGTTGGCAGATATTTGTGCTAAATTAATTTGACCGAAATCTGTTCATAGTAAAAGAAAATCTATTGAAAATTTAATTTTAGGAATTTAGCTCTTTTACTTCTGAGAAAGGAGATAAGTAATTATGACTAGACTGTTGGTGAAATGTTTAACTATAGTAATAACTTGAAAAATCTAATAATCTATGTAATTAGGTTAAGTTTAAATATTCTAATGTATTTTGTTGCAAGATTGATTTATGTAGATTTAAATTAAATAGACTTTCAACTTTTATGTATAGTATGATTAACTTTTTATTTTATTTATAAGTGTGAATTAACACATTGTTCATTGATTTATTAGAACAAAAAAGTTATTATAGTATTTGGGTTCTTGGTAGGTTAATTTGATCATAACTAACAATATTACAAAATTTATTTGAAATCTTTGATGATCTCTTGATTTGTTTTACAAAAAAGGACTCCAATAATAAAAACCCACCAAAACACAAAATTTATTCTACATTTTGCTTGTATGAAACATATATACATACACACACAAACAAGTAACTAAATTAAGGAGAAGAATAATTAATGAGATATAGCATGATTATCGATCATTAGGATAGCTTCCAAGCTTTACCCCCATTCATATTGAATTTCTTTAGCCTTCCAAAAAACATAACTAGAATGAGGATAAATTTTCCCTGGTTACTCCATTTTCCTACAAGTCCATACCACATGTCTTTGCATGAGCTTTCAGGTTTCAATTGTCTCTTGCAACTGTAACCAGTAGAAAATCCCACATTCCCATATGCACTGCATCCAATCAAAATTAATTAACAACAATTAATTGACTAATAGTATAATTAATTAATTCTAAAGTTAAATTAAAACTCGCCTTATGACTTCAATGGTGATGCTTAAGACATTGAAGTTGAGAGGGTCTTCCTTCAGCTTATCTCCCTCTGTGATGCAGATTAGGATGATGAAGATGACTAAGTAAGAAAGCTGTGAGAATATCACATTCTCCAGAAAATTATTACTCTTGTTTTCATTTTTCTTATCGCCTTTGCAGTTTCCTGCAGTATCCTCTTCGCTATTTCTTCTAGTGGGTAAAAATGAAGTATATGGTGGAAGATACCTACAAATTAAACAACCACCATAAATAATTTCATCAACAAATATTTTATAATTAAAAGATTAAAGGTGGGGTGTTAAGTTTATGTCAAGTATCTAATTCTTCTTATACACACACACACAAAAGAAGACGAGGATCCCATAATCTTTGTAAGGAGATAATATATATATATATATATATATATATATATATATATATATATATTATGCAATGAAACCCAACAGGAAAGAATTCCACTCTCGTGGGGTCAAACGAATATATGCCAAAATAAGAAAAAGAAACATAAAACCCACCACTGGTGTCCATGAAATGACAACTCAGTCAATTCACAAATCTTTACAGTTTTGAAAATTAATTATTAACCATAGTGGTGCCAATTTCTCTTCACCTGCTTGCGCTACTACTCATCCAGCAAAAAAGATTTTCGGATATTAAAACAAAACAAAAAAAAAATGTTAATAATACAATTTAATGTGATAATTATATTATATTGTTTTTATATATTTCTTTTACTTTTGTAAAAGTTTTTATTATAAATAATACTCGAAAAAGTTAAGTAGATTTATTTATAAAATTTAGGGTGTCTAGTGTGAATAAAGGAAAACTTGAATGATTTGTCATCATTTCCTTTCAAATTCTAATCATAACATATTAGAATTACAAATTGATGGGAGAATGATTAGAATTAAAATTTGGTGAAGACAAAGGAGTTTTGATATATATGGTGAAATAGTTTCTCGAGGCATATACTTCTGTGGTTGATTAAGCGACGGTTACGTGCCTTAAAGAACACTTCCTATACTTACCTATTTATTTTTTTAATCACAGAGATGTAGAATTTCTTGTTAACTAAATGGGTGATCCTCATTTTCTATTGTAGTCAAATCATTCTTCCTTTTGCAATATTTAATAAAAATTTAATCATGGTCAAAGATTATAGTTAGATGTAAAAAGGTTAAGATTCCGCCTATCATTAGAAACAAAAATAAAATCAGAATTAGTTAATTTATCGACCATGATTCTTTCTGCTTAATTTAATATTACACCTAAAAATTTAGGATGTCATATATGATTCTCTGATTTTATATGAATTGAATTTTTTGTCTCAAATTATATTTCCTTAATTAAATCTTCAGAATTGAAACAGCTAGGGGCAGAGGAAAACTCACATCATAACCACAAAGAGCACCAAGATTGCAGGAGTTATGATGGAGAGATCAAAGACAGATTCCCCAGTGTGCCTGGAATTTACGACTTGGAACAATGAAGCAACGAATCTCTCATAGGAACTCAGACCATCCATGGCTTCCGTATTCCATTCCAGGGAACAAAAGATTACCAGCTGAACAAATATGAACCCAAAAACAGTAGCAGCTAAAAGTGAAGAATGAAAACCAGAGAGCAAATGGCCGTAGCCTGTCTCTCTATAATTCTTCAACAAGTACTCGAATTCAACTCGCTTTGTGATCTTCTTTAGTGCCGAGATGACTAGACGCAGGCCAGTTGGATACAATGTGTTGCCAAGTAGGATTTGTGGAATCAGAAGCCAGAGGAGACCTGAATTTTTCTTGAAAACAATCATGTTTTCATTTGTCGGGACGAACCCGCAATTTGAGAAAGTAGAAACTATTGTAAACAGAGAAAATGTCTGTATGTGAAGACCCTTTTTCTCTAGTACTTCTCTTGCACTTGGAACGACGCTTGTATATATGGAAACTAAGCTGGTACCTGCAGTATGAAAAACTACAAGATAACCTAATACGACATAAGATAGAAGCCTGAGGGAGTTATGCTTCAGATCACTATCATGTATATTTCCTGAAGGCTTGGCGATGTTGTCAAAGGTATTAGGTTCACGTTTCTCGTTCTGTGTGTCTGAAGTAGTAGAGATCAAATTCAACTCAATTTGGTCGACAGAATTTGTGGAATTCGGAGGGAAGTCGACTTTGTTGTCTTGTTTGGGGAATTTGGACCTGGTTGTAAAGAAAAGTCCAAGCATGGAAATGAAAACCTCACCACCTGCTAACATCAAAATGGTCATGATTACCAGTTGGATGTTGGAAAAAACTTCCATTTCGACAGTACCCATGCTTGAATCTGTGGCTGCAGACACAGAAGTGAAGAAGACATCGAAGCTGTCAGGTTTTGCGGAGGAAGTCATAGGTTTCGAGGCCATCAAAGCTAGATATCCTAGTAAAGAGATAGTGGTAAAATAAAGGATATGAACCCAGAAAGGATGCAGTTTGAAAGCCAGGGTCAGAAAGGAAGACATATTTAGACCCCGACAAGATTGTTGGAAGCGAGAGACTTTAGCAGACGAATGCATAAAGAGATTCTCTAGTTTCTTACGAAGAGAAGAAGAGATCTTCTTCATTTCTACAGAGAGAAAAAACCAAATAGCCCGCTGATGTTGGAATTTCGGAAGGTGAAGTTGGTTAATTATATAGAGGAGCAAATTGTGCTGTACAATATTCATTTAGGGTTAGTGCAATTTACTGTACCTATGGAGTGACAAATCTCTGCAGCCCTCATTAAGTGGCATTTCCATAAAGCATGTCACTGGATGCCACCAGCTATCTGGTTCGTCGTTAATCAGTATGACATAGTAAAACATATAATAAGAGAATACATATAAATAATTTGTACATTAATTTTACATCATAAGTGATACCAGTAGGAGTATTTTTTTTTAAATAGAATACTACAAAAAGAAATAAAACTTCTATCGAATCAGAGTGAGCGTACGTTTGTACATACAATACAGAGATGTCAAGTAGGTTGAATAGAAAATAGTAGTTGTTGTAGGTGATTGTGGAGGAATAGGGGTTGGATAATTGTACTTCAACTCCCATCGTTCGATTTCTTAATTTTCCCATGTTTTGTTTTTCAAAAACATTGATTTATATTGCTTGCAAAGATATTAAATTAATTTTAGATTGAATAATAATTAAGCTTTAGAAATATTAAGAGATCAAATGGAGAGGCCACGTACTGGATGCAACGTTCAGCATCTTAACTGAGGCTGAATATGTACTCTAGCTGCTCATATGTGACAATTCATGGGAAATTAATAATATTACTTTTGAAATGTTTTTGAGAAACAACTTGCTTTTATATTGGAAGAAGAATCAAACCTATTTCTACATGCGTGAAAAGAAATGCCTTTGTGAAATGATTGAGTCTCCTTTCTTTATCTATTCTTGACTAAACAAGGCGCCTTTTTTTTTTATACAGAAAAAAAAAAGATACATCTTTTTAAGATTAATTAATTAAAACTAAAAGATAATAATATGGAGCGAAAAATTATAAAAAGAAAAAAATATATACATTAGGAAGATGTGTGTTAGAAAATGATATACTTTGATCTTCAAAATTAGGGTGGAACCATTCTTAAATTACATAATTTTAAATTGTATTTTATATTATATACCTATTAAATTAAGCACTACCAAATTTAATGTAATATGAGATTTTTTATTTTAAAAAAATTGAAGTAAGCTTATATTTATACTTCAATATATATTTTTTATTTGTTATTTATATTAAATAAACTAATTTAAAACAGAAAACAAAAATGAAAACTTCATCAACCACCATTTTTACTATTTTTTATCATAATTATTTGTTGTCCATCTTTAATATTCATTAAATTCACCATCGATATTATTAAAATTTTTTATCGTTTAATAAATCGTAATTACATAAATATGTATGGGCAGTAATTGAGTTCTTCTTTATCAAAAAAAATGATGATTACAATTTTAATAATAGCATAGATTTATTATAAAAAAGAACAAGAAGTGAAAATACATTGCATCATTCATTTTCAACACTAATCAATTTAGACAAGAATAACTACGGTGCCCGTCAACTTGCCACACTATTTAAAATGTCGTTTTGTAAAATTATTGCACAAAGAGATTTTATTCTAGATTTACTTAATTTTATAGCATAACATAAAATTAAAATTGAGATAGAAGGTTTCGTATATGAAAAAGGAGACAATTGATGAGCATATATATATATATATATCATAAATTGGATGATAGTGACAAAAGGGCAAATGTCTATACATTATATTGCATGGTAGCTCTATATTAATTATAACATATAACATAATACGAAATATAAATTTATATGTAGATAGGAGGTAGCATGTCAATTTTCTATTTGCAATCAATCCCACCAAAAACATCTGTATATTTGACCCATACAGAATTAAATTTATAAATATATGTATATATTATGTAACTTGTATCTAGGAGTGGTAATTTGGATAAACGAATTGAATTTGGGCAGATACGAATACGATTCATTTAATATTTGTTTGAGATGAATACAATTCGTTTATTATTCGTATTAACTCTTTTAAATTCGTATATGATCTGTTTATTTAGATACGATTCGTTTAAGACACAATTATTCATTTAAGATCTTATTATTCGTTTAAAATACGATTCATTTAAGATATGAATACAATTCGTTTAATTTAGTAATTATTATTGAGGCTTTTAAGATATTAAAAATAATATATTTAATCAAACATAATATAGATTTAATAATTAGATGTTATATTAAAAGTTGTTTATAATAAATAAATTTATATTACATATTTTTCTAAAATTTATTAAAATATATTCGTTAAGGATACGATTATTCGTTTATTCGTTTAAGACACAATTATTGAATTATTCATTTAATTAATCGTGTCTTGTATGTTAAACACGAATACGACACGAATAATAATCATGTCGACACGAATACGACACGATTATTATTCGTATCAAGATTTTAAATTCAAATTCGTTTAATGGCACCGAATTCGTATCGAATAATCGTGTCGTGTCCCAAATTGCCACCCCTACTTATATCGTCTTGTTCCACTACAACATTAATTATTGTTTAATTTCTTTTATACTTATATCAAGAAAATAAAAATTTTAAAGAAGTAATCAATCAGTAATTAATCCTTAATATGAATTGAGATCCAATAAGATTAAGTGGGGCATCATCTTATGATACAATTGCATGTACCATATTTCATTTTTTAAGTTTTGATTGTAATTTTTTTATTGTTTATAAGTTAAAAAATTATATAATTTATATTTAAAAAAGCACAATAAAGAAATTAAAAAATTAATAATATATATATATATACCGTACATATTGCCTTGTTTAAATACTACTCCCTAAATTACTTTTTTAATAACCCAATGAGGTACCATTGAAGCTCAATAATTTTAAAATAGACTAGGGAATGAAAAATTAAAGTGGTATCGATAAACAAGAAATCATGAGGATTTCTATAAACGGTCATTAAAATTCAATGGACATCATGATTATATATGTAAAGCATTGACTATAAACCCTTTAAGTCAAATTGACAAATATAATCTATTATTTTGTAATTTAATTTAAAATATATTTCTACGTAATGATAAAAATATTGTTGACATAATCGAGTTTAAACAATACTAAAGCTTATGAAAATAAGACAATTGAGGTTAGATTTAGAATGAATATTTTTAATTTTAATAGCAATTAATAATATCAATTTATGTTGTTATCTTACATTTTAATTTTAAAATAATTATGAATTATAAGTTCTTATATTTTGATATCAATCAAATATAATTAAATAATTTGTTATGATCGAATTAATTATTTCAAAACTGTACATATTTCAAAGTAAAACAAGTCAAACAAATATGTTATTGATTCGTTATAGTATAACTTAAGACTTTAGACCAATCATCATGACAAACAGTAACTCCATTTCTCTCTGCAAATTTTATATGCTCTTAATGTTGGCAATTATAATTGTTGATGATCTTTGGACAATCAAGTCAGTTACGACATAGTTTGAACTAACAAATAATAAAAATAAGAAAGTATTTACTCTCGAATTCTATTGTCTGTATATATTTTGATGGCATATATAACTATTAGGATGATAATGAGATGAGAGGGGAGAACGAGCACTACTTCATTTTTATTCCCACCCATTTTTCATCGCATCATTCTAATGCTATTCCATTTATTAGGGTGAATTTTCATGGAGTCCCAAACTCACAAGAGATTTTTTCATCCCTAATATCAACTTCATATATAACAACATACTTTCTTATTCTTCTTTAAGATTTTTATTTATAATCATTCATAATTTTTTTAAAGTGTAAAAATCTAGGATGAACTATATATTTCGAGTGATATCAATATCCATAATGTTAATAGATTACATGGAAAAAAAAAGTATAAAATGCAAATGTGGGGTGTGTTGAATATCTTTCATAAAATACCTATTTTAAACAAATGTGGAGAGGGTCGGCCTAATCTTCACCAACTAGGACAAATATTCTTCTAATTAATTTTAATCAAAAGAATATATATACATATACAAAGTACTTCCCAAAAGAATATATATTAAAATAAATATGGGAAAAGGACATTACATAGCAAAAGGCTATCATCATTTTTAACTTTCCATGGTGGTAGTAGCTTCATGGTTTGTCTGTAATTCAGAGGTAGATACAAAGATATAGAAAAAAAAATACACAAATCGGTAGTGGTATATAAAGATTTTACGCGTTGAGAATTTTTTGTGGATCACAAGATTAGGGGGATGCTTATCATGATCAATTAATTAAATTTAATTACTTTCATATATACAAAATAATTAAAATTGAGATTAATGGTCAAGAATGCAATGATGGAGACTTACACTTGGAATTTTATTTTTTTTGCATGGATAAGAATGGAACTTATCTTCAAAATGAATAAAAAATTGATGAATGTGCCAATTTCTAGTTCTCTCAAAAAATTAAATAAGAAAGAGAAGGGAGTAGTTGGGTTACTATTTAGAGCACTAAGAGTAAGAGAGTATACATATGCATGGGACCATTGAAGCATTAGCAATTAATGGTGGAATTTTCATAGGCTTCCAATTTAAAAGCATATATAGCGAAGTGGTGCTCAGTAACAGTAAGAGATATATTATACAAGATTTTACATTTTATTAATTATTTCTTTTACCTTGGGGAATTGGCCTAATTCGAAGTTGAGCAGATGAATCAATCAATCAATCAATCCCTATTGCGTTTACGTGTGGAAAATTTTCTAAACATATATTCTAAGGTATTCTAATTAATTAATTAGGATTTAAGATAACATATATTATGTACGATCAACAATTTGTTTCCTTCGTTGTTGGTAAATTTTTACTTTATTTATTTATTTTCCCTAAAGCCCTCACTGTTGTCTTATCACTTATCAGAATTGTTGCCGACCATTATTTCTTTTTGGAGCACGACTAGGCTGCTACTTATTTGAAGGCCGACCATTATTTCTTTTTGGAGCACGACTAGGCAGCTACTTATTTGAAGGTCCACATAATCTGCATTACACACACACACAAATCAAATACTATATATATATATATATATATAGTACTTTAAAACGGCCATTTAAGTGTACCCACCACCACCATCATATCCCCAAACCTCTGTCAATATCTAAATCTAAACCAGATTATAGACAATTAGATACATAAATTCATGTGTATTTATTCTCACTGAGAAAAATTTAAATCAATTCGTCCAAAAAAAATTTCATATTAATACATTCAAGTATATGGTTTCATATTCTATTCCTGCTATAACAAAATCAGATACATCTGTGTTGGTACAAATGGCGCTAATTCAATCACATATTTTCGCGCTGCCGGTTGACATAATACACAAAATTCAACAAGAATGGATTGAACAAATGGAATTGTAAAGCGCTGTGGTTACCAGAGAAATGTTGAATGGGTCAGATTACGCGAGCACAGTCTCCTGATTCACAAATCAATACGGCTGCATCTGGGTTTATCTGGCTGGCTAACTCTGGCTGGAATTTAAGATACTCAAACCTGACGTATGATGCAGCTTCTTCTGCACGATCAGCGTCTACAAATGCAAGACAGCATCCTCTAAATCCAGCGCCACTAAACCGTGAACCAAGTACTCCAGGAGCCTTCTGGAGAATCTCATTCAGTTGTATCAATGGCTCAGAACCTTTACAATAACCATAGCAGGAGTGTTATTCATCACTTAAAATAGTGTTAGGTTACACGCAATCAAGGGTTTAATTGAGCAACACTTAAATAAGCCATATTTATAAACATTGAAACAAAACCTATTGAATTCAACATCATTTTCTCACTTTGTTATGTATTGGGATAGAATGGGAAAAAACTGAAACTGGATGAAACTTTGTATGGCATGGGTACCAGATGCAACAAATTGAAATTTTCAGAAAACCAGAGAATTGGAAATTTATGCCAAAGTAATTGCAACTTTTAACTGGAAAAAACTTTACGGTAAATCTCAAAATATACATATAGTTTGAGAAGGGAAAGCATATAAAAAAATTCAACAGGTTGTGTAGTAGTGTGTGCAGCATCTGGTAAAAGTAGTCCCTATCACAGAATTCCTTTATTTGGGATAATGTCGATATTGCAAATTACTGTGTGATTGATGGGTTATCTAGCTCAAAAGTTTATTACAAGTTTCATGAAATAAATATACACTCACATGACCACATAATATTATTACCACATGAAAAGATTATAGTGCACTGAATAATGGTAAATTTGGGGGGTGGGTATAACAGTGTAATCCAACTGCCAATCTCTACGTGTAAACCTTGATTATATGTCTTAGAAGCACTAAAGACTTTAAGAACAAGAGTAGCCCAAGTAATTACTGATGTTGTCTATACAAAAAGTACAATGAAGCCAAGTTCTCATAAGGAAGTTCAATAGCTGGGACTGTGTAAATGGAACAGATTCAAATGGTCAGGTTTGTGTATGCCCTCATGGCAGTGACATCAACAATAAAATAAAGGCCAGATAAATAAATGATAGGAATTCAAAATTGTGGTAACTTAATATGCATAGTCATAAACACATTCAGGCATCAATATCTAAGAGATAACTCATTCTAAGCATCTTCTCTGGCCCCAAATTGGGCCAATAGGACAAAATGATACCGTTCCATGATTTCGTTCTGCTTTCGGAAAGGCAATAGGAACAAGCCCTAAATATTAGAGGAAAGGAAACACGTTGAAAATTAGGTTGTACCGCATTCGTAGTTATGGATAGAACTTAGACCAGAGGCTGAGATGAGCTCTCCAAAATGTTTCAGATTGCCCGATTCCCAAGCTTCAAGTCCTGAAAATATCAAAGATACATATAATTTTACACTAAACAACCTAATGAATATGAATTTCCAATCAAATTTCAGAAATCATGTTACGAGAGCAATGCCTTTGATAACCCTTCTGTTCTCTGAGAAATAATGCTCTGCTCTCTTAGCTAGAATGGGATCCAGTTCACTCTACAAAAAGAGATCATTTAAGAATTAGTAAGTGAACCATTGAAGCAGCATGAGTTCATTAAGGCACTTTTAAGATAATGGCATGTGAAACAGAACATTATCTTTCAATAGAGTTGCCTAGTTTTAGGTACAATTGACAAGAAAAATTGCTGCCACAGGAACAGTGATGCTTCCATTGGCAGAGATAGGGAGTCCCAGGCAGCATATTAGAACTGCATACTTCCTTTGCCATATCAATGGAATAATCTCGAAAATACAGGAAAATGATAAAGAGGATGTGCAACATGAAGGGCGGAGGCAGACATTTTCACTTGAAGAGGGTGAAATGTATTATTTATATAGACAGTATATGTATATACTTTCTTGGTCAGTAGTTTTGATGGACGCATGGTCCTTCTCGCCCTAAAAATTGTTTTGTCACTCAATACATTGCATTCATTCTTAGATTCATCTAACATCATCAAAAAAGAAATTTTTCATGATGTAACTAACAAATATAATGTTTGACAAAATCAAGACATTTACACAAAATCAAAATTGAAGTCCTAGAATATTTTATTTTTAAAAATTTAAGGATGTTATTAATAGTATTCTTAATGGAGTAGGATTCATAACTATCTCTGGTTATAAGAGAAACAGAAACTAGAAAAGTATAGTCCAGATCAAAATATTCTTAAGTATAAATTGAAACAGTTGTTTATGCAGAACCATAATTAAAGTTTTAGATTATTTCAATTTTAAGAATTTAAGGATATAGTAATTCATAACTATCTCAATTTATGAAAGAGAAAGAAACAAAACAAAAATAGCCAAATCAAAATATTCTATGCATAAATTGAAAGAGTTATAAAGACTGATTAATCGTGATTCCTGTGTCATCCACTTTTATATCTATCTTTTTAGCTATCCACAAGTACCAAAATAATAGATAAACTCATTTAATCACAAAGCTTAAAACTGATGCAAGCTTATTACCTTGTGAGCTTCATAAGCCTCTTCTGCAACTGTTTGGAAAAAAAAAAAAAAATCAATACTAGCAGCAAAAGAAAATCCAAAAAATAAAAAATACAAAAAATAAAAAATAAAAAAGAATGAAAATCAAACTTGAGATGAAATGAGGTGAAAGTACTAGCCATTGCACAAGAAAGGCTCCACTCCATCTTTTCCAGAGACACTGCATAACACAATAAAAAAAATGAACATATTGCAGAATAACATGAGAATACATGTAAAACATATAAGCCCCTAAAAAAAAAAATGAACATACATTGGGACAAAAGTTCATAGAAGATCACTGTATGTAACTTGCCGTGGTACTTATGAATTGATCAAAATCGTTGTGTTAAAACAGAAGCATATTACACAAAATCACCATATAAAAGCAATTTAAAGATATCCAGCATCAGTAGGATGTCAATATCAGGGGAAAGTATCATACTGCAGAAGAAATTTTGCTGCCTTTTGACACTCTACAACTCGGTGATTATATCCAGGATTGTTAGTCAGGGCGCCCCTCAAGCCAGAAAATGCCAACAATATTTTGTAGGACTTCTGTAACTCACTTTCATTGCTGACTTGCACTTTTGGTGGGTGTACAAGCTTGTGCTCCTTGGACTACAAATGCCAAACAAGATTCATGAAACACCATACAACTAACCCATATAGAATAGGAGGAAAATATTATAACTCGAACAAACATTACTTTTTCAGATTTTTCATTTTGAAGTAAATAGGGAACAAACAATTACCAGAATCAAATAACTTCTTTCTTTATTTCCTAGGTCAGCTAAACAAAGAAACAACATAAAGTCACAACAAATGACAGTTATTAGCAGTACTTTTGATCAAGCCGACTAATGGGTCACTGGAATACCAATTACAGACCAATTATCCAAAGAGGACCTTCCAGCAGTATCAGCCATTTATCCCGCCTCTCTCCACATTTTATCAAGTGGTGGTGCCAGAGACAAACAATCTTAGATAATTATATGATATGATCCCTCCAAATGGGATGAGAGTACTCTAGTAGTGTTTTCAACACTTAATTTCTAGGCATCGCATCTTATGGGATTTAATCATAATAAAGGATAGTTTTTCTGTTACTTCATTCACTCATATGTCAAAAGTACTGCTAATAATCCTGTAGATAAAAGACTGAATGCATATTAAACACATAGAAAACATTAAATAGACTTGGAAATAGAGACCACTCTTAAATCCAAAGACATTCCAGATTTTTGGACTGAATTTTAGACTTCCCATAGAAGACTCTTGGAAAATAAGAAAACACTGACTTCAATTTCTCATTTAAACCTCGTTTTGATTTTGACTTCTCATATAAGTATTACATGTCTCTGAACTGCTAGACAGTTCTGTGAATATTTGAACCACATAAGATACCGAGTAGGCTCAACAACAACCAAACTATGCCGAATCAGAATCTGCCCTCGACTATTTTCATTCACGTCTTTGACTGAATTTCAGAGTGTGCCACTTATCTCCATCAACTCTTCTAGCACAAACATGCTACCCCAACAAACTAAATGCATGGAATCTCTCATAAAAATCACAATTGATTTGCTAAAGTTCATTATCTGTAGTCAACATACAGCCTGAAAGTGGTCTTTACTTTCTTTGATTTCCTTCAGTTGAGGGACTGGTGGAAGACAGGCATTTAGATCACCATTAGATAGCATCTTCAAGATTAGAATATAGGGTTAGATCCTCAATATCAAAGATGTCACTTATGCCCATACCTTCCAGCAAGTCAAGGACATTTGATTGGAATATTTCAAGTACAATCCTACTAGAGCTAACTTTCTTGATACTTTCTATGGGCCAACACTTCTTGAGTGAACCTTCTTTATAAGAACCTTTAGGATATCACTCTGGCCTTATCAATACCATAAACATATCCTCTTTCTTTGAATCAACAAAATTCCTCATCAGATTGGCATATGCATCATATTTCTCATTGCTTACAGGAATTTTCATCAAACATCATCATGTTTATCACATATTTGCATATTAACAACATCACCTTCAGCATTTGGTTGTGCCTTTGTTGGTAAAGAAACCAAATAACAAGGCTTTATATGAAACTAGATGCAATTTTTAATGGGCCTCAACCTACAACTCTGTTTGCAGAGCTATTATATGCAAATTCAGCGGTAGAGAGGATTTGATCCTAATTAGTAACCTGTTCTTAACTAGGTAGCAAAGTAGGTCACTCCAACTTCTATTAACAACTTCTGTCTAGCCATTTGTTTAAGGACAAAATGAGAAAAATAGCATTAAAATAAAAAGTGTGTCCTGTACATCTTGATTAGAAAACAACTGGACAGCATCTAAAGTCTTTGAACATCAGATAAATTGAGCTAATTTTTAGAAGTCCACCACACCAAATACAAAATCATGTTCTCTAAGAGAAAGGACAAATTCGATGCAAAAGTCTTTCCATGGCTCTTGTGTATTCATTGTCAGGCCTTGTGTGCATTTCAGTCTGCTAACTAGATGATAATATGGTGCACCTGAGTTGTTTGTGCTAATGTGGAGCATTCTAATCAATGGAAGGAATGTTCATATTGAGTCTTCAGGCCGGAACAAGTTTTCCCTCTATCAAGTGATGACAAATGATTTCATCCTTTTATTTATTTATTTTTTGGATGTCCTACCAGAATTGAGTAAAATTCAATAGCCATCGAAAATTGAATTCCATTTCACTCTTCCATCTCTTCTCTTTTTTTGTTTTTTGGAACTTCAGAAAAAAGTTAACTTAGGAGGTTACTATAATTATAATAAAACCAGTCTCCTCAGAAATAATCCACGAGTCTTGTACCTGTCAGTTAATGTGCTTCAACGAGTCATGAACTCTATGCATTACAAACATGTTAAGTTTTTTATGCATACAATTTTTTGACACAGTCATATTCCCCATGCAACCATCCTATCATTCATGTTGTAGTGAGGTCCCCAAGACAAAGAAAAATAATCCAGTTCAGATTCAAATCTGACTCTGAAATCAAATGAAGTTAAAAAGGAATTGTTGAGAATTTAAAGATGCTGATTCTTAAGAACATTTCAGATAGATACATATAACTATACTTACCTTGCAGTCCATGCATGTTAGACAACCGTAGCGCGAAAGTAATATAGCTGACTGATCAAGTATGCCATTCCTTAGACCCAAATATCCATTTTCAATTAACCTAAATGAGCAGAAAAATAAGACTTAGAAAGGTATAATGCCTAAGACTCAGGAAAAAACAAATAGATCTGAAACATAGTCTATTATATAAACTCTCAACTATCATCAATTATGCAGCAAGAATTACTGACTATTCAGTAATACATATCAATCATTCTGATGCTTCCAGAAAATGGGAGTCCAAGTTAATGGATAAGGATGCATTGAAAGCTATATATGTCATTAAGCTTCCCAGTAATTAAGAGGGCCATGAATGCCTTTTGGTATATTCTTTTCAGATTAACTATGCGAGCATGAGTTTATTTCTTGAGAACTTATAAGCATGTCTGGGAGCACCGGCTACTTATTACATTTCTAAACAGCCAAAGTACATTTGAGTAAGATGCTGAGATTTTAAAGTCCAACAATGCAAATTCTGTAGTGTAAGATAATCTGATAGAAAATAACCACTGAATAAATCATTTTATATACGATCCACATGTAATGTTTGATGAGGCAAAGTTCATGCTGTTTCTTACCTTATTTTATTAGGAGTCTACGGTCATATCAATATTCTCCTTAGAGTTTCAAATTGAAAAGTAGGGCATCTTTCGACTTAAAACAGTTTTTAAGGATGTCTTTGTTGTTGAGTTTATAAATTTTCCTAGAGTTGCTATCTCATGATTTTTATTTTTTCTTTTTGTTTTGAGGTCCATAATATACTTGGTTGGTTTCTATTGTGAGGTGTTCCATAGTAAGTGAAGAAATTGTCCAACTTACTAGGTTACTTGTCTAAACTTCACATACCATTGGTTTTGATAAATAAATGATGAATATTACATTATTGTAGTATGGATAACAAACAAGGGCAGGCTCTCACACTCCCCCTCTCATGTATTTAATTATTCTGCTTTCTCTAAATTCCCTCTCCACTAATGAACTATTTGGTTGTGGTGTCATTAGCTGAAACATTGTACTGGGATGGTATATGTTAAGGCTCCAAATAATATCCAGAATATACGAGGCACTCTGGAGGTGGTGAAGGTCCCTTTAGAGTGTCCATTCTGGAATGAAGGATGAAGCATAATACATGAAAAGAAGTAAGAAAGACAGAAGAGAAATATAGGAGAAACTCTACTATGTCAGTCCGTAATTCTCAAATGCTGGTAATCAATGTGTTATATCACCAGAATCCAAATTCGAACATTTCTTACCCACTTATTCACTGGGAACATGACAGCAGAATTTGGAGCAGTGGCTTTGTCAACTATGAGGAGACACCTTTATAAAATTGTCAACTCTCTTTCATAGAGCCTTACACAGTATAGCAAATTATGTTGATGTACTAAGAACTAATGAAAGTATATTAGTGAGTTCACAGTTTAATCATAGTGGGTATCAATCGGCTTATTAGTTAATATATCTGGCTGTGGTAGAAAGGTTTGTAGCTTGTTTTCTGCTCACATCAAATCGGGGGAATGGCTTAGTTTACTCTATTGACTGTCAAAAAAGGTATAAAAAACGTATATCTATCAGTTCAATCTACATAAGTTGTCCACTCAAATCACAAATAAAGCTACAAATAAACAAATTCAATAAGTTGATTCAAAGATAAAATAACCTTACCGATCATATTCTATGTTATCGATAGGAGATACTTTGATATTATTTGCGCTTTCCAGAGCCAACAAGTAAGCAACTCCTACCTGTCAATTATTAACTGAGTTACATACTTAAAAGATACCAATTCTCCGGGACACGAAAATACAATTCTCAAAATGAATAAAATAATGACAACAACAATTGCTTTAGTTTCTCTATCTGTAATGTTATTTATTGTATCAACTATCTTCTTGGTCTCTTTCCTTGTTCTCTCTATTTTCTCCTAACATAAAAGATGTTCTGTGTTATTTTATTTTATATACGATAAAATTTCTTCAATATTATGAACAATTAAAGTCAATACTGCCTCTCCCTTATTAGATTTTAGTTTTTCACTAGATCTGGTTGACCATGATTGATTGAAAATCTTACATTTTTCTTTTTCAAAATTTAAAAATTTGTGCCATGATTCCGTAATTCCTCTTCTCTTTTGTTTCTTTTCAATTGGGGATGGGGCTATCAATTAAGGTTTCTACTCATGAAGGCAAGAAAATATAATTCAAATGAAATGATGGCATGATCCCAGTTCTTCTTTTCTTTTTCATTCATCTTTAATAGAGGAGTCATAATAGGTTTCTACTCAGGAAGTTCAGAAAAGAATAATTCAGAGATCATGCATTTTCTCTTTCTTTACATGTTATAAAGAATAACCATTACTCAACTGTCAATATTCTAGAACAAAAGCAGCATGAAGAAAAGACAAGCTTACAGCAGCAGAAGAGCTAAGGCCTGAACTGTCAAGACTCTCAGAACCACAGATGTACCCTATAATGCCCTGCAATGATCACAACTGATCATAAAAATCTGTTCTCTTCTTTTTAGATAATCTCCAAGAAATAACTCTTAGAGAGAGAAAAATACTGTGAGCAAGTCACCATGAATCTATTGAATAAGTCAATATATAAAGCATACTGTGATCATAAAAATTCCTTAACATAGAGTATCAGACAAGCCACATAACATTATTTTACTAGTACTGGAGTATATTGAAAGAGCAACTCTGACATTGCAAAAAATGAAGAAATAACACCATACAATGTAGCACATATTACAAATGCAATATGTTATCATATAGATAGTTCATCAACAGCAACTACAGTTATGAATTTGGATGGGGGTTAGATTTTATCTCAAGGGCACAAACTTGCAGAGGAAACTCTGCAGGACGATTAGAAGACACTTTGGCTTTGTTGAAAACAAATAACAAATATATTATATTGAGTCTCTCTTGAATCCTAAACTAAGTACAAAAAATACTCATTTTATAGGCCAAAATATTAACAACCAAAAAAACTAGAAAAGGAATAATACTACTTGAACTAGAAACATACTTAATAAAACTAAATCTGGTGAAAATAAGTTTAAATTTAATTCTAACACTCCACTAAAACTCAAAATGGTGGAGTAAACTTGAGTTTGAGGGCCAATGCAGGTTAGAAGAAGATTAGAAAATCCCAAAATCAAGTACTACTGCCTTCTAGAGTTGAATAGTAGTAGTAATAGCTTCTTCACAGGTGAGAAGTCAATTTTGTGGAAAATTACTTTGTCTATAATTTTACTTGGAGGAAAAGCAACAAGTAAAACTATAGGGGATAGAGCTATTCATAGAGGTGTTATATGTGATCATAATTGCTCTTTTGGTCCTTAGATATTGAATTGTTTGAGAGGTCATTACTTTCTAAATCTCACATCTCTTCCCCTTCAAAGAACTTAACCCATTCATACTTTGTGTTAGGTTCGTGTTGTGCTCGAACATTTAAGACACCAGCATAGCACAGCTTACTAGCGCAATACTATTCGTGTCATGCTGTACTAGACTTTGGGCTTTTTCTTTTCTAATTTTTTAAAGTTATTTTATTCAACCAGATTACCAAAATATAACTCAAGTTTGTTATATACAACTATTACTAGGAAGTACATTTTCGAAATTTTCTATTTTTAAATATTTTAAAAAATTAATTAATTGTTTCCACTTTCATACTGACCTATTGGGATATTGTTTTTCTCAATATGAGCCTAGCACCAACCTATTGGAGAACTTGTGTCCTGCCAGAGTATTTTATGCAAAAACTTATAAGGCATATTTGGCATGGGGATTAGGTTGAGATTGGACTATTTTTTATCCATTCCCATATTCAAGAGCTAAAAAAAGAGGTTCAAATATTTCATTCTAGAAACATGGAATAAGTGATCCGAAGTTAAAATCAACCATTTCAATTACAGAGTAGGTTAAATTCATTATTATAATAAAAAATAAATATTATAATATATAATAGAAAAAACTTCATAGATAATAAAAATATATTTGTATAAATAATCAAAAATATTTAATAAACTATGAAATATATTTTATAAATAATAAAAAACCTAATAATTACAAAATATTTTTTATACATATGATAGTCATAATTAATTTAAAGTATTATTTGTATTTAATTAATTTTTAGGGATTTAAATAGTTGATAATAAAAACTTAATAATGTAGTATATATTTTATACTAGTAAAAATTACATTTATAATTATAAATAAATATTATTTGAATTATGCCAAATGTCAATTATATTTCAAATTTTACTTAGTTTCTAATTGAATTAGTTTAATTACATTGATGGTCAAATAAATATTTAAACAACTAATTGTTTCTATTTAATTTTTAGATAATTTATATACAATCCAAAACTTATCATGCACCACATTAAACACAAGTCGGTACTAACTATAATCTAATCCAATCCTATCTAAACTACTATAATCTGGCCCTATCCAATTCAATCTGGCATACCAAATAGGATGATACTACCTTAGTGCTCAATGCACTACAAATCAAGCAGACAAAAACATTTAACTTTTTCAATGTTCTGGATTCAAGAGCAAAAATAGAAGTTATCTCAGACCAGATATATGAATTTTTTCGTTTCTACTACCTATATCATTGAGCACATAAAAGATTCACAAACTAACAAAGAAATATTTTTAACCTGGGCAAGATGGTTCCCCCTACGTTGTAGTGCATAAAGGGCTCCCCTAGCATAATTTCCCCACTTACATTCTTCTTGCTGTTTAGCAGAACCATTTGCATGGATTGAAGCATCTTTCTTACCATTGTCTTTTGGTTGCTGAATTTCATCAACTCTATCACAACCAGGAATGTAAAATATTTCAAATCATTATGAAGCTTGAGATAAAGTGCAAGGCATTTGAAGTAAATTCACAAGTGAAATCAACAATTTTTACTCAAAGAAGTTAATGCATATTGAACCAAAGAAGTTCACAAGTATGATAGAAATTAGTATCATATAAGGCAAGGAATTCAAATAGCATAGTTTTAATGCACGTATCTAACTAAGGCCGGTGAGTCATCACTTCGCTTTGCAACTTCATGGGTACTAATTAGTTCAACTAGTAAGATCTCTTGAGCTGGCACAAGAGGTTTGAGATTGAAATCAAACTCACATCTAGTTTTGGGAGGAGTTTGATTTATATTTGTGTTCTATTTAAAGGAAATACAAGAAACTTTAAGAATATTGGTTGGAAACTTCACTTTAAGAAATAACTAAATAGCACATAAAACAAAACAGAGAAGCAAACAAGGCTTAAGAAATGCAGTACTTATTGAACCAGAAACAATTAAAAAGAAATAACACAGCCGATATCTGGTGCACACCGGTTAGGTTAATGATAAAAATGTAACCAGGGTATGTTCAGTGACGTCTTACATGTATTTATTGATCAACTGTAAAGTCAAAGAAAATAATGCCGAATCCGTTACATAGTGTATTTGAAACAACTTTTTCAAACAAAACCACATTAGAACCAAATGTAGAATAATATTTTGATAAGTTACTAAAAAAGAAAAGTCTGGTGTGCTTTTCCAATTTTTTGAAAAAAGCACAAAATCTCTTCGACTTGTTTATGTGTTGAAGAATTACTATTGCATGTTCAAATGGTTTTCTTCAAGTAGAATACTTTGATAATAGTTCTTTTCAGGCTGACGTTTGAATTTGTGAAAGAGAAAACAGTTTGAGAAAATTATATCAAAGTGGACCTAAATTTCTTGCTCCATTTTCAAGAAGTCTGGTTGACAAATTCATATGCTTTCCCAAATATTCTGAATGAAAGAAAAGGATCCTCATAAAGTTAAAAGGTAGTGGAACAGCATGTACTTGAGTCAATGCTCACCATCAACATATAAATATCGGTTTTCACAAGACACCAGCATAAACAATAAGCTAAAGAAAACTACTATAGAATTACTGTTATGAGAAAGAAAAAGAAAAACTGTTTTATTCTTTTACATAATATTTCTCTCCTCTAAAAATCCTAAAAATTTCACAACGGAACCCAAAAAAATTCACAAAGCTCTAAGCCAGCAACTTGAAGATTCTTTGCCTAGTATCTAGCTTGCAGAAGTTTCCATATCAACATTTCACCTACACACAAGTATGCCTAAGCATAAACCAAAATCGTCTAAGCTCCACTTATCCTACCAAAGCATTCTCAGATTGTTATTCTCATGTGTAAATCCCAAGAATGAGGATGATCCTAAGAGTAAAAATGTCTAAGAGTGAGGATGATCTATCAAGACGAATAAACAAACGTAGACAGATGATATCTTTAAACCAATTGTTAATCTTGATCGCCTTTGCCATGAACAATTTTCTAAACAATCCACTATGAATTTTGCTTGGCATCGGATCACATGCATACTCAACTGATTTGCCTTCAATTCAGTTATTAATAATGCAAGCTTATTTCCTCACCAAGGCATCTCCAAACCTCTTCTGGATTCTTTTATGGTACTTGCAAATTCTCCATCCATTCTTATATTGAAACTTCTTTCTTCTCTATTTGGGTTTATCAATTTACTAGGAGAAAGGGATAAGGTTTAGTATGTTCCAAGTATGATGGATGAAGCCATCTGATACAGAGGAGTTTCAACATCTTGTCCTCACTTTAAGCAAAACTTGCTGAAGTCAGAGTCTGAGTTTTCTCAGCCTAAGAGAATGATTTGGAGTAAGTAAAGATTACCAGTTTTATCATTTATTTAAGAAGCACATTATTTGAGATATATACAAGTAATTTATTATATTTGAGATAAGTTTCTGCATCAGTGGTTAAAATTGAGGCACTGTAGATGGTGGATCATATAGAGTTGCTTCATCGAATGTGACATCGTGAGAAATGAAAACTTGACTACGGCGGAGAGAAGCATTGGAAGCCTTTACCAAATAACTATAAGGCCATGAATTGGAATATACAAAATCTTAGTTTAATGAAATTATCATGTTTGAGCTTGACTTTCAACTACGCTTCCCTGGATATGATAGGTATCCACCCTATGCATCATTAAATATTTTGACTGTGTTATGCATCCAGAAACATATCATAAGCAATGGAATATGACAAATGGATAATGTATAACAGTGCCCATACCTGAACCTGACTTCTCCCTCAAACTGTCCTGAACGCAGCACAACCTACACCACAGACTTTTAAATTCAGCATATAATGACATTGGATGCAATACTTAATGCAGATATGCATGGAAGCATTCTTCAAGGACACACTACAGCTTTCCAATAGTTACTTTCATGTTACCAAAACATTCCTAAAAATTCAAAGATTGCATTTTATTAAACAAAAATTTAATCTCTTCTAGACACACAAATCTTAACCATGTACCTGTTTACATAATGCATCTAGAAAAAGAGTATGGGGACATGAGAAAGGCAGTGGTATGGTTGGGTGGCAGACAGCCTGGGCCACAAGGTTTGGTTAAAAATTCAAATAAACTAATAGCAAGTTTGTGGTGGCGTGAAAATTATAAGATTTAATTTTGGGCAACAAGTTTTACTTCTTTCTAATTGGCTTGTAAATGAGACAACCAAATGAGGCTCGTGACTGCGCAGTTGGCTAAATTGGATTAATGTGCATACAAAAGCATTAAGGGCACTACAATTTTCTTCAGTAAGAAAGAGTTGTGTGCGCTTGTGAAGATTGGTACTGCTCAAAATAAGGATGATCTGCCCCAGACAGTACAGATATGACGCTGCATATTAATACACTCCAAGGCAAGCATTATTGACAATGAAGGGTATAACATTTGTGACAGTTGCTGCTCCAAATTTTCTCTGGGCTTTTCCATCTATATCACTGGATGATGACGACGATGATGATGACGACTCATAAAATTGCTATATGTGTTAAGTGATACAAATGATCAACTCAAATTTCCATAACTCCTCAATACTTACATGAAGTTCAAATGTGAAAAAATTATCTTCTCTTTACCTGAGTATCACCAGAAGGTACAAACCCAAGAAGTATTCCCTTATTTATTGTCATAGCTGAAACGGTTCCTCCCTGCTAACATCAAGCAAAAATACAAAAAAACCTTTCAAATTTCTGACATTTTGAGTAATGGACACTACAGATATAACTATAAATACTAATAGCATTTCCTAAGGACTATGCAATGTAGGCTTGAAATTTCCAGTCAAGATATGACCGATTACTAAGATCATAATCCAACAAAACAAAAAGTCTAAGCACACCAAACTAACCTGATGATCGATATGAGCTCCCAACGGACAGATACGATAAGGAGAGACAACAACTCGGACCTCCTTAGCATCTCTCCCAGCCATTTTAGAAACTATATTCTTCATTTTATTTAACTGCAACATTCAAACAAAAACCACCGCGTTAACGAAGCAAGAAAAGTCACTTCCAAGAAACTAAACCAATTCCCAAACACAGCAAAAATCCAACAATGCAGCATTAAAGAAGCTGTCAAATGGGTAACAAAATTATGAATCATAAGACCAAAATCAGCATCAAAACAACAAACCCAAAACATAATATACAGATTATAATACATTTCACAAATATAAGCTACGTATCACAACCCAATCTAAGATGTAACCCAGATAGAATGTAACCTGGTCATCAGTAGGCCAAGGAAATTGAGCCATCTTTGCTAATGGAAATGTAACTTTCCTGACCACCTTAAACCAGACGAAGATATATTACTTTAAACTCTGGTAGAGAAAGGGAGAAGAGACGTACACAGAGAAGTAGAAGATAAGCAAGACGCGGTAAGTGAAATTAGAAAAATGTTGGTTAAAATGTCCAGCTAATCATAGCAGACACTCTACTAATTATTTGTCTTGGAATCTAATCAAGATCC
The DNA here is from genome assembly GCA_028052125.1 of Melia azedarach. Lineage (NCBI taxonomy): Eukaryota > Viridiplantae > Streptophyta > Magnoliopsida > Sapindales > Meliaceae > Melia > Melia azedarach. The sequence continues at coordinate 11,637,788 of CM051403.1, forward strand.
AACAGAATATTTATTATTTTTTTTTTAATCTCATTTTTATTGCGATATATCAATTTTCAACTGCGTTTCAATATCACAAACGTGACCGCAAAAAATATTTGAATTCCTGAGTTTCCTTTTTTTCCACAAAGAAAGATAATTTACTCATATTAGTCAAATAAGTCCTTGGCTCAATGGCTCTTTTTAAATGACCGCATTATTCTTACAAAGCAAATGTATCTGAACACTAGGGGCACGTTTGGCAAGACGTATTAAATTGTATTAAATTATAGTAAAATGAATTAAATTATATTAGATTAAATTTAATATAGTATTGTGTTTAGTACCTGATTGTATTGTAATATATTAAATATATAAATTTATTTTTATTATTTAATTATATATTAAGATTTTTAATTAATAATTAAATGATTTAAAATTTATTATTTTAAATAAAATTATTTTTTGAAAGAAATAAAAAAAAGTAGTACAGTACATGTTTAATCTAAAAGGATGAGTTGGTCAATTTTAAGGAATTTGGACTGAATTATTTTTTTTTTAAACAATGGATAAAATTTTTATTTCTGAATAGTACTTAAATAGTGTCATAATACAGTCCAGTCCTATCATGTAAACTTGCCTTAAGGGTTATTTGGGTCATTTCTCAGAGATAGACACTTGTTTGATACAAATAAATAACCTATGTCGTTGATTTTAAAAAAAAGTATAACTTTTGGGATCTATATGCTATTATACTACCAATAAATGTTCCAACTTGGATGTTATCGGTCCGATTGTATTTTTAACAAAGGTGCGCTGAATTTTCATAAATTTTCTGTGTTACCTAATAAAGTTTATGAGAGATTATTTAGCCTATCAAAATAAAAGGGAATATTAGTAATTATATTATATATTAAAAAGATGCACACGTGTCAAGATTACATTAAGTGATTTATCATTATGTTGGATGAGTATGCATTAGCTCCATTATAAGAAAGATTTTCCAATAAAGTAAGGGTGAAAATATCTCATTCCTTCCATAATAGTCTTAATATTTACTTAGACTTTTAAAAATTTTAATATATTCAAATAATTTACAAAGAATCCTATATGATAAATTTTTATAATTTTTAAAATAATTTATTACATTATCCACTATTTAGTTATATTCAAATTTAAGATAATTATTTAAATAAGTAGTGCATATAAATTATTGGTTTTAATTAATCTATGAAAGTATTATTGTGCCCATAAATTTTAAACATAACTGCAAAAATATGATTTTTTTGTTTTTAAATTATATCATTTTATATTATCTAATTTTTTACTGAATAATTACAACACACTCCCTTCTTTTGAGTCCTACCTTAGGGTAGGATTCTCTCCCATTTTATTGTGAATTTTTTGTACTATGTAGATAGTAAAGAAATCTATTTCTTTGTACTTTTCAAACCCAAAGTTTGAGATGAGAGATTAATACTATCAAACAAAATGGTCATTTTTTTACAAAATACAAATATTTAATCCTTGAAAAAGATATTCATAGTAATTTTAACGAGATAATGCACCTTTTTTTTTCTAAATCTACACAAATAGTATGTTCGTTTACATGATGAGGTTGATTAATTTTTTCATCATATATATATATATATATAGATATATCCACTTTAAAATCAATCAATCATAATAGAAATTTATATGATACGATTATACTAGAAAATATGAGATATCTCTATATATAAAAAGTTAATTGTTATATATCTTTTTAAAAATTGACATAATATTTTATATTTTTTGAGCGATTAGAAAAAGTTTGTATGTAAATGTCCTAACCACGTGATTTATAAGTTGAACAAAAATTTATCACATTCATATTTATTTTAATCACTCATGATATTGCTTAAATAAGTGATAAAGAAAACAAAAATTTGGTGCTATAGTTGAACTATATTAAAAAATACCCATTTATTGTGTTGTTATTTCTATAAATTCCCTAAATGTAATTACCTTTTTACCCTTCATATTTGTTTAGGAATTAAAAAACAATAAAGTCATGAAAAGGCCTCTACTTTTGATCAAACAATATAATTAATTATATTATTTTATTTGAAATGTTGTTATTTAAATTAATAATATTTTGTATTTACTTTTAAAAGTTGAAACATAAACATCAAGAAAGTTTGTTAGAAGGAAATTATGCAAATGTCCTTGTGTAAATATATGAATGATAATTTTATTTTTTATTTTAGGGATAAAATAAAAGAAGTTATAATATTAATTCTTATTCTTTTTTCTTCTAAATTTATTGTCAATTTTTTAAACAATATTATTATACATAATTTTGAAAATATATCAAAAAAATTTAATTGATGTTAAAAAAATATAAAAAATTTTACAATAATTTTTTACTATTAATATTGTAAAAAATTGACAATTAAGAGAATTTTGGCAATACTAATTATAAATATATTTTTTAATCAATCACTATTATTTTAGATACGTCGTGGTATGGGATTATTAAGACTACACGTTTTCTCGCAATACGCTAATACCCACACTAGATATGGATCCAACTATCTCACAATAATTTTTTAACAATTTTTTTTGTACTGACATAGAGTTGAACTATGAAAATAGATGACAACTAAACATGAAGGGTGTACTCATTGCGAGACTTAACCCAACATCTTATAGCACGAGCTGACGATAACTATGCATCACTTAATTAAAAATTTTAAAATATATCATTTAATTAAAATAGTATATTTTAAAAATTTATATATAATTAATAGCCTTAATATATTTACAAGCTTAATATTCAAATCAAACATAATCAATCAAAATTTTGAAGGACAATGATTTGTACTGTTTGATATAAGATTACCAATTAAAATGACAAATTATGTATTTAATATGTATCGATTCATATACATTCCATGTCCAATAAATCAAAAATAATAAAAATTTGAAAAAGAAAAAACTCTAATAGCAGCTACAAATACGCTCAAGCGAAAGTGAAGGAATGTCAAAATTATGATTACTATTTACCATTCTTTTTTCTTTTTTTAAATTAACTTTTTTTGGGTAAAAATTAGTATGTCCTAAGTATCAATTATAGCTACATTTTAATTTTAAATATTAAAAACACAACTGTCCCACGCAAATATTTAAAAGTAATAATAGTTCTTTCATACTTTCTGAAATTCTCTCCACAAATAATATAAGTATGGGCTATTTTCAACTTTATCCTTAATGTATTGATATATATTAAACATATACTAAATTTTATGAAAAATATCAATCCACTCCTTAAATAACAATCAAATAATTATTTTATCATAGTTTTAGTTTAAAATAAAAAATATTATAATTTTTAATTCCTTAACTTTGAAATATTATAATATATTTTAACTAATTGTAACATTTTAATTTCTATTATAATATTATTATATTTGTCTTCGTCTGTTAAAAATTTTTAGAGTATAATTTATTTATTTTTTAATAATAAAAATTAAAATTTCATTATATTTAACAAAAAATTCAAAGAAATTTCTTGTCATTTATTTATTTTTAAATAAATCAATTTCTTCTACCATTTTTTTTAGATATCATTTAGAAATAATTTATGTTTAGAAAAAGAGAAAAAATATTAGCGATGATTATAATAGAGAAAGTAAAAAAAATAAAAAAAATAAAAAAATAAAAGATAAAATAAATATGATAATAGTGGTAGTATATTTAGAGATGAGAGGAGAATAAAAATGACAATAAAAGTAGTGGATTACAGTTTTTATATTTATATTTTATATTAAAAATTAATAGTATAACATATTTATTTAAATATAATTTATAGTGGTAAATTTATAATTTATTACTATCTAATAGTTGATATTAAAATAGAAGTTAAAATATTAAAATCAATCAAAGTTTATCTTAATGTGTTATTTAACTAAAATTTAAAGAGTAAAATGTTATTATTGATAAAATAATTATTTTATTATTATTTGGGGTAGGATGATGTCTTTTACAGATTTAGTACATCTCTAATATATATTAATAAATTTGGGGAAGATTGAAAATAGCCCTACAATGATGCAACAACTGTAGCATACTTTCACTGCACGTGGAACAGTGCTACCGAAAGTTTCTCGAAAGAAGTTGATACGGCAACCTCACTTACCGTTTTTTGAATCAGCCACTTGCATACGAACGTAACGATAAATCCACTCGCTCGTAACTCTCAGGTCTCTCACTATTACTCACTTCACTCACACCTCCACATACTGGAGATCACATATTTCTGCGCCAACCTACCTCTTCCAAATTACTATTTCTGATGAGATCATCGCGAAATTTACAGCTTGAGAGTTGCTTTAATTGATCAAGCAATGGACGTAGCAGAGTGTACTTCATGTTTGTTGCGTGGTTGTAGTTTCATCAATTCTCACGAATTTAAGAAGGCGTTATTGAGGCCGACGATTCACGGCAATCATCAGAAGAGAAATTTTTCAAATTCAAAGGCGTCTGGAAATGTGTTTAGGCATTTGGTTGTTAAGGCGAGAAGAGATAAGGAAGTGGAGACTGCGGTTATGGAGAAGCCCAAATCGCTGAGGTTTCAGGTGTCGGAAGGTCATCCGATGCCGTTTGGTGCTTACTGCTCGAGACGGTGGGGTCAATTTTTCAATTTATTCTAGCAATGCGGTTTCTTCCACTCTTTGCTTGATAAGTCTCTCTGATTTGCAAAAGGTGATATATTTTTTCTTTTTTAATTTTGCTATATTCGAATCTTTAGAAAACTTATTAGAATTTCATTGTAATTTCCTGAGACAATCATTTCGTGCAGAATACTGTCACTGAAGAGATTTCTCTTGATCCATTGGCTAATAAAACTGGAGATGTCTGGCATGTATTTCTCAAAGGAGATTTCAAAGACATGCTGTACGGATACAAATTCGAGGGGAAGTTTTCTCCCGAAGAAGGACAGTACTACGATCCTACTAAGATAGTCTTGGATCCTTACGGAAAAGTTAGTCGTCAAAATTCTGTTTCTGTCATTAATTGGATGTTGTAATTTATTTGGGGTGAGTTTTAGTAGATGTTACGGACACTGATTTTGGTTTTTATATTGTCTAGGCAGTCATAAGCAGAGGACAGTTTGGCGTTTTGGGACCTGATGATAATTGCTGGCCCCAAATGGCATGCATGTTACCTACTTCTGAAGATGAGGTAATTAATGCAGCTAGCTACTGTCACTTAGTTAACTCCATTTTTTTTTTCTATCTAGTATGTTAAGCTTGTTGAAGCTGTGTTCTTGTCTGCCTTTTTTTGTTTGTTGATGCTCTTGTGATTCTAATTTGCATAGAAAAGAGATGCTTTATGATAAACTGCTGTTATGCTGGGATGTTACTCTGGATTTTGTTCATTTGTTGCATATACAGTAGGAAAAATCAGTTATATATTTTTAGCTTAGTAACTTTGATAGGCCTGTAATTACCTTTTGCACTTCAAACGTACAGTGTTGATTCCTTTTCCCATGGCAAACTTACCTGGTAAGACATGGCACGTACATGAATATTTTTCCAACGTTCTCATCTAATTATCTTGTGATTTGATTTTTTCAGTTTGACTGGGAAGGAGATTTACCTCTGAAGTATCCACAGAGAGATCTTATAATATATGAAATGCACGTTCGAGGATTTACGAGGGATGAATCAAGCAAGACTGAAAACCCCTGGTACATACCTAGGTGTCATGGAGAAGCTTGATCACTTGAAGGTAGAATTTTGAGCACATCTAGATTGACATGGCTTCCTTAATAAGTTTTGTCTTAAAATGAGATGAATGGTATGATTGGTTTACACTCATATTAGTGCTGAGAATCTCATTTTGTGCTCTTGTATGGGGACCTTATGTCAAGCATGGAGACATGGGCTAGGATGCAAAATATGACACTATAGGTGCAATGATATGAAAAAACCATGGTTAGACATGAAAATTATTGGATAAGTTGTTACAATTGTATGCTATCCTGAGAGCATGCAATCTTTATTATATTTTCTGTGTATCACAAAAGAGGTATCTCCTTTTGGATTTTGGGAGGTGAATTTCTGTAGTCGTTAATGCAGTAAATATTAAGTTTTTCATGAAGCCAGAAAATGGAACTGAGGTGCCTTTCCTCTGTTTTTTTGAATGCTTTTGTTTTCAAAAAGCTCAAACTAACCTTCTTTGACTTTGTTTCATGCATAATATTAAATCCAGTCAGTAACTTGGGTCTGTGAACTCGTTAAAATATCATTGATCAAACCCATGTTTGAGTGAAACATATGGTAATTATAATGTCTGGATTTTGGACTTTCAAGCATATTGGTCAGATCTGAACCGTTTTGAGAGTTTGACCCTCAAATTTGAATCTCATTAGTTTGGTAAACATTTAAACAAATTCAGAATAGTGTCGTTTGCTCCTTTGAACCCTCGAAACACATAAATATTCTGAGTCAAAGACACATTAAAAGACTAAAATTGCATACTGAGTTTTTCCATGAAAATTAACTAAAGAATTGGAGACTCAGTTTCAGAGCATCAATCTAGTCTAGCAGTGTTTTAAAACTGGTAATGAGGGAAGTTTCATGAAAGAAAGTTAAATAAAAACTTGAATTATTGAGTGGTTTCATGAACCGTTTATGAATAAATTGAAGTAACTTTTTCAATTCGCTTTTGCTTACGAGTGATAAAGAAAATAAAACCTTTTTTTTTTCCCTGATGGTATCACTTTTGTTTTATTTTTCTTTTAACTTTTCTATATTTCTTTTGGGTTTATATGAGTGCATAAATTTTATCTATCACATTCAAACAATTTGGTTGATGAGGATTTTATTTTATTTTGTTTTTTGCACTTCAGACTACTGAGAAAAATGAAATCATCATTTATCCAATAGAAGATTTAGGTCACTATAGATTATACATTTCATATTATTGACATACTGCTCCTACAATGATTACTCGAAGTTTTTACCCTCCCATGTTGAGTATATAACTGTTTCCTTAGCTGTGATATATTTGTTGGATTCATCAAATAGTGTACTTTTTTGTAATTGAGATTTTGATGTACGTAATGGTATTTCTCGTTTTTATAGGAGCTTGGAGTCAACTGTTTAGAGTTAATGCCGTGCCATGAGTTCAATGAGCTGGAGTACTTCAGCTATAATTCTGTCTTGGGTGGTTATAAGTACAATATTTTACCTTTTATCTAAATTTATTTTGGGAGTATGCAATTCCATAAAGTAAGGATATTTTGATGAGCTTTATGCAGCATTCCATCTTAAATAGTGAAGTGAGAGTCTTTTCCTTATCTGAAAAGCACAGGAAGAATTAGACTCTACCTCTTTTCTGATGCAAATAGTCCCCACTTGGACTGCTCCTAAAAAACCATTTAGAGTGCATGAGAAGATAAATTCTTATGGTGTCTCGATGATGTCTATTGTCAAATCTAATACATGCCTGATAACCTTACATAATTTTGCTGATGCTATGTTTAAGGAAAATTTTTCCTCCTCCCTTAAGTTTAGCTAATTACATGCTAACCTATGTGGTTTCGGTTTACATAAAAAACCCCCTTGCTGTCAGTGTAAGCCTGTTCAAGTTAACTGAAGAGGTTTATAACTGGAAACCTCTTCTGTTTGACGATCAACAGACATGAATGAACTCATCACTCTGGCGTCGATGGGTTTGAGCCTATGTTGAGATTGGAGTAGAAATTACCTGACATGGATTTTCTTTTTATTCCTGTACATTCTTTTGCTTTAGATTTGTATTCTTGGGGGCAGGGGTTGGGTGGTGGTTGGGGGAGCAGAACAATGTTAAAAATGTAAATAAGCTGTAGTTTGTAATGCTTGTTTGTGCCTTCCCTAAAAAGAAGTACTAGCTGAAAGCAACTAAAGTTTCCTTCTGTATTAGTCCAAGTGTTAAAAGTGTACGCTAGGTTGGGCAAATCTTGGTTCAACATCACAAATAGAAAAAAAAAATCAATATTTTTCAATTTTTTGTTTCTCTAAAATTTGAGGTGGAACATGTTGAAGCATTGCTGTAATATCTTGTGTATGTATTTCTTATCAGGGTGAATTTTTGGGGATATTCAACCATCAGTTACTTTTCTCCTATGATAAGATATTCATCTGCTGGCATACGTAACTGTGGCCGTGATGCAATTAATGAATTCAAGCTTCTTGTGAAGGAAGCGCATAAACGAGGAATTGAGGTGATAGCTGGTCTCAATATGATCAAACTTTTTTTAATAGATTTTTAAAAATTTTATATCTAATTTTACTTAAGCAGGTGATCATGGATGTTGTTTTCAATCACACAGCTGAAGGGAATGAGAAAGGTCCTATTTTGTCTTTTAGAGGTGTTGATAACAGTGTCTATTACATGCTTGCCCCCAAGGTATAGCTATTGACATGTTAATCTTAAATTTTGTTTGCCACCTTTGATACTTAAGTCAGCCAGTCCTGTTTGGATTATAAAAAATTTTAAACATCCTATATACATTCACGTGATTTTTTATTTTTTTTACATAGGTATCCTTCATTCTAAATCATTGTGAACTAAGTCATGCATTATGGTTTTTCAGGGAGAATTTTATAACTATTCAGGCTGTGGGAATACATTCAACTGCAACCATCCTGTTGTCCGTCAATTTATAGTGGATTGTTTGAGGTTAGATTCACCAGTATCTCAACAACGGATTGTCAATTTATGCACAAATTTATGGATGCCATTTGGCCACAATATTAGTGAATCACTTGCACTGCCCTAAATATTTTGTGACAATGTGTTGCCTAGGATTCTGAAACAATTTCAGTTGCTGCTTTGAAGTCCTTCATAGATAACATCTCTTTCCTTTGACATTGTGCACCATTAATGTAGGATGAAATTTATGTGGCAAATTTTGTTGAAACATTAATTTTTTTATTAAGCAGAATAACAAAAAGTTTGCCACTGTAGTACATAGTTATTTTGGGTTTGTTAAAATCATACTTTGTGAATGCATTAGGCAGTTGTTTCAATATTAAACTATCCTGTTCATGTTGCTATGAACACTTTGTTTGGAGGAGATAGCAAATTGGAAGTTGAAAGTTGTTGGTAGGGAAGGGTAAGTAGTGGAAGATACCTTGTTATTTGAAGTCTTTGAATGACAAGCTGTTCAAAAGTCTGCCAGATGCATGCTAAGGTGTAGCATTACTATATAAAAATTCCAATGTCTAAAGATTTAGAAAATAATATTAAAGCAGCTGTTGAGCCCCCATGAGAATGAAAATTGTGGAGATAGAAAGGATTGAGAAGATGGGTTTATGGATGTTTTAGTAAGTATTGTGCACTAGACTCTGGATAGGATAAACATGTGCTCAAAACAGTCTTCTAAACTATTGAATTCTTTTTTATATATTATTCTACTTTCATGCTACAGTTTTGATTCCACTTATTTATATTTTCTGTTACAACAGTTTTCTTTAATGTTACATGGGTCCTTCATATCTCTTTCTTGTGCAACAGATATTGGGTAACAGAAATGCATGTAGATGGTTTTCGCTTTGATCTTGCTTCTATAATGACCAGGGGTAGCAGGTTAATTGCTAAGTTATTTGATGGATATCCAATGCGATGTTCAATTTATACAGGAGACTGATTTTTTTTTTCCCCCACCCTTTTCCCGCTCTTGACAAAGCCTCTGGGATGCTGTCAATGTGTATGGAATCCCAATAGAAGGTGATTTGCTAACAACTGGGACCCCTCTTAGCAGCCCCCCGTTGATTGACATGATAAGCAATGATCCAATACTTCGTGGAGTCAAGGTATTTTCTTTTAATTTTTTTCTCTAGTTACCTTTATGAACTTCTTTCTTTCCAAGGGCATTTAGTACTTGTTTAGACAGCTGTCAGTTCTCTCAAGAGTGCCTTAGTATATGGGATGAATTATTAATTGACCTATTAGATAACAATGGGATAAAACTCAAACAAGTGGATCTGATATGGTAGAAACAAGTAATTTAACCCTACATGTAGGATGTATTGTAAACTGTGAATATGATAGACCATTATATGAGGTTTGACTCTTTATTAGAGACAAAGGAGGACAAACTATGTCGTTACTATAAAGAGGTTAACTGACCAAACTTTTTTGTTCCAATAGCTTATAGCAGAAGCATGGGATACAGGTGGCTTATATCAAGTTGGGATGTTTCCACACTGGGGTATCTGGTCAGAGTGGAATGGGAAGGTCAGTCAGATGTTTTCTTTATATATCATCGCAATTTATCTGTTCTAAATGGAAGATGAGAAATATGAAACACATTTTAGCAAAAAGCTCATTATAACGTAATTACGTATATCTACATTTATATTTCTGCCGATTAAGGGTGTGCTTTGACTTGTATATTAATTGAGACACAGTACCGCGACATAGTGCGACAGTTTATAAAGGGTACAGATGGCTTTTCTGGTGCTTTTGCTGAGTGCCTGTGTGGAAGTCCCAATTTATACCAGGTACATCTTCATTCTGCATTCATCTTCAACACTTAAAAGACTTCAACACCCGTGGTAGATTTTCTCATTGTTTTAAGTTAATTTTCTTTTAAGAACTAATGCATTAGATTTTTGTAATTTCTTAGGTAGTATATGGATTCCAAATTGTAGCCAATACATTAAGCCCCTAACATTAAAATGTGATATTTTGAAATATTTACAAATCAGGAAGGAGGAAGGAAGCCGTGGAACAGTATCAATTTCGTATGTGCACATGATGGCTTTTCTCTGGCTGATTTAGTGACTTATAACCAAAAACATAATTTGGCAAATGGGGAAGAAAACAATGATGGAGAGACTCATAACAATAGTTGGAACTGTGGTCAGGTAAAAGAAATTGTGCTAGATGTTACTTAATAACAATAATTATTCTATATTACATCTTATTTCCATTCTTTTGATGTGGAATGTGCTTTGCTTTATTGCCTAATTATAAATAAACATCCCATTTATCAAAATTTTCATTTTTTTATTTTTTTTAATGAGTATCTCAATTATTAATCAATAAGAAAGAAGATGCTCTTATAGTAGAGGCTTTAGAAGTTGAGTCAAATATTATGTCAAAGGTATTATTATTCTACTTTTAGCTGCTGAAGAATGCTATGGGGACCTCAAAAGAAGGTCAAGGGTGTTTAAAAATTTGAACCTAATTTATAAGTGCAATAGTAAATCTGTATGGCCTTTCCTCAGTATTGGAGGTAACAAATTACTAAGATCCATCACAATAAAAGAAACATACAATCTAGTGCTTTTTCCATTGGAAAAGTTACATATGCATGCTTCATTTGTATTTGTTGATGTCTGCTTTAAGCTTTTAAACCTACTCCATGCAATGTTATTTTGAATTTGAATAGAACCTTGCAATGACTGTTCTATTACTTTTATATACCAAATTCTCATTCTGTTACATATAGGAGGGGGAGTTTGTAAATATTTCAGTGAAGAAACTGAGAAAACGACAAATGCGGAATTTCTTCCTCTGCCTCATGGTTTCCCAGGTACCATTTAGTATTAGACAATTCTTTTTGTATTCTGTCGTCTATATCTTGAATTGTAAAGCCTTGTCCTTCAGTACTGTTTTTTCCTTTTGGTGAAATAAGTGTACTTGTAATACCTGGGATCCTGCGTTGGCCCAGAAATTCCCACAGTTGCCATGTGAGATCTTTTACATGGACTTGCCACCATCTGGGATTCATGAGAATCCATGCTGTTGATAGAGCAAATGTGGTGGTGTGGAGCTCACCTGCATCCGTTTTGTTTTCTTGCACTGGTAGCAATCGTGACAACTCAATTCACATTAGAAAGATATTGTCTGATTTGGGAGCAACCCTCATGGTTTTATTTTTAGGCTCTTCAACCCAAAATAGATCTAGCTTATTCAAGACTAAATGTTTTATTGGGTCTATATTTTCAGTATTTTATAGACAATAATATGAACAAATTAAACTTGTGTACATAAATCATAGATAATAGGTTGCAAGTTATTGATCCAATTACTTAGTTTCTGGATTTAAATAAAAGCTAAGGAAGACCAGGGCACTTCACCATAGAAAATGAATGGAAGAGGCTTATCAAAAGAATAGCTTCTGTCTCTTGGAAATTTGAAATTATTAATAGAATGATGGGGAAGAAATATGTCTGTTAAATTACTAGACCTAAAATCTTATACTTGATGGCAGTGACCAAACAGTAGAATTTAAGCTTTAATATTCACCCTCACTTGTAAGACTGGACTCATTTAATGAACTTCTGACATTGATCAAAATACTAAACACGGATCGCTCATCTTTCTGTGTGAAGGCAAGACCGTAGGGTCAAAGTTATATAATTTGATTAATTAACTATTTGGGAGAACTCCAGACACAAGATCATTAGGTCTAACTTGCTTTGATACCATCTCAGTAAGTATCGGCTAAGCTCAGGAACTACAAAGTTGACCAGGAATTTAATGTGATTGATCTTCAAAATTGATTGAAACAAAGTGAGAGAACAAGCGAATTCAATCACATCATATTCGCTATTATACGCTGATCAGTTGAGGTGAAGTTGCAGTGTCTCAAACAAAGTATTTAAGCTTTAAGAATGTCTATGTCAAATTATTCCATGCAAACTAAAATTATACCTATTTAATATTTTATATTTACCTGTAAATGCATAGCTTTAAAGCTCTATCTGGTGCTGCTGTCCAATGCTTCCTTTTCTTTTTTCTATTTTATGTTTTTCATTTTTCTTTTTTGATTTCTTTTGTCTGAATACTATGTTATCTTTGTCTGAGCAGGGTGTACCTATGATTTCAATGGGTGATGAATATGGTCACACAAAAGGAGGAAACAACAATACATATTGCCATGATAATAATGTGATCATCTGCAACTTGCTGATTTCTGGCACTTTTTTTAACCGTTCTTTTGTCTGCAACTTGCTGATTCTGATGTGAATCATGATGCAGATCAACTATTTCAGGTGGGATAAAAAGGAAGAGTCCACATCAGACTTCTTCAGATTTTGCTGCCTTATGACCAAATTTCGCCAGTAAGTACCTACTTTCTTTTGGTGCTTTTGATTATGATTTTGCCCTTTTTCGTTTCCTAAGGTGTCTCCATTATAATTGTTATTCCAGTGAATGTGAGTCACTTGGTTTAAGTGACTTCCCAACAGCAGGCAGGTTGCAGTGGCATGGTTATGCTCCTGGGATGCCTGACTGGTCTGACAAAAGCCGTTTTGTGGCTTTCACACTAGTAAGTCTTCTGTTGCACTAAACTTCATCTTAATAAATGTTTTTTTTCCCAGTGGTAGCATTGGCTCTGGAATGAAAATATTAGAACTTTCTTTTGTTAATTATTACTGGCTCAAGTAAAAAACCATTATCACCTGTTTTACTTGTCGAATTTTATAAAATGTTGATAAATGAGAAGAATACACCAGTTTTATTACAGGCATAGGATATGAAGTATCCATAGCGAGCATAGCTCGAAATATGTCTGAATATGTTATGAGAGGAACACAGCTCTGTTAAGCACATGTTCTATAGGCATGCCAAAGAAAAAGAATAAAAATAGAGGAATACATGTACAGTTAAGACAGAACTGCAGTCGAAGGTTTTGTTTTAATCTGTGGCTATGTTAAATTTGGTTTTGAAGTGAGCTCATGCAAGTCAATTAAACATGCTATAGTCACGCAGTTATGTTGCAGTGTAGAAGCAGTAAAATGAACGCATTAGTGGCCAAAAACTGGGATTCTCAGCTGCACTTGGAACATGCACTTTAGTCAATTTATCATGGTTTGGGATGTCCCAGTGCACCAGCATCGAGTTCTGACCATCCAGTGATGAATGCTTGAAATTGACTATTTCATAGAAAGCTTGTCACCCTTGTTTCCTCATCAATAGGATATTCAGTAGGTTTCGCCTTTTTCTATTGTAGCTTGAAATTTGTTAAAGAATATTCTGCAATGGAATTAGTCCCATCTGCAGATATGCATCTGGTGAACACAAAATTGTTCTGTTATCATTTTCAGAATTTCTTCTGTTCTTTAAAACTGGATCTTGATAACATAGCATCATAATCTTAGAATGAACTTTCTATTAATGCTTCTTTCCACTGCTTGGTGCGTCAACCCTTTTGCACTGTCTTTGGTATTTTAGCATGTACTGGAGAAACTATGGTTTGCTCATGGTAGGAATTGCTCAGACTTTCACAGAGATGCTCCTCCTTGTGGCTACACATTTCATTTCCCTATTCAATACTCTAATTGATCTTTATCATTATAACATTCATTGCAGATCGACTCTGTGAAGGGAGAAATCTATGTCGCCTTTAATACCAGTCACTTGCCTGTAACTGTTTCACTGCCAAAGCGACCTGGAAGTAGATGGGAGGCCTTAGTAGACACCAGCAAGCCTGCACCATTTGACTTCCTTTCCAATGATCTTCCAGAAAAGGAGACAGCAATTAAACAGTATGCTCACTTCCTTGATGCCAATCTGTATCCTATGCTTAGTTATTCTTCCATCATTCTATTACTATCACCAGATGAAGATGCATGAGTTAAAACCCTGATGATGAGCTGGGCAATACCCCACATAGGCGTAGATACAATGCGTCAAAACGTATAATTTATTTTTCAAATCAATGTAAATAAGGCCTGAAGCATAAGTGAATGACAAAGCCACAGGCACGGATGGTCTACTTTTTGTCAAGATTGTTTAGATGATAAAAAAAAAAAGGATATCAAATTATGTGATTGTGAAATGTAGACGTGATCTAGAGAGGAACCATCCGGTGCGTATTGTAAATAATAGTGGCAACATCCTCTTTATTTACTGAATACCAATAGCTCAAAACTCAGAATTATTTTTGGGTGGATATTTCTGGAATAGAAATTAAAGAATTTTTATACATCCAAAGTGAGGATTGTATCTCTTTCAATCTGAAAGTGTTTAACAGAAATTGTAATTATCACATTTTTTTATTAATAGTCTTCTCATCTGAAGATAGAAGTTTGTTAGGAAGGAATTGGAGTGAAGAGTCTTTGCAAATTAGACGAAGAATTCTGAATCATTGACCAAATATTTGTGGGACAAACTAATTTAATTTAAGAAAATTGTAAATTCATTTAGTTTGATATAGTTGATTTTATAAAATAACCTAAAATTTGCTCAACAAGTGTGCACAGTAACATTGGACAAAGTAATAAAGTATATTTTTTTTACAAAGAAAAAATTAGTGAAATTGGGTTGTATTGTTGGTTTATTGAAGAAATTGTTTAGCTAATCGGTTGGTGAATGGGAACGGATATATTTTTTAATTTTTATTAAGTTTTTATAATTTTATGAATTGTTATAATTTAATTAAGTTGTTATAATTTTATGAATCGTTATAATTAAATTTATTAATATAATATATTAATTTGTAAAAAATTATAAATTTAAATTTTTTAAAATTTATTATTTTTTTTTGTAAAGACAGAGATATATTTGAAGAGTATTCGTTACAACTTATAATATGGATATTAAAAAATATTCGTTTAAGAGAATATAAATATTAAATATAATATATGAATATAAAAACTTTGTAGAATATTTCGTAATATATCTTATCATCTGCCATCCTTAGTACTAATAAGTTATTTTAAAAGTTGTTAAAAATTGATTGTATATTGATTAACAAACAAATCATTGGGAATGGTTTACTTGAAATAATACTTGAGAAGTATAATAATATTATTATTATTTAGGCCAAGTGTAAATATCCGTATTAAAAAAGAACCCAAATTTGATGTCCTAATTATATTTATTCCTTTCCATAAAAATATTTGGTAAAAGCACAATGTTTGTATTATACATAATTCTTAAAACATCAGTTTAATTTAAGTCGTAATTTCATTAAATTTGTGATGTGCTATACGCTAATCTTTTAAATATTAAAATTTTTAATCAATTGTAATGATTTCTAAATCATTATTATCATTATTTTTAAATATTTTAGTAATTTATTTATTTTTTTAAATACTATCTCATTATATTTTTAGAAATAGTTAATAATCCTTAAATTTTATACATATTTTTATTATACCATTGAATTTAGACACTATAAAAGATTGTATATTATGTAATATTAATTGATATAAGTATAGTATATCGATTATATATATTACATTGAATGGTTGTTTATATCTTTTTATATTTTATGTTTAAAATATGATTTTGGTGTGTCAAATTCTTATTGAATTTAAATTGGCCTCCACTTTATAGTTCAAAGAAATTGAATTTCTACCATACATTTAAAAAGTAGAGTAAGTTGAACCACTCGAACTTGCCTAAGTGATTAAAGGCCGTGACCTCCTTTAGGAGTCTTGGCTTCGAACCTTATTAGAAATTTTTACAAGATTTCTTTCCATAAAAAATGGTGGATCTGTTATATTAAAGTACGGATGGTTATATTGGACGTTAAAATCCGGACAGTGTAATATGTGCATCAATTAAAATTCTTGATAGATGCCCAATGTAACATGTAATATGCAATATTTAAAAAACAAAAAGATAGAGTCAGTTGGGCGTTAATCGCCCCCGTCTCTTGTAAGAATCACTGCTCTCTCACTTTTAAAAGGCTTAAATTAAGCTATTCCTCAAGAGAAATGAGCTGAGATAACATTATTCTTTTATAATTAAATTTCATCTTCGTCTACATTAAATTTAATAATTTGCAAAATACTACCCAAAGGTAGGTAGACAACAAATTACACAAGAAGGCATGAATTTACGTTACAAAATCTTTTATAGTTGTAAATTGAAAAACAAAATGGGAAAAAGTTTTTGAAGTATCGATATAGCTAGACGATGTTGATGATGATGATGATCATCCTAAAAATCCTGGTGGATGCTACAAATGTGAGACGTCTGGCACGTTCCTCAAGAAACGTGTTATGGAATTCGGTGCCTTCATTGCCGCGTGCACCTTCTCTTCTCCTCCCTTCCCCTTTCATTGTACTTTTCCTCAGAATCCACTGTAACCAGTTTCCACCTTCTGTCTGTCTGTCTGCTGTGATTGTGACTCCCCTCTCCCTCTCTCTCTCTTTCTGCCTGTCGAGTGCTGTCTCCGAAAATTCTCGACGATGGACTGGTGGCATAGAATGAGAAGAGTTTGGATTTCTGTATCAGCAAGACTCAAGCATTCTCGTAAACCTGGTTAGCCAAGTTAACCACCCTTAGATTTATGATCATTTATTTGATTTGGTTATTGATTTTGATCAGTTGTATTGTGTTGCAGGGGGGTCTGGTGGAGGAACTGCCGGTGGGCTGCTGAATCTTCGCGACGATGTGCAGACGTGTGGGTACAATGATGTACAGGTAATGTGGAACATGTTATACAAATCATCTCCGCAAGAACAGAAGGAGGTGGTGGCAACGGTGGCAGTTGCCCCTCCGCCTCATAATCCTAAGTGCAGCAAGCAAAGGTTCAGTTTGAGGTTTTTGTTTTGGTCCGATCACAGGAGTATTACTACTTCGTCGTCCGTCCTCCTCATCCTCCTCCTTGTTGGCTTAAACGGCACCAGTTGTTTGTAAAGTGACAGCAAATAAAGTATAATTTACAGGAGTCCATATGTTTATCGTATGTAATTACGTTGTAGAATATATGTATACGTAGTTTTTGACAGAAAATATAGGAATTAAATATTACAAAAAAATAAATAAATTAGCAAAGTTGGTAAACATAGATAAAATTATTTTTATGGGTCCAAATTATAAATAATTTATATGAAAATTTAAGAATGTTGAAGTCTCTTTCTTCTTCCTTTAGAGGTTTTTAATTGAAATGAAAAACTGTTTTTCAATGGTCACTGAAGCTGAAATGATACATTGCCGAGGAAAATATTCTGAAATTAATGAAGCTTAGCCTTTCTGAAATTATGCAATTTTCAGAATCCAGCACTCGCACTAGGTGACATCAAATTATCTAGTGGAATAAAATCAACAGATTTTCTCAGAGTGCCTTACTGATGCTGCAATGCTTTGCAGCGCTTTGTTGTATTACAGAAAGAAAGAAGGATGAGACAGCAAAAAGTCCTAACCGCTGAGTTGAAGAAACCTTAATGCCATGGGATGCTTGGCTTCGGACAGTTTATCAGGTTCTAGCACTTCCACAATCTCACCATTCACAAGGAGGCAAACTACATCAGCAATCCTCTGAATTTGTTTGATGCTGTGAGAAACCATTACAATTGTCATTCCTTGTTTCTTATTCAGCTTCACTATAACATCCTCTATGTTTTGTGTTGATATCGGATCCAAGGCACTAGTTGGCTCGTCCAGAAGCAAAACCTTTGAGAAAAGGACATTCTCAGTGCTTTCAGTATAATATATTTAAGGATTTACAAAATGCAGATAAAAGAAAATGTTCACAATAGCACAAGTATGGACAGTCACTGTTCAGCAGAACAGATAATGTACTGGATGTTTACCTCTGGTTCGTTAGCTAGTGTCCGAGCAAGTGCAACTCTTTGAGCTTGGCCGACAGACATTTCACCACTAGTTTTACTGAGAAAAGAGGAGTCAAGGTCTGCAAGAGAGAGCAACTTGTAAATCTCACCGTCACTCAACTTCTTTCCCCTCAGCTGTGGTCCATATCGAATATTATCTGCAACTGTGCCTGCATATACATACTTATGGTTAGACATTGTAAAGTATATCAGTAGGATAAGACTACAGCTTCATAGTGCATTGAAGAGGTTAGTCGATGCATCAAAACATGGCTGACATCAAACCAGTATATTCCACACGTAAGACTAGCTATGTCTATTGCCCAAGTACTCAAAATTGTGACTTTGAATTCAGATCAGAGAACTTAATTTCCAGTTAAGGTAGCATATCATATCATCAATAATTAGAATGCTATAACAGGCATCATAAGACATTGGGGAAATAAGACATGACCTCCAAAGCACAAGAAAAAAGAAGTAAAAAGTGATATGCTGTCACAGGATTTCGTATGGATAATGATCATTTATACTACAAAGTAGTTAAAAAATGAATCAGATGAGTATATACAGCAAGACACAACAAGGCTTTATTTAATTTCTGCAACATAGAAAGAACTCAACCCTATTAATTAAGTTGGGTTGCGCCAAAAGATGGGATTTTAACACGTACGGCCCCTAAGGTTCATCGGCTAACGATAAAGTATTAAAAAAGACACACTTATCTTTTATAGGGTGGGTAATTTTTTGAGCTCAGGTCGGGTTTTTAAAAGCTCGAATTGGACCTAAAAAATTGCTTTTAAAACCCGGGCCAGACCCAAATCGAAGTTATATGTTATCCGAGTCGAACCTTGACCCAGTTCGAACCAAGTTTTAAATTCAGATTCTAAAACCCGAATTTAAATTATAGTAAATATTCAAATTTAGGTCAAGTTTTAAAAAATCGACCCGGGTCTATTTGTATATATATATAAGTTAAAATTTAGATATTTGGATTGAACTTAGGCCTAAACTTAGTCTGAAATATATCCAAATTTTAAATTAAAAGTTCGAATCCGACTTGAAATTTACAAAGAATCGAGTTTAACTCAACCCTTTAATTCGAACGTTACTCGAATTAAGCCAGACCTGGACTTTTTTGCCAGAATTTTTTCTTATCTAACTGTTCAAGATTATTATACGCCTATTTCTCTTCTAAATGTCTTCACATTTGCATGTTAGTTAAGGGATTTAGAAAAATATTAAATAAAAGTAAATTAAATTTACTATTAATTAAACTTTTTACTTTAAAATATTAATAAAATATAAATTAAATTTGTCATCAATTAAATTTCTGATTTAGATCAAATTAACTAAAATAATTAAATTGGACGAAACATAAATTAAATTCGTTATTCATTAAATTTTAATTTTTCTAATTTTTGAAATTTGTCTTGTAACAACTAAATTAGAAACTAAATGTCATTAATTAATTAAATTATTCCGATAAAATCAAATTGATTAAATCGAATCAATTGAATAAGCTGCTGAGTCTCCTCAAAAACACGAAGGGGTAATTTGAATAGAATAAATAAAAATGAAAATCTCCAAAATATAATTAATTACATTAAATTAATAAATAAAATGTATAATAAATAAATAAAAAATCTTACCTTCAAACAGAACCGGAATCTGGAAAAGCATGCCAACTTTACGACGAAGAGCCAGAACATCAAGATCACAAATATCACGACCGTCCAAAAACACCGTACCAGAAGGTGGCTCCCACAACCGATTCAGCGCTCTTAACACCGTTGACTTGCCACTTCCACTGGGACCGATGATCCCTAGAATCACACCTTTCGGTACGTCCAAATTGATCCCATTCAGTATCGGAGTTCCCGCATCCGATACTTTCTTCAAATCGCGCACCCTAAATTTCGTTCCGCGATCGCCTTCACCGTCCGGTGGCATATCCACCACCAATAGATGCTCCCGAGCTTCATCTGTAAAACAAAGAGAATGAAAAATGAGAAAACTACAGAGATTTAGTAACGATCGGTTGATAATTTCGAAACAAGAAGGTTAGAGTGGGAGACACCTTGGAAGGAATCGGGATGAAGAATTGAAGCGGAAGGCATTTTGTTCTTGATGTGATGGGAGAAAGCTAGAGAGTGGAGCGATTATATATAAATAAAAAAATATAATTAATAAATAAATAAATAAAACAAACAATTGATGAGAAGGTAAGACCTTCCCAGGTTCTGAATTTACCAAGAAAACGAAATGGGATTGCCCTCGGTGACAGGAAAAGACCTTCCCCGGTTGTCAGTTAAGTCTTGTTAAGCGCGCGTTATTTTCATCATTGGAATCATGCAGCTTTTTGCACTTGTTAGTAAGATTCCTCAGTTGCATACGGACCATATGGTACAGCGACTGTACGACTTTTTCTTTTTTTATAATTTTTAAATTTTGTTATATCTAATCTATGTAACACATACGTGGAATAATATTATTTTAGTCCCTTAACTTTAAAACAATAACAAATTATTACATAAGTTTTGTAATCTTAATAATTTAGTTTATTTTTATTCTCAATAATGTAAGGGAGAATAATTAGAATTGTGAGTCAACTTTGTAGCAGGCCTATCAAATCTACTGGATTAGGCTTTTAAATTTGAGTATGAAAAGAGTGAGGCCCATTACATTTATTAAGTCACTTAATGTTGAGAAATCGCAAAGTTATAACCTTGAGATGGCTTCCAAACTAGATAGATTTGTTGTAAATTCTACCATTACATTAGACACGACATAGAACCAAAATTTTAAGGGCGTGTTTGGCACCACGTACTGTAAACTAATGTCATATTAGACAGATTTGATTATGGTTAAAATAAATTGTACTGAAATGGATTAAATAAAAACTTAAACTATGTTCGACACAACACTATATTGGATTAATTATAAATTAATCTATATTAGTACAATAACGTATTAGACTGTAGTAGTACATATAATTTTTAAAATTGAATTAACATTTAGTTAACAATAAATAGAAAAAAAGTATATAACCTAAACATATATATTGTTTTAAATTTTATTAATTTGTATATATAATTAAAAATTTTACATATATAAAAATGTATTTTTGAAATTTATTAACATTTCTTAAATAAATTAATTAATGATGCATTTACTTAATATTTATTAAAACTTATTAATATTAATATTTTACTTGTTATCAAATTGTTATATATTTAATTATTTAATCAATAATTGGTGATACGAGAGAGTAAAAGAGAAGGGAGACAAGAGAGTAAAGGAGAGGAGAGGAGGAGAGAGTACTAAATTTCAATACAGCCCACCAAAAACTCACCCTCCCCACAGTCAAATTTCAGGCTGGGCAATATAAATTTTATAGAGAATTAACACATTCGTCCCATGATGTTTAAGAAACTTACACCTAAATGATAAATTTAAAGAAACTCACACTTATTTTTTGAACTGTTAGTTGTTTATTAAAATATCGTTACGATCAAAGGTACTTTTAGATATTACTATTTTTTAACTTATTATATAATTAATTATCATAAAATATTGTATTATTATCCATACGAGAGTATTATTTTTCATAACATAGATTAGTCTTATTTTTTATAATTTAAAAAAAATCTAAATTTATTATTGATATTTAAAATTTTTGTAAAAAAAAATCTAGTATACCCACGTATTCATTTAATTAAATTATATTTTATATTATTTTTATTAACTTGGTGCATATATACATAAAACAAGTATAATTTTAAATTTGTTATTAACTTAAAAAAATTATGATTATGATAAATAATAACATTAAACATATGAATTTTACTTATAAATTAAAGTGATAGTATTTTTTTGTTTATATAGATCTTATATGATTTTTCATAAAATTTATTTAGAAATCTCACTCTCATAATTTGAAATCTTAAATGATCAATGAATAATAATATAATATTTTATAGAAATTAATTATTTAGTAAGTTAAAAATTGTTAAGTTGGTAAAGCGTTCAAAATGTCCATAATTCTAACGGTTCTCTAGCAGCCAACTAACAGTTCAAAGAAGGTTAGTGTGAGTTTCTCCAAACCTGCTATTTAAGTATAAGTTTTTCAAATTTCAGGAGAAGTATGTGTTAATTCATCTTAATTTTAATTTTAATACAGTACAATCCCTTAAATTTTTTGTATCAAATATTGTATTAATTTTTTTTTTATCCTAAAGAATGAATTAGTGCAGGCCAAACGTGCCCCAAGTCCATAATGTGTGAAAAAGAGTTAAATCCACTCAAACGCAGAGCAATAAAAAATGTTGGAAGTACGTCACAAATGGTGCTGATTGCTCAAAATTGAACAGGACATAACTTGGACGTATATGATATATTTTTGTAGACTATTCATGACTTGTAGTTTCTGGTTACAGACTTAGATGCGTTGGCATCTAAGAGTTTTTCAGTGTGTTTAAGTCTCACTGCAAAGGTTATATTGGAAGCTTTGGTTAAAACTCTTAGGTTATTAATGCTTGCAGGTTAAAGGTTAAGGATTGCGGATGCTTCTTCTCTTTGACTAAAAAATAAGCTTATATGTATTTTACTCCTAATTCAAAGGACAACAAAAGTTTTTATATTGTAAGAAAACTTCTCTTATTTTAATTGATAAAAATAAAAACTTAATAAATTTCCAATTCATGTTAAAGAAATAAAAGTGGTAATTTCCAATTCCGAACTTTTTAGTTGAATTTTATTCTCTAAATCTCTCTGATTAGACAGTTTTTGAATAAATGTAGATCTCTACAGCCTTCCAGATGATCATCAGGAATCTATTTTCATTTGTACCCACCTTATGAACAACAAAATCTCTTGGAAAATTTGTCCCTTATGTCTCCAATAAATTTAACAAACTAATGTGGATTTTTCTCTTTGTTTTTGTTCCATTTCCTTTATAACCCACTAATCCTAACGCATCTTATAAAATCTTGCAATGAATAATTGAATATGTGACACATGTATCCCATACAATCATTGTTCATGTAATTAACTTTGCATTTATTAACACAATTCATTCTATTTATTATACTTACTATTACTGACCACGATAGCAGGCACTTGTCCAATTCAATTGTTCAAACCCTTAGTAAAAATAGTAAATAAAGTGGGTCAAAAAAGAAATAAAAATAAGTTAAAAAGAGCAAATTGCAGAACATAGTCGTCCAGCAGCATTATTCAGAATCAGAAATTTTACATAGGATTAGGAGGGGACCAAAGACCAATCTTGTGGTTTGCTAAGTGTAGTATTAAACATGCATCACGTGTTTGGTTCCAGGTTTTGGGCCTGAGATCCAACCCCTGTCGAAGCTCTAAGCCGAGCTAAGCTAGCCCGCCCCCACTCTTCTGTCATCTCTTAATTCGCTATTCGGACAGTGCTTTTTGAATTTTGACGACGATAGGTCGTTAAATTCGCACAACCACCTCTTCTTGTCCTTCTCCTTCTCCTTGATCTTCTTCTTTTCTTCTGTACGTGATGAGTGTGCAGTTGTTGTCTGTTTGGTATTTCATTATATCTGTTTTTTTAATTAACATCTGTCTCTTCCATTGATTGTTTGTTTATTTCTTTTTTCTACAATGACCCATTGGAATAATTTATAATAAACACAATCCAGTCAGTTAGGTGCCTTTGTCTTTATCTACTTTGTATGTTTTCTCTTTGCTCAGGCTCATAGAATCTCTCCGGAACCTCATTTTTTGCCACTATAATCTCTGAACTCCCGCTCTAACAGCGGTAGACATGGGCGCTTTCAAGCCCTTTAGACAGATCTCCTTCTGGGTTTTTTCCATTATCTTGTCTATTTTCATTACACCTTCGTTCGGAGAGGATGATTCAAGAAAAATCCCGCCTTGGAATGACTTGTCTCCGCCTCCTTCCAGTCAAGAGAGAACAAATTTCTCGCCGTTTAAACCGAGCATAGCTGTGGTAGTTGGCGTTTTAACTACTATGTTCTCTATTACCTTCCTTCTTCTTCTATACGCTAAGCATTGTAAGCGTGTAAACGACGTCATTTATAGTAATCACTCGGGGTTTGCTCCGTCTACAGCAAGGAAAAACTCGGGGATAGACCGGGCAGTGATCGTTTCGCTGCCGATATTCAGATTCGGCGCACTCAGAGGCCAAAAGGATGGGCTAGAATGCGCCGTTTGTTTAATGAGGTTCGAGCCGACAGAAGTTTTACGACTCTTGCCCAAATGCAAGCACGCATTTCACGTTGAATGTGTTGATACATGGCTCGATTCTCATTCTACTTGCCCGCTTTGTAGATACCGAGTTGACCCAGAAGACATTCTCCTCATTGAAGACGTCAAGATCTTGCATGAGAACCAGCTTGTTCTACCGCCGTCGGAGAATCTTGATGCCGACAGCCAGAGAAGAAACAGGCCTGAGACGGAGGCCAAGTTGAACCCGGAATTCCGACGGGTTTCGGGTAGGCATTCATCAGCTGGGGAAAGTGCTACCGGATTTCTGCAACTCGTTTCGCAGGATCAACGCGAGCGGGAGTTAAGTTCGTGTTCTAACGATCTGACGTCGTTTAGAAGGTCTCTTGACAGTGCTAGATTTATCAAGAAGAACGAGTCCGTCGCCGTTGGATGTTTTGACCGTCCAAGAAAAGACGGGTTGTTACTGACGGACGGATTATTGGCGGATAGGAAAAGTTTCGAGAGGAGATTCGAACACCGGATCATAATCTCAGCGGGCGGATCAAGTGGTGGGTTCCACCATAGATGGAGCGACGTTCAGCCTTCAGATCTGTTATATCTACGATCAGAAATGATAATCAGTGATAGCCGTAGATTTTCATCGGGATCATCACGGCCGTCAGTAAAACGACAGCAGCATCAACTAATGCTGATGATGCCGCTGCACAGCATTGATGGTGGTAGGACGAGTGGCAGTAGTGTAATAAATTCGAGAAGCGTGTCGGAAATCACAGGGCTGAGAAGGTTTTCGAACAGTAATAGCATAATTAACAGAAACCATAGGGGACAACGGGCAGGACTTGTATCAAGATGGTTGGCTTGGATTTCTTCTCGGTCACAGTCACTGCCAGCTGTACG
Source organism: Melia azedarach (assembly GCA_028052125.1). NCBI lineage: Eukaryota > Viridiplantae > Streptophyta > Magnoliopsida > Sapindales > Meliaceae > Melia > Melia azedarach. The sequence continues at coordinate 11,663,440 of CM051403.1, forward strand.
GTCGGATCGCAGTACTGATATCTGTAGCATTGTTTAACTAATTAAATTATACACGACAGGATAAAACAGTGCGCAGTAGAAATCCATTTTTTTTATGCAAGGCAGATGAGGTGTCACCGAAGGAGGGATGGATATTCCAGACAACCGCGAATATCAAGAAAGCACGTGGATCGAAGGAGGAAGCACGGTTTTGTTTAGATAATTATTTTTTTAATTTACAGTTTATTTATTTATTAAATACCGTGCTGATAGTTACAAATGGCGAGTGATTGGAGGGATAAATTGATCAAATTTCTTTATCGAGCTCGCCAATTGAGAATTTTTTTGGATAAACAAACAAAAACCAGGGAAATTGAAGAGAAACTTAGGAATGAAACCCTTTAATGGTGCATGAATTAAGGGCACTCTTAGTATTGTATTTTTAATGGGTATTTGTTTAATTTATTTGTAATAGTCAAATTATTATTTGATAAAATATTGAAAATAGTTCGAGTATTGAAAAATTAAAAAAGTTAAGGCTTTCAATGAAATTTGTGTCTCGTTTATGTGATAAAAAGTAGAAATTATGGATAAGGTGGGTTAATACGAATTACATCTATAAATATTATATATACAATCTATTAATATTATATCAAAAAAAAATCAAAAATTAAAAATATTAATCCTAAACATTAGAACTCAAATCGAGCGAAGTGATTTTTTATGAAATTTGTGTCTCGTCTATGTCATAATAAGTAGAAATGATGAATAAGTTGGGTTAACGCAAATTTTGTATACAAATATTATAATATGACAATTTATTAATATTATATTAAAAAGTAACTTAGTCAACATTTAAATTGAGCGATGTTTGCCTCAATTAGGAGAGAAAATCAGTCCTTATGTTGTATGTACGTAAGTGAAAAATAATCTTTATTAATAATAAAGATCGAAATATTTACTTTTTAGTGTCAGATGCTGACTTCTGACCACTTAAGTTAAATCTAAGTGATTTAGGTTAACATGAATTTAAACTCACATTCACATGTTCAAATTTCTTTTGCTTCATTTTTTCTCTTATTACATAGACATTTGGTATAATAATGCATCACAAAAATCTTATCATTATGTGTGTATATGTAAGTCACTAAAATATTTTTTTTGATACTTCTTTTGAGATGTGTTGATAAATTCTTAAAGGTTTGGGGCTTCATGTAGATTTATCTAAAATGAGGTAAAATTTTAATAATATGTAAAATATAGGAAAAGATTAATCCTTACATTTTGAACACGAAATAATTTAATACTCTGTCTCATCCCATCCTATTGATTATATATATAAGTAGAAAAATGTTATAATTCATCTTTTTTTTTTATCCTATCACATAATCAAATTTATAATTTTAATTTGGTTGTTGTATATAAATAATATTATATATGTTAGTTATATTTTTAATAGTATTTAATATAAATAAATAAGAAAATAAAAAAAATAAGGAGAGATGCAGAATTTATTCCTAACATAAGAATATTTTATCTTTCACTCATTAAATTTATTAAGGAATGAGGTGGAGATAGCCTTCCGTTTTAGTGCCGTTCCTATGTCTAATGATAAAAAAATTGACCAATAAAATTGAATGTACTGAAATGATAATTGGGTTTGATTTTTAGTGATTTATTACATTAAAAATTAATGATTTTTATTCAATTTTGGTTTGGAACATCAAAATTGAAAACCAAACCAATATCAATAAACTTTTTAAAATTTTGTCTGGTGCACATGAAATAGTCATTTATAAGTAATTATATCATATTAAACGACTCTGTTCTTATAATATATAAGTATAATTTATTTTTGTTTCCAGCTTAAGCCAAATCAAAAGCTGAATCTGCCCAATTGATTTATTTTTTATTCGATTTTTTTTTATAATTTTGAAAAACAAAGCAAGTAATAGTATTTTCTGTTGAAAAGAAACCAGTTTGTTCTAAGTTTTTGTCCATAAATTCAAATAATAATTTGTCCTTACGAAAAAGAGGACCAATTATGCAAAATTTGACAAAAATAGTGTAAAATTTGTCCAAAAAAATTAGAGGTCCAATTATCCATTGCCAGCCTAGAAATTGGAAAAGTCCTCTGCAAATTCCACGTGCAAAAAATTAATCAAGTCAGGATGTGACTATCTAATGAAACTAAACTGTTTGTTTTGAAGAGAGCTGTTTGGTTTATTTATTTTATTCAAAATAGAACGGAATTAAAAATGCCACCCTAAAAGGGCTACCAAACAATCTTTAGGATTTATTTGATATTATTTAAAAAAATATAAAAATATTAGTTATATTAAAAAAACAAGATACTATTTACAATTAGTGAGGTGTAGCGCCATGGACGATAGTTTATTAATTAATATAAATAAAATATACTTTTTTTATATATTTAATAATGTCGTAGCTACACAAAAATAATATTTAATGCAATCCAGTCTAAATGATGTCTATCTACTTTCTAAACGCACCCACGGTTTTATCGAACACGGCAAAATTTTTTTGTCAAACAAAACAATGAAATTGAAATATTATTAAGAAATGAATCCAATAAAATCGAAGACTTTTCGCCTATTATATGAAAAGTTTTGTTAAATCACAATAAATAACACAACTATTATTTTGTTTCTAAATGTACCCCGTAGGGTTTAGTGAGCAACCCGACCCAACAAGTGTTGCCCGAAATGTTGTGGTCGCCGGGAACGGAGGTTAAAAAATTACGCTAAAGCAACATCATAATTAATAATCGGATTAATTATATTTAGGTGCTTAGCTTTTCACAAATGTTTTAAGAATCAATAGTTTGTCGATTTATATAAGTAGGTCCACAATCCTTGGTGTTAATTTCGATGACATTCAGACATGGACCTATTTGACATAAAAGGATAAACTGTGTACTTGTTGAGAAATCATACGGAAATAGGGATCGCGCATATTATTTCTCATTAAATTTATCTTTTTATCTACGTGTCGTGCTAAACCGAAATGCTTCGCAAACCATTGCTGAATAGAACCATCTCTCTTCCATTTCTCCTTGAAAAGTCCTCAGCTTTCGACTTAAGCTCCAAGGCAGCGAGCGATAACCCAAACCCGAATCCAAACCCTGACGTTTTCAAAGCTACCTGGGATTCTGAAATCAGCGTCGCGAATCAACAATGGCGTACGTCGACCACGCTTTTTCCATATCAGACGAGGACATTATGATGGAGACATCTTACACCGTCAACAATCGGCCTCCCATCAAGGAGATCGCTTTGGCCGTTTCCCTTCTCATTTTCGGCACTTTCGCCATTGTCTGTGGCAGTCTCATGGCTTACAACAAAGTCGGCGGTGACCGCGCCCACGGTACGCATTAATTTCTACCGTTTCACCTTTTTTTCATTAATTTGCTGGAAAATTAAATTAATCATAAAGAAAAAATCATTGTATCCTGGGATCTGTTTTTGGAGCTTCATGTTTAGTGATTATGTTTTTTATTTTTTGGCAAATCAGGACTTTTCTTTGCGATACTGGGATCGATCCTGTTTATACCGGGCTTTTATTATACACGAATTGCATATTATGCGTACAAGGGATACAAAGGCTTTTCTTTCTCTAATATACCCGCTGTGTAGTAGTAGTTGATGATTGCGCGTATGTTTGAGCTGATCTCCTACTACCCATGTACAGATCTTTCCAAATTGTACTCCTTTTTCTTCAATGTTGATCTTTTTTTTTTCTTTTCGACCTAGTTTTTTTTAATAAATGTCTGTATATTGGTGGCTAATGTTGTGAGCCTGGTGCCATTTATTTAGTTTGTTGTGGCAATATAGTGATATAATGTATTCTCCATGTAACCTTTGTTTGTTTTGTAATTTACTTAATAGAAATATTAATTGTCATCTAGAGCTTATACATATATGGTCTAATATTCCAAATCTAAGAGACTGCTCAATGAAGCTTTATTTTTTATTTTTAGCTTCCACTTACCTATGCTTGTTTTTTCACATTTTCTTTTGGGTGTAATTCAATATGCATGTTTCAAATGGACTTGCGAAAATTGTGTTTGGGTGGGGGAGGAAGTAGAAAGTTAATATATGTGATTAACATATTATGAAGATCGGTTAAACTATTTTATTTAATTGACATCATATGTTTTTCTCTATTCATTTTGGTTTGATAAATGATGTGATTGGTTTTGCAGCTACTCTCTGATTCCCTGTAATGAAAGTTTTTTAGGGAAGAACACTAACTGTCACTTTTTTAATCAATATAACTGCTGGATAAGAGTAATCTTACCCAATAAATGAACAGGGTTTCAGCTTTGGATGCCAATTTGGATTGAAAGCTGAGTGCAAAGGGATGGGTTAACAAAATTCTGAAAACAAGTTTCTTGTCCCCTCGCATTTCATCCATGGGCATGAAACATGCCACTACAAGATCTGTTGTTTGAGTAGTCAAGTTTGAAGCACTTATGTAATGGGGATGCCTTGAAAAAACTTTGATGCATGTAAAAGTGGCGTAGAGGGGGCTGCTAATGAAGAAGATTGGTTTAAAATTTCTATTAAAGCTTTGCTTTTGAAAGACCCTTTTCTGTATATGTTGCGGCAGGGTTGGTGATCTTTTCTAGTTTCACAAAATTTGTAGAGGGTATAGTTCGAGGGCACTAGATGAGTTAGAGGAAGCATTTTTATTTGGAGCACAATTTATCAACTTATGTAGAATTAGCAATCAGTCTCAAAGGAATTAATAAATACTTCGAATATTTTCATTTTGTGAGGATTTTTCAGTTACAAGACATTGAAGCTCTTTGTCATTTTATTTGTATGTATATTGTTTATGGATGTGGACTTATTGGGTTCAGTAACAAACAATGTTGGATATGGAGTGTGGCTGAGTTTTTCTCCTGTACTTCTCTTCATATATTTTTCCCAATACCCAGTATTTTATATTTCAACCTGGTATTGGAGCTATAATAAAAAAAACCAAATTCAAAATAGCCCTTTTTCTTCTTATTTTTATTTCTTCACCGAACAATTGAACCACAAATCAATTGACTGCAATAAGGAAAAGTCAAAGAAGGGGTACTTGTTTGTACCATATGCATAGTCAGTCAGTCATATGCATAGTTGATTGGAGGAATGTTTATGTCATCTCCTAGTCCTTTTGGTGCTATGCTTACACGAAGTTGAACTGCTATTCAACTAATGGTTGGCTGAGTTTCTTGTCAGTTGAGAATGAATATTATCAAAGTTGGTAATGTTTTAGTGTTACTGAGTTTCTGGAGCTTAGTGTTTTTAAAATTGTGGGTCAACCGCTTGTTAGTAACCACGATCAAGTCTCACTCCATGAACTTGCATTCTACATACAGTGGAAGTTTTATTTTGTTTTTGTGATTCTAGATATGAATCTACATTGGTGTTTTGTATTTGATGTACTGGTCTGGCCAATGAAGTGGTTTGGTGATCCTGTGTGTTATCTTTTTTGTTTAGCAAATTTATTAAGTTTTGGTTCTTAGTGGAAATTTAAATTTAGATCTTCTCCAAGTTGTTCTTATTGATAATGTTTCATTCTTGGTTTAGGTTCACCTAAATACCTTCGTTAGCAAGTTTCAATCTTGATTCTCTCTCTCTCTTTTTTTTTTTTTGGGGCAATAGTAAGTTATGTTTTGATAAAGTAGCAGATCTGACCTCAAATTAATACTCGGTTTACCACTTTGTGCTTTGTGCTGCATCCTATACATGGTTCATCTATTTGTTCTACCTTGAGGGTAGTGTTAAGAGTTCTTTAGTTCTTTTTTATTTATGATTATATATGTCATTTGCTTATGGGGGCGGAATTTTGTTTCCTAGATAGTAGGGTGCGGATTAGGGTTGTAATCTGTTGCATAAGTGGGACTTGCTTGTTGTAGTGTAAGGAGGATTTGATGGTGGTTATAGTAGACTACTAATCTAGATTCTTTTCCCTTCTTCCTTATATCTTTTGTATTCCAACTGATACGTAAGTTATTGTTTCAAAACTTGACTTAAAAACTATGGTGATTTTTGTTAAGGAGAAACTTTAGCATTACCTGAGTTGAGTTAAATGTTGTTCCAGGATTTAGTCTCTTTGTATCTTTTTTTCCTCAAATTATGCAAATTAGTACTTCCTTGACTGGTGAACATTGTGGATTGATATAATTCTTGTCCAGGAACCCCTATTGCTTGCTTTGAGTTGGATATAAGCAGTACTAAGCTTTTTGACTAGTAAAGCTTTGGGTTTGCATGGGTACCTAATATATTGGCAGAGTAGCTGTTGCATGACTAGATTGTGTGGCTATGCACATATGAAAGCTAAAACTTGCTCTTCCAATTGCTTTACTGCTGCAAAACCCCAATTTAATAGTCTTCCTGATGAAACCTTTGTAACTTGAAAAATAAAAATTTAAGAATAAAATATTCTGCCACAATCAAAAGAATTTTCTTGATGGCTAGGTACTCATTTGTTCCGTTCTTGTGTTTCTGATGATCAAAATTTGCTAGATAATGCTGTATTGCTGTGTTAGATTATCAACCAGTATCGGAGGACCCAGACAATCACCAAACTGCTGGTACAGACAGTTCTGTTTTATGTGTTTACCTAAGTAGCTTGTGGTGGGTGTGTTATATGACCTTCCCTGATGTATGGCTTAATGTCAAATGGCCATGACAAAGACTGAAAGTAAAGTTGACAAAGTATTTAGTATTCATTCGTTTATACGATCATCAATTCGTTAATATTTTGATATGTGGTGTTATTGTTGCGCAACAATTGTGACTTAAATACCAAAATGTGCTGCATAACAATTGTATAGAGTGAAAACGTGCTGCATTTCGGTGGATGCAATTGATTTATTTCCTACCAAAATCTTAATGGAAAAAAAATTAAATAAATAAAAATTACACGTTCAAAAGTAGAATGTATCAATAAAATACCCATTGAATTATTTCTGATTACATATTTTTTTGGATGATTTATTATCATTATAATAGTAATTAGGAATTTTTTTTATACAAATAAATAAGTTATATCTTTTTCTTTTTCTTTTTTAAAAAATAGAATCATTCACAAATCCAATCCTGATATTTATAATACTGTAATTTAACCAAAAGGAAAAAACAAATTTCCTTTTTGGTAGAATATTTGAAAAGTGGGATGTATATTGTATATAATAAGTGGAAAAAGAAATGGTGAATACATTTATCAATTATTATTAATTATTTTTTATTTATTTTTTCCGAAAAAAGCAAAATAGGTGAGTATCACATGAGGACAACGCACCCATCTATTCAGTTGGAGAACAGAAAACTAGCTGCCCGCGTCATCGCGATGCGCCAAGCATAGGGAAGAGCATGAGATGAGAAATATGGAGAAGAAACAGGAAAGCAATAATATTAACAATCTCAAGAAGAAGAGGAAGAAGAAGAAGAAGTCTGGAATCGGCATTAGCTGTCAGAGAGAGACTGACGCAAACTCTATCTTCGCAATCTTACTGGCAGCCCTTTGCACCAACAACTTCAACTCCCAATTCCTAATCAAAAAATGCTTAAACAAATTGCGGCTCTCTCTTCTCTCCCATTCCCAACCATCTCTCCCCATTTCTATTCTCTCCTTGTTGCCCGTCCTCCTCAAGTCCAAGTAAGCATAGTACGTGTGTGTGTGTTTGTATGTGTTTTAATTGATACAGTGGATGATTAATTTGTTGTTTTCAGGTGTGGCGGAATTGCGCGGCGTTGCGCGGAGGTTGTCGGGGCCGCGTCGCTGGTTTCCTTAGAAACAAATGAGCAAATTGCTTTGGACGATGAAATTGTCCAGGGTTTAGTATCTTTGTTGCGGAATTCTCCAAGGAGAGTTTTTGTGGCTGCGTGCAATGCTGTTTTGGATTTTTCGACTAGTTCGTTTGGAAGAGAGCGGCTGTTAGAATTCTCTGCTTTGGAGAGTCTTCTGTGAGTATTCTTAGTTGTGCTTTTTGTTCATGCTTTTGCCTCTGTTTGTATGCTGTGAAAATTTTCGGAAATCTGAAAATGTGAGGTTTCGCCATTAGCAAAAGGCCGTCTTGGTTTTAGTCCAACAAATGTCATATTATATGTGATTATCATTTCTGCAGCTCGATGATTATTGATTTTTAGGTTTTTATAGACAGGCTCTTTGGTTTTTTGAAACGGATAACAGTGACATGTAGCTGAGAGCATACAGTGAAGCGATTGAACATTAAAAAGGGAGTGTACTAAGTGCCCATATGGTTTGATTTTTTTGTTAGCTAAAAAATCATTTTCAAATTTTTGATGTCGTTTATTTGACATGAGAAAAAAGCTTTTGAAAATTGAAAAAGCTATTTTCCTTCTACTGGAAGAAACCCAAATTTAGGTTTTTGGTAGTAAAGCTTTTCCAGCTTTTTTAAAATGGGAATTGTCTAAAACACGCTTATTTCATTTTAAAATTTTACGTTATTTCTTTAAAATAGAACATTAAAATTTTGTTTATTAAAATAATTATTTAAATTTTCTAAAAAGTTATTTGTAACCAAACGATTAATAAATTTTTGTTAAAAAATCTCTTATAAAAGCTTTTAGGCTAAAAGGTTTACTCCAAAAAACTCTACTTGAAAAACTCTACCAAACGGACCCTAAGAACACTTGTTTACTAATAGTGTACGTTGACTTAGGAAGATTTATAAGAAAACCTAGAGATTGTTACATTGTGTACCTTCTATATTGTGTATTGTCCTTTTCTTAAAGATGAATGAAAATCTTGTGTAGTGATTATATTTTTTTATTGCAGTTTTAAAGCATTGACCTCTATAACAATTCTTTCATTTTGGTTGTGTCTTGTGACATGCTTAATGATATTATTGTTTAAACATATTCTTTAATAAATATGATTTTTATGTACATTTATGTTCAAACTGTGGAGAAAGGGAGTAAAAAATATGACTTAAATCAGCATTTGGATTTAAAATTTTTCCAATAATTTCCCAAGTAGTTTGAGGAAGGATGAACTTCCAAGGAAGCACATAATATACAATTTGAGTCTGTGGAAAAAAAATTATCTTACCATTTTTCTTATTGGCAACTCAAGATATGAATCATGTTAACATCAAAGGGGTATCAAAGACGCTTTTTTATCTTAGGTTTTCACTTTATATGACAGAATGCAAATAAATGAAAACAGTGGCAAAGAAAACAAGATTCTAAATTTGCTACGGTTATGCTTCAATAGATTGCTGTATCACTTTATGGTCAAATATTTTGCATATTAGCTCATTTTCGTTGTCATACTAATATCAGCCTCATTGTAAATGTCCAGCCAAGAATTTTTCTGTTGTTCCTTGGTCCTGTTCAATGGTTGGTGTATGATTTTGTTTGTTTACTCACATTATTGCTGATTGTCTTATTTTAAATTAATAGTCCAAGTAATTTTCATAGTTTTTGATCTTACATGATTTTGGATTTGTGCCATGCTTCATTGTAAATTGATAATCTAAGCTGTATTTCTATAAAAGTGGGCTGAACATCGATCAGGCTTGAATTTAATCAGGTTCACAAATCATTGGCTTTGGTTTCATTATGTGCTGGGCAAAGTGGAAATGACACCTCTCTCAGGATAGGGTGCAAGGAAGATGAATTTCCAGTATTATTTGTTGATATGGTAATAATTTTAGTTAATGCATGCAATATTGAACAATTGGCAAAGATACAAGGAAAGCTATCTGAATGCTTTTTGGTTTTTTTAAAGGAGTTGTGGGTAAAAGTTCACAATCAGATGTTATGTGCCAATATTATGAGATCCACTCAAGAGAAGCATTGTTGTTTAAGCAATATTACTGTAAATAATTTGGCAGAAAGCATATTTAGGCTTTCCATGAATGCTGATCAATTCACCACAGTTTCAAAGGGGACAGTTCAAAGCAGTATCTTTCATTTGAATGAGAGTAGTTTTGAGAATTTCATTGCAAATTATTGGGAAGTTGCACCTTCTCTTGTAAGAAGATTCTCAAATTCTATGATTGAAGGGGATGATATTTTCAGCTCATTCACACAATGTCTCAATTCCAATGAACCATTTTGTTCCTCTGTTTCTTTTATCCTTCAACGTCTTATTTCTTGTCTGCCTATTGCTTCGGATGAATTAGACATTCTTAGTTTCTTGAAGGAAGCGAGAAATAAATTGGGCTGTCCTCTCGTATACGAGCAGGATATACGGGTCTTAAGAACAGATAAGTTCTCAAAAAGGGAGGAACATTTTTTTCCTAGAATTTCAGATTCTTGTGATGTCAGGGCTCCTTATTTGATTTATGCTGATGATATTTCAAAATGTGAAAAAGCATATAAAGAGGGTTATACAATTGCTCTGCGTGGTGTGGAGTTTCGCTTTGAGTGCCTTGCTACCATTGTTGATGGTTTAGCTTCACTGTTTGGTCAACCGTCAGTAGGTGCCAATATATACTTGACACCACCTAGTTCTCAGGGCTTGGCTCGCCACTATGACGATCACTGTGTGTTTGTGTGTCAAGTTTTTGGAGCTAAGCAATGGAAAATTTTTGAGCCTAGTTTGCAGTTACCTCGACTGTACCATTCTTGTGATATCATAAATGGGGTAGAGGCTGAGAGCTCAATGGCTGAATGCAGACAATTTTCACTAAGGGAAGGTGACATTTTATATATTCCAAGAGGTTTTCCTCATGAGGCATGCACAGAAGATGAAGCACCAACTGGTTCAGTTGGGTTTTCCTTACACCTGACTCTTAGTATCGAGGTTGAACCTCCATTTGAGTAAGTAAAGTTCGCCTAATTATTCCGGTTTTGTTTTGTTTTTGTGAAGTAAGACAAAATCTAGTGAGTTAATTTATCATCTTTTTTCTCCTCTCTCTTCTTACATCATCAAAGCTTATAACTCTACTTTGATTCTGTGAATTTGTTTTCATCTTGGTTTTAAAGTATGGGTTGACCTGCAGTGTTGTTGACTTAGGTTCACCATATTGTCCTGTAGATTCTTGATATAATTGTTCTTATGCAACCATTTAGTCGCCTTACATTTACTTCTCATTTCTTTTAATGTGAAAAAATTGAGAATGTGAAGAACTTTATGCGATATTGAATTGTTTAAGCACCAATGTTATGAATTGTGTTATAATGTGCATCTTGTTGAAGGCTTAATCATATTTGAATAAAAAATTTGGCATATAAACATGGATTTTCATATAGTTTGTTTTCTAGTCATCAGTTCTTGTTTGTAGTGTACTGGTATTTTCGTATTATACGTATGTGTGGACAATATGATATTATATCACTTCAAATCTTATAAGAAAGAATTAAATATGATATGTTGAGACTACAATGAGCCTGGGTAAAATATGCATGTTGTAGATCTTGGTGATGTCATTGCTGCCAAATCCTGTGTGAACTTGTATGCTTCCTTTTGTAAATATATGATATTTAAATTTCCTGGAAACCAATTTGACATATTACAGATCGGAAATGTCTATGGCAGTAGAAAAGGATTTAAGGCTTTGGAATTGAATATGAGTTGCATATGGTAGGGTTTGAATGGTAAAGAGTGGCTGGAACCTGGTTAAAGTATATGCCAAACAGCAGCAAACATATAGGGGTTTGGCAATGTTGTGATGGGTTATTTGTTCTACACTAGTGAAGATAGGACTTTGTATGACTAGAAAAAATCTAATTGTGCGATGATGTAAAGGTTGGAGTTAGAGAATATAGGAGTTTAGGACAGAAACAGGAGTTATTTCTCACTGTGAATTGTTAACTAATTGCTCAGTGCTAATATTAGAAGATGTAAAAGAGAATGAGAAATAATAAAATTAAGGCAATATAAAACTCGCAGTCATCACAAGAAGTCAGTAAGTATCATAAAACCCTGGGATATAGAAGAACCAAATTTAAGTTATCTAGTAAGCTGGTGTCGATTCAGAATAAGAGCCAATGGCCTCCAATAATGGCACATTTCAGCCCAAAAAGGAAAAACACTCTCAAGTCTAAAGCTCTAGCATAGTTACTTATTTAAAGGAATAATCACTACCATGGATTCATGCCATAGACCAAAAGTCTTCTTTAACATCATGGGACCCATTATTTTAGTCTTTTCCTATTAAAGAGAGATCATCTTCTCTCACTATTCACTATGCTATGTCGAGCTTGTGGGGTTATGCTCCTGTAGTGCACATGCTTGGGGCCTAACTTGCTTAATCAATAAATCACTTATTGCATTTCATGTCCTGCTGACTATCTTGCTATCAATTTGGACCTTAGCAGCTATCTTTGACTGATAAGATTGTCAAGTCCATATAGTCCTTGGAAATAACTAGTGATTTGAATTGTGAATATGGCTAATATCTTATTGAATCATTCACTGTAATGGAGAATGGCTTTTGTACAATGTGGGTTGGCCTATGAATCACAACTTAAAACAACATAACCTCATGCATGACTAATATTTTCAGGATGTCTGCATTTACTGGATTAAGAAATTGTACTTTTCTTGTGTTCTTGTTGATTAAAACTAATTTAGTTGTATAAGTCTCTTGGTATTGTGTGTTGATGTGTAGATGGTCAGAAATTCGTTATTTCATGACAAAAAAAGACCCTATTTGCTCCTGCCTTAACATCAATAACTTCTTTCACCCTAGATTTTCTTTTGACTTTATTTGTTTGTTTCTGTGTTTCTGCACTCCTATTCAGCTTTATGCTTAGCTGATAATTTTTAATAATTCATTCTCCAAAAAGACTAGTATTGATTGTCATTCATACGTGTTAGCTCATCTTATTGCTTTCCTCTATTTTTTTTTATCAGGCATTAAGTGTATTAATATTATTTTGAAATATGAAAACCAGCAATACATGTGCACTGACAGAATTATATATATATATATATATATATATATATATATATAGGAGTTTTTGTCCGAAAGACATAGAGACAAGGTTTTGGGCCAAGTCTTTGAGAAAGCTGACACATCAGCTTATCATTTGTATATTTCATTGTTGTGATGAAATCTATATTGATTGTCATCTAAAAAAGTAAGGGTCCCCAGTATTCCATTCCAAGTAAATTTGACTCCTTTGAATTATGTTTAATGGTTTTCAATGGTTAATAAGCTGTAAATTAGTGGTGGAAGTTGCTTAGTTACTTGTTGGTATTAGATATTAACAATTTAACCAAGTTGATCAGCCACAAATGGAAAAAAGAGCTAGACAGAGAAACAAAAGTAAAAGGGAAAAGAAATGAAAAGTTTAGACGATTTAAAAATGCTGGAATGTTTATGGTCTTTATTCTTCACAGCATCACACTGTCATGATCTATCAACTTCACTTTAGCATTTTCTAGACTTCAGACTTTGGTCTTCTTGCCAATTTCTAACGTGGTTTTGAATTGAAACATGATCTTGAAAATAGTTGAAACATCTCTTTTCTGATGAGAATTTGAGATAGTGGAACATTCTTGAAAGTTTAAATTGTTTTATTTTATTGTTTGAACAGTAGGTTAAAAACATGTCCAGGAGTCAATGGTGAAAATATGAAAGTTCTGAAAGTTCAAGTGAAGTAGTGTGCTGGAGGTATCCCTGTTTCTTATAATATACTAAGCCACTGTCTTCCATTCAAACACAGGTGGGAGGGATTTGCTCATGTTTCACTCTTTTGCTGGAACCAAGCCCAAAAAATAATACATCATGCTTCCATGAAGTCTCTATCTGCGATTCTGAATCTCATGTCTGTCAACCTGTTGCATCTTGGCATTGGACTGATTGGAGATTATGATCCTACATTTCGGAAGGCTTGTTTGGTTGGTGCAGTTTCTGGGGCATCAGATAGCAGTGGCTGGCTTTATCTGAGCCAGAAAAACATTTTCAATGAGTTGATTGGCAAAATTAGTGCAGAGTCAAGATTTTTGGAATTGCTTAGTAGTGTAGAAGCGGGTATTCAGGAAAACATAGATCCCTTTCAAAGAATGAGGTGGCTTCATTTGCTCAATTGGAGGGGAGAAACCATGGCAGAACGTGATTGGACTATGCCTTTTAAAGGAGTTGAAATGATGCTTCCTTTATACACTGAGCACAAAGACATGGCAGAAGCTGCATTCATGCAGGTTAAATCTAAATTTTGTAGTGAGATTTCATTTGAGGATGTTATTGAAAGATATAAGGTGCTACTTGCTAAGTATAAGGAGACCAGAAAACAATACATGAATGGAATGCTATCACTTCATTGTAATTGACTATGAAAGAGAGAAGATAATTGCAAGCCGAATCATTTGGTATGTACATTATTTTATGTTTTTGCCCATTAAATCTTAGATACTGAGAGAAATTAATATGCTTTTATACCCACTGTAGGAAACTGCAGCATTACAAGAATGACATTGCTAAAAGCAAACCTTTCAGAAGGATGAAAAGAAAGAGCAAAATGCACAAATAGTGGCAACAAAAGATATTTTCATCCTACTTACACATTCTTCATCTATGGACTAGAAGTAACAGGTATAGATCATTCCTTCCATCAAACAACTTTAAGAGCATTCCTAGGGTTTGGGATGTTTTGGAGTTGGAGTAGGATGAGTTGTCACTCCATGGTAGTCGATGTGGTAAACAATCTCATCGAAACTATCATTGCTGGTTGCATATTTCACTGCTGTGGAAACATCTTTTACTGTTGATTGGCTTATCTTATCATCCATGTCCTGCATTTTACACTGTTACACTCAGTAATATCTTTTGACATTTACACAAGTACAATCTAGTAGCGATGGAGATCTTGAGAGAGTTACCTTAATTTTGTGGCACGGGGCCTTGTGGTTTGGCGATGACTTCTGCAATTCTCTGAGTGTTCTTCTTCCTGGGTAAAAAGTGTAAGAAGCAGAGGAGGCAATGGTTTGGGAAAGGAAATATAAAGCAATAGTGAGCATACAGAAGAAAATGAAATGAAGAGATCTCATTATTTATAGTTGAAAGAAAAAGAAAAACTTATCAATCCGTTGAATGAAAAACAGATTAGAATAGCAAATATATATTGCACAAGAGGAGAGTTTGTGGAATGTAACTGAGAGAAAGAAAAAGAGAGAGAGGAACAGAATCAATAATTGATTATGGGACCAAGGAAACATGTTTGAACCCATGCCTATGATTCTTGCTGTTTACATGAATGAGGCCCATCACCACGCCAGAACCCTGTTAGAGAGAAACATTTGACCCACCTTAAGACCATGTTTGGTATTGTTTCCTAAATAAATATTTTTAAGATTTAATTATGTTTTGACCAAGAGATTAGTGTGGAATGAAGGATTGGTTTGATGTCTCTGTGGGTGGGTTTTTGTCTGTGTAGTTGAAAGAGAGAAGGAATTAGGGATCACATGTTAGTTTCCATGCCAAACAAAACCAGTCACCTTTCTATAATTAATCAATGTTTTGTCCTTGGCTATAATAGCTAATGTGCTCTGTTGGTGGTCTATGTTTCTTCTATTTTCTTCCTCTCGGATTTTAGTCTAATTTTGGTTATGTCCTACTGCTGTTAAGCCTTCTATCTTTTGTAGCCTTCATTTTCTGTCTACAGAGATAGAAATTATTGTCAAACAAATTAATGAATTTTCTTTTCTATACTTTATCATCTTCCACTAACTATGCCATTCACTCAAATTGTGGTGCTTTCATTGTGTAATTGGATGAACACAGGATCATTTATATTTGACAAATAAAGTCTTAAAAGTATCACGTTCAATAAATGAGGCATATTACAGAGTGTTTTGTGTGATTTATTAACTCGCATTAATTTGGAGAGACTACATTTACCTTGTTTTAAATTTTCAACTTACAAATTCATATCTAATACAAGAAGATGATGGGTTTGTGCACACCTCGTTTTATCTTTCAACAGTTTTTGGAGATTGTTCTTATGAAAAGGAAGTTGGATTGCTATGTTAACAAATTCAAGTTTTAAGGCTATAAAAAGAAGGAATTAAGACGGTTGTTGTTTATATTTTACAAAATTTCTGATTTTCTTTATTTTGCAAAAAGGCAGTAGTAACTTACGGTGCCACCCAGGCTAAAAAGAACACGTGTCTTTTGAACTCTCTAGATTGTAGGGCCTTTCCCACCAACCGTGGGGTACTCTCTACTGAATGTGAATTCTGATCTCGTTGTGTATCGTAAATGTATACATATGAGGTGAATATAATTTTTTTTTTCCAAAATTTTACGTGTTAAGCTATCATAATTTATGGTAAAAATAAAATATTTTTTACAAATATCAACCAATTAAACATTGTTATATCATTGCTGTAGCACTCATTATTTCTCCTTGATTATTCTTTTGATTTTTCAGTGTGTTTTCTTCTCTGCACCATCTTTATGTCAAGTCAATTTACATCTAATTACTAATAGGAGAAAATTTTAAATAACTCTTTATTTCTTTTTTGGGAATTAATCGAAAACGACTACGTTTTCTTCTTTAAAATAAAAAACAATCACCATCATAAATTGTAATTAAATATAATCACAATTATAATTGTTGGATCAAATTATCCTTCAATTATAAAATCATTTGTCATCTCCATGTTTTGATTAATATTCTTACGGTTTTCGTTTTTTCTTTTAGCAATATTTTCAAGTTATTCGTTTTTCGATCATTATTGATTATCGTCGTAAAAAAATAAGTTTAAGAAAAATTTAAATTACATGTAACGGTAGATAGAATGAAGTCGAAAAAAGATCGAAATTTGCATGTGAGTACGAGAAATCTGTAGTGTCTAGGGCGGGGAGAGTGCATTCACGAGCTGGGGGAATTATTGGGACGGGGGAGTGGACTCACGAGCCGGGGGAGCTGGGGGAGAATTTCCCCCAACTCGTGAGTGGACTCACGAACCGGGGGGAGTTGGGGGAGAATTTCCCCTAGCTCGTGAGTGGACTCACGAGTTGGGGAAATTTCCCCCAGCTCCCCCGGCTCGTGAGTCCACTCACGAGTTGGGGGAAATTCTCCCCCAACTCCCCCAGCTTGTGAGTGAATATTCTCACCTCCCCAGCTCGTGAGTAAATATTCCCATCTCCCCGGCTCGTGAGTCAACTTTCAGCGTACTTATGAGTAGAGAGTCCTCGTGACTGTACTCACGAATGAGGCAGTAGTTCGAAAGAAAATCGATATTTTCATTTAAAAATTTAATGTTCATTGAGGCGGCCGCCGACCCCCCGTACTGACCGGACGAACGGGCGAAATCCGGCCCCTTTTTTTTTGTCGATCCACAGTTTCCACCCCAATACTGTTATTAATTCATGAATTCAATGCAAAATTAGAAACATACCTGTAGACCGTCGATTGGAGGAAGAATTGGAAGAGCCCACGAGTGAATTGGAACTTACGAGTGAATTGAAATTGTACTCGTGAGATTTTATTTTGAATAGTGCAGGGTAATTTGGTCCAACAATTATAATTGTGGTTATATTTTATTACAATTTATGATGGTGGTTGTTTTTTATTTTGAAGAAAAAAACGTGGTCGTTTTTGTTTAATTCCCTTCTTTTTTTTGGTAAAATGTTGTTTGAGTCAATTAATTTGAATAGTAATCACTTATTTTCAGAGGCGATAAAATGCCCATAAAAAATGAGTTTATGCGAGATTTTGGATTGAGTAAGTACAATATATATAGTAAAATATATAAATATAGTTCAATTTATAACACGATTTATTGTTTGTATTATGTCAATTTAACTTGTCAGAAAGTAATTTGTTGTTTATGGATTGAGGTGAAAAAAAAAGCCTATAAACTATATCGTGTCGTAATAGACTGAGAAAAAACTTTTGAATTATTATTTAATTTATAAACAATAAATAATAATTACTATTTATTATGTCTGATATTATTATTTACTTCTTACCAAATACTGTCACCATTGTTATGGTGTCGTGTTTGAGTTGCCCACGCATTTTATCACCTCTACTTACTTTTGTTACTTTCCATTTTAATCATTAGATCGCTTTTTTTTTTAATTAAGTCTTTTGAACTTAATTTTTTAATAAAATAATAACAAAAATATTTAAAATTCATCCTTATTTCTTAAAAAATTTATGTTCCCTTGCAAATTAAAACACAGCGTCAATTACATTGTAGATGTAGCATACATTCAATTAAGTCAATTTATTAATGTTTATTGTAGTATACATTCAACTAAATCAATTTATTAATTTTTATTGATATTTTAATTTACTTATCTTTGTAATATGATTGAAGTTTCAGAAGATGAATTAGTTTATTATCACCAACTTCTTGTTTTATCAGCCTACAATAAATATATATTTTTTCAATTGTATAATTAGTAAAATATTGTATTTTAGTTTTGCAAATAAATAAAAATGAAAATTATTTCCATGCAATTGATTTATGTATTTAATTTCGGGATAATTTTAGTTTAATTCCTAACGTTTCAGTTAATGTCACTTAGATTGTTACGTTTCACGTATTACATAAAAAAGTCTTTAACTTTTTTAAAAATCATTACTTTAATCCTTAATATTTCGATTAATATTACCTAAATTTTTAACCAAATTTTCGTCTATTTTAGTCGTTAGATACTTTTTAATTTACCTATTATAATATAATAATATTTAATTTAATTCTAAACTTTATGAAAATCATCATATTACTCCTCTATGTTAATTTTTTTTTATTTTTTAACAACTAAAACAATAAAATGATATTTTTATAAACTTAAATTAATAAAAAATAACTCTTTATTATTTCTTCTTCCTCGCCTTTCTTCTCTATTTTTTTCATTATTCTTCGTTTTCATTATCTCTTTTTCTTCTTATTTTTTTCAAAGGAGAAATTATAATAAATTTAAAATAAATTGAAATTAATTATTTGATTTTTTTAATTCAAATAAATAAAAAACTAATATATAAACAAATTAATTTATTTAAATCATATAATCTTACTAATAAAATTAATTAATTTAATTTATATAAAAATTAAAATCCATAAAATTTCTCTTTAAAATTTATCTTAAAAATAATTTATTTATTACTAGACAATTTATTTACTTACTCACTAAAAATATGAATTGAAGTTGAATTAAATATTACTATACTAAAGAATTATTTTTATTAATTTAAGTTTATAAAAATATGATTTTATTGTTTTAGTTATTAAAAAATAAAAAAATTAACATAAAGGAGTAATATAATAATTTTCGTAAAGTTTAGAATTAAATTAAATATTATTATATTATAAGAGATAAATTAAAAAGTATCTAATGATTAAAATGGATGGAAGTTTGATCAAGGGAATTAGATGATATTGATCGAAATTTAAGGACTAAAGTAATGATTTTTGAAAACGTTAAATTTTTTTTTATCTAATACGTAAAATATAGTAATTTAAGCGATATTAGTTAAAAATATTAGGGACTAAACTAAAATTATCCCATTTAATTTCCCAAAATAAAAAGAAAAAATAGGAAATATAATAATTTCCTAAAATAATAGTCAATAATTACTGTAATTACTGACATGCAGGCTAAAGCAATTGGAACAAAATGTTCCTCACCAGTTCCTTCCTCCCTTCAGACGCTAACTCACAGAATCCGAATGGGATCGCTCGCCGTCTGTTGTTTCCTACGTTAACCAGCGAAATCCCATCAGCCAATGGCGAAGAATAATCGTTACGCATTCACAATCTTTTCATTTCTTGTACTCTTCCTTTTAAGCATTTTCTTCATAAGCAAACGCAATTTGGAACCTTCCCTCTTGCTCTACAGAAACTTCTTTTCACAAGCCTATTCCCACATTGCTTCACCACAGCAATTCACCACTCTTAACTCGCCGGCTGAGGCGGACCAAGTTAACTCGTCGGCTTACTCGGTCCAACTTACCTCGCCGACAGATCAAACTTCTGCTACAGTTTCTCGACCTGCATCAACGGAATCCAATGTCAGTGAAGGTTATGTTAAGAGTGAACGATTAGCTGTTGGATATAAGAAAGTCCCAGTTGCTGAAAATGAGTCTATTGTTGATAACAATGGAGGTTTGCCGTTTGAGAGGGACAGTGAAGGATTATCGGTTGGAGACAACAAAATCCCGGTCGCTGAAAATGAGTCTATGGTTAATAAGAATGAAAGTTTGTCGTTTGAGAGAGAGAATACGTGTGATTTGTATATCGGGACTTGGGTGAAAGAAGAAGGGTACCCAATTTATAAGCCGGGTTCCTGCCCTTACGTGGACGAGGCTTTTGATTGCCAAATGAACGGACGGGGAGATTCGTCGTATCTGCAATGGCGATGGAAGCCTGACGGCTGTGATCTTCCCAGGTATGAATGTTGATTTCCTTTGCTGTTTTATGAATGTCTTTATTGAGTGTGAATTTTAACATGGCTGTGTTGAAAATTTGAATTTGAAGTTGAGAAATTATTCAAATTTACCAATATATACTAGGGGATGTTAGGAAGGTGATGGGACTTGTATCTGCAACTTGAATAAAAATTGAGAAAACAATTGTAATGTAAATGGGAGGCTTATCCTTCCATTGTAACCATAATAACAATTAAGAGGCTTTGTCTACCATATAAATAATAAATGAGCACCAATTATGGAGACACAATTTTAGGTGGTAAAACTCTTAAAGTGGGTTAAGATCCACGGGCAAAGAATGGAATGATTTTACTAGACACGCAGAGATTACAACATTTTTCTACCAAGTAGGAAAATAACACAATCTCTCTCTCATACTATGGAGAAAAGAAATATTTACTGGGAGAATATTGGGAATACAAGAAACAAAAACAATTAAGATTGAGAGTGTTTGGGAAAATTCTGGATGATGAATGCTGAAATTGGACTCTCTATTTAAAGTTTCCAATTTCCTTCAGCAATTAATGATCTTATTACAACCAACACCCAACATATCTTCTTATTGGATTTTCACCATCAAATGTATCTTCTTTTTGGACTTTTCAATTTCCATCACATGATTGTCATTTTTCCAATATTCTTTCCATTTGTTATATGAAGTGGCAACATGCAAACTTCTATGTAATTTGCATCTATTTGATTTAATTGGCCATAAAAATGACAGCCAACTTCAACAGCCAATAAGAAAAGGGTGGCTTCAAACTTTACATTCTCCCAGTTGAAGTCATCCCATTTGCAGTCTTGTTCTTTCTTCCAATCTTTGTGAGTTCTTTATGTCTCACGTTAAGCCATAAGAGGATCTACACCAGATGAACTTTTTAGCTTGACTGGTTTTGTCATTATATTTGCCAAGTTCTCTTTGGTGTGGATGTTTGGCAGGTCAATAAGATCATCTTCCACTACTTCACAACAAAGTGATATTGAGCTCTTATGTGCTTTATTCTGGAATGAAATATTGGAAAGCACTTTGATTGTCACAATACAAGACTATTTTCTGTTGCTTGTGTCTATGTCCCTTCAACAACCTTTTTATACAAAATGCCTCTTTACAAGCTTGTGTAGCTGCCATATACTGTACTTTAGTTGTAGATAAAGCCGCACTAGTTTGTAGCTTAGATACCCAACTCACCACCCAACATATCTTCTTATTGGACTTGCACCACCCAACATATATTCTTCTTGGACTTTCCAATTTCCATCACATGATTGTCATTTCCCCAAGATTCTTTCGTTTGCTATATGAAGTGGCAACATGCAAATTGCCATGTAATTTGCATCTAATTTGATCTAATTGGCCGTACAAATTGCAGCCAACTTCAAAAGCCAATGAGAAAATGGTGGCTTCAAATTTTACGTTAGCCTTGGATACAGCAGGTTGAATTTAGATCACTCTGCATACTTTAAGAAATTGAAGATAACGACTTTATCATACTAGTGTTGTATGTTGATGACATGTTAGTGTCAGGTCCCAACATAGGTTGAATAAAAAATTTGATCAGTTTGCTAGGATGTTTGTGGGACCAGCAAAAAAGATTCTAGGCATGCAAATTCACCGAGATAGAGAAAAGAAGAAGATATGGCTTTCACAGAAAAATTATTTTCAGAAAGATCTTGTGGCACTTCAATATGCAAGATTGCAAGCTTATTTTAACACCACTTCTAGTTAATCTAAAATTATCCTCAGAAGTGTATCCTAGCACTGAAGCAGAGAGGATAGAAGTGTCTCGAGTACTGCACGCATTAGTAGTGGGTCTGATGTTTCCCATGATCTGCAAAAGCCAAATTGCGCAAACAGCAGGTGCAGTGAGTCAATTGATGGCAAATCCTGGTAAAGTATTGGAATGCAGTAAAATATGGAGAGACATAAAGTGATAAAACTAGTGAGGGAAACATCTAAGAGCAAAGATTGAAATGATTTTACTACACACAGAGATTACAACCTTTCTCTACCAAGTACAAAAAGGGGCAACTTCAACAAGAGCAGATGATTTTACAAATCTTTAAAATTGCATTTGAATCCGAAAATGAACACAAGAGTTATATACCTAGAAGGATTCCGATTTACCCGTGCAATGTGTGGGAAGTGTAAAGAATAATTTTTTTTAATATATTTTAAGTGCCAATGCAGTTGAAAAATGTGGTTTAGATGCATTTAAGAGTGTTGAGCTGAGAGTTGGCGTGATTTTTACCTGCCCTGTCCTTTTGTGAAGATCTTTAAACGTCAAAAGTTCTATCAAAATTCTTTTAAACTTCCATCATTAAATCCATGTTAACATCATGTAGCAAGTTTTATAATTAGGGGTTTCGCTCTTACTTTCTTCTATTAGACATTCTGTTGGTGCAGTCACATTAATCAGGAACTCTTGCATTCACTTGTTTATTTCTCTATTGATGTGTGCATTTATCTGACATGCTCCTTTAATTTATGCCATGGATTCGTTTAATAAATATCCATAGCAAATTGTGTGTTAACTTTGTCAGATTTTTTTCCCTCTATGCAACATACTTTGAAAGAGGGAGGAAAGGAAAATGATGGAATACTGCAATGCTATAATTTTCATAAAAGGAAGGTTTTGCTTGAAAAATTGGCAAATATAAAGGGGATTGTATTTACTTTTTCCTTGAAGGAGATGAAGCATAAATAATTCACTTTTCCTTGAAAATATTCTCACTAAAAACATTGTTTTACTCGAAAAATTGTCTCATGCTAGTTTCAAATAACAGTATAGGCAGCTTAATGGTGAGTTCTAACTAAGTTTAATAACATGTCAAACGTGTGACGGTGTTGTTTATTTGATAATGTTGTATTAATGATTTCTCAGGTCATGTTATTATTGTTAAGATATCAATTTTAGATTATGAATATAAACACAAATGTAAATACAAAATGCAAATCGAGTGCCTGCACAATGGTTTATCACAAGATTAGCCACTAGGGACAACATTGATCATATGCATTTATTGGTTGAGCAACAATTAGGTATGGATTGGTGGTAGGATTCTAAGTAAACTTTGCTTTCTGGGAAATTTTAGAGCGTCCTGCTTGGTGGACTTGAATCTGTCCTCTCAAGAGAAATGAACCTTAGTGTAACTTTGGCTTGTTTTAGCAGAAACTCAAGATCCAATCAGGTACTCCCTATATAGTGTCATCATGTATTTTCTCTTTTGACAGTCTTTTTGTTACATCTATTGCCAACTTAAGCAAATATCATGCAGTTATTTGTCTACTTATGTCCTATTAGTTCATTTCTCGAAATCTATGAACATGGCCTTCAATCAACACCCTAAGTAACCCTCTTAATATAATCAGTACGCTTTTGGACTCACTTCACTCTCATTTTGAGCAACGGAAAACTACTTTAACATTACCATTTTTGCTGCATTCTACCTTTCCAAGGAAGGAATCCATATCATGAACTTTTCTCTTTTACTAATTCAAACTTGCTTAATTATTGCCATGGTCTCTTATGTTTCCTATGATTGCTCAGTTCCTCTCTGATCCCTTTCTGTTTCTGTTCTGTTATTCATCCAGAGTGCATCTTCCATCCCACAAGGAGAGATAAATTAGTGCTTGGACTAGTATAAGAAATCAACATGACTACTAATCAATTGCTAAACTCTGTTTCGCATTGATATTATACTAAATTTTTTCAAATAAAGCACCTTGATGATCTATAAACATCTTTAGGCTTTGAATTTTTTGAAAGAGAGACTACTAATAATGAATGAGTTAAGCATAAAAGACCTGCAATGACTATACTGCATAAAATAATTTCTTTTTCGTTTTTTCTAATTCAGTTGATGACTTAGTTCGTATAATTATAAGTCCTTAAGTTTGTTTTTGAATTACAAAAATAAATGCTTTACCTTTTTATCAACATTTCTGATAACTTTTGTTGTAATAGCATAGTAAATTGTAACCTTTGTGTCTCATTGTTTAGGCATTGCATTTTTGAAAATGTAGATGTCCAGTTTGAGTATCCATAATGGCTTTTTACCATTTCACATCTGTAAGATGAGACAAGACCAAGGTCAAGGAGTTGTGTTCTGTTGTAAGCTAGGCCCCAAAATCTGCTTCCACTGACCAATTAAGAGCTTCAAATTAACAAATAAAATCTTCTCTCCAGAATGATAGTTGGTACTCCTTAAAATTAGAATCCATGTATGATAGGCAGATCATTACGTAATTGGTTAGTACTCAGATTAAGAATGCATTGGGCACCTAATTTTCTATCTTGGATGCAGTTTTAACAGCAAGAAAATGAATGCAGAGTGGGTTTTATCTTATTTTAGCGAGAAATTGCATTGTTTACATTTTAAATTTTAAAAATTATTTTAAAGACACTGAGTTTCCAGCCTCTGCTTAATGTGATTGCTGTGCTATTTGACTGCCATTCCTATTTCTTCTTAACGTGGAGTCTGTGCTTCCTGCCCTTTCTTGGATACCTTATTCAAGTTGATTTGCCTATATATATTTAATGCTATCTTTTTTCTAAATATGTCTGATTGTTATTTGTTACTTCCTGGTTTAAAATTTTCAGATTTATTATATATTTCATTGATTGTTCATTGCTAGGTTTAATGCTACAGACTTCTTGGAGAGACTAAGAGGTAAAAGGCTGATGCTGGTTGGAGATTCTATGAACCGTAACCAGTTTGAGTCACTCCTATGCCTGCTCCGCGAAGGCCTCACCAACAAGAGCAGAATGTATGAGATCTATGGTCACAAAATAACAAAGGGAAGGGGATACTATGTGTTCACATTTCTGGTAATTCAAACTTTTGAACTCTTTTATTTCTTCTTGAGCTTAATATGAATACCAATCTCATCCTCTATTACAAATGTCTTTGTCTTAATGCATTATCAGAGTATGTTGTCTTATATTTATTTTCTTGTTAAATTGTTATATCTTTTCAACCGTCGTATTTGGAGTTGATTATGGTTACAGTTGTGCTTAGAATCTTGTTTGTTAAAGCTTTGGATTGTTCAACAAATATTTCTGTGTGAGAGCATGCGTATCGGTTGCATTATGCAGGAATTTCTTTATCTTGGTTACATTTTCTTTTTCTCCTTGGTATACAAATGGTTGCTCAATTTCATGGTTTTTATTCTTTTGGTGCACAAATCAGTATATAACTGCATTTAAATATGATTAATGACTCCGTATTTTGATATAGCCTTGTAGGATCATAAGATTGGCTGAAAGTAGATGCGTAGTAAGTTAACAAATTAAGTCAACAGGTAGTGGTTGCTAATATCCAAGATCTGTGAAATCTGGGCAGGACTATAATTGTACAGTGGAATTTGTGAGATCACATTTCCTTGTGAAAGAAGGTATACGCATTAACGGACAAGGGAATTCAAACCCAACTCTTTCAATTGATCAAATTGACAAGGCAGCTAATAAATGGAAGCGGGCTGACATTCTTGTTTTTAATACTGGCCATTGGTGGGTTCATGGAAAGACTGCACGGGGGTATGTTTACAATGTTCCATCATAGTTAGATTTCATATTTGCTTTATGTTTACTTGGGGTCAGTATGCTTATTCCTATGATTCAATTTTGAGCATCAATTTGACCCAATTAACAGTGCGTACAAATTTGATTAGAGAACCCCGTTGTGCTTGCAGTACCTAAAAATAACTACTCTTTTGTGGAAAAGTTCATATATTCAGATATGGGCACACATGCATGTTACAAAATTCTCGAAAAGCCTACCTTTTCATTTATTGAAGTAAACTTAGCATAAATTTTATATCACTATTACACACTACTAACTGAGAGTTATGAATTCACTTCCTGTTTTCTTCCAATACTAGAAGATTGATGAATATGTATAATAAATTAATCCAGGAAAAATTATTTCAAAGAAGGTGATTATCTCTATCCAAAGTTTGATTCAGTCAAAGCTTACCGAAGGGCTTTAAAGACCTGGAGCAAATGGATTGATGATAATGTAAAACCAGCAAAGCAATTAGTATTCTACCGCGGTTACTCTTCTGCCCATTTCAGGTATTTTGGTGGTGCTTATTTTTTTCCAACTTGAAATTGAATTTTTTTTTTTATCTTCATGAAAATGTTGAAATTTGGGGAAGAAATGGATGTCCTGTCCATTTCAGGTATTATTGATTATGATTGTTTGGAACAGAGGTGGAGATTGGGACTCGGGCGGAACATGCAATGGGGAGACTCAGCCAATCTTGAGAGGGGCATTCCTAGATAGCTATCCTTTAAAAATGAAAATAGTGGAGGAGGTGATCCGAGAAATGCAGAATCCAGTAATACTATTGAACGTAACAAGATTGACAAATTTTCGCAAGGATGGCCATCCGTCAATATATGGGCGGAACGTTACCAATGGGAAAAAGATTTCTAAGAGACGCCAAGACTGCAGCCATTGGTGTCTTCCAGGGGTTCCTGATGCTTGGAATGAGCTAATTTATGCCACACTGGTTTTGAAACAATCAGTTAACAGAGATTTACCAATCTTGTAGTTAAAGAATATAGTATCTGTGTACACACATGATATGTTCAGACAATCATCCAGGTTTTTCTGGAGCATACTAATATTGATGTTGAAAAATCTTATTATACCTAAACGAGATTAATATTAATATTCTGCCCGTCTCCCCGGTGAAGAAATTTCAAACCTTGAACCTTTTTCATAATTTAAAATGGAGGATGTTGTTCATAGTCAGAGAAACCTTGAAGATCACGTTTAGACGTCAACCAGTAGTCCACTATATATACATATATATATATATATATATATATATATATATATATATAACAAAATTTGGAGAAAAGTCTCATTCAATCATGAATCAACATCCTCTTTCATTTCAGAAAATCCATAGGATTGTGGAAATGATTGTTACAATTCCAAATGTCTATGCCCATATGTTCACGGGGAAGTCTCAGAGAAACTTCCTAAAGCATTCAATCAATAAGCACGCCATTCCCACAGCTTCAGGGAAACTTGTTTGAAACCAAGAAAATTTACCACTCCACGTCAAAGATGACAAGGTTGACTTGTCCTACTTTTTCTTTCTTATATACAAGACAATAGTTGATTGAATTGAAATAACCTCTGTAAATTTTGGGGATAATTAGAATGCTTCTTAATTATTAATCTTGTTAATACAACATACATGCAACCGCGTTAGGAAGCTGATCAAGTCAACTTTGGAGTCAAATTATATAAAATTTTCATGTTAGTTCCAAGCTTTGAGTGGTTGGCGGTGGCTCTGCAAAGAATATGAATAGAGAAGAAATAAATGAAGTCTTCAAGCATATACGGGAGATTTATGCACTTCTTATCTTAATGTTGATGTATGTGTGTGTGAGGTAAACAGTAAGCACTCATACAAGCTGAAAAATCTTTGCTCTTATTTATGTATATGTATGTTTTGGCTGTGCCTTTAGAAAAATTCAACGCTCTTATAAAATAGAATACTATTACCAATACAAACTCAATTATATAATTATTTGTATAAAGATTTTATGGTAATAAGAATGAATAGAAATTTATATTTTCTTTTAATTAGCAAAATGTTATTATACTATATATAACAGTCAAAATTCTTTATTAATATATACTGACAAATAAGATCATTAAAATAACATAATTAAAAATAAATAATTGGCTAGGGTTTGGGGCAAATCGAGGAAATTATCAATAATTGGCTAGCGTACGTGATTATTAAAACCTAAAACCTAAAACCTATGAATATTTTGTTTTCATATACTTAATTAATGACCTAGTAATTAATCAATGAATACATGACCTGTTACTTAGGCAACTGTTCATTATTTATTTCAACTTAATTAATCATATATCAATATCAGCTTTAACATATATATTAAATTAGGTAATTAATATTAGATTATTCTTAATTTATTTTGATTTAAGAAAATAATATAATTATGGGTTGTACATATAAACATTTTGTTAGTCTCTTTATTAATATTGTTGATCAGTTAATTATATTTATATATATATATATATATATATATCTTAATTGATATATAATAATATGAAGACATTGTAACATCAACAACTAGTCAACTACAACCTTCCATTTATTTTTTAAAATAATATAAATATTAATACATGTTGACTATTTTTTTTCCTCCTTTTTATGGTCTTACTCTTAGCATTTATTTATTTAATTTCTTTTCTTTTCTTTCAAACACGTCCAATCTTCTATTCCAACATCGATAGTACATTGACTATCAGTTTCAACACGAATACCAATCGTAGGTATAACAAAAATTGAGAGAAAGAGAAGAGAAGACTAATTAATTGCTTGCTTTGTAAGAAAAACTCAACATTTGAGATCTTATTTTTATATATTTATAAAATTTATTACATTTAAATCAGAACTCGAAGAAAATCTCTCAAACATGATATGAACGAGAACGCTTAATTCTATCACTCTAAGAGATTTTATCAAAACAAAACCCACATCGAAACTGACTAATACTTAATTTACATCGAAACTGACTAATACTTAAACCTAGAAATAATCTTATGATATTGAGTTGAGTTAATTAATTAATTATAATTAATGAATTACTTAGTAGTAGGATTGAAGCCGCTGCTTTGCCACTTATTGTTGTTAAGGACCACATCAATAACGGCCGTCGTTGTTTTCCCTTCGCTGCTACTTTTTCTCATAATTTTCCCGCATGAGGGGCAGCATCCTGTAGCCTTTTGAAGCTGAATAAATAGCGGCGATCCTCCTCCTCCTCCTCCTTTCAACGATTGTAGTTCCTGCAATTCCTTTCTCAATCTCTTGTTCTCATCCGTTAACCTTTCACAGCATTTCTTCAAGAATTCACAGTCCACCTCCGTCTGCTTCAGCTTCGTCCTGCAATAACAACCACGTTGATTCGACCGAGAAAATCTCATGAAATGATATAAAATACTTGAATTAATCAATTAATAAGACTGTTAGTTACGTACCTTGCTCTTCTGTTTTGAAACCAAACTTCGACTTGTCTTGGTTTCAGATTTAACTGCTCAGCCAACGACTGTTTCTGAATCTGATAATTAATTCAATCCCTTTATTAATATTAGTCAATCAAATTTATTTTGTATTTAATAAAAATGAATGAAATTAAGTAAATAAAAACTTGATTAAATCTGTTAACTAAACGAATATTGATATTAATAATTAATCTGTGCATGGGAATTAAGGTACGTACCGAATTAAGAGTAGTATGCAATTTGAATCGGTCTTCTAGCAAATTCGATTGCTCTTTCGTGAGCCTCAGTTTCTTCCTGCTGCTGTTATTATTATTTGATTCCCAGATTTTACTACCATCATCATCTTCTTCTTCTTCTTCCGTCGTCGTCGACGCCTTCAACTTTGAGTCAACGGCGGCTCCTCTTGCTGTTGCTTCCCGTTTAGGACACAACGTAAACGATAAGTCCAAACAAGCTGTAGCCGTCGACTTATTATCCCTCTGTCGAGTCCCCCTCCTCGCCTTCGCCGTCGCCGCAGCATATTCGCCTAGGCCGAGCCCTAAACTGAGCCCTGTGTTGCACTCTTCTTCATTTGCCATAGGAGATAAACAGATATGAGAAGGGCAGGAGAGATGAAAGAGAGACGAAGAATTTGTATATTATTGAGAACGAAAAAAGAATGAATAACGGGGATTTTATACAGGCAGATCGATTAATTAAAGAAGGGGATTGATTATTTTAATCAGTTATTAGTGAAATTTGATTTAGTAATTATAGTACTAACGACAATTAATTAGAGGCAGAATAATAATAATAATTAATTAATTAATTAATTAATTTATTTATTTATCAGAGTATACGTATGTAATATGAAAAGAAAAGAGAGAGAGAGAGAGAGAGTTTTAAGAGGGAGGGAAGCAGGGTTATGCGTTAGATATATATTAACTCAAGAATTATCAATAATGACTCCTCTTTGGAAACCAAATACTATTCCTTAATTCCCCATTTTGACTTTGCTAATTCTACGGGATTATAATTAATTATTTACAACTTATAACAACTGTTTTAGTCCACCGTCAACCGTACCAAAATCTTCCAACACTTTCTAATTATTATTATTATTTATATTTATATTTATATTTATATTTATATTTTTTGCTTAAGAATTATCAAGACATTGTTTCTTTTGTAGTTGAATACTACCATATATATTACAATCACGTTTTTCATTTTGAATATATCTGTTTATAATTATTCAACTCTTTAATTAAATCCTTTCTTCCAACAATTCAATAATATATATATCTTATTAATCAAAATTCTTTGCTTTTAATTTTATTGTCAAATTATTTTCTCTTTCGGAGTTACCAAGGTGATTGATTATTGTGTTGAAAATTTTGTATTTCAATCCTATTATTAGTCAAGTTTCAAAATTTTATTTATAATTATCGAGCTTTTTACATTCTTATAACAATTCAACGATTTTCTAAATATTAGATCTAGTTTTAATAAATAAATTAAGAAAAGATTAATGATAGAAATAAAAAAAAATTGAAAAGAAAAAGATTGTTCAGTAGTGTCGGGAAGGAAGATTATAATAAGAGTTGAAGCCTGAAAGAGAAAGGCCACAGGACAAAGCTCTTGATAACTTTCTTGTCAAGTCCTAATAAGTAGATTCAATTTCTTTTTCAAAATCTTTTTTTTCTACTAAATAAATCATATTGTACCAAAGGTTTACGTAATTTATCCGTCACTCTATTTTAAAACATTAACGTAAATTAAAGGAAATTTAAAATAATTTAAATTTTTGTCCAACTCATGACTCTAAATAAAAATAAAATTATATTCAAAATAATTTAATTTTTTTTTAATAATTAGTAATTGTGTTGTTCTCAGCGTTACTTTTTTTTAAATGTCCTTTTTATTCAAAATTTATTTATAATTTTTATTTAATTGTATTGCACATTTTTCTTTAATAATATTTCTCTGTTAATTGGTAAAACAAACATTTTAATTGAATAGTAGCAATGACCATATTCTCCTTTGTTCAATACTATTAAAACTTATGTATATAGTTAAACTAATAATTGTAAAGTAACTAATAAACACTGTGTTGACAAAACATTTAATTAAAATTAGTCCGAACTAACATAAATGTTTAACTACGCCACTATTGAAAGGTAATTGTTAAAATTTTTGTGGGAGAGAACCCACGTGTTGTTATTAATTAATATATGTATCTAGAAATAAAAGTACTAACGCACCTAATTAATACAAAACTTAAGCCAGCTTCTATTGATGAAGAAGAAAAGAGAAATGTATATAATTAATAATATTGAACTTGAAACGTACTCATTGTTTGACTAGATTCCTCCATGCAAAATTTCTTCTTCTTTTTGTTTTGCTTTTTTGTGCTCGTTCTAGATCGATATTAAATGCTAGATAAAGTTGGGCATATGTCAACATTTATTCCAATAGGGGATAAATACATTTTTCGCTCCTAATCTTTGGTGAAATAATAAATTAGGATATAATTTTCTTGATTTTAGTATTGTTGCGGTTGAAAATTTGGAAGGTAAAATGGACTTTACCCTCCACGATCAAACAAAAGTTAAGAAAGAATAGCCAACCAAAAATACAATCATAATAATATTAGCAACAGAAACATCATATCTTAGAAGAAAAGGAAATTCTTAGCCTTCATCATTGATGACTTGTTTTGTATATATATGTTGACATCTAAAAGTTAATCAGAGGCCTAAATTTATGCCAGTTATTGTCAGACACTATTTTTACAAAATATGTATGACAATGGAGCCAAGTCACTTTTGGAGCTCAATTTGTGGGTTGTGATATAGAAGATATGAATAAATTTAAGAAAGGTCTAATTAAAACCTTGGTCAAGTTCATGTGGGTGAGATCTTAGCCTAACAAGAGAGATTATTATGAAATTAGACAAATGGAAAGGAAAGATGAGATAAAAGCCTTAAGATTTATAGGAAAAACTTTGAGATCACTTTAACAAAATACATTTTATCTAATACTAAAGCCTAATTTAATTAAATTAATTTAAAGTAATCAAATGTAATTGCTTCACAACGATTTACTAGAAATAAATAACCCAAAATTGGTTTTTGGTTAAAATGCCTGCTTTTGAAGGGAAAACAAGTCTCTTTAAACTAGAAGGATACCATAAACTAAATTTATGTAGGATAGATACTTGTGATAAGCTTTTATACGAAAAAGACATTTAGGCCGACCCCCAAATTCTTTTCCCACTGAGATAGTTTGCCTAAAACTCCCTTCTCAAGAATAAACCCCTGCTGGATCGGTCATATCATTGTAATATAAGGAAGTTGTTGTTTACTTGTATCGTATCTCCAATGAAATCAAAATTTGGTCAGGGTTCCAGGGTTACCATTAATTAGCTAGAGAGGTCTACCTCTCCATTATTTTCTAAATTTAATTAGGGCATTAAAGTGAATCTTAACAGTCCTCATATGATGAGTCCATAGAAGAAAGCATTTCTCTGAGTTCAAAGTCGCCCCAACTCATGCAATTTAGAAATGAGGTAAAAACAACTTGATTTAGAAAAAGAAATCTAACCTATACCCCAACTTAGGGACCTATGAACCGATATAGAATGACTAGGCGCTGTCATGTGTGACTAAGCAAAATCACTCTACAACTAGATATAAAAAGAAGTTGAAAGAGAAAGAAAGAGAATAAGTTATGAAGAAGGCAACAAGAGAGAGAACTGATTTTTTAATTCATTTAAAATTTCATCAATAATACAAATTTGTAACTGAACACTTTTATAAATGAAATTAATAATAAGGATAAAATTATATCTTAATTTATTATTTCATAAAAATTCAGTGATTGTAATGTTATTATCTACAGATAAATTAAAAATAACCTATAATAAAAATATTTTTATTTTTAGTTGAATTTTTAAAAATTAAATAAAAATATCACTCTAGTCATATTCAAAAAAATATTATATTTTTCGTGATGATATTTTTTAGCACAGATAAACTTGAAACTCAAATTTACTCTCCACTTCAAAGTAGACTTTCTAGCATTAAAATTTTGATTTATGAGTATAGCTTAATTTATGGTTTTGAGATAAGTCATACTCTCAAAACTAGAATTTTTAAAACATTAAAAAGTAAGGTTTCAAAGTGCGTTAGAAATTAAAATTTTTAGCATGTTCAAAACTAAGGTTTCAAATTAATTAAATTGTACTAAAAACTAGAGTTTTGAGTTAAATCATGTTTGAAATTAGGATTTTGAGTTAATTAAAAACTAGAGCTTCTCGCACGCTGAAAAATAAAGTTTCGAATATAAATTATGTTTTCGAGTTAAGCCACACTCTAAAGTGTTGCGAGAAAAATATGTTAAATTATATTAAAGGTGAATATTGGTATTTTTTTCCAAATATTTGGTATTTGGATAAGATGACAAATTATTTTTTTCATGCGGCCATTTATAAAATTACTTTTAAATAATGGTTAGAAAGAGAAATTTCCCTCACAAATTATATGTTGTACGGAACAAAGTTTGGCTGATGCCACCACTAATCTGAACACCACTTTAACTTTTAGTACAACAATTTAAATATTATATATATATAAATAATGTAACGTATACCGATTTATTTTGTATAAATAAAATTGGTGTTCGTTGTATCATTATTTATGCATTTTAATGAAACATATCTTTTTAATTTAATAAAATACAAAGAGCAAATTACAAGATGGAAATGACACTAAAAAAAAAATTCTTCATCTTTCTTTTTGTTATTTCAACATAAATCGATTGATGTGATGATCATTTTTACCCCAAAATACCCGAGTAGTGTAGTACACCGAGAACATTCATGCACTTATATACATTAATATTATAACTTATA
Organism: Melia azedarach; assembly: GCA_028052125.1. Lineage (NCBI taxonomy): Eukaryota > Viridiplantae > Streptophyta > Magnoliopsida > Sapindales > Meliaceae > Melia > Melia azedarach. Next base: position 11,697,751 of record CM051403.1, read on the forward strand.
TTCACATTTTATTCACATTATATCGAAATTTTATTACTAATTAAGTGTTTTAATTGCTTTTAATTAGTCTAGCGATGTCTACAAAAACCTACATATAATTTAGGGGAAATCTACCTCTATCATTATCTTTATTATTATTAGACAAAAATTAATCTCCGTTACATATATATTATATTGAGAAAAATTAAACCCTAGACATTAAAAAATTATTTAAAGTTTATAGTTTTGATCGGATATAATTTAATACTATCAGTATAAATTTATATTCAATTTGAGTGAAATATACCTCTACTACTTTGAGAGAAAAATTAGCTCTATTGTATATCAAAAAGAGTTGAACCTTCAATATTATATGAAAAATTTATCAAAAATTTAAAGTTTTGATCAGATCTAATCTCCTATTATTAACAAAAATCAACATCCAATTCAAATAAATTCTGTACTGTATTAGTTATCATTATATATTCAGAAGAGTTAAGCTCTTCTTCTTTACGGAGAGGGCATGGAAATCAACTACCCCATTATAAGGGTGATAAGCAATTAATTTTGAATTTAAATTAATTATTTGTGTTGGCATAAATCCATTCCTACCTCAGTGTGATTGTTCATTTTGACACCACCTGTACATACATATATATATATATACATACATACATATATATATATATACATACATACATATATATATATACATACATACATATATATATATATTATATATATATACATATATATATATATATGTATATATATATAATTAACACATATCTTCCCTGAGGTTAGAAAACTTACACTTAGATGAAAGGTTTGAAAAAACTCATACTTATTTTTCTTGAACTATTAGTTGACTGTTAGAAAATCTTTAGGATTAAAGGCATTTTAGATATTTTATCAATTTAATCATTTTTCAACTTGCTAGATAATTAATTCCTACAAAATATTGTATTATTGTTCATTAATCATTTAAGATTTTAAGTTATAAGGGTAAAATTTTAAAATAAATTATATAAAAAATCATATAAGGTATATGTAAACAAAATAATACTATTACATTAATTTATAAGTAAAATTTACATATTTAATATTATTATTTATTACAATCATAAATTTTTTTAAGTTAATAATAATTTAAAATTATACTTATTTCATGTATATGCGCACCTAGTTAACAAAAAAAATATAAATTATAATTTAATTAAATGAGTACATGGATATACCAGATTTATTTTACAAAAATTCTAAATATCAATTTTAAATTTAAAGTTTTTTTAAAAAATAAAAAATAAGACTAATTCATGTTATATAAAACGTTATTGTTATATGAATAATAATAAAATATTTTATGAGAATTAATTATGTAATAAGTTAAAAATGATAATGTCCAAAAATACTCTTAATCATAACGGTCTTCTAATGGTCAACTAATGGTCCAAAGAAAGTAAGTGTAAATTTCTTCAAACCTTCTATTTAAGTATAAATTTTTTAAATCTCAGATAAGTTATGTGTTAATTCTCCTATAATCTCAAGTCTCAACCCTTTCATCAAGACGTCAGCATGATGGATTTAATCGGCATCGAAGAGAACCTCAAGTTGACAATCAAATCCATCAATGAGTAGATTTTGTAATTGAAACTTTGAAATTGGCTAAACACAATTAGGGTTCTAGGTGGGGCTTGCTTCGGTTATAGGTATAGCCCATCCAATTCACATACCCCACAAAAAATTCAATTAAAATCTTTAATAATTATACTATCTCAGTAATTTTCTTAAATTACTTTATTTTACAAAAATTTCTTATAATATTGTCTTACATAATATTTGTATTTCCTCAAAATATAATATATAAATTTAAATGATATATGTTCATTATTATTTTTTATTTATAACAATTGTATATAAACATTTGAAAATAAGTGATTTGTACATATATCATTGTTGTCACTGGCGGGGGTAGTTTGTGCCCACCAAGGACTCAATCAAGCCCCCGTGACAAATTAATTTTTTTGGCTCGAAAGGACTTTCATAAATATAAAATAAATTCATGTAAATTTAAAATTAGCCCCTATAAAATATATAAAATTAATTTTATTAGCTTACAAATTTGAATCTCTAATTTTTAGTCTTTAATTCTTAAATATAAAAAGCTTCATAAAACTTTTCCCTTACAAAATTTCTTTTCTTAATTTTTTAATCGAAAATAAAAAAAATACACAACGAAAGAGTGTAGATTTTTATATGCCAAAAATCTAAATTTCCATAGCTTTAATCCTACTTGAACAATACACAATAAACATCAAAAGCTCTAAATTCAATTCAAAATATCATGTTCTACATAACCCCAAACAAACATTTTAATTATATTAAACAAATATATAAATTATTTATCTTCAAAGTAAATATATTTTAAATATTCCAACTCATAGTATTCGGTTAAAAATTTATTATTATTTTGTTATCATTAAATTGGCCCCCATTAATTAATATTTGGTAGTTATTATCATTGGATTTTGAATTTTTTATATACGATAGTATGGTTAATTTTAAGAAATAAATAATAAAAGGAGATCAATACTTATTCTGAACATAACATATTAACATATTCAGAGATAAATAAATAACTTTCAAATTAGTGGGACTAAAATATATATTACACTATATTTTAAGGACTGAACAGTCATTTTTTAAATTATTTTTTACTTACCGAATTACCTCTCCTGTACCAAAGTGAAGTTAGGTTTGAAATTATTGGGAGACAATGACTAACAATCAAAATTTGCAAAGATCAAAATATAAAAATATTATTATAAAAATTAGCGTAAAAAAGTTATTTATTTTCAAATAATTCTTTTCTAGCCTAGGGAAATAAGGGCTTGATGTACCTCTGCCTTTACTTTTATATTATCTCATTAGTGTATATATAAAGTATTTTTGTTTCAAACGAGTTATGTATTTTTAAAATTTTAGGGACTTAACTTATGTAGTTTTAAAATTTATGGATTTTGAGTTCATTTTCATACATAACAAGGACTCAAATTTTAATAACCCATTAATTAAATAACGTGTGTGAATATGTGCGTAAATAGAATCATTAGTAGTTAGTACAAGAAAGGAGCCACAAAAATTTATCATAGGGTGATTAAGGTCGAGTTCGGTATTACAATGATGTGATTCATAGAATATATAGTTAGAATAAAATTATTAACTATTAATTTTTAATTGAGTCGGTGTTCATTAAAACTTGGCCCAAATTCAAACTTTTTAGGTTTTGTTCAATTAAGAGAAATTGACAGATGCCCTCCAACAATAGAAAAAAGACAAATATTATCTGATATATTAAAAACGATAAATACCTTCTTAATTTTATTAATAAATAACACATATCTTCTGGTGTTAGCTTACCATTAATTTGACAATTAATTTATTATCACGTATATCACTAAATATTTATAAAATAATAATATAATATATATTTTATTTAAATATAATAATTTAGTCTATATTTTAATATTTTTTATAATATACTTTTTAATTTTAATAATTTAATATTTATTTAATATTTTTTACAATATATTTAAAATTAAATAAATTTTTAATTATACAATGATTTGGCACATTATTAACACCACGAAACATTGGGATTCAAATATAAAACATCATATTTTTCCAGCTTAGAAGCCAGTACATCATTATTTTCACACTGTTAATTGATGCAGAAAATAAGAGGTACACCATGGTAAGTGCAGTATAGCATCTGACCTCAACAGTCATAGACAAAGAAAAGCAGAAGTATGACAAATGTGAGCAAGATACAGCTCAAAAGCTTTGATTTTTCTTATATTGACAGGGCTTCCTCGTATTTGCCAAAGTTCTTACAACAAATGACAATTTTAGTGGACAGCAAAAGCAGAAAGAATTTGTAAGTCAAAGCTGCAAAATTATTGGAAAACAAGACAACAAGAAGCCATTTCAAATTCAGGGGACCAAAAGGAAATAAAAATAACCATTATGTTTTAAAACTCACATCGAAAGGTAATTTAAGAATATAGTAGTTGATGTGTCAAATCAGAAAAGACATCAAAAGCATGAGAAAATTCTCAAGAGTGCATGAGTGACCCCAAAGGAAAAATGTAAAACTAAATGCAGTAAGAAGTAAAGGAAGATATTATAGTTGACATTAGAAAATCAACCCAGAATGAGACATCTCAACAGAGCAAAAGTGCAACAAGGAAGTTTATATAAATCAAAAACAGAAAATATATATTTGAATATCTTTCTTTACAGGTAGCAGAGAAAGAACTAAAGAAGCAGTATCAACAGCACATTACAATTTAATGACATTATCAACAAACATCCTTTGGTTTAAGCAAATACAAACCCACACCACAAATACTAAATCAAACTCTAAATCATTTTGCCAATTAGAATCCCACAAATATAAACCTTAGAACATCAACATTTCACATGAACCACATATCGACCTAACATACATGCAACAAAATTTTTTGTTTTCTTGGTGTGTGGATCTTGTTCATTCCTCTTTCTTGATTGAAAATTCACGGAAAACATAACGTTGTTGGCTTGAATAGGTGTTCAACACTTTGTTATATATTTGAAACAATGTACCAAAGAGGCAAAAAAAACTCTCTCCAAACCTCGATCACAGCTTCCATTTCTATCGGTATAGATGATCTCAAACTACGATTTCTGCCTACATTTGACTATTTAGAGATATTGTTATCGCCATTTAGTGTGCGAACTTACAAAATTAGGCTCTAGTCCCTTCAAATAAAAAGTAACAATTAAAATTTAATTTTTTTTACCATTATACTCTTAAATGTGACGGTAAAGTAACGGTAAATTCTAATAACAAGATACGTACGTTATACAATTTAAATATCTTTTATCTATGTGATAGTTATTAATACCTCAGAGGAGATATGCGATTGCTAATTAATTTAAAAAAATAACTCTATATATTCAAGTTGCAGAATTAAGAACGTGATTAAGTGGAGATTAATTTAAGTGATAATAAAATAATTATTAATAATTGTATTTGTTAAAACTAAAAATAAATATTGAGTTCTTATAAGATTTTCATACTTAATTTCTTAGTAAAAGAAATTCATTCTCATGAAAATTAGGTAAATTTTTGTACAAAAACTTATAAGAACTCAATATTTATTTTAGAGGAACACAAAAAATATTTTGTAGAAATTAAGATGGTATCAAAGAAAAGAATATGTAATCAAAAGGGCAAAAGTTAAACTTTTTATAAGAGTAAAGAAAATAAAAGAAATTGTCAATTACATGAACATTTTTCTAATCCAATTTTTATTGTTTTTCATTTTGGAAAAAACTAATATATTTAGAACGTAGCATAAAGTTATGTTATAATTTTAACTTTTAAACTAGATAGATTCACTCATGGTTTTCCACTTAATAAAATAAATATAACGATTTTTCATATTAAAATCATAAATTTATTTTAAAAAATAGAATTCCTTCAAAACAAAATATATTCAAGATTGTACTTTACATAACTGTCATTTTTATTTTATTTAATCAAATTTTATTATCAAATTCTAAATAAATTTTTAGTAGCGGGATATAAAAAATACAATGATGAAAAAAATTTATTCATAGTTAAAACAAAGTTAATTTAGAGTTTGAAGTAGCTTCGGTTTCTTAACCGCCTAAAAAGATTATTTAAAAAAATATATTTCTTTACATTTTATTTTTTAAAATAAGATTTTTACGTATTGAACTTTCTCGTTCACATTTTAACTTTCTTATAATTACATTGACTCCACACACATACATATATATAAAATGAAATATGTAATGTGAAAGAAACAAGAATGCTAGCAATATATTAGGTCGGTCCATTGGTAGGGTTTACTAATTTTTTTTCCCCTTAAAGTTGAGCATAAAGTTATTAACATATAACCCTTATAAAGATAGTTAGCACCTTGATACCTCACTATTTTCACAATATTGAGCATAATTTTAAAAATATTACTATCAATTCATATTCATGCTTGTGTAAATCATTGAGTGCATAAAATGAAAATTATTCTATCATAAAATTTTTTGTTTACATCATAGATTAAGACAATCCACTAAATTTTTTAGGCAAACAGACACACATTCATTCCAAACTCGAATACTTTTACCCAAAGATTTGGAACGAATTGCTTTGGGATAATAAGGCACAGTCACTTGTACAAACGTATTGTTGCAAATTTGTCCTTCGGCTATAAGTTGTTTGCAACATTCATTGGAGAGATTTCCATTCTTATATATACTTGCTTTGATTTCTTCGCCACAGTTGGGTTTTAACTTGGTACCACATTTCTGAAGAAAATCGTGAGTAATTGTGGGTAATGGAGGTAAACAAACTATTAAGATTAAAAATGTCCATCAAACTATATGCAGAAAATAAAATTTTGAGCCATCATCTCACATGTGAGACTGAAATGTACAATACTAATCTTCTTTATTTTAAACCATCATTTCATAGTGGAACATGAAAATTTTGATTTCATATTTTTCAAGTAAATAATAATCCAAATCAAAATTTTCATATGACAGTAACGTAGAAAGAGAGTCGTGACTCATCAATATGACTTAATTTAAACGACCACAAATAATCATCAATGATTCACAAATGTTAAAATATTGAAAATAAAAATTAAGTTCTCGCAATTTTTTTGTCCCTTTCTTTTATTTGGTCATGTGAATTGATCGCCAAATTTATTTTCTTTTCTTATTTTCTTGCGTATATTATATTATAGCAAACGAAGTGAAAAGAAAAGATAAATAATGAAATAAAAGACAGGTAGCAAACCAAAAAGTTTTGGTAATTCTTTATTGAACAAATCCAAGAAAAAACAGTTTGTTTCATACTTTAAAATTAATGCCTTATAATGAAGAAATCAATTTTCTATGTTTATAAAACTAAATTTATAAATTTAATCCGGGCTGACTTTAAATTTTAGGGGTTCAATTCTAAGTTTTATTTCCAGATTAGAGAGCAGTGACACTTACTATTTTATTTGCCTTTTTCTTTGTAAAGAAACAATACACTTCTCTTGATTGTATTGGGGATTCACAACACAGCAAATAAGCTGTCACAAAAGCAGGAGCAGCATGCAAAAAATACTACAACTGACCAGCTCAAATATGGAACCTACTAGCAAGACTCCCTATAATAAAGCATCTTTCTCATAACAGAAATACACCCATAACAAACTAAATCAAACCAGAACTTCTCAATCTAGATTTATCACTTATGTTTGATCTTGATACTTCTCGGATTCCTCTTTAGTGGGGCAATTGATAGATATCTCCCAGAAACAGAGTTCGAGGTCAATTCCTCAAGTTGTCCATCAATTGGACTTGTATGCAACTTCTAGTTGATGCAATTTGGATAATTTTGAAGATCAAGTACATTAGTTTTTCTTTAAGGGGTTTTAATTCTAACTATGGGTCCTTCTGTACGTAATAGCAGAGCAGAATCTCTCTCTCCCCCCTGACCTCTTATTGTTGCCTATGCAATTCACTATTCTCCAGTGCCGTCGATAACAATTTTCTTTTCTATTGCTAATTAAACCTCAAACATAGTTTCACTCTAAATCTCAATTCCGAATTCCATGATATTCAAAATAACTTGCATCAATTAGGTATCCGACCAAACAATCTTAATCCAAAGCCAATAGCCAATATCAGTGAGGAACAAAATCATAATTTAGAAGCTAGACAATCACTAGGAATGTCTGCCTAATGCTGTATCTCTCACTCTCTCATTCAATAGGTTTACAATCTTAACTAATTATTTCATTGTTTTTCAGTGTTTACCATCAAAAATATTTTCTTTAGCTAGGTTTCAGAATCTAAAACCCATTATACCACATATTTCAAATCCTTAAAACCCTTTTCACTGAACAATCAACTCTTTGTGCATGCACGTGTTTTATCTTGTGCACTTTTATGCCACTGGTCACAGCAACCAATAACTTATCGCAATTTTTAAAGTTTTCAACCATAAAAAGATTTCAAATCGTGGACACCTTCTCCCCTTTTCATTAGACCTGGATGAGTTGAGTCCAATTCCTCTTAGTTCAGTAATCCACACCAATACTTAGTGAATTTCAGAATAACCAGGCTCTTCAAAACTCTTCAATTTTTAACCATCAAACAACTTCCTTCGGAAAGCACAATTAAATTTCAAATACTAAGAACATTTTATAGGTCACAAGGGTATGATTGAGGCTTATAAGACTACTTGAAACTCTAATAAAAACCTTCTTTTGCCTCTCCTCTTTTACTTTTCTTTTATCAAGAAAGAACATAAAAAACTAGTTCTAGGTTCAGGCTCAGTGAGAAAATACCTGTATCAAAATAGGAATGCATTCCTTTTTCTTTGCAATTGGTAATACTGTCATTCTGCTAAAAGTAAAATTTTTTATATAAAACGTCACCCCATGGACAAGCACAGTTGTTTCCTTTCACACACAATTTTCAAATTTCAAGATGTACACTCATTAGTTCATATGGCTCTATAGTCAAACAACCCGCACATTCAATCTCGAATTACGAAATGTAAATTTATCAATTGATTAAGTTTGCAAAACAGAACATAAACAATCAGAAAGTGAAGAAATAAGCATATTTAACTTGGTTAAGTTGTCAGTTGCATAAAACACACAGTTCTACTATTCCGAACATCCGAGATCAACTGAAAATGAGCAACAAACACAAACAACTGCCACATTACAGCATTCAAGCAATTAATCTATGTGACGACTCCAGAATCACAATCTGATATTTCATTTTGCAGTAAAAACATATATGAGCAGAAAAAGAATCCAAACAACTATATTTCGATTTAATAAAATCATGCCATGATCACCAAAATAACTGAGGGAGTGAACAAATAAATAAACGAGAGAGTCATAAGCCATTACCATAGCAGAATCTTACTATATTAACTAAATTTCCATCATGTTAACCACTTAGAATTGATAAGGTATTCATAGCAATGTATTGCATAAGCAGATCAAAGATCACTGAAATCCGTAAACCATGTAAACTCTCTATCAAAACTAATTAAAAAAAGGTCCAGAAATCACATAGAAAGGAAAACCCATCTCCGAAAACAAATTGCAGAAACATCAAAATTCACCTAAGATAACCGGGGATCTTAATGCGAATAAAGAGCATACTCATAATATAAGCGATGACAACGGAAGTGATCCCAGCAGAGGCATAGGAAACCTTAAGACTCTTAGCCCTATTCTTATCAAGAGCGAGATCCAGAAGCACAATTCCCATCCCACCAAGCACAAACATGAATCCAGAAGAGAGACCCTCGATGATGTACTGACCATTGACGCGCCCGGGCAGGAAGACGACTGGGCGGACGGAGCCGGTGGCGGGGTCCTGGACGGAGCCGATGCCGGGAGGCTCAACGATCACGTCGTAGATAATTCCGGAAACGACCATGAAATAGGTGAGGAGGACAAGGGCGAAAACGGTCATGGGTGAAGGAAGAGTGAAAGACGGCAGCTTCAGGCGGAGTCTGGGCGGGCGGAGGATCGAGTATGGGAAGACCCTCAGGATGTGAAATAACGGGTCGACTGAGGACGGAGACGAATCTGCTGCGGCGGAAACGCTTTGAGTTGCATCTGCTTTCGGAGCCATTTTTTGTTTTCCGATTTTTTCAGAAATGCACGTGGATCTTCTGCTGCTCCCGCTTGTTATCAGCCTTGACTCACAGACTCGGTTCGGCTGCTGAATTTGGGGGTGTTTGGTTGCTGGGATAAGAGAATAGGATAGTCCATACCCGCAATTTCGATTTTCTGAAGCCCGATATGAAAAGCCCAATTCCCTTTGAATGGATTGGGTTTGTCTGATTAATTAAATTAATTTCAACTAATTATTAATTCAAATTTTTTTAGTCCCACTTTAATAAATTAAAAGATAAGATATGATTCATCCTAAAAATATTAATTTTATACAAACTTTATAAATGGATGAATTTATTTTCTTTTAAAAGGTTTAATCAAATATAAACAACTTTTATATCACACAAACAAAAATGATCACCTGATAAAATATTATTCAAAAATAGATAATATAACGATTTTTGCACCTAAATATTCTCGTGACTATATTTATCAATATTCAAATATACTTTCAAGTAAGATAAAATATTTACCATACTCGAAAGTAAGTTTTAAGTAAAACTAAATTAGTTTCGAGATTTCACTATACTTGAAAGTAGATTTTAAACAAAGTCAAATTTTTTAAGTTTTGATTCAAAAGTGATCATAAGGTATTTTTGATCCGGAAGTCATTATATTATCTATTTTTTAATAGCATTTTATCATGTACTCATTTTTTTTAATTTTATACTATAAAAAGAGATTATTTTTGTTTGATTTTTAAATAAAATATCAATAAAGATACTTTTTACTCAGGTTTTATGTAAGTAGAAGAATTTGTATACTAATTTTTGTTCTTTTTTACTTAATAAAAGTTTTCATGAGAAGTATCAATAGAGGATAAATATAGGAGCTTGTATGTCCTAAGACTAGGAGATTTAACTTATTGCTATCCAGCAGAAGTGAAAAAAAATTTCACTAATGAAATTTTCACTTGTTCTGATTTGATAAGCTTAAAATTAATAGTAAATATATTAACACGAAACAATATATTTAAGATTTTTTTTAATATTAAAATTTAATAATATATTGATATTATTTATGTATAATATATGCGATATTTATTCTCATGTTAGAGGAGGTATTTGTCTACATAATGAGGCAGAAACTGTATTTTATTAGATGATACAATATATTAAAGATTGAAGTGGTAAAATTGTTACAAATTTATTATCATATATTATAAATTTTAAATAAATAAGTGAGTGATTGATAATAAATATGAGCGATTAACTAAAGATAAGTATTTATAATTAGTTACTATACTTTTAAAATTAAATAAAAATACAATATATATATATATATATATAAAAGATCAATAACTTTATAAGATTACATGTATTATTATATCATTTATAAAATTATTACATATGTATATTTATGACTATTGAGATTAAATCTAACATATATATTAGTTATAATTAAATTTAATATGTGCATTAATTATGATGTATTAATTATATATATTATTTTTAATATTAACTGATAAAAATATATATTTAGTTATTATAAATAATATAAGAATAAAAATATGTATAATTTTATATATATATATATATATATATATATGAGAAGGAAGTTTAAATCAAAACGAATTGATGCTGAATCGGCGTCAATGATATGCAATTTCGATAATAAAGAAGAGAATATTTCTACAACTACTTTAGGCCTTGGATTGGATGCCTTAATCCAATAAATTTTTTAAGAATTTGTTAACGGGTAATATTATCATATAGTTTACGGTACAATCATGTCAAATTATCATTATTATTTTTTAAATTTTGTGTTATTTTTTATATTCAAAGTAATAAAAATTTATAATTTATAGTATTTTTTTAATATTATATATTAAAAATTTATTAGTATTTAATTAAATATTTACTAATATATACAATCATCCATTTATTAAAATTCTACTAAAAAGATATCTTGTAATTTTTTTTAAATTTTGTATTATTTTTATAATAAAAATTTAAAATTTGTAATAATTTTTTTAAATATTATATATTACAAATATATTAATATTTAATTAAATATCTACTAGTATATATAATCATAAATCTATTGAAATTCTACTAAAAATATATCTTATTATTATAGTATACTCAGTATCCAAAAGATTATCTAAATATTTTTGAAAAAGTTATACAATATATAAGAACGCTAATAAGAATCATATCTAAATATTTTTGAAAAAGTTATACAATATATAATAACGCTAATAAGAATCGTTTTAACTATCAGAACTAAGTCCTAATGACTATAACAAAAAATTTTAAATATATAACAAAAATTTATAACAAATTTACTCTATAATGATTATACTATCATAACATAACTAGTTAGTTAAATCATTTAACCTAAACGTCACCTCTCACACAAAAAATGTTTAGTCAATTTAGATAAATCAATAGTTTTAAAATCAATAAAAAGCATGAAACTAGAAAGAGACTGGAAAAGGACATCTCCAATGTAGTGCTTTTATTTATTAATATATTTTTATACATTTTTTTTAATTGAAGTCTCAATGTTTATTAATTTATGTATTTAAAAACTCAACAATTTAATTTATAACAATAATTTGATAATTACAGATAAAATTAAGTTAAAATCATTTACTTAATACAAATATTATTTATTATATTATTTTTATCTATTTACTATATATAGAAGACAAATATATGGTTTAAAGCCACCCTGGCTTTCTATGTTTAAATTAAGGGATAATGTAATTTACCCCCTAATTTTTTGGGAGAAGGGAGATACTTTATTGACTTTTTTCTTAATTTTACATACCCCTCGACTTTCAAATAAACTTGAGACATACTCTTAAAATACTATTCTAAGTATTATTCTATATATAAATTGATTATTTTACCCCCAAATTATTAAAAATATATAAAATAATTTAATTATCCTTATATTAAAATAGTTTATTTAAAAATTATGTATAATTAATATTGTTAAAAATTTTCCTAATTGTCAACTTTTATAACATTAATTGTACGCAAATTTTAACAATATCATTTGTAAAAATTTTACAACATAAAATATGCTAAGAAATTATTAAAAAATTAATTGTTTTTACTTTTACAATAAATTTTTGACAATTAATTTTTTTTAGAAAATTGACAATAAATTTTAACGATATTTATTATATATATAGTTTTTAAAATAGATTATTTTAATAAAATGATTAATGATAAAATTATTTACAATTAATATTGTCAAAATATTAACAAATTAAAAAAATAATTAACAAGCAAAATATCATTATAATTTTTAAATTAATTATTATAATAATATGTTATTGATTATTATATAGTAAAAATAAAAATAATTAAATTATTTTATATATTTTTAATAGTTAAGAATAAAATAGTCAATTTATATCTAAAATAGTATTTAAAATAGTATTTTATGAGATATCTCAAATTTTTTTTAAAGTTAGAGAATATATAAGACTGAAAAAAAGGTTAGAGGTATCTCTCTTTTCTAAAAAAGTTTGGGGATAAATCACATTATTCTTTAAATTAATTCAAATTTTTATAGTTATTTATAATTTAGACAATTTAAAATAAGACAAAAATTAACAGTTTTTTAATAAAAAATACAGCATAAAATTCCATGGCTGCCGTTAAATTCCAAGTTATCCAACGGCTCTGGTGGTCCCATCACCGTCCACATATCACACTCAATAGACGTATAGTGTGCTCTTACACTAGGCATGCTCCCAAATTACATTATCATTCCATTCATTCATATACAGATAAATTTAAATATTTCAAATTTATTCTAAAAAATCGTAAAAATGAGCCAGTAAATAAAGCGATATTCGTTATTTATATTTTATATTACAATAATATTAAATATTGTATTAAAAAACTTATTTGAATAAGAAGTTAATAAGCGAGTGATTTAGTTTTTATTTTTAAACAAATTTATCCTTTTATTTATTTGAATGATAAATTTTTACTTGTAAAATGAGATAAGATTTAATATACGTAACATTATTTCTTTATATATAAAAATAATTTTTTTATAATAATTTATAAATAATATATATTAAAGAAAACAGAATTCACGCACACTACAGCGAAAAGCACACACTTTCTCAGTTACACTGTCGGTCGGTGAACACCGTGATTTTCTCTGCTCTTTTATCTTTCTTTATCTCTGTCCGACAGCTTTCATTCCCCGCAATCAACGGTATTCGGAGACCACGTGTTTCTTCGCTCCCGTTTGATTTTGATTTTTCTACTTTTGCTGTTGTATTTGAACTTCAAATATTATCACTACGAGATGCTCTTCTTCTCCCTTCCTCTTTTGCTTCTACTAATTTGAGAAGAAACAGAAGGAAAAATGAAAATGATATATGGCAGTGAGATTTTGAATTTCTTGGTGAAGAAAGATGTTCGGAGAATTCTAAAGCGCAAGGATAGTGATGCCGGCCATAGAGGTACGGGTTTTAGTTTTCAATTTTCTTTTTTTAAAATTCTTTTTTCTTTCTTTGGTTTATGAATGGTGACTAGTGAGTTTCGTCTTCAATGTGTGTTGACTAGAGGCGTATGAAAAGTTGAAACCGATTTCTTTGAGAATCACTGACATGCAAGTATCTGATTGAAGCACAGGAAGGCATTGAGTGTAATTTTGCATAATTTTATGCATTTTTTTGAAAAATAATCGGTAAGGCTGTGGATCTTCAGCTTTCAGACATGGACTTTTTTAGTAAAATTGGAGATGGACAAATTATTGGTGAATGATGAGGGGTCAAAAATGGAAGTCAGTGGGGTATTACTGTTAGCTGTTAGTTGCTAAAAGCCTAAAACTTCGTCACTGATAGTACTCATACAGTTTCCTTTTTTAGCGTATGTTTGGGACTGATATTTTTTAGCTTAACGTTGAGTGCACAACAACTAAAGTGTTGTTTGGTACATGCTCAGTTTTGCTTGGTAGCTAGTTTAGCATCTGACTCCACACCTGGTAGCTAGTTATTCCATTTGATATCAGTTGTGGCTTCTCAATGCCAAACATACTCTTACTAGAGTGCTTAATTAACTTTTCGTGATGCTGGGAAATTAGAGAATTTTTGGATATCTTCTTGTTGGCTTTAACTAATATTTAGGATGAGCTTTACCCTCTTTTTTTATTCTTTCATTGATGGACTGAAAACTTTTACTTATATATAATCATCTAGACAACAGAAACTATAGATGACCAGGATCAATAAAAAAATTGCTCAGATTATTGCCACCATTTTTTGTTAAATTCATGGCTGAAGCTTAAGATTTCATTAGTTGCGTCGCCTGTTGAATGCTTTGCCTGTGAAAATTTCTGAAATTTTAGTGATCCTTCATTTCTCAATATGTTTTCATTTATTTCCTTTTTTTTTTTCTTTTTGGCCTATTCATGAATGTAGGAAGAGCTCTAGAAGAGCTGCAAGCCTCTCTTTTTAACAGATTTCGCTCATCTGATGGTGCAAAGCGTCAAGAGCAGCGTTTATTTGGCCCTATTGCCTCTCTTACATTCAATTTTGTGGTTGCTGTGAGCATTATTTTCGTGAACAAATGGGTTTGTCTAGTAACCTTAATATATGTTGACTTGAATTTCTGTTTGTCTTACTGATTCTAAATGTGGAGTCTTTCTACTCAGTAACTTGTCTGCCCATTTTCTTTCCTCAGGTCCTAAAAAATATTGGATTCCATTTCCCAATTTTTCTCAGCTTTATTCATTATACAGTAAGCTGGGCCTTGATGGCCATTCTAAATGCTTTTGCTCTTCTCCCAGCATCACCTCCCTCAAAATCGAGCCTTTTATCTTTATTTACTCTTGGCTTTGTTATGTCATTTTCTACTGGCCTTGCTAATGTCAGCTTGAAGTACAATAGGTAGGATGATTAATTGATTCCTATCTGCCACACTAGGTATTCCTTTTTCGAAGCCTAAAATTACTTATTTACCTTTTTCCAGTGTGGGATTTTATCAAATGGCTAAGATTGCTGTTACGCCATCAATTGTTCTGGCAGAATTTATGTGGTACGGGAAGAGAGTTTCTGTATTGAAGGTAATTTTTCCTTCCTGGCATATTTTTTGCAACACTTGCATGCTCATAAAACTGGTGTATTTTTGTATTGCATCTTCAATTTTCTGCTGGTTTATGATTGTTGAAGACTGTGAATACGTAGATGTTAATCTATGATATTTAGTCATTTTCAATGAGAGAACTATGTTGTGTTTCATTATAGGATGTCACAGCTGGATTATGCAGAAGATAACGTTGTGTTTTGGTGTAAAATTCCTATCATTGTCCACATGAATGGGATCCTGCCATTGTAGCTTGAACTTGTGGTTGACACATGAACATTAAATTCTGTGTTTGAGACTTTGAGTCAACTTTTTGCACAGCCTTCTATGCTAAACAGCCCCCCAGTGTCTGCTGACACACTTGAAATTAAGTTGGGACTCAGATGTAAAAGGCTAGTTCATTTTTTAATTCAGTATGTTAAAGCTGGACAAGAGCATTGGACTCTGAAAGCTTCATACCGAAATTGTATACAAATCCTTCAGAGGTTGGGAAGGTTATTCATGTGACATCTTTGGCTTGTTGATTGAAAACCAAGGAATATACCTTTCAGCCCACTCTTTGGAATGACTACAACTTCTTTGTTTCTTTAATCAACTTTGGTCTATTTGCAAAATGCCACTTAACCCTTTTAATTTGTCTATAGTCTCAATTATTATACAATTTTCATTCTGCCTTTTCTTTTAGAACTATTTGCGAACTTTTGGTGGGAACCATTTTTCCTTTTTAGGAACAGGTCGTCAACCAAAATTCAGGAGAAATCACTGAAAACTGGCATGTTGATTTTTTTCTATAAAAATTGAAGTTTGAATGAAAATATTTTCTTTGTTAAAGAATAATTATCCATATCAATTTCTTCTTGTTTGTCAGGAAAATGGTGAACAATGTATCTGTGAAAGTTTAGGATCTCTTCTCTTTTTATGTTGGCAGATGTATTCTGCACTCATCTCTGCCCCCCTCTATATGATGTAGCTAGGAGCCTTTATATGCTTTGTGTCATTGGCATACATTTAGATGCGAGTGATGATCTTTTTTGTCATACGGATTATGAGAGAGTATATCTTTTAAGCCTTGTAGTTGATATATGATTAATGGGTTAACTACTAACATAATTGGAAATAGAGCATGTACTTGATTCTTGACTCGAATAAGATAACCTTTACTAATTTCAGGTGCAGGTTTGCTCATGCACCTATTGAACTGAAATAAGAATGAAAAACATGCTATTTTTATAGTAAATTTTAATATCTTCTTATGCATATCCCATGAATTTTCCTTTTGTTCTATTGGCGTTAACCCATTTGGAATATGTGGGAAAGCTGTTGAATGTTTGTATACATCCCAAGTAAATAGACTTGTAGAATTTTCCTACTGTCATGGTCCAAGAAATGTTTGAATGGACTGTGCGGCCTTGTTGGTCCGTGACACTTTCCACCAAGGCATTTGTGACAAGTACTTTGGTTTGATAGATATGTTGTTTGGGTACTGTCTTTTTCTTTTTTTATTTCCCAACAGTACCACTAGTTTGTGAAGTTTTGTTAGTTTTTTATTTCTATGAAACATTTCCATTAAATATTTCAGGGAATTGCACTTACTGTGGTCTCTATTGGTGTTGCCGTTGCCACGGTAACTGATTTGCAATTTAGCCTTTTCGGTGCTTGTGTGGCATTTGCGTGGATAGTACCCAGTGCAGTTAACAAGATTCTCTGGTCCAATATGCAACAACAGGAGAATTGGACAGCCTTGGCGTATGTTGCAGGCTTGATTAAATACTTGACTCTTCTAGATATTATTCCATTATTATAATATTTCATATTGGTACTGTACTTTAATTTTTCATATTACCTGAAATCTTGATTCAGGTTAATGTGGAAGACAACACCGATCACTTTGCTTTTTCTGGGTTCTTTAATTCCATGCTTAGATCCTCCTGGCGTCCTCTCCTTCAACTGGAACCTCAGTAACACATCGGCTATTCTTATGTCTGCTTTTCTTGGCTTCTTGCTTCAGTGGTCAGGTGCTTTGGCTCTTGGGTAAGTGATGTTTGTTCACTCTTGTAAACTATACCAAGCAATGTCCTCTCTCTCTTTTGTTTGTTGGTGTTGGAAATGTAAGAGTTTCAGTCCTGCCTTATTGCACGTGCTTAGGTTTCATCTGCCTTCTCTTCATGGGTTGGGTAATTCCTGGTGAATAATTGGGTGGAAGTAAAGGTATTTTGGGATTTAGGTGTTGTGGCATTGAAGCCACAGCTACTGTGCTATGGGATTGCAAGATGTTAAATATTAGTGAAACTGTGAGTAGTTCCAAAAAAAGTTGACATTTACCAGACACTTTTTAGCTATATTTTCAATGTTAATAGAAGCCAACAGTACCAACATACTCTAAGACTGTTCTTGGGGTACAATGACTTTTAGAGAGAAATATGCAACTTGCTGCACAATTTCTGATATTTTGCTTTGAAGCCAAGAAATCTAGTCAAAATCAAAATTTCTGGAGCACAACATATATTTACTTGAACTCTTGAACGAGTGCCAGTAGTGAATTCCTTGTTGTCTCACATTACAAAGGTTCTGTGTTGGGATGGAAAAGACAAAGAACTGATGGCTTTATTTTCTCTTAAACACTGTATCCACTGTATTTTTTAAAATATGAACTTTTGAGCTCTCACTGGATGGGAAGTTGGCGCACCTGTTAAATTGACAGACTTATTTGCTTTTAGTTTTTATCAAATTACTTGAATCTATACTTATCATTTTTGTCCCAGGCATCTTCCGGTTCAAATTTTTAAACTTTGGTTGCTAATATTTAATTTAGATAAACATGGTACCTCGTGTTTGTCATTCCATTTGTTTGTGGTGCAACTTAATGATGTATAGCTAAAGCTTTGTATTGACCTATACATGCATCCTATTCTGTGATGTTATTTTGACTATATTTATTTAGAACATAGTTTTCTACTGTATCCTCATACTTCATGACGAATAGAGATCCTTGGTTTAATTTTCAATGATATGATGTGAGAAGACAATGTGATGGAGAAAAAATTGAAATTGCTTGGAAGATTCAGATAATACTACTTATCTTTTGTGTAGTACATTTCCCCTTTGCATAGGTATAGTACTTAAAGAATTGGTGTAAAATTATCTCAATAAATCACATTTTCAACACCGATCTTCCAAATTTATCCTTCTAAAAGGTGGGTCTAAATACGTAGAACCGAGTGTTAAGGTAACATTTGCATTATAAATAATCAAATGCTTGGCCATTTGTTATAGACACTTATTTTGTGACATCCAATATTTGCAAAAGTGTCATTAGAGAATGGAGTGAACATGTTGCTACATTTAATCTGTGAGGAAAGAAAATGCAAACAAGGACCAGAGTTTTAAAAGTGTATGCCCTCAAAATATCGCAAGTGCAAGAGTTCCTTTAGAAATTTTCTAATTTTTTTCTTTTAACATATGCTAAGTTTAATTTATTTTATTAGTTCGCCCTTTTTGCTGATGAGTATTTCCTGGCAAAAGAAGCATATGAAGAGTTGGATTTTAGAGGTTTTCTCAATCTATTGAAAAGTAAATGAGAGGTCTTTTAACATGACCAGCTCAGAGACAGAATGTTAAGCTTTCTTAAGGGATCTAGCAGTGGAGTTTTGTTCCTCCCATTGCTGTAGAGATTATATGTTTTTAGTGGAATAAACACTGATTCTGATGCCCATTGCTTTCAAGTGTCACATATCTCATCCATTGGTTTAATCTTAGCTTCTGAATACCAGAGAGCATCTGTGGCATTAGGGAATATGAATAAATTCTCTCTTATTCCTAGGTTAGGAAAAACGTACAATATGGCCAAGTGCAATGATTGACTAGTGTGTTGGCATGATACTTCGAAAGATTTATATATAATGTTCATTATTTATTGAAGCTGATGCAGTGCAGACTTTAGAAAACCAGATACTAAAACCTCTTATGCAAAGAAGTTGCTGAAATCTGAGTTGAAAAAAGGGGGATAGGAAAGAGGAATATCATTCTTATATTACTAGCTGGAGAACAAGAAACTTGTTTTGGAGCAGGCATCACAAGTAAAGAAAGCGTAAAAGATGAGAATGCTAATGATTTCTACAAATATGGACGAGGGAGTGAGCATAAGCAGCAATTTTTGGAACAGTGAAACAGATTGAAGAGAAGGGGTTGCCGAAATTAGAAGCATCATGTTATAATTACTTCATAATTCATATTCTCCTGATAATACTCTGCAAAAGGGTCATGTGGAAATATTCAAGTCGGCAGCTTTCTGTCTGTCTGTCTCCCTTTTTATTGGGTGCTTTTCTTCAATCTTCTTCACAAAATTGCATATGTTGCTTTAAGCTTCTTGGACTTTGACCATGCATCTTTGGAGTGCGAACTGGGATTCTGCAGTGTGGAACCGGGGCAACTGAACCTCGACAAGATTATACCTGGAACTCCCTGTCTTCATTTGCTTGCTTAAATTACTTTTGAGGTGATAAAAATAATTAGTACAGAGATTGCGATAAATCTATTCATCGTTGGCTCGATCACATTGTGGTCAGCTTTCTTTTTCTCCTCCATTACTTTTTAACTTTCTGCTGTCCAAAAAATCTCTGGTCATTGCCTTCTTTTGGATTAACAGAATGCTAGATGTACCAAGAGTCCCAGCAACACAGAGATTGTCTAGCAAAGATACGAACATGATTTCTTTCGAAATATGACATTTGCTTCGTGGTACTAATGGCTTCGACTTAAATTATTTTTACATGCTTTGAGATTTAGTTTACAGTAGTTCAAAAACCACTGTCATCTTAGATCTTTGATATTGGTTGCCGAATTCTTCAAAAGCATAGCTGGAAATGATGGAGTCGGCAGCTTCCATTTTCTTCTTGCTCTTTGGTTGGACTCCTCTTCATTTTGTCATATTGCTGGAAACATTATAGCCTGCAGCTTTTTATAGAAATGGTTGAATTGTCCTACATTGATCTGATCACTCACCATGGATTCCGTAAATAGTATGTTGTGCCATTCTACTTTTGCACACCAGCAATTTAGTACATCAAACATATATTTTGGTTTCTTAAGGGTATTGACAATATATGCAGTAATGTTTATTTATATACAATTTGCAATTTGTAATTGCCTCTTGAGTCTGTTTTACACTGTTATAGTTTTTATGTGGCATTGTGTATCACATGCAGTTTTAAGTTAGTTTTCAAATTTGATAATGCTAATGCATTTGTTATGCTGTTGATTCTGGTTATCTTTCGTTTTCCAGGGCTACATCAGCCATATCCCACGTTGTTCTTGGACAATTTAAAACCTGTGTTATACTTCTGGGAAATTACTACATCTTTGGGTCAAACCCAGGCACGACCAGTATTGGTGGAGCATTTGTAGCTATAGTGGGTATGTCTTTTTACACATACCTTAATGTTTACAATCCAAAGCAACAAGCAGGGAAACCATCTCTGCGAAATGGTTCCTCTTTACAAAAATCGAAATTGAGCAAAGAAAGTGAGGAAAATCATGATGGGTATGGTACTGAATCTGTTTAGAAATATTAGATATCATGCTATTATTAGAAATTTCTGTATTAACTCCAGGTTTTGGCCCACAGTTCTCTAGGATATTACGAGATCCATTCATTCATTATTTATAAATCACTTCTGGGACACTTTGCTTACATTGAATCCGAGTTAGTTCTAGTTTATATGGCTAACCTTGATTTGAGGATTTCCTTGTAGATTCGTAGAGTGGATTAGTAATCTCTACTCTAGGGCTATCATTGTACATACAACTGAACTTGAAAGATTATTTGCAAAATTGTAACAATATCATACTTCTCAATAATTTTCCTTTTCTATTTTCTCTTTTTTATTTTGTTTCATTTTTACCAAACTCATTTATTTGGTTCTTTTATTATTGTCTTCTACTAAATCTACATATCTTTTGGTAATAAATTTAGATTCTGATCTTCCATAACACAATGCAACATCTGAGGTTCTTTTTGATGTACTTTAGGATCATCTTTACTGTGTTCCGAAAAATGCTCTTAATCAGTGTACCTGCTTTACACAGTAATTCATTACGACTTTGTTGGTGAAGTAGGAAAGATGGTATTGTTAACATGCATAAGATTCACACCAAAGAGAACTTGGCAAATGTGATAGACAAAGTCTATCAATAAAAGAATTCATTTTCTTCTTTTCGGTTGGCAAGAGTGGAGAAACAAAGACTTGGCTAAAGATTTGTAGTGAAATTAAGATAAAATAGAAGAAAAAAGATGAAGAAAGCTGAATTGCTGGAGATAAAATGTACATAAGGGGGTAAGGACAATTTTAACAGTAGGGGAAAGTAGGTCCTTAACTCAAAACCCTAAGGGTCAAGGACATTTTCCTAATTGCAAAAGTTTTACTAGACAAAAGAATTACAACCTTAGCAAGTATGCATATTATATTCGAGATAACTTAGAATTGACTATTACTTGAAATGAGATTATTTATTCATAAAATTTAGAAATTGAAATCAATTAAAGTATGCATTAATTGTCACACCTTAGGCAAATTTTACATCGGCAAAGTACGGAAGTGATACTTGAGTATATAAGATAGTAAGCTCCAACCCCCAATAAACGCGTTTTGGGTTGAAAAGTTCGAAAACAAAATCGTGATGAACTGTGTGCTTAAAACGGATAATATCTGTTGTGGGCTGGACGGTTACATTAATTCTTATGATTTACAGTCTGGTACGATTTGTTACCCAGTTAGTCTAAGGCTGGCCTGAGTTCTTAGACATTTAACTGCAATTGTAATACATTATAATGTTAAATAAAATATTGGATGTGATTTAAATTGAAGGTATTATAAGTTTTTAATTCACAACTCTTATGAAATAAAAAATCATGAGTGATTTAGTGATAACATGATTGATTAATATATTCATAAAAAAATATTCTAAAAGTTTTCTTTGGCTCTAGTTGCTAATTTAGTATTATAATATGTTAGAAGAATTGAATTTGAGTAGTAGATAAATAGAGCTAGTTGTGAACTGTCTGCTAGGATTCTGAGCTCTTGCTTCACTTTGAAACTATACGGTAGCGGTAGTGTTGGACACTGATGATAATCGAATCTGTTGACTCTTCGTATAAATTAATTTCGGGGCAGAAATCGGAATATTAGATATGATATAAGCAACCTTGGAAAATGAAACTCATGAACAAAAAAATAAATTAAGAACAGAATTACACCCAGAGATAAAAGAGTGATGTCTCGACGAGGACGAGTATTTTGCTGTCATTTGATGCATGGTGAGGGTGTCGGCATTTAAGTGTACAGAAATTCTTGAATAATTTTAGTTTATTGAAGAGTTGTCTGAAGGAATACAGCGAACTGAGAAGACTTTCATGTGCCATGCAATGCAATGCAATATACTTCCAATCTACTTTAAAAACACAAACAAAAATTAATTAACGACACTCTTTTGCCTACCCACGTGACTCTATTACAATAATACAAAGTAATGAACTGGATTATACATGTCATTAATTATGGAATAATAACACTTGGGTCTTTGAGTTTTGATGTTTTTAAAGTAGGGACCTAGTTTGTTTTATTTTTATGAAATGGATCTCTAATCCCTATTTTAATGATGAAAGGTCCAATGAAGTTAGGGACATTTACCTGCACATAGGCTTTAGACATTTTTATTTCTTTGTCTAGCTCGTATCAATCGAAAAATGAAATAAACACAAAATCTACAATTGTGATTAGAGATGCAATACGAATGATGATGTTGATGATGAAGCTAGTCAATCAATGTCAGTTACATCAAAACAAAAAAAAAAAAGGTCAAATGTATAGGAATAATAAATCTATAGACAAAGTTCAAATAAAAGAAATCAATAAAATAATTTGCCTTTATCACTTATGTGTTGTAGGACTAATTCAAAGTAGTTTTGATCTCAATTTTTATTAGAAATTGTATGTTTAGAGTAAGAATTATTGACATTGAATGATTTATATATAGACAAAAGAGATTAAATTGAAGCTCTCGAATTTTTCATATTTTTTTAAGATTGTTGACATTGTTAGATTCCTTAAAAAATTGTATTCATGTTTACATCATTTGAAATTTGATTCAATAATGGATGATATATAATTTAACAAATTTAGAGTATTTCTATTGTTTTAATGGAAGTTAATTAAAGACTTGAGTGATATAAATATACTATTACATCTTTATTTATGAAAATATAAAAAATTTGGGAATGTGAACGTTATTGTCTCAATTGATTTCTGTCCCCTCCAATTAGTTTGTAAGCTCTAGTGGGACAAAGAAACACATGCACTGTTTAGTAATTTGACTTGATCCAATCCGAATGCTACCACGCATACTAATTCATTATGTATGATTAATTGGTTTTTTGTCATGTTTTCAATTGTTAATTATTGTTCATAGGCTAGGATTGGATGGATTTCAACTTGTTTTCATTTAGATCAGGAATCCAAAACAGATTTGAATTCTTTCGAAAACTGTTTTCTGCGAATAAATTTACATAAGGTAATTTTCAACGGCACATGTGCTAGTAAATTTTAAATATATATATATATATATATATATATATATACATGTATGTATGTATATATATATTTGCTGTGGGAAAGCAGTCCAATATTTCTAAATTTCTTCAACTAAAACTATTGTTTTCCTTTTCTTTTTATTACTGTAAATAAAACCTTTGTCTAAGAATTTTTAAAAAATAAAATATAATTAGGTCAAAGTTGTTAATATTTAATAAATTATTGTTGGAAACAACAATTTGAAGTAGAAGAAAGACAAGTGAATGCTTGAAACTTGAAACTAGACTGTTGACCTTTATAAACTTCAATTTCAACATTTATTTCGTTCATTTTAATTAATATATATATATATATATATATATATATATATATATATATATATATATAAAACATGCATCTTCGGTCTTAACATTGGTGTAACTTTTAAAATATGAATTTGAGCAAGTCTATCCAATAATTTGTGTAAAATAGTATTATTTTTGTATTAATTTACATAAATATACTTAAAATTCATATTTTAAAAATATGAACTTCCATAAAGATAGAAAGTCTATATATAATGGTGTTCTAATTTTACTTTTGCATATCAGTTTAAATTTTATTAAAATTCAAACGTTAATATTAGAGAATAATTTTAATTTTATAAATATTTATTTGCCTAATTTTATTTAACTTTATAGGATTATATAGATTCCATTTGTTTACCATAATAAAATCAATATGAATTTATTAAAGAACAAGATATTTAATTTCTTAAATTAATAGAAGTTTTTGGAACATAGTAACATGGGCAACTGAAAAAAAAATTGAAAGCTCTGAAACATGAATGTGAAAGGAAACCTGCATTGCAATTCTACCATATAAAAACGAACATAAATTATTTATTTGTCTATTAATATATTAACCATATATAGATGGTACATACAAAAAGGCAAGTTTTGTCTTTGAATTTAATTAGTATCTTCACCAAATTTTCCTTTGCAGATTTGCCTTTTATTATTATTATTATCATGTCACATGCTTTCAAGCATCTAAACAAGTTAATTAATTAATTATATATTTGCAAATTAATTAATAAAGGTTCTATGAATTCATGTAATTTAGCAAGAGATTGTTTGGAATGATAATTAGATTTTTTAACAATGTTAAATAGAGATATATTTTTAAAAGTTGTTTAAGTATTTGTCATAAATTATGATTTAATCTTAATAATTAAAAAATATTTAAATTTAATAATTTATAAATAGTATAAAAAATTGTGTAAAAATAAATAACTGGTTAATTTAAAATATAACTGAAAAGTTATATTTTAATTTGAATAATTTTAAATTTTTTTTAATAATCAATAAATTGAATAAATTAAAATAAATTTAAAATTAAATTAAATTTTAGAGATTAAAAGATTTAATAGTAAAATTTATCGATTTGAGAGATATTGGAGAATTCACATAGAATAGATCTAAAATCAAAGTTTGTCAATCAATGGATTAGAATAGATTGATCACAATTAATTGAGATATTTTATGTCGAACTTTTGGAAGTTGACTTCATGTATTCCTTCAAGAAATTATTAAATGATTTATTGTTGATTATTATTATTAGTAAAAGATTGTAACTTGATAATCAATTTTGTATAGAACCCCTCGTTTACTTCTCAAAATACTTGTCAAATTGTGTTAAAATATTATTGAAGCACTTGTCAATTGGCCATTATTAATTTGCTTTTCAACCCCAAATATTGTGAAGGAAATAGTTTTATATTTCTTGAAAACAACCTCAAACCAGACCCTAAATAATTATTTAATTGTTTAATTTCCATTAAAAGCTAAAAAACAATAGAAGCAAATTCAACTCATTTGTCTTATATTTCATCAACTCTCTAAAGCTGTAAAGGCAAACACATACAATAAAAAGCTGCTTTCCAATGTAAATTAATATTAGTACATAATTAACTTACAAATAAAAGAACAAATTAATTAATTAATGGTACTTTAATGAGGATTTTAATTAAAACTCTTTTTTTGAGTCAAAGATAAGCAAAGACCTACGTACATAGATATCAGTGTAATAAATTAATAATAAAATGGCAAAATACAAATGTATCTAGCCTTTCACTCACAATTTAATTAATCTTTAAATAATAATCTAATCCTAATAATTACCTAACTAAACGGTGAAATCAATTAATAACTAAATGATTGAATTTAAAGGTACTTTGATACCCAATGATCACATGCAGAAGAAGAAGATGATGATACAATTTCCAGGGTAAGCACTGAATCCAATGGCTTTTTTCTTTTAGTTCCTGAGAAATTAATTTTATTTCTCCTTCCACCTAAGCCTGAGTTGGATTTACAGTAGTAGTGTATAATCTTCTCTTTTCTTTTGCTTCTTGAAGAAATTAAAGCCCCAGAAGAATATAGTAGAGTATTGTAATGGGCAAAGCAATCAGCATTCCAAATATAACCCTGCCAAAAATTGAAATTGCTCTTAGTTTTCTTGATATATTCAATCATATATTTTTATCAAATATAGGTTGGAAAATTAATGAAGAGATTAATTAACTTACGCAGTGCTAAGTATGTCTGGATGGACATTGTATTCCTTGGCAAAGACGAATGGAACAATACCTTGGGGAAGTGCTGCCTGGCAACAGAATCAAATCAAGAGAATTGTTTTAGTTTTTCAAATCTGGCAATAAATTATGAGTCACAACAGATTATAGATATGGTGGTGTACCTGAACAATTGCAATATGAAGAAGACCACCTCGAAGACCAATAGCAATGGAAGTTGCAGCAATCACAGCAGGGCCGGTCAAAAATCTTACAGCCATTGCAAATGTTGCCACTGATTTTCCACAAGCTATGATCTTTGGTTGTAGTGCCATGAATAAACCTATATTAAGTAATTAATTATTTTTAAAATGTGTGTGTGTAAACTAATACTCATTTCAACATATAATTTAATGAAATTAATGAGTGAAAAAATAAATGAATAAATACCTAGACTGAACATGGCCATTCCCAGGCCTGCGTCAGATAATATTGATATCGATCCTTGCACAATGGAAGGCATTTTGATGTGCCACCTGGAAATGAAGATCAAATGAAAATATTTATGATTATGATAAGATTTGATTATCCATTAATGCAGGATCAAAAGGCAATAATATTGTTTGGATTTCCTGAGGCAGACCTGAATGAAATGAGAGACCAAATGAGGCCTAGAAGACTTGAGTAAGTGTTAGGGTTTCTGATGAGTTTCCTCCAAACCATAATAAGAATGAGTCTAGTCATCACACTTGCTGGAGGCATCTGGTGTTTCTTTCCTGCTTCTCCTTCCTCAATCTCCATCTTCTTCTGACAAGTACTGAAGGGAGAAGCACTTGTGGGAAACTTTCCTTCCTCTATTTCAAGATCTCTTTCTCCATTGACTTTCCTTGCTGGACTCATGTTTTCAATTAGCTCTTGCATGGCTGTGTCGACAAAAAATGCATCATAAACAGATCGGTATATAATTTACATGCAGTTAAAATCATTAAGAAACAAATATGGAAAATGGGTTACCTTTAGAAGCTGCAGTACTGCTTTCATGCGGAAGACCAGCTTTCGAAGATTCCATGGCTGCAAAGTCTGTGGAAGCAGCTCTGTTAACAGCATGTCTCAAGTTGCCTTCAGAAACTGGAGATGCACTAGAGCTCCAAACAAACATGTGAAGCTCTTTATTCGTCATAGCTCCACTACCACCACTTTCCTTCTTTCTTGCGCCAGCGCTCGTACCTCCTGAGAACATGGGATTCGGAGGCGGATAAGAAGAAACCACACCGCCGTTAAACAACTCACCGCTCATGCTCCTTCCTCCTCTTTTCTTCCCAATCTTAAACATCTCCTCGTCGAAATTTGAAGTCCTTGGGGTCGGTCCTTTTGAAGACTGCAATGAATAAACGTCTCCGATACCACCCTGGAAACTATTTGTGTATCCATGCTTTGGACTTGGAGCTTTACTAGCAAACATGGCATAAAAATCATTTTGGTTGAAGCTTGATGCTCTTGGCGTTGGTTCTCGAGAAGATTGTACAGAATATATCTCCACACCAGTCAGATTTGAAGCTCGTGGTGTCATATTTAACGAGTTCAGTCCATGGGATTTATTGAAAGAAGAAACCATGGAAGATGTGCCAGATCTTCTCACAACAACATGGAGTTTACCATCGTCGCCAATCTCAGCATCTGCCTGCAACGGCTCACGACCGTTGAGCGAAACAACATCAGAATCAACCCGGAAGGAAGTAATAGAGCCAGCAGTCTCAGGAAATTGCTCGGTGATGAGTAGCTTGGCTCCTCTATACTCAAACATGAAAAGCATAAGTGTATACCAAATTACACTCTGCAAAACAACAATTTGCACCATCAAACTCCCCGAAAAATCTCCGTACATAGCTTTCAGAAGTGGGATTCCCATAACAAGAGTGTTGGGGAGAGTAGAAAGAGAGAAGAGAGTGATCATCCACTCGAGATTGCCATGCTTTGTGAAAGCTTGCCAGAGGAAAAGAGCGAACAGAATGACCACTTTCTGGAGACAATCCGCAGCGATGAAATGATAGTTCATAGCATAAGGATCATTGGAAGAAATGAAATGGAAAGAAAGTAATGGAACAGCAAACACAGCAACAAATCGATTAATGCCGGAGCATTGGTCCGGTGTGAAGATTTTCCACCACCGGACAGAGCCGTAGGCTAATATCATAGCAACATATAAAGGAACAATCGCGGCAAGAACATCGTATATATCTTTACCAGTAATCATGGCGAAGGAAGAAACAAAGCAATCGAGAAATTATATATTTAAACAGAGATAGAGAGGAAGAAATAACTTTAGGGAACTTCTGGTTAATTTATTGAACTGGAAATGAATGAAACACGCATGACCGAGGGAGGAAGAAGAAAAGATATGACTGTTCGTTTCTCTTCTTCTTGTTCTAATGAAGATGAGACCAGAGAGAAAGACTGGACTGGTTGGTTCTTTGTCTTCATTTATAGATAAAAAAAATTCAGAGCTATGGATTCCGATGAAGGGTGATTGTAAAAAAAAGAAAAATGAACGTTGCAGATTAGTTTCAGCAAAAGGAATCAATAAAAATATAATTTTGGATATTTTGTAGACAGATTCCGGTTAGATTAATACGCGTTATAGTTCGCCAAAGTACTCGTTCAGCAAATAAAAAGAATATGATTGAGGATATTATGATAAGATAATTACGTGTAAAATAAATAAAAAAATGTTGGAAAAGAAAGCTTGAGGTTCGGCAGAGTACTCGTTGAGTGCACATGAGTTAGGCAAAATTGAGTGATCTGCGGTAGCAGTAAAGATCTGATGTACTTAATTTTATTTAATAATGCAGGCTTGCCGGGACTTGAGCCCAGTCTCTGCCACTAATAGCTGTTCTGTTCTGTTCTGTTCTGTTCTGTTCTATGTTGCATTGCCCTAAAGCAGATGGTTAGGATGGTAACGGTGTTCAATTCTTCTCCGAGTTCATTAAATTAATGTTTCATTCTACTAAATTTTTTATTTCATTTCAATAGATTATACATAGAGGTGATGGGCGCGGCCCACAAAAATTGAACCCATGTCGGCTCATGTGTATTGGATCGGCCAGTTATTTTTCCAAAAAGCCCGTTTGGCACTGTGTATAAAGCCCGACCTGTGATTGGACCAGCTCAATGACTACTAATTTTTTTAATTATGTAATATTTAATAAATGAGTTCTTTTATGTTATACGGGCCAAGCACAGCCCGTTAGAGGCTTAGCCCTTTATGATATGGTGTCATGCCTTGTCAAGTTGTAAAAAGTAACCTGATTGTGACTCCAGCACGGCCCAGTCTAATTACCACCTCTGATTATACGTGTAAATTTAATTAGGGGAATATTCACATACCTCCCCTGAGGTTTGGTGAAATAACACATAGAGGGAAGGTATGACGTAATTCACACATACCTCCCCTCTCATTTTACAAAAATTTGTTTTTTCTTCTCTTAACATCCAATTTTTGTTAAAAAGTCAATTTTACCCTCAACCTATGTCATAATTAGAAGATGTAAATGTGAATATTATGTCTATAAAAATATTAAAAAATGGAGCAAAAGAAAATGTTACTGTGTGTGAGAAGGTTTATGCCAATTTGTAAATTTTTTATTTATTTTTATATCTTTCCTTTGAAGCTGCTGTGTGTGTGCATGATTAAGGTCAATTATAATTTTTTTTTTGTTATCATATTGACATTATGTTATTTTTGTAGGATGAGGAGAATATACAAAATTATGATGACTGGTGTTTTTAGTATTAGTTGATTTGTTGTAGGGTAATTATAAAAATTAGGATTAGTGGCTGTGTTTTGGGAGCTAAAATGGCATTATTGCGAAAATTTTAAGAGAAATGTTGGTTTTGTACAGAACATCATTTGTATATGTATAAGGTAACTTATGTGTATATATAATAAAATGGAAGGAAAAAGTAGCTTTACAATTGCATTTTCTTTTGCTCCATTTTTTAACATTTTTATAGACATGATATTCACATTTATAGCTTCTAATTATGACATAAATTGAGGGTAAAATTGACTTTTTAACAAAAATTGGATGTTAAGAGAAGAAAAAGTAAATTTTTGTTAAATGAGAGGGGAGGTATGTGTGAATTACGTCATACCTTCCCTCTATGTGTTATTTCACCAAACCTTAAGGGAGGTATGTGAAAATTCCCCAATTTAATTATTCCAACAAATTTTACCGTGTTATACTAGTTATCCCTACTTTCTATATAAAAAAAAGTACAAGTAATTTGAGAAGAAAATTTTTCAAAAATTTCTTAAGCCGGGTATCTCAAGAAAACTTGACAATTTCTTGGGCCTGTGCGTGTGTAATGAAACATCCATGTCCATTCATAAACCTTTATTCTTTATTTCATGATTAAAGTTAAACTATTGAAGTATTTTTTTAAAAACAGACTCGAAAAAAAGATAATTTAATATGTTTAAAATTAAAGTATTTTAATGTTATCCGTTTAAAAATGGTCTCTACTTGATACCAGTAATTTTCTCACACTTTAACTATTATAATTTTAAAATTAAGTAAAATTATAACAATGTTAAACATGTTTTTTTTTTTTTGAAAAGTATACTAAAGAGATCTTAAAAGTTGAGATATTAAAAAAACTAAAGTTATATATAAATATCTTTCTGTTTAAAATAATCTAAATAGCCACTAAATCTGTAATTGAAATGTGTTTGAGTCTTACTTTAAGGTAGAACTCCCTTTCACTCTAATATAAGATTTTTTATTTTTTGTGTAAATAAATATTTCTTGAATTTTAGAAAAAAGATCCAGATAAACTTGGGTTTGGAGATTATAAGTAACTGGTTCTTAGGTATAAAAAAAAAGATACTATAATCCATACTCGAGCCGGCCTTCTATTGCAGTGAATCCCACAGGATTAGGATTCGAAGTCACATTGGAGTAATTATCTGGAACAAAGAAGGGAAGGTGATGGCTGCTGCAGTATCTAAAAGACTTTACTTTTGTGATATCTATATCACAAAAGTAATGTGGTGAACTTAATTCGGAATCATATTACTACAAGAAAAGAGATTTGAGTATGTTATTTCGGGCATAAGGAATTTGACTCAAGGGCAAGATCAGATTGTTTTTTCCCATATTCATAGGCAAGCTCATGTTGTAGCCCATCATTTGGCAAGGTTGGCTTTTATTTATCCTGACCAAATTTTTTGGAAGGAAACAGCTCCTGAGGAGTTGTCAGATTTCTTGTAATAGTTATTTCGAGTTTTAAAAAAAAAGATTCGAAGTTACATTTTATGCCCATTAATGAATTTTTTTACAATTATATTGAGATCAGAGTTTATAATTCATTAGTCATCAGGACTGAATCTTAATGGTCGAACGTACTTCCCTAAACAAAATGTGTTTGATTCTTACTAGTATAACTGATAAAAATAATAATTCACTTATTATGAAGTCTTTTTCGAGAATATCTGAATAGTTTCTTGAATATTGAGTGTATTACAACTGTAAGATATCTTTTCAGTTAAATTTTAATAGATTCTTAATTATAAATACTTAATTTAAATAAAAATTGATTTGTAATATGTAATATTTAAATAAAAAAGAGTTTCTAATTCATTTTTATGTTTTCACAGGAAAAAAAAACTTTAATAACCCCTTTTGAAATGATAGGATAAAGTGTATAATATTATAAAATAAACAATTAATACTATAAAGCCAAATTTTATTTTTTCTTTTATTTATTAGGTCTTACACAATTTCTTGTTTTGAAAAAGAATTTTAATGGACCATTTTTTTTTGTTAGGTTCACGAGTTTTCGCAAAATATTGACTATCTGCTTGTATTATTTGACATAAACACTACATAAAATTTATATTAGATATCTTAATAATATTACAATATACAATTTTTATACAATTTTTTTTCAGATTATATCACATATAATTGTTTTTCTTTCACTCTATCAAATTTTATTTGCTTTAAAATTTACATGAATGAGTTTGTATAAATGATCTAACAATATAGATATACACTCTAATATGAAATTGTTTTTTATTAAAATTGATTAAAAAAAACACTTCATACGAAGCTTTGAGCATGAAAAATTGGTGATTTTTGGGAAAAAAAAAATGGATCCATTTGAATAAATAAATCGTAATTGAATTGTGTAAATAAAAGTAATATTACTTCACATTTGAAGTATTATTCTATTTTGTTATTCAATTCAACTGATGTAGTATGCATATAAAATAAATTATTTTAAAAATCAGACCAAATTTCAAATTTCTTTAAATATAATTAATAATAAAAATTATATTTTTACCAAATGGGAGATTCTTTTTGCTCTCAATCAAGCAAAGAGATCAATCACATGTCCAATGTCATCTCATCCTCTCAATTATTTAGTTATTTGTGGTATTTAGTTTCATCTGATTAACTGTAGATCACATTGTAACACCACACCTTTAGGCTTAAGCTAAGATTATAGTTATAATAATAATAATAATAAAATAAATTATTGTTATTATTATAATTTAATTATCGGACCAGAAGACATGTGACCCCAGCAGCTTTTGCCACTAACTACGTACCTACCACTCATTACATTTAAATCTTAAGCAACCTATTTGGTTACCATTTCCTTTTTCTCTTTTTTTGTTTTACATTCAGTCCTATGATTCCCCACTCTAATAATAATTAAAAGTAAATTAATTAACTAATAACCGTAATAAAAGTAAAAAAATAAAAAAATTATTTGGAGAACATTAATTAAATAAAACTTTTGAAATTCCATTTTTTTATTTATTGAGGCAAAATTAATTTTGTATCTAAAATTATTTTCTCCAAAGTAATTAAATATAAGTACGTAGTATGCATTGGCAGTAACAAAAAGAATAAGCAATTAAATGTTTTAAAAAAATAAAATTAAAAAATTAATTTCAAATATATACTCAAAGCCTAAGTTTGATTTCCAGCAGACATGCCAACAGCTAGGTTCACCATGCCATTTGACTTCAAATACAATATATTATTATTAACTACAATGATGACTCTTACATATGAGTTTTTTGTTTTTTTTTTTGTATTAAAAAATATATTGTACATTGCAAAATAGTTGTATTACAAACATTTTTTAAAATTATAAAATAGATTGTTTGTATTTATTGTTATGGTATTTAGAAATATTTTTATATTTTATGATAATGTGAGATATATTAAAAGAAATTGAGCCTTAATCGGATTTAATTAGGCGATATCGAAAATCTATACTTAATTTAAATAAAATATAATTTAGAGTCCTCTAAAAGATTGTAATATCATTTTGAAAGGAAAATTAATTTTTTATTATAAATTTCGATAAGTAAAACCTTATCCTCTTATCTTAAAAACAATACCATGATGGAGTCCATTTACAGCTATTAGAACACTAACAATTACAAACATAATTTTGCTAAGGTAATAAGTGAGGAATTTACAAACATAATCTTACTATGGTAATAAGTTAGATACGGGGTAATAATTGTGCAAGACAAAAAAGAAACAACACATGGATTAGGAGAAGTTGACTAGAATGAATGAAGAAACAAACAAGGTGTGATGAAAAAGAGAGAAGAATTGGGAGAGACCACATCAGAAAAAGAACATTTTGTCAGTTAAAAGGCTGCTGCTTTTTTTGACGCTCACTTCCACGCCACCAATACAAAACAATACACACCCATTTTCATTTAAAATTTGTCATTTTATGTCTTCCCCACACACACTCCCTCGCTCTGCCAAGTCGTCTTTATTCGTTTCTCCATCTTCATCATTCCAATCTGTACCCATCACATCCACATTCTATTCTCTCTCTCTCTCCATAGCCTCTCAAACATTAATTCTTGTTCATAATTATCGCCAGATGGGTCTGGAGATTTCTGAAGAATTCAGGCCAATTACGCCTGTTAAAACCGTTTCAGGTTCTGCAAGAACTACTAGCAATGAAAAAGTGTTTGATCTTGAAGAAAAGGTAGTAGCAGCAGAAGTTCCTCTTTCTTGTTCCGAAGAAGATATAGATAATCTTGGTGAAGAATGTCGAACGCCTAGATCACCTGCAGCAGCTGATATATTGAAGCAGCCGTTGGTTTGCCCGCCGGCGCCGAAGAAATCAAGGCCACTGAAGAGAAAATTTCCTCCAGTTCCTTCACAAGGTTTCTTCCAGGTTCCTGACGATCTGGAGTCCATTTTCTTGCCGCTTTCCGAGCCATCTTCCAAGAAGATCCGAGCAAATTAAGTATAATTATGTTCCTTCACAGTTTATAACTACTCGTTATTTAATGTTTTCGGTTAATATATTGTTGTATATCGCAAATTATTTTGATTGAAATTATTTGTTACTATACATTCTTTCTTCATTTACTTAACCTCCAACTCCTCTACATTCATCAGAATTGCCGAACGTTAATTTCTGTATCCGAAGAACTGTTGCTGCTCCATGCGATGTCTAGTTCTCTGAATTTTTGTTTATTTCTTTTCCATAATTTTGAGTTGTTTGCTGAATAATTAATTATTCAAATTCCAATAATTTGTTTTCTAAATTTGATTTTTCATTTTCATGATACTGTGTTAATGACTCAGATTTTATATATTTAACCGAAATCCTAGTTCCAATTAGTCAACAGGTATACTTTTTTGCAATGGAAAACTTTGTGTTTGAATAAAGGTGTCCCAATTATTAATCCGAAATTTGGTTTTCCAATTGCAAGTTATCAATTTGTATTATTTAAAAGAATAATAATGTAATTAAGAAATAAATGCTAATTGGGGTTCCAATAGTTTGTCTTGCCATTTTTTGGGCCTTGAGGAGATGACTTCAAGTTCTTTGGGCTTTTTAAAGAATCTGACTTATCAACTATATGGGCATTAAATTCCATCTTCGAAATTTACTGTCTCAATTTTTAATTTAGACTTCTTTTTTAAAAGAATAATGAGTGAAAGCCACATTATTAATTCACTCACTCAGTAACTTATTAGATGCATATAAATTTATCATAATTATTATTGCGATTTTAAAAAGATGGGTCTATTTATATACTAAAATATACTTTAAAAACGTTTTTACTCCCAATTTTTTTAAAAAAATTAAAAATTAAGGTTTACACCCTTTTAAATACCTAGAAAATATTTGGTTAAACCATTTTATATTATATCTTAATTTTTTTCTATACACACATTAAGGATTTTAGCACACTCAAATAATTTTTATTTTTAAAATAAAATTTGAAGAATTTACTAAAATTAAAAAAAATAGTAAAAGAAAAATTCTCTCATATTTTTATGTGGTATATAGTTTTCTATAAGTGATTAAAATCTTTTCAATTTATGGTATTATAATTTTTTTCAATCCATAGATTCATAGATAATGAAATTTAGAAAGTCTATTATATTATTACTAGTTGTGTAGGAATTAGTGTTTTAAATACGTATAAAAAATTAATTGTCTTTAATAGTAAATTATAGGATAAATATTTATTTTTTATTAAAATATGAATGTTTAGAGTAAATTTTATAGTACAAATAAACCCAACTTTTAAAAAATTATGATAACTTTTCAATTAATAAGAGTATATCCGGTGAAAATTATATAATAAGAAGATAATAATAAGAACAATAATAATAATATTGTATCCATATTAATGTGATGAATAGTATTTGTTGATGAAAATATAAAACTAATAAAAATAAATACCGTGAATTATGTGACAACTATTATTACTCTCGCGTCATATTAGTTTATATTCAATAGTTTGTGTAAAAAGTTTATATATCTAGCATTTATAGAATTAGAACTATAAAATAAAAATTGTTTAAAATAATTATTAAGAATTACTAGAAGACAAAAGGAAAATTATAAATTTTTATGCATTATACATTGGTTTATGTAAATTTTTGTCTCACTTTTAAATAAACATTTTATTAATTAACTGAATTATTTGAGCCTGTAAGATTATTCATGGACTTCGTAGGTTATATGAAACAATTAAAAATGTGGACTTAGAGAATGCAAGTAGCAGAAAAACAAAAGCATTAATGAAGAGGAAAGGATGAATAATTGAATAAATATATATTTATATAGAATGAACAGCTGCATTTAAGAAAAGAATGAAAGCAGCTCTTACGGTATACTCATGACTGACATTTGGAACTTTGTGTTCGTCCCATAATTCAAATTGTAATGTCCGAAATTCCATCTGCTCGATTATTCCTATGCATTGTTACATGGCCTCGATCTGCCTTGTTTTCCTGAACTTTCTTTCTGGCTTTCCAATGATGAAAATAATTAAAAATAAAATGGTTGCTCTCATTGGTTAAAGCTTACCACAAAGTTCATTGTTCTTCACTTTCTGCCTGCCAATGGCTCGCCGTAGATTGGAAGGTTAGTTCCCTGGAGTGCTATTTTCTCATATATGTAGAGGATTGTTTTGTTTAGGTGGGATTTGAATTTGGGTTATTTCTGTCTGCTTATTTGGTCTGGTTTGAATGCTAAGATAGTTTTACCATTATATCGTGGTTGGTTGCTTTTCGTTTTCCAATGAAAGATTGTGTGTTGATTGAATGAGCAGTTTGGTAATTCAATACATGATGCAGTGACCCCTGCAGCACCCTCTATTGTGAAGATGCAGGCTTCAGGGTCATCGTCTGAGATGCGTTTTTCGGCCTTGTTTTTTTTCCTTGGAGCGATAACTGTGCTTGGAAT
Source organism: Melia azedarach (assembly GCA_028052125.1). Classification (NCBI taxonomy): domain Eukaryota; kingdom Viridiplantae; phylum Streptophyta; class Magnoliopsida; order Sapindales; family Meliaceae; genus Melia; species Melia azedarach. Next base: position 11,735,453 of record CM051403.1, read on the forward strand.
ATTGCTAATTCTTATGATAATCTATTGGAAATTTGACAAAGCAAAGGAGTTGATGAAATCTATGCTACGAAATAAGAGATTGGAAGGTAAGAAAATTTGATTAAAAATCAATAGCAATTGGAATATTGTGATTTAATTTTGTATTTTGTTGCAGCATCCAAGAACTTCTTAAATGGTAATCTTCGAACAATCAGCTATTTTGATTTCAACACCTTGAAGAAAGCGACTAAAAACTTTCATTCCGGCTATCTTCTTGGAAGAGGTGGATTCGGGCCTGTCTATCGGGTACTATTGCTGAGTCTGAAAAGCATGTTGTTCCATTGGATTTCTTTTTTGTTTATCTGTTAGTAATTAAGTGCACATGCGCACAAAGACAAAACACACACAAACAGATAAGCACATCTCATAATGCATAGGGAAGCAATGTTTGAGTCACCTATGCACATCTAAGAATTTGAACAGCCTTCCCTAGGAAGCTTGAGAATAAGGATTTCAATTGTATACTGTCTATCCACAGGGAAAATTAGCAGATGGGAGGTTGGTTGCTGTGAAAAAATTGTCTGCTGAAAAATCCCAACAAGGAGAATCAGAATTTCTTTCTGAAGTGAGGATGATCACAAGCATCCAACACAAGAACCTGGTTCGTCTCCTCGGATGTTGCTCAGATGGGTCTCAACGGGTGCTTGTGTATGAATACATGAAGAACAGAAGCTTGGATTTAATGATATATGGTCTCACTTCTTTCCCATTCCTTTTCCTTTCCCTTAGATACTATCTTGTGTCTATATATGAAAATAAGATGATAACATACAAACAATCTTCATCCAAAGGGAGTTCCATAAACTAAATGAACATCTGAGATCTATCTTTTGAAAATTCTTATGAATCGCTGCTTAATACTCCTGAAATAAAACAGAGGAACAAGAACTCAATTATAATTTCAACAAATTGATAATTTCTTCTGATGTAGGAAAAAATGACCAGTTCCTGAATTGGAACACTCGGTTTCAGATAATCCTTGGCATTGCTCGAGGACTGCAGTATCTACACGAAGATTCACATGTAAGGATTGTCCATAGAGATATCAAAGCAAGCAACATTCTTCTTGATGAAAAATTTCAACCAAAGATTGGAGATTTTGGGCTAGCTCGATTCTTCCCTGAAGACCAAGCTTATCTCAGTACTACCTTTGCTGGAACTCTGTAAGTCGTTCACCTTAAATAGTTAACACAAAAGTTATGCCAAATACATATCGTTTTAACTTTCTTATAATCTTTTTAGTGTTTTGTTGTGACGTTTACTGCAATTGCAATACACAGAGGTTATACCGCACCTGAATATGCTATTAGAGGAGAATTGTCTGAAAAGGCCGACATCTATAGTTTTGGAGTACTTGTTCTTGAAATAATTAGCTGCAGGAAAAACACAAATCTTACTCTATCGTCAGAAATGCAATATCTTCCTGAATATGTAAGCCTTATATATGTTCTTATCGAATTCCAATTTAGTTTCACTTTAAATTTCTCTGCATAGACTGATCACAGCCCCTCTCATTGTTTTTGATTCCTTAAACACTAGGCATGGAAGTTATACGAGAGATCAAGAGTGATCGAGCTAGTAGATCCAAGAATGCGAGAAGATGGGATTGTAGAGAATGATGTTTTGCAAGTAATCAATGTGGCATTTCTATGCCTTCAGCCTCACGCAAACCAGAGGCCTCCAATGTCAGAAATTGTTGCCATGCTAACATGTAAAGTTAAAACAGTCGGAACGCCAATGAGACCGGCATTTATGGATCGAAGGAATAAAAGGGATGAGAATCTTTCCTGGGATTCAATATCAGAGCCTTTCCCTTCACTTACGAGGAGCGACTCCTCTTCATTGCCTCCTCAGCCACCGCCAAACTGAACCTTTCCAAAGGACTAGCAACACAAATACACAGACGGGGTATCATAACTTTTCTTCAAATGTTTTTACTTGGAAATATACAAATTTTATAGATACATAGGTAGCATACTGCTTAGCAGATTACTTAGAAGGTTACGTAAACAATATTTTTATTGTTTGTTTCTTCTTATATAGACACGCATCAATTAAGAATGTATTTAAATTCCGATAGGAAGAATAAAACTAAAGCACGTGTTTGATACCTTTTAAAGATCTTTGTTAATTTAAACTTTTTTTTCCCTGTAATTGCTTCCAAAATCCATTTAAATTAATATCTTAATTGGAGTAATATTGGGGGATTATTAGAAAAGTATAGGCGGGGTGTATTTATCATAAACCTTAAAAAAGTTTCGGGCACAAACTAGGTATATTGGGCCCATAATCACATACCTACATTGTAAAACCCACTAAAATTATTGATAGTGGAATTAGGTTATATAAATGCATAAATACATTCTTAACAGGCTCATATTTAGTTAATAAATATATTCAATTTAAGAGAATTCCTAATTTATTAGACGAAGACATGAAGTGACTCATTAATTTTAATTTTAATTTATGAATTTTCTTCTAGTCAACGTCGGGACAACTGAACAATAATGTACCAAAATTTTCCAACTAAAATAATTGCCCAAAATAGACATTGTGCATATAGTAAGATGACCCATATAAATATATATACATTAAACCGCACCAAAATCATAGAAAATTAATTTTGAATAGCAAAACCAACCACCGTTATAAAGCAGCACCCAATAGAAAACATCTACAGTAATGTAATAATTTCAGAAAATTTAAAACTAGAGATCATTGATATCATTGATCAATTCCATTGATCAATGGAGGAAGACCAGTTAAAAGAGAAGAAGAATAGACAACAATAATGTTAGAATTTTAAACCCATCATTCAAACATGATTCAAACGGAAAGCCCGAGGTTCATCGTCATTTCTGTCAAAGTCGTCAGCATATCTTACCAGGTTGTCTAACCAAAAATCAACTTCTTCATCATTAATTTAATCAAAACAAAGCCATAACAGTAATAATAACAGTTAACAGACGACGTCCATTGCAAGCAAAGCAAAGCAAATGAAAACTCTTGTCTCCGGTCAAAACCCTCCATTAATATCTTACCAAGTTGCATGCCTTTCTTTTTCTATGGATGTCAGCTTTAAATCCACAGTCTTTAAGCACGTGTAAAGCAGCCATTGAAGAAGTGCTTCTCACTTCTCAAAAACTCCGCAGTGGACTATATATATAAAGAGGAGACGAGGGTAGACAGCTATGGAACAGAATGTTGTGTTCCTTTTTTTTTTTTTCACTCTTCCCTAAGTGTTATTTGGCTCTCTGCTGGTTTAATTCGTATTTGATTTGTTATCATAATGTATGGTGTAGTGCAGAATTGAAAGCATTTAATGACGTTTGGTGAAGAGTTCTGAGATGTTGATGTATCAAAAACCTTTACTGTAAATCCGAGGTACCATAGTTATTATCTTCAACCCCCTAAAAACTTTTCTTTTTTTTCTTGCTCTTAATACAAACATATATACATCCCAGCATCCCTATTCCTTTTGCCTCTCTTTCTCTCTCTCTCCGGTCCCTTTTCAAGCGTATAAATTCTTCTGGGGTTGTTGATAAATTTTGCCAAAAAACTTATACTGGTGCAATGAGATTATCTCTTCTTATACTTGTGATATTTCTGTTGATTTTTGCAAATTTTGGGTCTGATGCAGTGGCAAGAATCAATTTCTCCCCTCCCATGGACGATGCCATGAAGAGAAGCTCCAAAGAATCCATGGATTCCATCAACAGTTTCTTCCCAAGCTCCCAGAGAAAGAACAACAAGACTGTGGAGGAAAAGCGAGTTGTTCCAACAGGTCCGAATCCCTTACACAACAAGTAGAAAAGGTTGCTAGAACTTGAAGAGAAAAGATTTTAGATTGCATGCATGTAAAAGATTCAAATTATCCTATTTCAATATTGGTTTTTGCAGTTCACTTTCAGAAAAATGTAGAAATCAAATTAATTACTTCTCTCAAATCCTTTGCTTTATCATTAATTTTCCAAATTCTCTCTTAATTTCCTTTATTTTCTGTTTTTAGTTTGTTAATTGTTTTAGCAGAAGAAATTGTATCCATACATTATGTTGATCGGTGACTGATTTCATAATTGTGGGGTTGAGTACAATGTTTCTTGCCGAAAGCAACATATCAGTTTTCACATTCTTTGCCATTTCGTCTTAAAGCTTGTGGGCATATACGGTTGAAAATTTCAGCAACAGAAATAGCAAAAAAATAAATTAAAACGGAGGCAAAGTATGGGCCGGGTGTAAAGGAAGAAGTGGCTTTCGTTTTGATTTATTACATATATTGATCTGATGTATTTCCTGATTTGGAAAACTGCATTAAAATTTGGTGTCAGAAGAAACTTAAATGCTTTCTTTCGGAGCAAGAGAATTCAATTCGATATATGGCGCTTCTCTGCCCTGCCTGCATTCGATGGAAAAGTTGCTTTTCAATAGAACTACTTTAGCCTTTTCACCCTTAATTTCTTTTTCTTTTTCTAGAATATCATTTTGCTATATTTTACAAAATTAAAATAGCTAAAATCTATATATTTCAATTGATTTACCAGACTTAAGTAATTTTATCAAAAATGTTATGGTAGTTAAAAGTATACTTTTCTGAAATGTATTAAATTTATAACCAGGCTTTTCCTCAATCCCCACTTTGTTCCAATTGGGTAATTAGCTCAGGTCTCTTTCGGCAGAGGGCAAAAGTCAACAGAATATAAAGAGGTGAGCAGTACAGTAAAGGTGGAGCCTATTGAATTTCGTGTATAGTATGCAAGTTATTGAGAGCTGATAGAGAGAGAATTATTTGGTTATAATTGTATAATTTTGTGGTTGTGAATTTGCCATTTAGTTTCTGATTTTATGTTTAGTGTTTAGTCACAAGTCATGTTATTGGCACGTCATAGATTGGAAATCCAAGATTTGACCCGCCATAATAACGTTTCAAAAACTGCACCAATCACTTCCTAACAATTATTTTTTCAACTTTAATATTTATTTCTTGTAAATTAATTAGATAATACGAGTATAGCTAACGTTTTCACAAACTATACCATAAAAAAATTTATGATGAACGTTGCAAAAAAAAAAATTTATGCAAAAGAATTTTTTACTCTTTTTTATCAACAAGCATCTTCTTTTTAAGAAGACATTACTTGATCTATCAGTATATTGGATGTGTCTCTCACTCTTGAACTTACCTAAATCACTCTCTTCATATTTTCAAAATTTTTAAAATTCTCATAAAGGTTTAAAGGGTCTCGAAGAAGAATTATTTCAAGAACAAATTTAAGATTACATCAACAAAAATTTTCTTGAGCATCAAAATATGTCATGATAATTAAAATTTCATGTGATGATATTTTTTTTTGTCCTTTGTAAAAGTTAAATTTATTTGATATATTTTTTAATTATTATATTTTTTTATTTTTAGTCATAAATGTTTACGCAAAAGCCTTCTTTATAATTTGTGTATAAGAGTGTGTGTTTGTTTAAAATAAATAAGAAATGATTTGCCTTAAAAAATTATCCATAATTTCTCCCCTCATGCAAGCCTAAGAAAATTCCTTCTTTCTCTTTCTAAAATTTTTAACAAAATCATATACTATAAAATTTTATATTTGTTAAAAAAATAATTTTTCATTCTTAAGCTCAAATTTTTCGATTTTAATATTAATTACTGAGAATTTTGGAAGATTTTTTCTAATGTATATAAAAGTTTGTCATTTGTAAGTCAAAAAATAAAGAGTAGTCGTTGACAAAATAAAGATGGTCTTCCCTCCCTATTTGATACGTTTTAATTAAGTACAACAGGCATAAGTAATTGGTTATAATTGGCTACAGTGCATTCGTATGTAGAAGTTAGAACACAGATTTGATATTGATTTCTAATAAATTGCAATCAAGGATAACAAACATTGTTCATCTGAGTGATGATATTTATTTACAAACCAGAATATAGCTTTTTTCTAGCATACATTATCACACTTACAAAGCAAGCTACACTCATTTAGAAAACATCTATCACACACACAGAGTCACCTACACATCGAGGTTACATGTAGTCACAAAAAGAAAACTTATGTTTTCATACAACACTCATTGGCATAAATAAATATACACAAAGCAATATCGCATAACACTACTATTCTTCACGTATGCTTTATGCATGCATGCGTGCGCGCGCGAATTCTTCACAAAATTATGTATTATATATGTTCATCGATTGAAGTAAGTACGCGGCGAGAAGAGACGGCGGGGTGAGAACATTCCCATGTACCTCGGAGAAGTAAGGCCGTCGATTGTGCGATAATCGGAAATGATAAATCTTTCCCTTTCCTCACGGTTCTGTCCATTATTATTTCTCGTGCTTCCGTTGAATGTACCGTATTTCACCAACTTTCCGACCCATGATCTCTTCTTGGGAGTCCTGTGGTCTGCGTTCATCCTCTCACACAAGTACTCTTTGACAGAATTCAAGCTTTGTTCCACCACCTCCATCGGCGGTGAAACGAGAGGGTTTCCTTCCACGGAAAGCTTCTGAAGCTTCTTGAGGCAGCCAATGGAGTCGGGCAATGTTGTGATTTTGTTGTAACTGATGTCTAATTCGACGAGGGAAATGAGAAGGCCAACGGAGTACGGTAATGTTTCAAGGTACTGGAAGTTCTGGCTTACGTTGAGAACTTCCAGGTTGATTAGATTTTCCAAGTCTTCAGGGAGAGACCTGAGGCAATTAAGACGTGCATCCAATATGCGGAGAGATGTCAAGTGAGTAATGGATTGTGGGAGGAAAATCAATTTGTTGGAATTGATTGACAGCTTCTTCAGGCTGAGCAGCTCAAATCCAATGGTGTCTGGTACCGTCCTCAGCTTGTTGAAATTGGCATTCAATTCTTCTAAAGACCTGCAAATTCAACAGAATAAAGGTTAACAACAATACACCCGTCTACTAAAATCATACAATATGCATACAAATACATACATCTCATAACAGAAATGATTATAAATAAATACATACACATTGAATAGGACAGATTTTTGCCTTATTTATATAATGGACGCTTTGATGGGCCAAAGGACCAATTAAGCAACCTTTTTGTCTCTGCATGCGCATTACTGTTGAAGAAATATTTGTGAAAACATTATTAACTTTTGAATTCCAAAATTATGTCCCTACCATCCATTATATATACATTACATATATATATATATATATATGCTCCCAGACAATGCTCTCAATTACCACTATGACCGATGATTTGTTCAGTCAATTTACGACAGAGAAATATTAGTGGTTACTCAGACTATCACAGCTCTATTTGTTGCTTTCACCCTCTTTTTTATTTTCTTAACATCTAAGTTTTTTAATATTTTCCTTACCCTTGATGAATTCTGTGTAATGGGAACATGCTGATTCATAAAATTATAACTCAAAAGGAAATGAACAAACAAACCTGCAATTTTCAATAGTCTTGGGTAGGGATTCAAGAAGATTGCCAGAAACATTCAAAGTCTTAAGCTTGGAGAGACAGCCGATGGAATTAGGCAGGCATTTAAGCTGGTTTGAGTGCACATCTAACACCACCACATTCAGCAGCCTTGCTATCAAAGACTCCGGAATTATCTGTCAAGTTTTAAGTTTAAACCAAATGATTTTTGTATTAAATTTTGCTTAAACTAATATTTATGAAGGAGATGCCAAAAGAAAACAGAATATGCTCATAATATCTATTAACCCCTCAAAGAATTAATTAAGCAAAAGATCTATACATATAATGAAATCAATACCGAATGCGTCCTTGTCACACTCGTAAGATATTATTCATTACAAAATATAAAGAAGGAAAATAAAATATATATGCAAGAGAAAATTTTGATGTGTACATTTGCATGTGTTTATCACAAGACATAAAAAGTCAAAAACGACAGTAACATGAGTCATTTTTCAATCGACTACCAACGCCAACGGTATAACTATTTCAGGTGATATTTTTGATAATTTAAATAAAAATTATGTTTTATCATATTAAAAAAATAAACATTTATTTTTTAATTAACAATTAATATTCACTAATTATTCGCCCAAACTTCATTTCGTCAGCGCTCTTCAATTTTAAACATATTTGAGGAAGAGGCAAAATATTGGTTTAACCAACAAAAATCCGAGTTTATAAATATTTTATATTGTTATAAATAAAATTAATATAATTTACTCATTTATAACAAATAAATTCATAATTTTTATTAAAATAATAATAATATTAAATTTAATTTAATCATCACAGACAAAAGTATATAACTTAATATACGGCTAAAATATATATTATAGTCATGTCAAAAGAGGGTTAGGGATCTGTTTGATATAATCAACAAACTATGTCTTAAAAAAATAAAAATAAGAAATAGAGATCGCCTAAGACATTGGGATATGAAAACTTAGAAGAGTTTGACTTGACAAAATTTTAGCATCAGAAAAGTAAATAATACAATTTCAGGTTTTCTTCTATACAGAAAAACATCGAAGAGAACTTTTTGTCGGAACTTGGTTCTTGTCCACACTAATACAGTAACACAACAGCTGTTTGATGGATCCATTTATTTCTAAAGAATGGAGGGAATCCGAGGGAAAGAAGAACTCTCTCTCCTTCTTTGTTTATATGTAAGAAAAAGGAAATATGTATATATATCTCGTTCTCGATGGATTTATTTAGTAAAGGGTTAATTAAGAACCAAAAATTATAAGCAAGAAATCGATGAAAACACAGTGTTTATATGTTCGACTTCATCTGAAAATCTCTTGAACGCAGATAAAGCAGAGAGAGAGAGAGAGGTATTTGCCTACCAAGCATAAAGTCGATATTAATTAAGTAAACACTCATTTTTATTTGATGTGAACGATGGATGATGCATGAACTGAAAATTTACCGAAAAAGGAGAGTTTGTTAACAAAGCACATCGTATGATTATGGGGTAAATTAGAAAAGATCAAAACTGTGATGATCAGAAGCTGGGGTTGACATGAAATCAACTATATATAAATTAACAGAATTAAGCTTATAAGCTTAAGTATGTAAAATATTTATGTTATATATATGTATATATACCTGAAGATTGTTGTTGGAGAGGTCAAGCTTGCAAATAGTTCCCAAATTAATAGAAGGATTGGGGAGAGAATCCAAGGACATCCCACTCAAATCAACAATCTCAAGCCTTTCTTCATCCTCAACGGCCTTTCTCTTTTGCTCAGCAGCTGCTTTCCTCCTCATATCCATCCTCGTTTGAGGATGAAGCTGCTGCTGCTCATACATCATCTTTAATCGATCTCTCCCAACAAAGCAACACACAAAAAAGCCAGAGAGAAAAAGAAAGATAGGGAGTAATTGGTTGAATATTGAAAGGAAATGGTATGATTTAAGTAAAATATTAAGTTATAAAAAGAAAAGGTAAGGACTGTACGGATGAGAAGAAGTTATGAAAGAAAGTATTGGGTGACGTTTAATATTGGTGGTAGAAGAATGAATGAATGACAAGAAAGAAAGAAAGTACGAGGCCGTATACTGAGGGAAATTGCGTGGCCTTGTTGGCCACTTGATAAAGTCAACTTCTATCTTCTTCTTCTTCTTCTTCTTCTTCTCTTTCTGATGATGTATAGCCATTGCTTCCCGCGAATCTCGCTTTCTTTATGTCATTATGCTATGTTTGGACTAAATCTTACTTTCATAATTTATTCTATTCGGATTTCTTTACTCTTTTCTATGATGTACAATTCAACAATATCAAAGATTAGATCTCTTAATGACAATCTTAGGTGTCATTCATTAAATATATTCGTTCATTCAATTCGATACATTGATTCAGAAGATATATATCTATAGTAAATCTTTAAACCCATGATAACAATATTAGTGATAATTCGTATTGTTTAGTTATAATAAGAAATTAATCATTCACTAATATTAGCCACTGGTAAGTTGGTATAAAAGAAGTTCTAAGATTCAAACCTCATTCACATTATTTGAATTTTCGTTTACGTAATACATTGAATTAATTCAGTGTTACTAGACAACTGATGGGCAAATAAAATTACGGGTAAATTAATTAAGACATTAATTTGACCAATGTGTTCAATTTATTAAACTTTTAAAAATGTTGTTAATGACAATGTAAATATAAATTTTCAAAGTTTTGGGCAGTAAGCTTACATAAGTGGGTGTCCTTAAATTTCAACAAATGAGGCCATCAAGATAACGTATTCAACTTCACATTACACGAAATTCACGTACATCTGAGCTAGCTTAAGGCATAATTCTTGATACTATAATTTTTTTTATTAATATTTATAATAATTAAGATTAATATTAATAAATATAATTTTGAAGACGAAAGTCCATCAGCAGAAAATACAGATGCCACATCGTAGCTTTGCCCATAATTATTTTTAATGAATCCTGTGTAACGGAAGAGGCTAGCACACAGATATTTTTCTGAATTTGTTGGCAGTATTAGAGAGGCAGCAGGCTAACAGAACATGAGATTAATTGTTCTTATCCGAACGGTTTATTAATTTAATTGCTATAAAATTAACAGAAGAATACAAATTGGCTCCCAACTACTCACCCCGATCAGCTTAATTTCAAAGTTGAATGAGCAATTTGTTTTTAAATTAGTTTACACTAGATATGATAACAAGGCCAGCTTATAAAAATAAGGTCGTTACCGTTAACAGATATATAATAACATTAATTTGTATTATTAATTGTTTATTATTAATCAAGTAATAATAACATTTGCATCCCCAAGTTTTCAAATTGTTTTATGTGTAAAAAAAAAGAATACAGTTCTGTTTATTTGTAAATTGATCTCTAATTTGAATTGAAATGATAAAATTAATACACTTATAATATTGGCAATTATAGGATTAAAGTATGTAACTTAAAGACTAAAAGTGATTAATCATTTTCATAGGATTTAGAGACAATTCACTATCTAAAAGAAATCTCGTTACCTCATCAATTCTATTATTTTTAATAAAGAGAGATAAAATCTTTTTTTTTCCATCTTGTTATTTATATTTAATTTATTTTTTTATTTATCTATTTTGCATAAAGGCAGATATCCGACTACATAAAAATCTGTGATAGTTATGTGATTTTTATTATTATTTTTTAGTCCAAAACTTGGAGATAAAGATTTTAAATTGTAAGAGATTGATAATTGCATAGAATTGAATCAGTTAAAGAATTTAATTATGGTGATGGTAGATGTTGTGTAAATAGTATAGAAGAAATTTATTATAAAGGTAATTTTGTGCACCTGTTTTCTTTGTATCTCTTATTTTGATCATAAAGTTTTAATTAAGAATATACTAATGTAATCTTATTTGTTAAATTAATTGAAACTTTTATCTATTTTCAACGTATACATACATACATAAATACATATAATATATATATATATATATATATTTGTCATAAATGAACAAAGTGTATTCATGTTTATGATAACATAAAAATGTAAGGATCCAAATGTTATTACTCATTATTAATTCGGTATTGTCCAGCTAGTGGGGTAATATTATTTATAAAAGAATAATATTGTATTAATTATTTTTATGACAAAGTACAAGGAGCCGACTTGATGGGCGTGACACTCTGTACCCTTGTAATATATAAATATATATATATATATATATGTATATGTATATATATATATATACATACATACATATGTATATACAAATAAAATACAAAACTTGTACGGCATTTACTTCAGGCTTTGGTAAAGAGAAAATTTGTACAACTAGGGTTTGACTTTGAAGGTCTATATATTAATATGGGAATGGGAGAAGAATTAGTACAACACATGTTGAATAACTCGACATGTAACAACCACGCATTAAAAAATGAATTTGACGTGAATTTATTTATATATAATACCTCATTGCCTTTAAAATAAAATTATGATAATATTAAAAATTAAATTTTATATTTTTAAAGATACGATATAAATCTGGTACACATAAATTATTGGTGAAAATTTATCTTAACTTAAAAAAGTAGAATAAGAATAAATAAATATAGATATCAATTATATTAAATAGTCAAATATAAACGAAAGTAATTTAAAAAAATGTTGATCTCGTTGAATTAGTTAAATTATATTTATGAATGATAATAAAATAAATAGAAAAATATGAAAAATTAAGAATAATACAAGCATCAATTGCTATCATCACTAATAAGACTTCGTTTTTTTGTAGAAAAAGCAATTAAAACCCATCGAGTATTAAGAGCTCCAACTTGAGTCGTGTGTGGGGGGGTTTAATTACTCATCAAGTCCATTGACATTGGCCCAATAGATTTCAATGAAGCACCAACCGGGCCTATGTATAGCCAGCCCATTACAAATCCAGAAGAGATGTTATAACTTTCACTTCACTTCAGGATTTTTGTTTTGTTTTTTTAATAAAAATACTTCATAGGCTAGCTTTAGCAAGAGAATTTCTATCTATTCAACTTACACTAGCCGAATAAAAAGTTTATGTATTTGGTGGGGTGAGATTTAAATAAAAGAAAAATTATTTGTTAAGTGTTTTGTTTATTTGTCAATTTTTTTTTCAGAAATTAAATTGATTGAATATAATAAAATAGTAAAAATATTAAAGTTTATTATTTATTTAGAAAGAAAACTCATGAAGCCGAATATTAATATTATTATTAAAAATACAAACAACGTCCATGTCAAAGCAAGCATCAAGCAAAGCGGTCTGTCTGTCTTTTCAGTAAAACAACACAACAAAAGAAGGAATGAAAAACAAGAACAAAATCATTAGCAACAGGAGGCTCGTCAGAAGAAGTAACGGCCATGACGACGATCATCAAAACAACGATGACGATGACGATGAAGAATCCTAATATTATTGCCGTCAGAAATCACCAAATTTTCAGCTGTCTCCGGACACCAAGTTGCTCCTGGACTTCTTCTTCTTCTGATATCTTAGACTCAGCTCAAAGATTAGTACATGATTTTGACCCCAAAATCCCCATAGAGAAGGCAGTCACTCCACCCAGCTCATGGTACACTGATCCTTCTTTCCTTGCCCTTGAACTCGATCGTGTCTTCTATAGAGGCTGGCAGGCAGTTGGTTTGTTCTGAAACCCTCCATTTCATTCAACTACTGACTGCAATTCTATGGAATGAGAAACTTTGATTGCCTTATTGTCAGGTTATACTGAACAAATAAAAGACCCTCGAGATTTTTTCACTGGCAGGTACAATCAATCTATTTGTTTGTTACTCTGTCCGTATGCTGAGAAGTTCAAAATTCTGTTTTTGTTGTTGTGGGAATGTTTGCAATTAACTAGAATTTGTTTGGTTTTCGGATAATGAATGGGAAATGATTGAAAATTGGCTTTGCTCTCACAATTATTTTGAACATTCCCTTTTTCTCTGTGAAAACCAAACGGGGGATTCAATGTTGCAGAATTGGAGAAGTGGAGTTTTTGGTGTGCCGGGATGAAAATGGGAAGATTCATGCTTTTCATAATGTGTGTCGACACCATGCTTCTCTTATTGCCTCTGGAACTGGGAAAAAATCTTGCTTTGTCTGCCCCTATCATGTAAGTACTTATAGTTAAAAGCTTAAAAAGGAGGCTTAATAACTATAAGATTAAGCTAAACCCGACTAAAATAGAGGGGCAGAGCTTTGAGCTTTGAAAGTAATCAGGTATAATATTTTAACATAAATTTTTAAGATAAGATGAAGATGTAAATCTTCATATTTTTCTGCAGGGATGGACATATGGACTGGATGGTGCGCTTCTCAAGGCAACTAGAATAACAGGCATACAGAATTTTAATGTTAAAGTATGCTATAAAATTACTCTAGCAGCAATCTTATATATGTAACATTCTTGAAGTGGAAGGAATAATTTGATAGATTCTTCTGGCCATGGATGGTAGGAGTTTGGGCTTGTACCACTTAAAGTGGCTACTTGGGGGCCATTTGTTCTCCTTAACATCGAGAAGGGGATTATACCACATCAGGAAGTTGCAAGTAATGAAGTGGGAGATGAGTGGCTTGGTAGCTTCTCGGAGCAATTAAGTCTGAATGGGGTTGACTCCTCTCTCAGCTATTTGTGCAGGAGAGAGTATACAATTGAATGTAACTGGAAGGTATTGTTTTATGCATGCAAAACCTAATTTATACACAAGGCTGTATCCTCTCTTTATAGTTGCTTTAAGAAAATTTCCTTTGATAGTAATCACATCTTATAAATAATTAATGACTCCCCTTTAGTGTTAAGGAATATCATCAATTTGAAGCTCATTGTTTCCCTTCCCTATGAACTATGATTTGTGAGAACTTTCGTCTTCAACAATTAACTGAAGCTTTCTGCAAGCCAGTGTCCATAAGCTTCATATAAATGTAGCTTATGAACATGTTCAATTCACATACTTCTGGCAATTTATTGTATCTGTTTAACCTTTTTCCTTGCAGGTGTTCTGCGACAATTATTTAGATGGTGGTTACCACGTACCATATGCACACAAAGGCCTTGCTTCTGGTCTTAAGCTTGATTCATACTCGACAACAGTATGCTTCTCTTTTTATACACAGCTTTTGGTGGATTAGTTTTTAAATTTAACCAAGTTACAATGGTATGGCTTTGACAAGAGCAGGATAACCTTCTTAAAATTGTATAGATAATACACATTTGTTACTCCTAGAATAGAATCCACAAACCTATTTGAGTTTGACATATTAAGATTGAAGATGGTTGTCAGCTTATTCAAGCAAATTGTTTTTGTAGGACAGATGTTTGAAAAGGTAAGCATTCAAAGATGTGAAGGGGGCTCTACAGAAGGCACAGATGATATTGACCGCCTTGGATCCAAAGCTTTATATGCTTTTATATATCCAAATTTTATGATTAATCGGTAATTGCTTGATAATTAGGTTGATTTGTTCTTATTTCCTATAACTACTACTACTGTTAATTTGCTTTTCCTTTTAATGACTTGAACTTTTTGGGTACTTAATAGCTACGGACAATGGATGGACACCAATCTCGTACTTCCACTTGGACCTAGAAAATGCAAAGTAGTATTTGACTATTTTCTTGATGATTCTCTGAAGGTAAGCTTTTTGTTCGTTTACTTATGTATCCCGAATCTGTTCCACAATATATCAAATAATAAAACAGCAGACTGATTAACAATTTCTCGAGTACAAAGATCATCAAATCATGCAAACCTCTGGAATACCCAAGATGTAGGTTTGGTTGGTGAATGCAATGAAAATCTGAATTTGTTGACAGGATGAGTTTTGTTTTTTTGAAATTAAATTGGGGTTCAGGATTCCCATCCCAAGTTCAACCACTTACAACTTCCGGTTACAATTCTTAGTGGTAGCAGATTTGGCATGCAAATATCCTCCTTAAAATGTCCAACAATTTTTACTTCTGTTTATAATAATCTCTTTTGGCTGCAGGATGACAAAGCTTTTATAGAGAAAAGTCTAGAAGATAGTGAAAAAGTGCAGGTAACATTACTTTGGGAATTAAATAAAAAACTAAGTGAACATTCTTAATATTTTCTCACTTTTTTGAATTTGTTATTTTGAATTTATTATTTACTTTTGCTGAGCTGATATTTGGTGCAGATGGAGGACATTATTCTTTGCGAAGGTGTACAGAAGGGGCTTCAATCTCCAGCATACTACAGTGGCAGATATGCACCAACTGTCGAACATGCAATGTATCATTTTCATTCTCTACTTTATCATAATCTAATCTGATCTAATAAGATATACTTCAGAACAGAACGAACAATTTCTATTTTTTCTTGTTGATAAATATGGTTTCTACTCTTAAAACTGATAAAGGAATTGGAGGAAGAATTTTAATTACAAGGAGCTATCAAAAAGTGATATTTATAATGAAACAAGTATATGTATTTGTCGAAAATACAACTACAATAGTGATTGGACTCTGTTATGAAATGACCCACTTCCTAAACAGAGGTAAAATCTCTATTCGATTCTTGGGTGACAAGTAATCATGTCGATGAAATGACAATAAATTGACAATATCTCTATTCGATTCTCGGTTTTAGTTTAGTCATGCTTTCACATTGAATATAATATGACCCTTTACTTATTATAAAAATGATTTTAATTAAAATAGTATGATAATTAGTATAGATTAAGTTATATTTAAAACAGCTATTTATATATCTACTTAAATTTAAAATTTTAGTAATTTAATTAATGTATATCACTCGAACATGCATGTTGGTTTAGAAATCAATCGAGTATCTGTTATTGTATGCATGCATATTACAAGAAAATTTTGATAAATTTTTGAGAAATTACTCGATGGAAATTTTGGTCTTTTAATTCATTACAAAATATTAGTCTGTTAATTCTTCATATAAACTTCAAATTTAAACTTTAATTATTTATGTTCTACAAAGGAAAATTTTGGCATGAGCAGCCCATGTACATATAAATTAAATTCAAAATGAAACAAAATTAATTCTGAAAACAAGGGCGATGGAATCAATAAGCAAAAAGAAAGCTAGCTAGCTTGCCAGCTCAAATGTAAGAAGCATATAAAACAGGTCAATCAAATTAAATAGCAGTAAAATAGAAGAGTTGATATCATTTCATATTATTGGTTAACTTTGATTTGATTGAATAAAGAAAATTATTGTTGAAATTAAGTAATTAATTCTGTTTTCTCTATAGAAATCATCCCCCAATCACGGTTAAAGATATATAAAAGGCCAAAAACATCATCATTTCATTAATAAAATTCCAAAATTAATCATATATACCACCTTTACATTGCTTCGATGGCTTTAACTGATATGATTAACTTCATATTCAATGCTTCATTTTTAAGCACTTAGATCATGCAGACATAACATAACATGTTCTATTTAATTATGTCCTAAAAGCAACAAGGGAACAATCTGATGAGTGATCAGATAGGGCTGCTGGGAAAGCGAAGCAAAAGGATATTGATAGAGACAAAAGGGAACTCTCATTTACAAACTATTTTGCTATCATTCTTAGCATTTTGGAGGGTTTAGACTCCTACAAAAAATTCTTGATATTATCTTTACATTTTTTCATCTTAATTAGATTCACAAAGAGACATAGCAAAATAAACATCAACTAGCTCAACCGTACCAGATTATGAATAAAATAATTCACCATACTAGACGGTATTGGTAGAGGGAGAGCACATGTATTGGAAAGCTCTCTTTTCTGGACGTCTCCGGAAAGATTTCTCTTCTCAGAATCTGACTTCGGAAGGTCTCAAAGCTCTCTTTTCTCCAAGTCATTGGAAAGATCTCTATTCACGGAATTTCAAGATCGCAACGTCGAAAGTTCTCTACCCTGAAAGTCTCAAGATCACGATAGCAAAAGGTTCCTATTCTGGGATGCTCGGGGTCTCCATGTCATGAGCATGTTGAAACTGTAACAGAAGGGCCCATGAATGTCGAATTGAAGAAGCCGAATAATGATATTGACGATATCGGTAAGAGTTTGGAGCAACAAATGTCGGAATTTGATAACTCCCATCAAAGAATTTAATAAGTCCGTAAAAGAATTTGCTAGAGAGACAGATCGAAGGTTTGGTTGTTGATTGGAAGAAGATAGATGAAATCATGGAGATGTTTAACGAGTGATTCGGATTCTGCGGATGATCTTCAGGAGCTAGTTAGTGCTCGTTGATTTTTCTTTTAATAATTTTACTACTCTTTTCATAGTTCATTTAATTATGTCTCTGCTTAATTTATCTCCTGCTACTAAAAATAATAATAATAGTAGTAGTAATTCTATTCCATTAATTTTGGTGACTCTGCTAACCCCATTCTTACCAACAAGTTACTTATTTTAAATTAACATAACTATATGTAAATTATATAAATATTCTCAAAATTATGAATTATACAAATAATTAAAATAAATTTAAAATAATATTTAAATTTTATGAATATATTATTTATAATATTTTTTATATATAAAGTACAAATATGATATATGATATATTTATTTATTAAAAATATTCTCAAAATGTAAAAAATATAATTCTTTGAAATTTATTTTAGTTGATTACACTATAAATTAATATAATTATAACAAAATTATTTAAAATATAAATAATAATTTAAAAATTAATTATTAAAAATATTGAATATATAATTATCAAAAAAACAAAATTCATTTTATCTGTGCCTCGATTTCACCTACAGCCGGATCTTCTGCGTTTCATTTGTTATATTTCTAGCCTATTGATATCGTACTCGTATGTTCTACACATAACTTTGCTATTTATTATGAGATCCCGCACATTAAATTTGATACATAAGATATAATATGTTTACCACTGAACGTAAATGATAAACTAATTTTTTTTTAATATTAATAATTTATTCCACGCTCGTTGTATTTCTAGTTTCTACTCATTTTCAAAGGACATAACACTGATACTGTTGGGGGCTAATTATATATTTTTAATTTTGAAACCAATAAAATAAATTTTAATTTCTCGGAAAAATATATCAAGAAAATGGGAAGGAAGACATAGCTACTACCTTTTGGGCCTCAATCACGAGATGCAAACAATCTAATGTAACGTAAAATGGATATTTTAGGCCCAAACCTTTTTTAGGCCTCAATGACAAGATATGCAAAATATCTAAGGTAATTTCAATGAATTTCGGGCCTAAGAGTTTGGCCCAATTTAAGCCTAACCCGATTCGAGCAATAGTGTATAAATTTAAGTTTCTAACTGTATTTCAATGAATTGGAGCAAAAAATTATGGGGGGTGCTTCCAGCACCTACGGGTGATATTTCTTGGGTATTTTAAAGACAGTTTCTCTGTGCTATGATTTACTTTAATATTACCCGACGGTCAAAAAAAAAAGACCCATAACTAACTAAAATAATTCACAATATATATTGTGTTCTGCAACGACCTCCATCTCCATCCCTTCAAAATTTCTCTCGAGGTTACCCTTTCTCTCTTTCTTTTCTTACTTCTTCGACCATAGCTAGAGAACCAGAACCCGAAATTCTCGTCCTCCCTAAGGACCATGACTCACAGGACAACACCACCACTCACAATTCTTTCCCAAGTGTACAAGAAAATGGGAAGGAAGACAAAATATCTAAGGTAATTTCAATGGATCTCAGGCCCAGGAGTTTGGCCCAATTTAAGCTTATCCCGCTTCAAGCAATAGTGCATAAATTTAAGTTCCTAACTGTAATTTAGTGAATTGGTGCCAAAAATAATGGGGGGTGCTTCCAGCACCTGCGGGTGATACTTCTTGAGTATTTCAAAGATAGTTTCTCTCTATTATAATTTACTTTAATATCACCAGACAATTAGAAAAGAAAAGACCCATAACTAACTAAAATAATCCCGAATATATATTGTGTTGTGCAACAGCCTCCATTTCCATTCCTTCAAAGTTTCTCTCAAGGTTACCCTCTCTCTCTCTTTCTTCTCTTGCTTCTTCAACCATGGCAAAAAAACTAGAACCTCAAATTCTCATCCTCAATAAAGACTATGACTCATAGGACAGCACCGCCACTCGTAATTCTTTATCAAGTGCACAAGACTATTCTAAGTCCGTTGTCGCAGCTTAAGAAAATGGTTCCGACGCTAATCATGACTACCGTAAACCCGGGCCTAAATATAAACCGGGTTCACCTGAATCGGGCTGAGCTCAGATTTTTTTATTATAACGGCTCGAGTAAGGTTAATTTTAGATCTTTTTTGGGTTTTAAATAAATTAAAGTCGAATCGAACTGGGACGGGTTAAAACCCTGCCCATAAACAAAAAATAAAAAAAAAATTATTTTTCTGAGTTTTTAAAATCTGATTTTTTGACCCAATCTAATTTTATTAAACCCGAGTCTAGGTCAAGTTAAATGTATAAAAAAAAAATCCAGGTCCGAGACGGGTTTTTATTAAGTCTAACTGTAAGCTTCTTGGAAAAAGTCAACAGAAGGTTGCCAACAAAAGCTTGTTCCAGAATAGATGGCAGGCTAACAATATAGTTTCAAGTAAGGTGGACTAGGACATTGAGAAGAGAAACTGTGTTACACAGACGACTTATAAGGTTCGTCAAACAGTTGGATACAAATTTTCGTGGCGTTTTGATACAGGGGCTGCCCTCAATACTCCTTAAACTTTCTTGAAGCGAGTTAAGAAGTGAATGAGATTTTATTTTCTAGCCCAAACTCGGTTTCCATTGTAGGAATTAACATTCGACGAGTCTTATTAGTCAAGATTTGTGACTATTCTATTATATATATTGATCAAGAATAAACGATGGATTGATTTTCGATTCAAATACTATAAATTCTTCTATACTTTCTTTGTTGATTTTTAATTTTAATTTATGAATACATTTTTATTATTATTGCTTTAATTTTCAATTCTTATCATGATTAAAAAAATATTAAATATGCAATTATTGCCCAAATTAAAATAATTTTTTTTCTTTTCATTTCATTAAACGTTAATTTTTTTTCTATCTCCCAACACGCGTGTATAATTCTCTGTACCCGAGAAGATGACTTTAAAAATTTAAAACTCGAGAGTAAATTTTATATTGACAATGCTCAAATTGTTCATTGTTAGAGATAATCAAACGTTTCAGTTTTCCGTTTGCAAGAGATTCTAATTAAGTGTACATTGTGATTAAGATTTTCGATTATGTGCTACACCATGTTTGAGGGTGAAAAGTACTAAATTTTTTCTAAATGCTAGATTTAGTTTCCTTCTGTTTGTTTGCATTAAAGGTAATTTTATGTTATGTGACAGAATTTAGTTTATGTTTACTTAGAATTCTTAATTAAAATTAATTAGCAAAATTCCCCAATGATTTTAATATTCTCTTGAAATGCATGAGGATATATCTGGATACAATCCCAGGTTTATTTTTTATACATTTAACCCGATTTGAACTCGGGTTTAATAAAACAAAATCAGGTCAAAACCGAACTCGAACCGGGCAGAGTAAAAATCGGGTTTTAAACATCTGAAAAAATATATTTTTTGTTTATATACCAAGTTAAAATTTGGTTCGATTCGACCCGATTTCAATTTATTTGAAACCCGAAAAGACTTGGGATTAACTCATCCAAGTTCCAGTTATAATAAAAAAAACTTGGTTCATTTAGGCCAAGCCGAATCCAAGTTTTTTTGCCATCCCTAAATATAGTTAACAACTGTGAGTATGTCATCATGAGTTAAGCGACTTGATGATTGAAGTTGGGAATAAAACTAGCATTATAATGTTGTGGTGTGGGGTCATTAAAGGCTACTTATTTTACATGACTTTTATTTTAAGGTGGCAGATGGGAGAATGTTTTCTATCCAGGTAATGTTTAATGTTGGAAATAGCCCCTAAATTTTTTTTGATCTGTTTAATATTTTCTTTCTGATACGGTGATGTTTAATATAGATACCTATATGATTCTTTAGCCATTGTGACTTTCATTTTAATTACAGAAAAGGTAAGGAAAAATGAAAGTATTATGTAATGTCCTGTTTAATGGTTTAAAAATGGACATTGTTGGACACATTTCATATAGATACCTAGGTACAACTTCTATGTATTAAAACTTTTGGGTTTGCACAATAAATGACCTTTATTATCACTACTAATGTAAAGATTTTAATGACAATGAACCTTTAAACACCAAATATTAGGGATGAGTAAAATCGGATTCGGTTCAATTTTTATAAAAACCGAATCGAACTTGAAGTGTATCAATAATGAAACCGAATAAAAAAAGTTCGGTTCTGTTCAATTCAAGTCCAACTTCGATTTCTGAGTCGAACTTCGATTTAGTTCGGTTTCAAATCTTTTATTTTGTAAAATTTTATTAATATCTCTAATTTATATTATAATTACAATAAATAAATAAAATTACAAAATTATTAATATTTATCCTTATTTTTATGTATATTTATATAAATTATTATCAAATTATTAGTTATTTATAATTTATAAGATCATTAGGAGGTTACAAGAAATTTTATAATCAATTTCGATTTTATTAAGAACCGATTAGAACCGACCTTAGTTTTAAAACCAAACCGAACCAAATTATTCTATTCAATTCTTGGTTCGGTTCGGCATTTTTGCCCACCCCTATAACAAATACCCTATAGAATTCTTCTTACACTTCCATGTGATGAATTTTTGAGTTTCGTCAGTGAATTGTTTGCATTATTACTATTGAAGAGATCTAATGACATAGTTCTTTGGTTAATATTATTAAATTATTTGTCCAAGCTGAAGAGGTTCTTTTTTAGCAGTGCAGAATTAATATTTTAGTAACATTAATAGAGGAGGTTTTAACATGTAGAAATTATAAAAGGAAATAACCAAAAATGCCCTTATTTTATAATAAAAATTCAAAATTCCCCTCAACAAATTTTCAATCAAAAATGCTCCTTTTTCACTCTTTTGAACAGAATTGCCCCCATGCCTCTTGTCGAATTTTATTTGAAAAACGTTATTCTGTGACCAATCCCTAGTACTTTCGAATTAAGTTATACTCGAAAGTGTATTTATAAGATGACTTGAAAGTATATTTGTAAGATGACTCGAAAGTGTATTTGTAAAGTGACTCGAAAGTATAATATTTAATCATGTTTCAAATATACTTTCGAGTCAAGGTAATATTTGTAGTTTCAAGTAATACACTTTCTAGTTAAGTTAAAATCTATAGTTTCGAGTTAAATTCGAAATACACTTTCGAGTATAGTAGAAAAATAGTTTCGAGTCAAGTTAAAACTATATTTTCGAGTTAAGATAAAATTTAAGTTTTGAATTAATTGAATTCATAGTTTCGAATAGAACATGAGTTTCTAATTAAGCCAAAAAAAAAAAGTGGGGGCATGGGAGCTATTTCGTCATTTTAAAAAATAAAGGAACAATTTTAATTGAAAATTAGTGACAGTGATATTTTTAAATTTTACTTATCAAATAAGAACATTATTGGTTATTTTCCAATTATAAAAGGAACAGGGAGGAAAATTGTACCTCTCTTTCTGATGAAATTTTAGTGCTATTTATAATTTCTTTGATGTACGTTAGGTTTATTCGCTTCTGCATTTGGGTTACGTTCACTGTGTAATGTCAGAGTTGTATTAGGGCCTTTAACTAAAAAGTCATGCAGGATGTGCCCGTTTCTCTCCAGATGGGCAATCGCTTGTCCCGTGTTCTCTTGATGGGTTTATTGAGGTACTAATGCACAGATTTACATACTCTGCTCTCCCCTGCCCCGTCTCTGCAAATATTTAGACTTTATTGATGTTACTTGAATGCTCACTGAGATTTCAAACAATTCTAGGTCTGGGATTACAATTACAGTAGTGTAACTGCTTAAAAGTTAAAAAGAGTCCAGAACAGAACGAACAATTTCTATTTTTCCTTCTTGATAAAATGTGGTTTTCTACTTATTAAAACTGTTCGACAAACTCAAACTAAAGGCATTATCATGTATAGCCAGCTGGATTTCCTTCTTTCAAAGAAAAACGGAAATTTGAAAAACGTTTAACTTGTTCCTTACAAATAGAACAAACCTACAATACCCTGTAATTAGAAAATACAAATGAATAAATAGATCGCCAAATGACATCATGACCATGAATCCGAAACATCTCCAGCAAGCATTCAGAAATTATAGCAGTTCTAAAAAGCAATGGCATTAACAAAAACCAAAATATGACCTCAGGCAGTTCCAGAATTTCAGTAAAAGCCCAAAAATAGTTGAAATTACAAAAGCTGGGCATCACATTGTATATATATATGGTTTGATTAAAAGCCATCCGTATGAACATAGATGTTCTCCAAGTAAGCAAATCGCTTCTTCAACCATCCTTGTTAGTAGTGTGTGTATATAAAATTCCAGTAACAAAAGTGGATTTCCTACTTGTATTAACCTCATTTGTATGTTGACATCTATGTAAAATGTTGTTATCTCACAAACCACCTGAGAAAATATTCTGATGGATACGTAATATTGACAGACTGGCACCTTGAAACCTTCCATTGATTAACCTGCAGAACGAGCAATTAGGAATAAATCTAACACTCGGTACTCTCTCTGGAAAAAGTGTTACAGAATCCTTACCTTGCATATTTCTTTGTTGAGGAGGTCGAGGTCGTCTTTTGAAGATATTACTAATTGGAGCTGCTGGCACAGGTATGAATTTCCCCAGAAAACCCAACGGCCAACTATTAATGAATAAGAGAGAACGTCATGTTAGTTAGTTAAAACGCAGAGGGATAACACAACCTCATTGATTTCTGCCATGTGTTAAATTAAGGTCAATTACATTCAAAAATTAAGTACAACAATTTATCAACGAGAAAGTAACTTTGGAACAAGGAATTTAGACAAAGAGACAACATTATATAGGATGTTCAAATAACCTGATGAAACCAATAACGATGGAAATTATCCAATGCTTCCAATTAAGCCTGACAGTTGTCATAAACTTTCCAAGGAATTCGATGATAATTATCTGGCATACAGCAATAAAATTATAAGACAATGCAACACCTATATGGCCCAGAAGACAACAAAATAAGTCAACAAGTCTCACCTGAAGTACAATAGTTATTGCCACTATCCCCATGAAAAGACGGTTTTTAGTGATTCCTTTGAAAATATTTTTTTCATCTGGTTTTCGAGCATTAAATTCATTAAAGATCTGCATTCCAAACAGCCAGATATTATTATGCTTTCCAGTTGTGTGAAATTTAAGAACAAACAGCACTGAGAAAATAACATGACAATTTCAACCAAAACTAAAAATATTATGCTAGGTCGGATTAGCAATAAAGATGAGACCAGCATCAAGCTGCCCTTGGACTATGACAAATGAGAGTTTCTGAATACTGGCACTATTATCTTTTTACTTTTCAAGGAGATCTAAGTTGCTGCACAAGGGAAGCAGCCACAAATACACAAACTGCTAGATTTACAGCTTTGTCAAGCACAGCAGGTCTCAAATTTAAGGCCAGCAGTTGTGAGAGTTAAAGAGTATTGAAACCCAGTCAGATTTTAAGATTCTATACCCGGCCACATGAGAGAGATGCCCGGTAATGTATAAAATTACTGAAAACCCAAAAAAGGAAGCTCAACCTTACAAATCGCTATACTCCCTGATAATTACAACTTACCTGACAAAGGACAAAAGAATTGAATATCAGCGTATTTTTCACTTTGATGGCATGGACGCTGGAGGAATCGTGCTCCAAATTAAGTATACTCTTTCCGTGGAAATTCAGGACAAGCAGAACACTTAATTGGTAGACAGCCTGAAATTTTGAAGCCACCAATGAAACATTATTTTAGAATGACAGAAATACACTGTTTGAAATTTTTGTACAAAATCACAGAAAAAAACTATAACCAGCAAATAAATAAGTGCATATACCTGTATTATGAGGTTCCTCCACATTATATTAGTTATGAGAGGTTCTCTGGAAAAGATGCAGGATACCATCAGTCATGTAATAATTAATCTAAATATTCAAAAGAAAGCATATAGATTGTTTTATTTTTATTTTGACAGCCAGCAAGACCAATAGCATCACTAAAGATAATCATCAAGAAAATAAAGGAAAATAAACAGAAAGCGAGAGTGAACGGAAGTAATATCCATAAAATAATATTTGAGCCTCAGAGCATCTAGGATCATTTCATCATAGCATGGTCAGCTTTCATTCTGGTGTGCACATCAGAACACAGAGCACAAGACAATTTTCCGATGTTTGCAGCACAAATTATCAAATGCAGTGTTAGATTCTAAACTTGGATGTGGCAATTAATTGCACTTGGCTCAAATAACCTAAGTCAAGGTACATCAATTTACAGAAGATAAGCCAAATTGAACATGCAGACAGGAAATCCCCTCTCTTTTTTTTTTCAATTGTTATATCCAAATTTAGAGCACACTTTGGAAAAACATAAATTGGACAATCAAACCCAAGTTTCCAATGCTTTTAAGATTCTCCTAAACTTCATGATAAATTCTTTGTAAACACCCCAAATTTTTCCCAGAAAGAAACATTCTTGTAAAAAGCGAAAAGCTCATTTTCGTTCATAAATTTTCTACCTTCGACCAACTGGAGGCCTGTGCATCAGGTGATCTGTTGGTGGTTCTGTAGCCAGCGCTAAGGCTCCAAGTGTATCCATAATAAGATTAACCCAGAGAAGCTATACAAAGACAAAGTAATGAGGCGTCACCAATGCTGGCAAGTAGAAACAGTGGGAAGGGCGGGTAGAAAAGAAAGAGAGAGGCTAAACAAAGAGACAGTAGTAAACCAACACTGCCAGCAAGTAAGCCGAGAGAGAGTACCTGTACTGCATTTAGGGGAACATCACCAGAGGAAACTGCAGCCACAAAATTAATGACAAGAGCTGCAACATTGACAGTAAGCTGAAACTGGATAAATTTCTGGATATTTGCATACACAGATCGACCCCATCTGACAACCTAAATACAGCCCAAGAAAAAACGATTTAAACTCTTTTCTATCAAGTACAAAATACAGGTTTAAGAAAAATCTAGCAAGGACAATATCATCAATCGGTGAGAGTTTCAACTCTACTCAATTATACCTAAGATGAGATATAATCTGGCAGCACAACACAACCTGCAACAGAGAACAGGTGATTGCAAAGACCTAAACCATCCAGAATGAGATAGCATATCCAATCCCGAAAATCATTAATGTATAGAAACTAGTGTGCCATATTAAAGAGGATAATTGAAACAACTCAAAATCAATTCTCTTTCCAAACTTTATTTTCATTACAGTCATGTCATAAATGTACTTAATATCAATTCGGCTTTGTTCATTTGTCTATCCTATGCACAGAACAGAGGCACGAAAAAAGGAAAGGTCAAATTACTCTTATGATTAATGGAAGTATAAGACTTTGAGAAAAAGCAATGTCAAATACAATAAAAGAAAAGCATCAGGATCTCCCCTTGCAAGGGTAAAGGCTTAAAAGAGAAACACTAACCTTCACAACCGAAGCAAAATTGTCATCCAAGATAATGATATCTGAGCTCTCTTTTGCAACCTCTGTCCCTTGAATACCCATCGCCAGACCAATGTCTGCCTGAACTTAGAGATGATATCATTCCATCAGTTATCATATTTGACAGTGAGATAGAACTATATACATAAGCAAAATAACTAGGCTGTTGCACGCTTAAAAGTTCAACTGCAACAATGTTGCATGACCACCAAGACCCTTAATTCATTTGTTCCACTTTTGAAGCATGATGAGCAGCATATACTCTGCATCTAATAGATCATTTTTTCAGTCAGGGCACTTTTTGGCATAAGTAGTCACTAGTAAGAAAAGCATCCAGCAATAAACCAGTTAAAACACCCATTTCAATACATTCTCTAAATGCTCGCAAATTCTAAACTAGAGATTGTTGTTGGACCCTACAACCTTGGGAGTCAAGTAACTTGTGAGAGATATAAACAGCCAAGGTAGGTAAGCCCAAGGGGTTCCAAACCCCTGATTCGCTTGGTTGACATCCAAGGGTCTCTTACAGATCGGCAAACCCTTGGGGTTAAGTTCAATGTTCTATCCATCCAACATATAAACCAAGCTTCATCTTAGAGTCCAGATGATGTCCAGAAAAATGATGACAAAACAGCATTGTTATTCATACAAGAATAATATTTGTAATTCAATGGAGTAGGACGACATCATTAACCTCATGTAGTGCAGGAGCATCATTAGTGCCATCTCCAGTTACAGCGACAACATGTCCCCTCTTTCTCAGTGCTTGCACAAGCAGAAGCTTATCGTTGGGAGAAGACCGTCCCATCACCTAATTACAAAGGGAAGATTAAAATTTTCCAACAGTCCTACACTGCAATTTGTCTTTATACTAAAATTTACACGATAAAAAAAGTAGATACTTAGATCATACCGAAATCTTCTCAGCAAATTCTTCTCTTTCTGCATCTGACAAGGCACGAAATGATTTTCCCTCAATGATATTAGGCTCGGTAGCATCAGCCGCTGAACTTAGTATTCCACACTCCAAAGCAATTGCTTTAGCAGTTTGAATATTATCACCAGTCACCATGCGCACCTAAAATAGGAAAAATGCTTGTTAATTAACAAAAATATGCTTTATTGATAATTGTGCACTTCACTCGTACTAAAAATACTTGTATGTACGATTGAACAAGCTTTGAACATTTCAAGCAGATATATTTGAAAATGAAAAATTATTTACCTTAACTCCAGCAATTTGGCATAGTCGCACTGCATCTTTAACACTTGGCCGACAAGGGTCCTGCATTTATTATCTGTATAAGCTAAGAAATCACACAAAAACTTGTCTACAATAAATTAAATTGCCATGGATATTTACATGTAAATAAATGTGTTAGCTTCTTATATACTCACACTCTAGGAGAACATTAAGCACACAAGTACTCAAGAATTTTCAAGTATATATTCATGAAACTAAGATAAAAGAAGCATTCTTCCTTCAACTATAAAATGAAACAGAAAAGATACAAAATGAAGTCATAAAGCATATCACGATGATGCTTACTCTTCCTTCACAGGCAATATGAAAAAATGGAAAAGATACAAAATGAAGGTATAAAGCATATCGTGAAGATGCTTATCACCATTTCCCAAGTTGGCATTCACTGTACAATCTATGCAAAGAAAAGGGCATGACTCCAGAAAATTATTTAAAAAACATAAAAAGACCTAAAACAGGAAGGTCCTAAACAATATAATGCTCCATGGACAAAGTATATGTTTGATGTAGGCATGGCAAAAAAACCCGGGCCAGGCCCGGCCCGGGTAAGCCCGGTTTTTTGGGGCCGGGTTTGACCCGACTCAAAATATAAACCGGGCCGGGCCCGGATACTTTTTATTATAACCCGGACCGGACCGGGTTAATTCCGGATCCTCTCCGGGTTTTAACCCGGCCCGTAAACAAAAATACAAGAAGAAAATTTTAAATTTCCGAATTTTTTATAACCCGATTTTTAACCCGACCCGGTCCGGATTCGAGTTTTAGCCCGGCCCGGTTTTATTAAATCCGGACCCGATCCGGGTTAAATACATGAAAAATAAACCCGGATCCGGGCCGGATTTTTTAACCCGGGTTTTTGCCAAGCCTAGTTTGATGTTGAGTTGTTATGGCTTTGAAGCCACAGTTACTATAAAATGAAATTACTATAAAGTGCAAGAGAGTGGTAAAGATTAGCTCCCAAATTAAAATTGGATTTGCCAAGCACTTTACCTATGGTGCTGTAGAAAATAAGTAGAAACACGACAGCCCCAAACGTACACTAAATAACACAAATAACCAAACCACTAAAGTGCAGCAGTAGAAGTCTCTTCTTGCAATATAAGATGATTAAAAGACATCAAAATTTGTCCAAAGCATGCACTCAGATGCATAATTCTTTACTCTTTTCAGTTTCATGTGGACATATACCTTTAATCCAACAATAGCCAGCAAAACAAGGTCATCCTCCGGCAATGCCCACTGGGAGAGTTGATCCTCATCAACTGGAACTTTTTCCATTTCATATGATCTATATGCAATTGCAACACAGCGCAGACTACAAGAAGCCATATCTTCAATAGCCTTCTTAAAAAGCAACACCTGCAAACCAATAGAAGTGTCATGAAACATATGCTACCCACAATTTAACACCATCACATATATTCCCCCTAATTTAACAAAGGAAATAAAGAAAGAAAAAGAGAAGAAAAAAATTAAAAAGAAGGAAGCAAAGATGAAGGGAAACACATTGAGGAACCAAAAAAAAATAATAAGTCTCCTTAAAAAGGAAGTTCTTAAATCTAACCTTATCTTCATCCATTTCAACCAAGCCATCATTTGCATCAATGTATCTTGTACATGAAGCTAGAACAATTTCAGCAGCACCTTTCCAGTGAATGTGCACTTCAGAGCTGGGCTGTAATTTTGGAGAGGAGAGTGTGTGTGAGAGGAAAAAAGAAGAACAAGCGAAAACAGATCAAAACTAATTCACAAACGAAAGTTCTACATCCATGTAATAATGTAAGTTGTCTTACAATCTTTTTTCACAACCAGATCAATAAATTTTGGAATATAATCAATAACCAGCCAGTTTACTTTATTGAATCAGAATTAAATTTAACAGATTCTTTTATGTCAATTTACACGAAATATCCTGCATGACTTGTCCACACAAGTACCTGCATGTGTACACAGCACCAGCACAACAAAACCATGTCATCTAATCACCATCTACACCTGGTTCTCTAGTTTGGTTGAACCAACATGCCTAAATCGCTAAATATCTCTTCAGCAAAAACTATGATCCAACTTTTAAAAAACCCTATATCTGCGATGTGTTATTGACAATGTACATTACCTTTGGTATGTCATATATGATCTCAGCCATAGAAAGTATACCAAACTAATGTTCAGAACTTTGTAAAAAATTGTTGCTAATCCCACCCCTTTATAATTACATATACACATGTAAAACAATGCCATCCACTAGTAACTCATTTAGTTTCTTTCCTATAGTTGAATTAATTAATAGCCTGGTACTTATGTTGTTATTTTATTTATAATCACAGATTTAGTCACGCCAATGCTAGAATGGAACTACCTATTATATATCAGGAAAAACGGACAAACAGTTGGAACATAAGGCAAACTGAGATTAAGCAAAATTACATTTCTTTCCAACAAGATATGAAAATAATCAACATATGAAAATAATCAACATACATTATATGGAGAGCAAAGATCAATCTCAAACATTTTGACATAGTAAATCTGATAAGACTGCCCTTAAACCAGAAAAGGAAAACAAAAGGCCAGAACTTTCTATAGGTGCTTTACACTTCAATACTAACAGTCAAATGTCCATAATAGCTCATCTGAAGTTTTTGAAACGAGAATTCAGTTATCGTTTTAATGCAACTATCATTGGTCAAGCATGAAACAATTATATGACAGCCTAATAGAAATAACTGTACAGTCACATTACCAGTTGTACTGCAACACCCCCTTTTTTTTTCAGTGAATTGAATGGGAAGACATGAATAATAGAAGCTTCAGATCTAACAGCTTCAAAATTCATCCCCAGCTGCAAGAGTCGAAGAATAAAATTTCTTTTTTCAGGTGGTAAAATATAACAAACATAAGAAGCACTAGCAATGAGATTTAACTTAAAATGAAACCTTGACTCCCCAATAAAGAATGGCTTTTTCTGTTGGTGATCCAGAGACCTCTACATCACCCCCACCCTGCCAAATACACAACAACCTGTTATAATTATGATAATACTGATACTTCACTAAAAGCTCAACTCAATAAATTATATTATATAAGTATTAATTCTAGGAAACTTACAGGAGGGACATAAACACTGCCATTTGTATTTTGTGCAATGCCTTCAATAAGTAATGAGCTCAGCATAGTGGATAACTGTGCTTTGCTTTCCGGAGGATCCATCTTTTTCCCTCCAACATAGGCTTCAACCACTGTCATCTGTAAATAGAATAGTTATAAGAAAACTGGTGTACATATTGATCAAAAGAAAAGCTAATCCACGCACCAATTCTCTTTCTGCATATTTTATTGATCAAAAGAAAAGCCAATTCACGCATCAACTCTCTTTCTGCATATTTTGCGGGAACCCAAAAGTAGCATTCATTACAAAATTCACTCATTGAAAATTGATTGACATTTAATTTCTAAGGCAATGAAACAATCAAAATGAGATTTAGAGGCCTCCATAGAAGAAGCATATCAAATCAAACTGCAGTGCTATGCACAGTAAATCACTATTGAATCTTCTGTTGACCAAATATCATCGATATACAACACGATTGGAGATTACAGAAGCCATACTCCTGATACCAAATTATATATTAAGGAAATGCATAATACATCACCTGATTCAAAGTTAACGTTCCAGTCTTATCACTACAAATAGTTGTAGCTGAGCCCATTGTCTCACAGGCAGAGAGCCTCCTAACCTGCATTTCAAATCATATTAAGCTACCTATAATACATAAATATCTAAGGTCTAACTAAAGGCCAAGCATGGAACAATTCATAATGCATACCAAGGCTTTATCTGCCATCATTTTCCTCATTGAGTAGGCAAGTCTGTGACACGTTCAGTTAATGCAAGAACAATGAGTAAAAGGAAAAAGAAAGTGAAAATCTCTACACATTAAGCAATAAGGTACGGTTTTTTAGGCTAATCCAAAACACAGTAAAAATAAGAATATGCATTTTCCAATATCAGGTGACGTGGTGAACAGCATACATAAAATGAAACGAAATATCAATATTTAATACACGTGAACTTACGTTAAGGTAACAGCTAGAGGAAGCCCTTCAGGCACTGCAACTACAACGATGGTCACCTACAACATTCCAGACATCAATCACAAACTAGGACAGGCATACAGAAAGACCCATGAACATGACATCTAATTAAAGAGAACATACAGCAACAGTCAGGATTTTAATGGCTCCATCAATGGCATCACCAACTTTTGTCTTCCCTGCTTTAAACTGGGCACTTCCATCTGCATTCTCGGTATGGCCAGTAAAGTATCTGCACAATCAAGCATACACGTTAAATGCAAGAGTACATTGTTACGTAGATCACACATAATAGACAGATGGCAAGAGAGAAAGAGAAGTAACAATCTAGAAAATCCGCTACCTTGCCAAAAGGACAACCAAGACAATGAAAGCTACAGCAAGACCAACAATACCAATAAATGTTGCCACCCCATTCAGACGTACCTGTTTCAATTAATTAAAGGGTAAATATAACATCTAAAATATGAAGGGCTATTAAAAATACCCACAAAATAGCTAACCTGCAGTGGTGTTTCTTCACCAGTGTCTTCTGAAATACTAGCCATGAGCAATCCCCATTCAGTATTTGTCCCAACACTGGTTACCTAACAAAAGGACAGACATTTAAGCAAGTTTGACAAAGGCCGAGTTGAAAATAGCAGATTAGGTAAGAGGACAACCATTAAATTTCTCATATCAAGTTATCATATGAAATAAACTGGCCACCTCTGTCCGATCAGTTCAAAGGATCAATACTCAAATTTTGTAAAGGACAGACAAACAGAAAAGAAAAAGAACACCTGCAATTAGCAATATGGTGCACAAGCATGCACTGGGAGGATAGAGTATTAGCAGAGCTATCAGTCAAAGAAAAATGATGGAAAAGGAGATCTGATTCTTACAAGCATGGTGCCACTACCATCAGCAACTTTGCAGCCAGACATTAGAAATGGATCCTTGGAGTCCTTGTGAACCTGCAATAGGCACTCTTAGCAACAGAGAAAAACATTAAAGCAGATACATATTAAAAATTCCAAGATGTTGGATGCAAAGGCTTACAATCTTGCTCTCTCCAGTCATGCTCGATTCATCAATGGCAAGAGAGTGACCAGAAATTACAACTCCATCGGCCGGAACCTAGGGCCAGACACAGATTGTCAAACAAATAAATACACGCGCACATGCATAAACACATAGTGCACACTTAAAATGAAGACATCGAGCCAGTTACCTGATCACCAATGTTGAGAGGCACAACATCACCAACGACTATATCATATATCGAGATCTCAACTCTTCTACCACCTCTAATAACCTGCAAGTTTGTATTTCCGAATATAAATCAAAAGAAAACAACATCCACAACCAAGAAGTATATTAATAAGATAGAAAAATACCTCCAAATGTATATTTCTCTTCTCGTCATTCAGATTTTGAAACTGAAGAGACTGACGATAGTCACTTATAGCTGAAGAAGAAAAAGAGGGAAAGTTAAATAAGATGTCCCCTTTAGTGAGGAGAAAGGGAAAAGTTAGCTTGCAACCAAACCGCAAGCAAGATTCAAATAAATGTTAGAGCCATACATTTACATGTAAGAGATAAAATGTGAAAGCTGAAAAAAAAAAAGAACTATTATGATGCAATATACCAGTCAATGAATTTATAAATCTACCAATAAATATATCATCAGTTTCTTAAAAAACCAAAAAGCTCTACTTTCATGCCATTTTATTTTTTATTCATCGTCATTCTCATTCTCAGAGCTTTTGTCAACAGTGTACTTTAATTTCAATATATGGGCTAATCAAATTGATATTTCAGTCCCACAAAAACCTTCATAGACAGTGTTATACATAATTGTTCAGTGAGTAGGCGCTTACAAGAATAATTGACAACACTACCAAACCAACCCATTCTAGGGTCAGATATCTTAAGAATGAGCACAAGATCGTGTCCAAATAATAACTAGAGCACTTTCTCCATTGGAGCATGAGCAACTCTAATCAAATTATCCATAAAAGTCTAATTCCAAGATACGATCTGATCAAATTGATTAATTGATCCCACAAAAACTTACCATATATGCCACACACAGTCAATAGCAGGTGTTATCTACTAAAACTTCACACTTGCAAATATAATTAACATCACCAAACCATCTCATTCTAGGATCACGACATTCTAAGAACAAACAGTTTTTCGTAAAACCTAAAGTAGATGAAGAGTTAACAAGTATAAACAATAAAACAAGATAAAAACTTGTACAAGCTTAACATCTAGAGGCTTCCAGGCTATCTCAAGCACTATATCTCATTAAACAATGGATAATTGGCCTACACCATAAAATTGCAAATGTAGGTTCATACCTGTTACAACAATGACTAGAATAACTGCAAAGGCAATGCTCCCCCCATCATACCATCCTTCCTTAATACCCTATAACATTAAAATTCAGAAAAAAAAGGATCAAAAGGTATGAACCATCAGAAAGATATGAAGAGCAACATCTCAAATTCTCAAGAATACAAAACTGTGCTTCACAAACAGTTATCAACAGAAAAAAAAAGAGACTAGGACTTAGAGTGGATATGATTACTGTTCACCTGCTTCTACTTCCCAATCATTTGTCATAATAAAAGTATGAACAGAAGGAATAGTGCCTACCAACAATATAACACTTCTCTTCAAGTACCAAGAGAAATGGTAATATTGATTTGGCCTTCTTTTGCAAGGTCTAGAACTTCAAGTTTCAATTGAAAAAAGTTCAAAAGAAAAAGTGCTGGTAGTGATCCTTAACAGCAAATTGACAGCAGAAACTCAAATTTCAATTTCTTTAACAATGTTGGTCAATTAACGACGTTGAGGTCTCGTACTATATTATGAACCATTATAAGATCATTTCAACTGTCACCACCTCCATGATGTATCAAACATATTATATGATTGATAACCTAAGGGTATTTTATATCCCATATATGCTCATAAAAATTTATGAACAACAGCTGTTCCATCTTTTCACCGATTATGACCATGTACTGCACAAGAAGCTACATCAGAAAGAAGATGAAGGCTCTAAGGGCTCATTTGATATGCCAAATTGGCCTGGACAGATAAGACATGGTAGGACAGGATAGAATAGAGTTGGATAAGAACATATTTAGTATTATCTTATGTTTAGTGCAACTTAGGACTGGATTGTATATATATTTTTATTACTAAATTAATTAAATATTATTTTAATTTTAATTCTAATAACATTTAAAGTAGAATAATAATTATATATTATTTATACTGTTAAATATAATATTATACAAATAAATAAATATTATTCTAAAACTATGATAAATATTAAAATAATATGTTGATAATAGTAGAATTATAATTAAATAAATATTTGAAAACATTTATAGGATCAATTAGAATATTATATAACTAAATAAAACAAATGAATAAAAATATTATCATAATAATACAAATAAAAATTATTTATTATTTACTCAAAAAATTACTAAATCATAATCCTATTACAAATCATTAATCATAATTTAGATATGTATTACTTATAATTTTTATTAAATTATAAATTTAATGTTAGAAACATAGGATCACAAGTCTGAATAAAATTATTCAAATGTTTAACATGTTTGTTTTTTAACTTATATCTGAAAATTTGTT
Organism: Melia azedarach; assembly: GCA_028052125.1. Taxonomy (NCBI): domain Eukaryota; kingdom Viridiplantae; phylum Streptophyta; class Magnoliopsida; order Sapindales; family Meliaceae; genus Melia; species Melia azedarach. Next base: position 11,771,588 of record CM051403.1, read on the forward strand.
AAAAATATGTTAATGTAATTAAATTAAAAATTTTAACCTAAATTTAAATAATCAAATGTTTGGATGAACTAAATATTTTATTTGTAATACCCTTAGTTTATTACTTAAAATTTATATATGTTAACAACTTAACATATCAGTTTCAAATTTTTTATTTTTATGAAAACAAATAATTTAACATTTATATTTGGAAGTTTAAGGTAAAAGAAACAAACATATTAATTAGATTCAAATTTCAATTAAAATTATATTTCATCCATGTTCAAACTTTAGATATAAATAACAAACACTAACTTAATCTATGGGGGATTATGCAATTAGTTTTGCCATGTTATAGGATAATTTTGAGGCCCAGGATAATTTAACTTAATCTCATTGAGTGCCTCAAACATAGGATAGGCTTAAATTCATCACAAATAATCTTATCCCAGCCCCTTATTCTTACCAAACACCCTCTAAAGGAACAACTCATGGATTTCATAAAATTTCACAACAACAAACACTTAAAAATTTGCACATCAATTCTAATCTATCCATTTTATGCGATTTGATATAAACTCCCAAGAACATGATAAAATAATTGAGAAAATCCCCTAAAGCACCCTTCTATATTACAAACTCATAAAACAGAAATGTAATTAATTATGAATAGCCACACATTTACCTCTGTCTTTATACCAAGAGCTAAAGAAGCCACTGCAGCGACCATCAATATAATCAAAGTAAGATCTTGCCAAGCTTCCCAAAGGAACCTCTATGTTATCAAAAGCACAAAAGACTAAGCATCATAAAATATAAAACATAGTCATCAAAAAGAAAAAATGCAGGAAAAGGAATTATAAATAAGAAATGTAAATCATAATTCCAAAATGAACATAAAAAATATACCCAAAAACTCCTTCCTTTCTTCTGAGGATATGTGTTTGATCCAAATGCACTCCTCCGCTTGAGCAAGTCAGCATCATCACCATAAACCCCCTTTTCTAAATTTGTTTTTAACATATCTGATACCCCTTTAACCTAATGTTGCAAGGAAAACAAGAAAGAGAAAGTAAATACAACTTATGAAATAGGTCAAAATTATTTCAGAGAAAATAATTAAAATAACGAGTGAAGGTGGACTTGCCCCCCCATAACGCTGCAGAGCGTTGATATTATGATCCCTTGTCATTAAAGAAAGTTGTTCTTGTCCAATTTCAAAATCACCAACTGGAACTGGAGGTAATATTTCAGGACCTGAAAATTAAAATGATCAAGTCCATCAAAACTATAGAAAAAATTTCAAACAAAGTTATAGCTCAAAAGCAGGAAAAAGCAAACATCAAGTATCACAGGTAACATAAGCATTCATCACAATGAAATTTCAGTATGATCCTAAAATTATGACAGCATCTGCTCCTGATGCATAAAACAATATTAACTAACGTAAAAGAGTATTAGAATACCAACTCGATTTTATTTTGAAACAATAGATAGATAATAGGGAAAATCTTAACTAGAAAATATGGAAATTTGAATACTGAAAATGCCACAGGGAATAAATAAAATCAGAAACAGGATGATTGAGGTTGCAAAGTCATAACCACAAGGTGCAAGTCCACTAAAATAAACAAAGGCAGAAGAGCACACAATTGGGAGTGATTAAAATATTGTAGCCAAGTCCAAGCAATTGGAGCAAAACTTTGAAATCCATATTTTGTTAAAACAACAAGAAACTTAGACAAACATTAGATAAAAGAAGCTTCATTTATCTAACATCTTTATTCTAACAAACTGTAAAACAACAAGAGGAAAAAAGACACAAAATAGAGAAAAATCAAAGAATCATGTAAATAACAATACTCTGGAAAAAAAAATGAAGAAATTCTATTTCTTCAGAGACATGGTCAGAATGTCTATTTAAGCAGTCAATGTTGCTATAATAAATAATAAAGTAGGAGCAACAACAGATCATCAATGACTGACTAGGCCTAATTAAACCATATATACAAATTGATGTATAGTTCTACAATGCTTAATGTAAACTAGCACCCAAGAAGAAAGTGTACCATTTGCTCGTTCCCCAGCCTCTCTGAAAAGAACTGCAGCCTAAGAGACAGAATTTTTTGGATTAGAAAAGAAATCTATGACTTGAGAGTTATATAAGATAACACTCCCTATGATAAATTACATACTCGTATGGCTTGAGCATGAGCTCTAATCTTCCTCAACGTTTGTTGCTTCTCTTCTTCCTTCTTGAGGTCCAATGTGTACCGAAATCGGCGAGAAGCATTAAGCACCAGTGCCGCTTGCTAGAAGAAAAAGATTTTAGTTATCATGTGCATTCAAAAATATCAAGACAACTAAATGACTTCATTAACCCAAAAATTTTTCTCCTGACTAAGCCAATATCAACAAGATACATGAGAACTAGGAATGATTAATAGATTTCATCCTATAATAGCGAGAGCGACTAATTACACAAATGGCAATGCAAAAGCTAAAAGCCCAATTAACAACAATCAATCGGATATAAATACTCCCTACTTGTAAACAAAACTAGATATTCAGAGATTAGGGATTAATACAGACACACAAATATAATAGTAACAGTAAAACAGAATGGTACTTACAGAAAATAAAATGAAAACCCAAAATAAAAAAAATAAAAAAAAACCATAGAAACTAATAGGTAGAAAGAGAAGAGAAATAAATACCCTCCAACGTCTAAGACTTTCGATGGAAGCATTCTTGGTCCTGGTAAGAGAAAACGGAGAGCCGTCATCCTCCAAATCTGTGCGGCTGTTTCCGGCTTCCTCGTCAGTTTGCCGCCTATACGGCGAGCTCTTGAATAGACTATCCATTGTTAACTGTTCGCAGGAGAGATGGCACCCTCAATTGTTTTTTCAATTTCTTCTTCAGTGCAATAAGCATAACATTCTTAACATACTCGATTCGTTTGCCAAAAAATCCTGCAATTCCACTCACTCGTTCTCTCTAATCCTAAAGTCCTTGCCCTAATACCAAACCGTCTTCTGTTTTCCAATCAATTTCAACTGTAGTTCCTTTTTTTTTTTTTTTGTCTTACCTGCTTTACTCATTTAAGTAAATCATTTTTTAAATTTCAAAAAAAATCTTTTAAAAAAAAAATAAGCGAAAGTATTTTCTGGATTTTACCGCTGCCTCTAAAACTATTTAAAAAAAAAAAAGTAACATCAAAGAGTAGAAATGTGTTGCCGGTTTCGAACCACTAGAAAATGATGAACAGTCTCTCTAATCTCTTAATTTCATCCTAAACCTAATAAAGCCCTACCCAAAGCAGTAAGAGTTAAACCGACCCCATTTTATTTTTTTAATAATCGTACGGCCTTACTTAAAACCAAAACCCGAGGCAATAATAATTACAAAAATAAAAATAAGCGAACAAAACAATAGGCGTTGAGCCTTCTGTTTTCCTGTACCTGCTTGCTTTTAGCTTAAACAAATACAACTCCCGCCGCAGTCGCCGCTGCAGCTCTCGCCGCTTCTTCTTCGACTACCTTTTTCTTCACAGCACTGAAAAATTTCGTAGAAGAAGAAACTTCAATGTAACAGTAACGTCGCATCAGTAATTTCTTTTACCTTACGTAATACATAAATAATTTTAAAAAAAAAAATACAGAATACTTGTAATGTGATTTTTTTCCTTTTTCTTTTTCTTTTTTATTTTTAATTTTGGTCTTCTCCAAGAATCCAGCAGAGGACGCGGTTTCTTAATTAACGCGGGATTAGGAACGTGGTTGGGTGTAGTGGGAGCATTATTTAGGTGAGCGTGCTGTCAGTGCTTTTAACCTTATCACGTTGAATAAGCTGGAAATGGAACGAAACCGATTTGATCCGATCACGTGCGACACGTGGGTGTATCGTATCGCAAAGCGTATGAAATTAGTAAAAAAATGTGTTGAGAGAATAAAGTGGAATGCGACGTGTCGTTTGTTGAGAACCTACAGTACGTACGTGGCAGGTACGAGTTAAACTGAATTGGTAGAGAGCGTCGACGACGTGACGTGAATTTGTTGAGGACCGTAAAATTTGTCCCAGAAGTTTCAAATTAATTAAAAATTTAATCATCACTTAATTGAACAAACATAATTGAACCAGCTGTTGTTGGATTTCCAATTGGGGCTAAACGACGGAAAGACAAGGAGAGAATGATGACTTAAATTAAGTCAAAAGGGTTATTATGATAAATGTTGTGGTTCAATCCTACTTGATAGAATAAGATAATTTTTTAACACCTGTATGTTGACCTCTAGCTAACTGTAAATAAGATTTTAAAGGGTGATTTCCTGTTTCCTCCTATTTAGTATAATATCTCTTTTTTTTTATTATTTTAAAAATACTCCAATCCCCCTCTTATTAAATAACCGTATTAAAAAAATTAATATATAAATTTTTAAAATTTATATTATTAACTTAAATGATCTTATTACTTTTAAAAATTATTTATAAAAATTATAATTATTTTTATATAATAATTAATTAAAAAATTATTTTTAATTATTGTATGAACATAAAATATAAAATAATAATATATGTTATTTTATAACATATATCTAAAATATAACTTTATTTATCTTATGAATAGATTAACAATTCAATATATTAATTAGGTATTATAAAATAAATTATAAAAATATTAATTTATAAATAAAATGTGTTATAATATAATATTTATATTATTGTATTATAATATAATTTTAAAAATTAATAATATATTAATAATTTAATATTTTTATTTATTTTTCTAACTAATTACTATTAAATAAGAGTATAGTTATTATTTTATAATAATTTAAAATTGTTATGAGTATTTTTAAAATTATTAACTATGGCCAATCAAGTTAATGGGCCAAACTTTAGAAACTCACATGTTATTAAATTTTTTCAAATTTTCAAAAAATAATAAGTTCCATAACTCAAAAAAAAATTAATATTTTAAATTAAAAACATTAGATCCACAAATAAAAAATATTTCAAACTAATTTTTTTTATAAAAATGTAGAATATGCAGTAATATAATATAGCATTAACATATCAATTTATATAGATATATTTATATATGTTAGTAATGATATGGTATTTTTTTTCAATGTATTGTTCTTTATATCTATTAGTTAATATAAAAAATGTTTGTTATATTAGATATTAAATAAAATATTATATATTATTCTTAAAATAGAAATTTATCTAAATTTTGAATTTTTTAAATATAGTAAATTTATCTAAATATCAAATAAAATTGAATGATTAATTTTATAATTTTTAAAATTAATAAAATATTAATGTTAAAAAAATTCATAAATTAAATAAATTTGTATTTAATGTGTTTTAAAAATAATATATATTATTATTTTATATGTATAGTTGAAAATAATATTTTAACTAATTACTATTATATAAAGATATGATTATAATCTTTTAATAAATTAAAATTTTTATAAATATTTTTAAAATTATTATGACTAATTAAGTTAATAGTCTAAATTTTATAGACTTATATATTATTATACTTAACACTGTTATGTAACGGAGATAAGAATCGAGACATTTATAAAATAATAAGGGAAAAACGAAAATTCTTCCAATTTTAAATATTTTATTTTGAACTTAATAATCATACATAATAATCGAACATATATATTTAATTATTATATAGTAGTTTAATTTATTTTTATTGTTTGAATTAATATATTTTTTAATAGTTTAATTAATATTTCCTAATTATTTATGTATTTGTAGCTGATCGATAATAAATAACAATTTTATTTTAATTTAGTGAAGGTGGAAAGGAAATATCGTGAAATTTGTGCAAGCTAGCTAAGAAACATGTATCACAATTCAACGTGTTCTCAAATGGAGTTGTGACAACACGAGGAAACTAAATGGGAGCCATCTCATTGATAGAATTGATGCCAATGTTTGTTTGCATTTAATTAGGATGTGACTTTGTTTTCAATCTTTCATCCCATTGAACCGTTTGGATCAGGATCCTCTCGATTCTTTCCCACTTCGAGTTTTAAAAATCCATTCACACGTGACATATTTAAAACTAAACGATTCATATTATATTTTAATAAATTTTATTAATTTACATTTATAATTTATTATAATAATAAATTAATAAAAAATTTCATTGTTTAGACAGTAACGAAGCACCAACAAGTCTAAAGAAGCCACGCTCCATAATTTTTTATTTATATTTAAATTCATTTGTTAAGTTTATATATAACTTAGATTCCTATATATTGTAAAGTTATCCACTTACTTCCGTAATTTATTACTAATTTTATATTTTAAATATTTTAACTCTCTAATTATCCATTTTTTACTTTGTCTATGTTTAGGTAATTAAATTTGTTTGTAAAAAGAATGACAAGGAAATGAGTCCTAAGAAAATGTAAAGTACTTCTACCTATTATATTTAATCTAAGTAAAATATCAAGAAGTTAATAGACTTACGTGAAAGGAGACCTTCAACCAATAAATACAAATCCTATAATTATTTTTGAGATATTTTATGTATTTTAGAAATTAAGTTCATTTTAAATGTGTATTTTTATTACGATCAAGATTTACTTATTTATTGTATATATTCTCGTTGATTAACTACCAATTGGGAGTATCTATTTGCTTATATAAAAAAAATTCATTAATCAGAGAATCTTGTTCCATATTCTAGACATTCTAGAAATTCTAATTAAAGTACAATATTTAGCAATATTCTGATTTTTCCCTATGCTGTGTCTTTACTTTCTCGTTAACCAAACAACTGTAGTACTTATTTTAATAGTTTTGTTGTTTATTCGTTGGAGATTTACCCTACATGAATAGTGATATTGAGTAAGGGAGGAATCAAATAATTTTCCGAAGAAACGTAGACCGTAAACCGAGTGAGAAGGTACGTAGTTGAAAAGAAGAATAAATAGAGCACGAAAAGCCAAAATGACTGCAGAGTTTTATGAAGGACACTCGATCGATCAGCAGTATTGAGATTTAAGCAGCAATCAAAGTGGCAACCCAGAAAACGAAAACAATATCTTATACCCGTTATTAGACGACACAGCAAAGCATGCAATTAATTCAAAGACGATAACACAGATGAAACAACGTACCTGTAATGTTCGCAGCAGTATTCCTGAGCGAAGGGAAGAGAAAAATGAAAGTGTAATGTAATCACAGAAGAAACTCTGCATCAACAAAGAATTGAGATGTAATTCAGTGGTCGGAATCTGGCATATAATTCTCCGCGTTTTCTTTTCCTTTTCCAGACATGTAATAATATTCCAGCATATATATATCTCTAAATTCTTCTTTTTATATGATATGGCTAAAAGTAAAATATATATATTCCAAAGATCCTTCTACGCAATGGAAAAGGCATCTTCAAAGTGGAAATATATATAACAAATAAAAAAAAAAGGGTCATGTTAATGCCAGCGAAATTAAGCATTTTAAGTTAATCAAAAAGAAAAGCATGCAATGCAACACTTAATTAATTAATTAATAATTAGTACTGTATTATATATATATCAATATTTATGAGTTGTACTATTATTCTAACCCTTTTTCAATACATATCAATAAATCAATTAATTTATTAATCAATAAATACCATACCTTGATTATACAAGTCGATCGCCGATTGATCAGATGTTGATCAAACTGCTAGCTCGCTGCATGCAGCCAAATAGATCTTCTCTCTATATATACTCGAACTGTAACTGGAGCTGTAACTGGAAAGTGAATTGCTTTAATCACATTGATCAATCACGTTTCAGAATTTGAAGTATTAGTATAATAATTATAAGATGCCTTGGTTTTTAATCTAAGCATATAATCAGTGCTTAAGACATTTAAATATAAATCAATCAAAGAGATTGCTTTAGAAACTTCAAGCAAGGCATAAAGCTAGTGGCCATATGTGTGATTGATTCTATTGTATTTGATATATACAATTAATTATGATCTGCAAAACGCGTTGAAGAAATGTCGTTTGCTTTTATTAATTTCAAACATCGAGTGGGTAAGAAAATTGACAAACATAAAAGAGGAGATGAAGATGAAGATGAAGATGCAACCCTTTACGCTATCTTAGGATATTCTTTTTCTTCTGTATACGAGAAAGAGACTTACACTCCTGCAACACGGAGTAAAACTCCATGCAGATCAGATCCAGATGTCGGTTGGACGGTATTGGTCGGTTGAAATGTCGTATCTGCTTTACTACGTTAAAATGAAAACTTACTGCCACGTGTGCCGGCTATTGTATAAACTGATGATCACTCAAATCCTACGGTTTTATACTAGTAAAACAAATAATTTTAATAATATTCTAAATAGGCTTTAATTTAAATAATTAAAATTTTAAATGGGTTACTGTTTTTATTCAATAGAATAAAAGCTTCGGTTGCTGGACTTTACCGCCAAACCGTCTCACTGCTGAATTCAATCTTCAACGAAGCTTTTTCTTTTACTTTTCCTTTTGGAATAATGTGGCCCGAGTCCACATCAGGTTCAGTTTTTTAATAAAGAACTGTACTTTAATTCAGGTTTGTTTATAATTTAAGCTTTAAAAAAGAAATATTTTTATAACTTTTTTGCCCCATATCTTTAGAAGTTTTACATTTTACATTGCAGTAACTACATATATGACGAGCACTTGCTAATATATTCTTTTATTAACCTAATTAGTTTTTTCATGGAGTTAGTATAATATAGCTAGTACATTTTATACTTAGATTGTGATTGGTATAATCTAATCTTACTGCTAAAAGTGATGTGAATTATGAAAGTAGAAGGTACATAGTTTGGAGGCTTGTTAAAGGGATACAAATTTCAATTTAGTCCCTAAAACTTTTAAAATATAACTACATTTTGACCTCCGACAAATTGATTCTAACTCTAAATGTGTTTGGTATATCTTCCTATTAACGAATGTAACAAAAACACCGACCCACGTTAAAATTGTTAATTTATTTTTAAAATAAAAAAAAAAAGTAGAAAACTTTCACACAGAAGAAAAAAACAAAAAAAAAAAAAAACCAAATATGTGTGTATTGACTAGAGGAGTCTAGAGGTATTATTTTCTAACAGAGACAAAGATATCAAAGTAAAAGAGTAGATATTGTCTGTGTTCGGTGAACTTCTTTTTTAACATGTCGGCAAAATCTCTTCAGTTATAGGACAAAAATAAAAGGTTTCTCTTCTTGTTGTAAACGTTGACTAATATAGTCAACATGCTTAGAAGCTAATTTTCAAAGCCAAAAATAAAAAAAATAAAAAGACAGCGATTCACGGCGAAATGTTCTGAGTATTTTGTTAAAAGAAAAAACAAATCGAGTGATTAACATTAACAATCATTTTATTACTTTCTTTGTTGACCTGTAATAAATCTGTCTTCCTAGCCTGTAATTTAGTTCTCAAGGAATAATTATTCTCTCATAGACATTATATATGAACTTAATTATTATAGCAAAGCATGCATAACTCATGAAAAGGTTTATATTATTTTATATTTTTTTTAAAAAGACGAATATTATTACTCTTTTTTTATTTTTTAAATAAAAAATAAGTAGAGTTCAAATCATTTTTAAATCTCTTTATCTAATAATGTTTCGAAATTCATATTATTAGACAGATTAAGTAGAATGAACTCTCATAAACGAATAATATTTCTTAAATACTATTCAACTGTGTCATATATAATTTTGCTTAACTCAATTAAAAGAAAAGCATTCAATTTATAAGATTTTTGTTTATGCAATAATAAAAATAATTAGTTAGAATAAATTATTTAGTTTTACAGCTGGGAGCTATGGGCCAATTGTTGCACTCATCCATTCAAAATTGAAAGAGCACACAAAGATATTACCAAATAAATTTGGTCCCATATCATTAAAACTAAATAGAATGTTTAGCCTTTATGCATAAGCATGACCCCATGAACTAATAATAAAATTTGCAAGAATTATTAAAGTGTCATGATAATGCCATATCAATTGTCACTTTCTAGTTGTCAAATTATTGACTCTTTTTTCCACAAAAAAAAAAAATCAATTGTTCATGTAGAAGTTAATATTATCAATGTGACTTGATCGACAATTCAAGAATAAATTATTTAAATGCCAATTTAATAGTCAATTAATGAATGTATATATCATATTAAAAATAATACTTCTTTTAAGTTAAAAGTCTTCAAAAGATTTTGATATAAGGTCCCGACTACTCCTCTAGTTCAAGATTGTTTATTGGTGCTATGCTTTAGCTTAATTTTAAAAACAAAAGAAAAAATAAGTAAAATATCTAATAAATTCTTTAAATTACATTTCTTTATACCTAATGATTTAATTTCACAACTATAAAGTTGAGTTTTATCCCTACACTTATTCGGGCTTTTAAATAAATTTATCTTTAAAAAGGTAAGAATAAAAATTGTTTTCTATCATACATAAAAATTTTAGTTATGTTATATTAATATATATTTAAAATAAAGAAATTTATCTTTTAAAGTCTCAAAGCAATACTAACTGAGGTGGCTATAATTTCAAAATATCACTCCGAGATAGATAAGGAAATTTAAAATAATTTAAGTTCTTTCTATCACTTATTTTAAAAATAAAAATCGTTTTTTAATCTCTATATTTTAAAGTAAGAGATCAAACCAACTAAAACATGTTTATAAAAATAATTTTATGTAATGTGTGTCGACGATAAAAATGAAAACTATGAGTATTAAATGTGGGCAAATAGAATCTTGACTAATGTGTGTACGAGGATATCTTAAAAGTTTATTAGTCCAAATTTAATTCTATAACATTTCATATTTAAACAAATTTAATTAATTAAGCCATAATTATATTGACACGCGTTGGTTGTTAGAATCTAATTGCCAATAACAAGAGTTGGACAAAAGGTTTACTAACTAGTGAATAAATTAAAATCATAGCTTTCACTTTACTGATTTCAGACTCCAAAGTGGAATTGGTATGGAAAAAGTTAAAGAAGTTTAATTTATTTAATCACCACTTTATGTCAAAACCCTATTTATCTATTCCACCAACTAAAGAAAAACAATTCATAAGATCATAAATCCAATTTCTAATAAGAATACTATAATATAATTAAATATTCAAAATGAACTTACCTTTATAATTCTTTGATTGAATTAATGAAATCATATATATCAAAATGAACTCATACTTAAATTAGAGCATCTAACTTTATTCTTTCCTTATCGGTATATAATCAGAATGGACTCATTCAAAAAAAACTCAAAACGTAAGAGAATTAATCCCTTTTCATAAAACAAGTAGTGTTAATTAAATGCAGAAGAACTTACCTTATTGTCTTATTGATAAAGTAGAGGAGTACTGGAGAGGAGAAGCTCTGAGAAAAATTCTGGAATTTCGTTGTGAATCGATTCCATATTCACTTTAAAAATTATACTGAAAAATTAAAAAGAAAAGATAGCTTCATTCTACTTCTGACGGTGACAAGGGAAAGAGAGAAGAAGAAGAAGAAGAGGATACGTTTGGAAGCAGTAACTTACAGACAGAAGCTAGCTGTGGTAGCAGTAGACGACGTGTAGTAGATGGAAAGACGACATCAACATCGATCGATCCGTGGATATCTGAATCGATATTAATTGTTGGGTACTCAAAGTAATGTTCTGACGAGTATTATTTAAGTGTTCTTGTGAACTTCCTACAGAAGCAAACCAATGATCACGACCATTTAACTATATTGTCTATATCTGTGTCTATATATAACCAAATACAATCAAATACATACATACATATATATGAGTGTGTGATAAGCTTTATTATTTTTGTGATTTCGGATAATTAGTATAGATTAGAGTAATTAATACGTGTTTTAAATTTAACAGTTCCAGTTGTCAGTTTAAATTGATTTGCTTGTCGTATGTTTTATACTTTTATGAGTGAAATAAAATTTATCATAATCAACATCTAATGACAGTATAATATTGTCAGACAATATAAACAAATTAAGTCTGTATGCTAGTATGATTGAAAAGAAAGAAAAAATGTATTTTAACTTACCTAACCCTTTTATATATTTTTTGTAGTTGTGTATCCTTATATTTAAAATTATTTATAAGCTTAAAAATTATAATAGAGAACGATTACTTGGGTCTATTCTTAAATCCAAATAAAATTATTCAGATATTTAAAAATTATTTATTTTTAACTTATATCTAATAAAATTTACTCAAAATATTTCAATATAATTAATTTATGAATTTTAACTTATATCTAAGTAATCAAATGTCTAAATTATCTTATTATTATATTTCTTAGAAATAATATCTTTATTTTATTAATTTATTTACTAAATTTTTAAACCTTACCTAACCCTTTTGTTCTTTTTTTCATTTTCTCTCTCTATATATATGTAAATACTTGGAACAATATTGTTACAAAATTCATTCTTTTATTTAATTTTTTATTGTTTTTCATGTTATTCAAATGATTGATATCATAATTTTTCTTTACTCATGAGATTAAAGTTTCATATATCATACAGAAAAAAATGTAAATATTTATTAGAATTTAGTCTTTTTATCAACTATTATATTAACATAATCAAAAAAATTTATAATTTAGGTATACATGTATATAATTCTTTTAAAGGTACAAATGTCACAATCTTAGTTATGAAATTTTTAAATTGAAATTAAAAAAAAAAACGAGTTTAGAAATACCAATTTTTTGTGGAATCTATCTATATTTTTTTATTAATAATTGACATTTAAAATTTTGATGGCATGGCAACTATGACTTGAAAGTTATAACACATAAATTTCAAACATATTCTAAATTATCCTAAAAAATCTTATATAAATATATTGAGTTAATAACATATATACATATTAAGTAATAAGTTAAAAGTATTATTAACAAATAAAATATATAAATTATTTAGATATTTATCCATTCAGATTTAAATAAAAAATTTTAACTTAATTATATTCAGACATTTTTAACAAATATTGAAATATAGGTTAAAAAATAAACTGCTCTTATACATATGAATATTTATATTCAAATTTCAGTTAAAAAAAATAAATAGATCCTTAATCTCTTTGTTAATTACCAAATTCAAATGTTTTTGACATGTTTGGCAACTAATAAACCAAACTGCAAGCATATTTGTTGAAGACAGTTGCTAATATTAGGTAGAATACTTGTTACATACATGTGACTCTTGGAAGTGTAATTAAGAACAAGTTGAAAATATGGAACCCACGACTTTTACTTTAGATTGGCCAAAGTCGTCGTGATTCATGGAAAATTATGCAACCCCAGCTAAGCTAAGCTACGTATGCATGCTTTTTTTTCTTGTCTTTTTTTTTTTCAATTAAAAGTTTCGATTCACATCAAATTCTTATCATGTATTATAACTTAAATTCGAGATGACTTAAAAATATCAAACTTAACTAAAATAGAATTTATATATACTCATAAAAAATATAAATAATATGTGCGTTACGTCAATTATTTTCTTTTTAAAGTTATTTTCTCTTTTTTTTTATAAATATTTTTTAAAAAAGTCTTTTAATTTTTTCACTCTTTCTTTCTTTCTCTTTTATTTGTTTATTTTCTTTCGATAAACCTTCTTTGATATGTTTTTCTGTATCTTCTCAAATACAATAATATAGAGGCAGCCCATGTGGTGGGTATCCTAGAAAGGGAGGAATTAATGAGATTGACCATAAGTTGGTTTAATTTGGTTCAGCTGATTGTGCTTACCAAATCTGTAGAAATTTCAACTAGAATTAATGACACAATTAATGTTATTAGAATAGGAAAATATAAGTTGAGGGTCGAAATGCTCATTTTCTAAACTTGAAGGGGTTAAAGTGTAAACCTTTTACTTTAATAATTTAAATATTAATTAAAATATTTTTTGCGACTGAGGTTTTTTTTAATAAACACACTTTTATGATTATACTGTGAAATGAGGTTTTGGAAAATGAGGTTTTAATTATTTTTTAAGTTTATGTATGAGAATGCTCAACTCAAATAATAGATTAAGTCACTTTTTTAAATATTTTACCTGAATTTAAATTTAAGTATATAAAAAATAAAAAAATAATATACTTTAAACTTTGTTCACTCCTTTATATTTAAAAAAAATATGTCTATAGATAATTATATTTAAAAAAATCTACTTATAAATCACATTTCAACTAATTAAAATTCTTAAAAATAAATATTATCATATAATTAATCTTGAAATGCAATGAGAGAAGAAGAGAACTTAATTACCTCACTGAGAAAGTAGAGAATCAAAGCAACAGATCAAAGAAGCACTACTCAGAAAAATATTTCTGTGTTGATATTCGATTCGGCACCCTTTTTTATGAAACCAGAAAAAGAGAGTATTCACAGTTGAAGACTGCTTGCTGCAAATCAGCCGATGGGACGACTTGTAGTAGACTCAATTTAAAGACGACATCACGATCGTGGAAAAAGTGTTTATTTTTTTTGAAAGAACGATCGTGGAAAAAGTTTAAACGAACAGATTTCAATTAATTAATTAGTTTATATGTACTCGTAACAATATTAAATATATGTGTAAGATTTCTGGCAATTTCTAGCGAACTTTCCTGGAAACAAACCCTTCTTCACGTGATTGTGACATTTCATAACTATTGAAATTAAATATGGTATATACATATTGTGTATTAATTATTTATAAATAATATAAATGTATGTATAAAAATATAAAATTATCAATTTTTTTTTATAGACAGTATGATATCATTTAATGATTATATTGTATTGTTATTTTTTACCTTTAAATGTTTATTGGCATGCGTTATTAATGAAATTATGGTCAAGATTTGATTTGATTTTATGTTATATAATTAATTAAACATTATTTCATCATTTTTTTTTCTTCTACTTTTCTTTCTCTCACTTTTCTTTTTTCTTTTCATTTGATTGAAATGAAAATTCTTAAATTGTGTTAGTAATTTCTTTCAAACATTCTTAAATTGTAAAATGAACTATTTTCTCCACAATATGAGTATTAAGCAGTTCATAAAATTATCCTAATGTAATATTTTTTTATATTAAATTAACAGAATAAGTAATGCAATAACTTACAAGTTATATGATTTTGTATTTTTCTTAATTATAATTTATTGATGCATCAATTTGTCTCTTAGTATCAACTTGAGATATATGTTTCCTACTGTTAACTTTCACTCAATTTTTTAAGCAAAATTAATATGTTTAGTATTAATAACACAATGTTTAGAAAAAATTGGGGACTCTTCTTAGTAATGTTTACAATTTGATACTATTATCGCAAATTAGATAGTTATTAAGCTTAAATGTTCCAAAAAAATCCCATAGCGAAATCAAATGTACTTTCCTCTATTATACTTATGATTTTTTTTTTTTCATTTGGGGATGGATGGATATCTCTATATTTTTAAATATTTACTATTTATAAATCGTTAGATTTATATACTTCCAAACAATTAAGATTAAAATTTTAATACATGTAAATTATGTGTAATTAGTACGTATGTCATATCCAATCCAACCATTAAAAATGTATAAATTCAATGGTTTACGAACAAGTAAAAACATATATATAAAAATATAGAATTGCAGATCCTTTTCGTTTTTATTTTAAAGTTTGAATCAAATTATTCATATATTTAAAAGTGGTTTAACATGAGTCTATAAATATATTAAAAATATTGACTTTATTAAGTTGAAAAGTTTAATTTATATATAAATAGCTAAAAGTATGAATAAATTAGTTATTTTTTTTATAATATCTTTATTAGATAATCAACACACCTAGATGTTAAGTTTGGAAAAACCCACACATACGTTTCTTATACAGTTAGTTGACCGTTAGGATCAAGAGTATTTTTAAACATTTTACCAACTTAACAATTTAATTTTGTACAAGTTAATAATTAAAATTTAAAATAAATAATGATATTTAATATTATTAATTTATCTACAACTTTTTAACAATAGTTAGTCAAAATCAAAAAAATAATATTTATAAATTAGACTAACATATATTTTTTTATTGTTATAAATATTATTTATTCATGAAAAAGTAACAAATTATTTTTTTAAATTTTTATATTTTAAAAATTAGTAATTATACTTATATTATAAATTTTAAAAATTAAAAAACTATAATATTAAATTTTTAATTTTTATATCTTATATAAAGTGATGTTATATTATCAATTAGATAATAACTTTCACTCAATTTTTGAAGCAAAATTAATATGTTTAGTATTAATAACTTAGTTTTTAGTAGAACTTGGGCACTCTTTTTACTAATGTCTACAATTTGGTACTTTTATCGCAAATTAGATAGCTATTAAGCTTAAATGTTCCGAGAAAATTCCATAGAGAAATCAAATGTACTTTTCCCACACTATTATACTTATAGTATTTTTTTCATTTGGGGATGTATCGATATCTCTACATTTTCACACATATATTAATCATAAATTGTTAGATATATATACTTTTAACATTGAGATTAAAATTTTAATATGTATAATTAATATGTATATTAGAATCAACTCAACCATTAAAAATATATCAACCATTAAAAATATATAAATTTAATAATTTATAAATAAGTATAAATATATATATAAACTATATGAAATTATATATCTTTCTCGTTTTTATTTTAAAATTTGAATTAAATTATTCATATATTTAAAAGTGATTTAACTTGTATCTTCAAATATATTAAAAATATCGATTTTATTAAGTTAAAATTTTTAATTTATATATAAATAACTAAAAGTATGTATAAATTAATTATTTTTTATAATATTTTGATTTTATTAATTTATTTACTAATATTTAAATTTTAAATCTTATCTAACTTTTTTTTATTTATTTGTCGTTATAAGCGCCACTATACAAAAAAGTATAAAGCTGAATTAAGTTCTATCTATATCTAGAAGAGGAGAGAAGCCACCATAAAAAAAAAGTAAAAAGAAAAAAAAAAGTAAAAAGAAAAAAAAAAGATTTTTTTATCTTACACTCCATGACCGAAAATTAAGAATACATGTATTTTTTTATTTTCTTAAAAAAGATTTTTTTAAAATATTAACTTTTAACTATTACCACATGTACTTTTAAATTATTTAATTCTTAATCAAACTTAATAATATATAATTAGGTTAATTTCAATTCTGTCGTTTAATTTATTGACATATATCATATATGTTTATCTTTTATTGAAAGTTATCGCTTCACCTTCAAATAATAATAAAATAACTATTTTATTTTTGTTCTAATATATCTCTCCTAAAGTTTTATAAATAACCAATATCTCTCTAAAATATAAAAATATGACATTTACCCCTTTTAGTCTTCCAGTAAAAAAATAACATCAATGAAGACATATAGGTACCCTATTCTGCGATGAAGATTATAAATTTCCATGAATTTTTCATTTATCGCTCAACGATGGAACTTTGTTTTATTTTTTTTTTAGAATCGACAAATTACATGATATTTTTTATTCCAATTTTTACCTTTTCTTTTTCCTATAAATCAAACTTTTCCTTACCATAATAGTTCAATTCCTATTATTATCGAATTCTAAATGTAGAAATATAAGAAGACATATACCCTTCTTCATTGAAAGAAATTATATTATCGTGCGAACACAAGATAGAAAGGAGTTACTGTGCAATTATACAAAATAAATATCTACATTATATATTTAGAAGGTATACAAATTTATCATTTTAATTTTATTATTCTTATATAGTGACTAATATAACTTTATAATTTTTTTTTTGATAATTATATTCAATATTTTTTATAATTAATATATAAATTATTATTAATATTTTAAATATTTTATTCTAATTACAATAATTTATAACAAAAATAATTATAATAGCTCGCATACAGTATTTGGATTATATGAATTATATTAGTTTATAACATAAAAAATATGTTTGATAAATTAATATTCAATAAATATTTGGGATCTATATATAAAAAAATATTACTAATATAATTCAAATAATTGGGATACATAATTAATTTTATGATTTATAATTTTTAACATATTTATTTTATATAATCTATACATATTACTAATTTATAAATAAAATAATTTATGTAATCTATGACTAAAATTTTTAAAAAAATATTAAATATTATTAATAGAATAAAATAAAATTGTTTATAATAACAATAATTTGATATTAATTATCAAAAATATTAAATATAATTATTAAAAAATATTATGTAAGAATAATAAGGTTAAAATAATAAATTTATTTATCTTCTAAATATATAAGGATATGATATTTATTTTGTATAATTTTACAGTGACTCTAGAGAGTATATGTCATTTTTTTTCATATTTTAAATGAGTATTGGTCATTTTTTAAATTTTAAGGGAGAAATATTAATATCTCTTAATTAAAATAAAGAAAAAATAGTCATTTTATTACTATTTTAAGGTAGAGTGATGACTTTTAATAAAAAGTAAATATATTCGATATGTATCAATAAATTGAGTAACAAGACTTAAATTAATTCTATACAATTAATTAATAAAAATAAAATTTATATAATTAATATTTTCTAATACAATCAAGCATCAAGCATACACTTGAAAGTTCTATCCTATCCTTTAAACGAGTCAAGTAAGCAAAGATTCAACTTTATAATCAAAACTCTATCCATATCGAGAAGAGACGAGAAGTCACTATAAAATAAAACGAACCTTTTTTCTCCGAACTCTTTTCTTTTCTTTTCTTTTTTTATGTATAATTTATTTTAAAGCAAAAGAAATGTATTATATTAAATGACAAATAGGTCAAGACCATTCATAGTTATCCATGCACCGTGTTGCAGCCGTATGGAAAATATTGGCAGTCCTTTCCTGCCATTTATTTGTCCTCCACGTTCACTACACTTCAATACTGCTTCCTTAATACGAATAGGTTTCTATTTTAGATAACAAGTCTAGGTCAACGATTTTAGGATAAGTCAAGGTTCTTTAAAAAAAAATTTAGTAAAAATTTATAACTATTTGTAATAAAAATACATATTGAAAGAAAATTCTGACAAAAACTTGTATTGAAAGGAAAATTTTGGTAATAATACATTTATATAATAAAATATTTTACGCCATAACGTTTCAGATATTTGAAAAAGAACAAGATACGACTAAATATATATTTAAAATTGAGATATTTCAACTTTTAAAATTATAATGAACGGTTGTATGATAAAATGAACACTAATATCCACTAAAAATTAGTGCATACCAAGCAGCTTTACTTCCAAAAAGTACCAAAAATAACTAAAATATTTCATTTTCTTTTCTTCCCTCACAAGGGGAAGGGGCTAAGGGAACAAGTAGGGTACTCCTAGTGGGTGGTAGTGGTGGTGGCTTTTCCAAATTGCAGTCCACTTTACAATTACTAGTGGGTCAATTTGTAGTAGTCCAACCACACCGTGTCGAATACGCATGGAAAATATAACATCTAGGGCTTGCAATTACCTAAACAAATCATGGGAAGATAATAAAAATGTTTCCTCTCTTCAAATATTGCCTTCAATTGAAATGTTTAGTTGATGCATGTAAAACCAGAGGAAGCACGAGGCATGCCTGTGTTTGTATATAGCATTTTTATATTCGGTATTATTAATAATTATTTATCTTCTACTTTTTAAAATCTCAGCAATGACCTGTTCATGTGGTGGGTAGCATGGCATGTTTCCCCATATGATACCATACCAGTTGATCAATTAGCATTTCAACAAATAAACAAAGCACTGATTTGTATAGCAACTTTAAACAATTACCAAATGCTAGAACAGAAGTCTGATTCAAAGCATACAACAATTAGGCATGGAATAGTTTTATAGTATACAACGACTTGGCAAGAATCGTGCTGCCCCAAAATTTGATAAGATAAGTTCATCTGACAAAGATGATGGTCCCGGTTTACATACTCCTTGATAAATAACAATGCAGACAGCCTAAAAGCATATACCTGCCACACAAAAATGTCCTGGGTCATTCCTCATCCGAATAATTGAACTTTACAGAGTGCGAATGAAGATCAATCTGCCCTCCCCTGTAGCTCCCACGCTTCTTCTTGGTCTTTTCATGCCGAAAACCCCTATGTATGTGTGTGAGAGAGAGATTAAGCTCCAGGTTCACAATGGAAAATAATCACAAAAGGCAAATTACCAGGAATTATGCACCTTCCTCTAAAATACTATTAACAAGAAAAGAAAATTATGTGAGCTTATGAACAAAAATATACCTTCCTCTAACTTGCCCAAGAACTTCTTGTGCTTTTGCACCATAACCAATCTCAGCACCATCCTGTACAAGAATTTTAGAAGCAGGAATTATATAGTGATTCAAATATTGAAGATAAAGGATCAAAAGATTAAGAAAAACAAACACAGCATTTACAAACCTTTGCCCAATACGAATTGTCTTTAAGCCTCTCATCAATAAATACCACTTCTTCAACTTTTACCCTCTGAAATGCTTTAGCTGTTGTCGGCTGCAATAATAGTATTAATCAATATGAATCAGATAAACATTAACGTTGTACTGCAGACATAATTCTTATTACCAAAAAATAAACCACAGTTATTTGTACATGTAAGATTAACTAAAACTGCATGGTGAAATCATTGAAGATTTCAAGGGAGCAAGCAAGTAGAACATTGAAAAAAGCCAAAATAGAGAGGTGCACATCAAAATTATGATAAAAGTATCTCAAGTAATATAAAATATATTTCTCTCTACCTCACTCTCACTTCTCTTAGCTCACTTAATTTCTTTTCTTCTCTAAATTCTCTTTGGAGCACATAAAATTAACTTCAAGATACCTAATTTTACATCAAAATCCGAATTATGTCAGTCCTAATTACAGCCAAAAGCACTCTACATAAATCCCTCCACCTTTACTTGCAAGCAGTGCGCCTGAGATTTCTTCCATTAACAATTCAATGTCGCCACAGATGTGTATGAGTTTTGAAATTTTGATAGCCCTCAGAAAATTGTAAAGCAACTTATAGTTGGTGCATCAATGGAAGTCCATTTTCTATATGAGAACTCCAAAAAGCAATTTAGTGGGTTAACAGTTCATATAATTACATGAACAACTTGAAGCACTCGAAACATAACCACTACAATCAATCTAAGAATGTTTGACAGAACAAATACAAAACATGGTTTTCCAACGCTTTTAAAATTCAGTTAACAATATGTTGAATAAAATAGTAGTTTACAAGATTGGTTCATGTCTATAACAGTTTGAAAATAAAGCATATATACAAGGTCACACACTATGCATATGATATGACAGATAATAGGAGATAATAAACTCTAGAAAATTATTTGAAACTGTTGGAGCTTTAAGAATATAAGGAATTTTATTTCTAAAAAAAAAAAAGATGATTTAACATGTTACATTCACACAGTTTGTACAAATAGTGTTTAGATGCATACCCCGGCTGAATCATTCCCTTGCTTTTTCGCGGATTTATTTGGGGCAGATTTCTCTCCATTTTTCACAATATTAACTTGGTCACTTTCACCTTTAATTTCCTTCTCAGTATGTTCATTAGTTCCCACAGATGCAATCACCTCTGTAACTTGACCACTTCCATTCAGTTTATCTGAACCTTCTGTCTTCCTACGTTTGGATTCATCAACCTCTTTTTTGTCAATAGGCTCAGAGTTGTTTTCTTCAGAAGTTGATCTTTTTCTTTTCTTGGAACCTTTCCTCTCCTTATCAGTTGCGTCTTCCTCGGATGCCTTAACAGCATCATTTTTACCTGGTTTCTGTTCATCAATCTCCTTTGAATCCCCATCACATGAACTTTTAGAAACAGAACCATCCTTCTTTTTCTTCTTACCTTTAACTCTGACTCTCTCATCTTCCAATGAAATGTTACCATTCACTGTAGTAGTTTCAGTAGCTTGAGACTCTCTCAAAGATGCTGATTCCTTACCTTTAATTCCCAGCTTTCTGTCGAGTCCAAGGTCAACATTTTCCACAAATGATTCAGAATCCAACTTGCCTTTCTTGTTTTTTTTGTCCTTTTGTTTCTTCTCAGGCTCATGCAACTGTGGGTAAGACAACTCACTATCAGCAGGCTTCTTGGAACTAACTTGCTCTGCATCGATGAGAGAATCAGAAGTCTTTTTACTTTTCTTCTTCCCTTTAGTTTTCTGCCTCTCGGTCTCATTAGAATCATTTAATTTACCAGAATCTACTGCTTGCATGACTACTGCTTTGCTATCCTCATTGTCTCTCTTTTTCTTTTTCTTACTAACAGTTTCCACACCAGCAACAAAGTCAGCATTTTCTTCCTTTTTAGAATTGTCATCTGTTAAATTTAACAGACAAAGAATTAGCATGAACACAAAATCTTTTTAGGCATTATGATCTTTTTTCCCCGTCTTGGGTGTTATAGAGAAAGACTATCACAATAATCATTATTATTACATGATCAGTATTACACGAAAAGCTCGTTGATTTATGAAGTTTAACCTACCTTGCACCTTCTGGCTGCTCAAATTTGTGCTTCCATAATCACTGCATGTCATGGAAGCTCAAGCAAAATGAGAACAAAATCTGGAATTTTACTTGCGGCTTAAATAAAAAATGCCAAACCAAATGTAGATAGGACAACAAAAAGGTCTAAAATGACACAAACTGCAAAAGGCATTTTTGGCATTGTGTCGCAGAAATCACGGACAATCATCCATCTGAGAGATCACCATTAATATTTTATCAAAGGAGGTTATGCATATAACCTAAGAATATATTACAATGGCATTGCAACTTCGATTCTGAGTTTACTAAAAATACTTTGATAATTACAATTAAACCAATTCCAAATTTTGTTACTGACATGTAATTAGGGACTGGATGACTCCGAAAATGACTCATCCAATAGACCCCATAAAGCACAACCCTTGAAAGCAGCAATGGTGCCACGAACGACAATTTTGTGCTCTAGACTCCAAATGGTTTGTACAAGTAAAGAAATGTGTTAAACAAAAGCTCCAACAATATTCAAAGGGGTAAAAAAAAAAAAGAATTTAGTACAGAACTATTTTGTTAATAAAAGTAGAATAGAAAAGATTTTTCAATTTTACCGTGTCTCCAAATACTTGCAGCACATATGTTCCAAATCCAGGAAGGAATCATTAATATCATCTTTCTGCACCATGAGCAGAAGAAAGAACATTGACATGAGAAATAAGGTCAAAGAATCAATACACGAGATGAATACAATATGCATGTACTATTGAGGGGCAGCAAATTTTATTTGCTGAAATTGATCGATCTAGAATTCAAGACCAAAAATTAAATCCATGAACTACCCATTACGATTGCCTATTAGGACACCATTATATTGCATAAAATTAGCAATCATTCATCATCATAATCCAATGCATAAGCATCTCTTCCATTTAATATTCAACAAACCTATATACTCCATTAACTGATAGGAAACCAATTAGGCTGAATAAACAGTAACCTTGTTAAGTGACATCGTTAAAGAACCATGAATCACAAAGAGAAATGCAGAACAATTCACCTTATGAGAAAACTGATTAAAATAGACAAAACCCATGAATCACAATATATTTTAACATCAATTAAAAACAAAGAAAGCATCTCAGTTAAACGGGACATATAACAATTGGGACATTACAGTCTCTGAGAAACATGAAAAAGCAACAGTTAACTAAACAGTGCTAGGACCCACCTCTATTTGTGCTTCAGACAATAATTTCTTAAGAGTTTTGGAGAATCCATTAGATTTCAAGTACCCAGCAATTGAGCGGAGGAGAAGAGCCTTCTGCTCTGGTTTTAGAGCTGGGATAGAGGCCTTGTTCATGTTTTGCCTTAGCTTTGGATTTGCAAGTAATACTTGGCGGGGCTTGAATAATGTGAGGCTAGGGTTTATGTTTATTGCGTTCGCAGCTGGGGTTTTGGGCATATATATAGAATTATAAAGCTTTCTGCGTTTGCAGGTCAGTTTTTGTTCGCTGAGTACAAGACCATAAACCTCCCACTGCGAAGGGAATTAGGGTTTTAGGGGGGACATCGAGCTCTAGCGTTTTAGATGCGTACCATCGCGACGTTTTTTGGACAGTTATATTTGAATCCTATTATTTATTTTAATTACAGATAATGAAAACTATAAATAAAAATAATATTTAGGTCCATTCCTAAAATAATATTAAAGCACAAGAAAAAAATGATAAAAATTAAAAAAAGAAAAGAAATATAATGATAGGGATGTTAATTTTTTTTAATATAATTATTACATGTAAATAATATTAGAATATATTAATAATATTTTTAATTAATAATTAATATAAATAAATAAAAAGTTGAAAACGGAGAATGAGAAATTCATTCCTCACTTAGACATTTTTCATCCCAAACTTATTAAATATTTACTAAAAAAATAAGATGATAAATGAGAATCAAAATAAAAATAGGATCAGAAATAGAGAAAGTCTCCCCACTTCAATCCTTACTTATTATCATCCCAAACAATGAATTCTCGTTTCAATTTATCAAAATCTTTTTTGTTTTAATTCAACTTGTATTACATAAGTTAAAACTTTTACTAATGTTTAGATACTATCTTTTTTTATTTCAAAATGAGATCTCACTTTCATATAATCTAATTACTCAAGTTGATCTTTTTGACTGATACAATAACAAAACTTTTATAAAAATAATATTTGTTAAGTTAAAATATTTACAGTTAAATTATAAAGATTTCATATATGAAAGACAGTTATACCAAATTATTGATGCACAATAAAAAATAATCACAAACACCACAAACCATATATGATCTATATTTAAGTGGAAAATTACTTTCAATAAGCTCAAGAAAATTAAAATTAGAAATACATATAAAATATAAATTTTTACTGTACATAATTTTACAATTTAGGTTGAGTTGTATGAGTTCGAGAAACTCAATTAGGTTTAAAACTTAAAATAGATTAATAAATTTAACATGGCCCAAATAAAAGGAGATAATTACCAATTTTATTTAGAATACTTAGGATGAGGTTAAAGTAAAATGCATAATTTTCAAAGTTCAAATTAATTGAGTTAACTACTTGGGCTAGTTCGAGTGGTCAAGAGGTAGGACCTCAACCAAAATGTCTTAATTTCGATTCTATTGTGGATCTATCCAGTTAACAGTGAGATCCATTATATTAAAAGTGTAGGTAGACTTTCTTTCATTGTGAATACATTATTTCTTCCATTATGAGAGTCGACATCACTCGAAATTGGGTGCAAATGTCTAAAATGATGCTAGACTCGACTCAATGAAGACTCATGACTTTTAATAGATGTTCAATGTAATATTAGTAGATTATATATGTAATATGTAATATTAAAAAAAATAATTGAGTTAAAAAATTAACATTTAGTCAAATATTATTTATTTGCCCATTTATTTTGGTCTTGAAGTTAAGAGTTCAAATTTTTTTTTTTCGTTTGTATGTAAGAGTAAACTTATTTATATATTTGAATTTAATTTCTAACCTACAAATTACTCGAATTTATTTACTTTTTCAAAACCTCTTGATCAACCAAAAATTTTATCGATTATAATTTGATTCGAGTTGGATTGAGTTTGTGGGTTACAAATTTAGGATTTTTTTTGGCTGTCATTGATAGTAAAAATAATATTTTGGGTTCATAATATTGGAAGCATGGCTCATGAATTTCGTTTCTCACTGTTTCATTAATTTTGAAAATTATATATATATTTTGTTTTTATTACAAATGAAAACCAGAGAACGACTATCTCGAAATTTGTAAGCTTTAGGTTTCAAAATGCCAAGTCTAACTTAAAACTTGCACACAATTTTATTTTAATCTAAATTTTTTAAATTTGTGATGTGATTTAATAGTATCTAAATTAAAATTATATACACTTTTTATTTATTTAACATTTAGTATAACTTTGTCATTGAATTATCTACTATTTCTTAGTTTTAATGTTTTTTATTGAAAAAATAAAAAATAATGTATTTTAACAAATATGTAAAGCAGCAAGGGTAATTGAGACATTTAGTACCCATCAACGATTAATATTCATTTCAGCAAACTTGGACAAATCTGAACCGTCGACTAAAGAAAACAGCCTTACAAAAACCCTAGTCTCTGCTTTTATTTCTGAAGCAAGCCGTGAAACTCCTCATTGAAGATAGATCTCGACGGCCCGTAAGAGCAAGTAAATCTCTTCCCGCTTTGATTCTCTCGTTCATTCATCGTCCTTTTTAATTTCTGAGATAACCCAAATTGGTTTTGTAATTTTTCGCAGAGAAAGATGAGTGAAACAGCCGTGATTCCGGAGTCAGTGTTGAAGAAGAAGAAGAGAGAGGAGGAATGGGCTTTGGCTAAGAAGCAAGAGCTCGAAGCTGCGAAGAAGAAGAAAGCCGAGACACGTAAGCTTATTTTTAACAGAGCAAAACAATACGCTACGGAGTACGATGAAGAGCAGAAGGAGCTAATTCGGTTGAAGCGTGAAGCTAAACTTAAGGGAGGGTTTTATGTCAACCCAGAAGCTAAGCTTTTGTTCATCATCAGGATTCGTGGGTATGTATTTGCTGATGTTCTGCTTGCAGCATTTATTGTTTGCTTGAAATTTGAATGCTGATTATTATGTGTTTTCTTTGTTAATTTCAGTATCAATGCCATAGACCCGAAAACCAGGAAAATTTTGCAGCTTCTGCGTTTGAGACAGGTGATTATTGAATAATCAGTTTCTGTTTCTGGTTTTGTACCTCTGTAAAATTTTTAATACACGGCATGCAGTAATGTCTCTGTCCGAGCATTTTAAGCCTTTGGTCTTGACAGATTTCCGTCCTTTTAGAATGTTGAGTAGAAGTTGTAGAGTTAGCATTAGCAATTGACGTATCAGAATGATTTTATTTGATTTTTTTATACAAAAGAAGAGATACTAAATGCTTGGGCTTCCTTTCTTAGAACTTACCTTATTTATGGAACAATAGCTGTCTACTATATGGGATCAAGGAATTATAGGATTGGTTAATTGGCTGTGTATTTTAAAGTTATTTATCACTTTCAACTTTGAGATTTAGCCATTGGATAATTTTGATGCCCTCAAGTTTGAACTGTTACAGAAATGATGGCTTGGAGTGTTTTGTTGATGCTATTGTAATAGCCCCTTGATTTGGTAGAATTCGAATCCAACCATTTTGTAGAGCCCATTCTCATAGAATAAGTATCACTGTACCAAGAGTTCCATGTAGATTGCACTTGCATATCACTTTTTAGTTTGAGAAAGTTTCTGTTTTAGCATGGGATTAGAACTGGAGTCTCAATCTTAGAATGCTATTCCAAACAGCTTGACGTTTAAGACTCGGTGCCATTATGACTTTTTATGCTTCCACCTCTGGGTTGTCATTTTTTAGTTTGCATCTTTCCCTCTTCCCATTTGTTTCTGTTTCTTATTTATATAGTGTATCATTTCATTGAATATTCATTTTGCCTTTTCTGTTTTTCCTGGTTATAGATATTTAATGGTGTCTTCTTGAAAGTCAACAAAGCAACTCTCAATATGCTTCACAGAGTTGAGCCCTATGTGACATATGGGTATGTATTAATTTTGTAATTCTTAATCTAGATACTGTTTTAGAACTGATCTTGAGATTGATTTGTTATTAATTTGCTATAAATGATTTTAGGTATCCCAATTTGAAGAGTGTCAGAGAATTGATTTACAAGAGAGGGTATGGGAAATTGAACAAGCAGAGGATTGCTTTGACAGACAATTCTGTTATTGAGCAGGTATGTATATTCAAGATTGTCAAGTGAATCCCTGTTGGATCTCTTCATCCAAATAATGTAATGTTGTTATCTGACCAACATGTTGGCATATAATAATAACTAACAGGCTCTTGGTAAGAATGGAATCATCTGCATGGAAGATCTTATCCATGAGATCATGACCGTTGGACCCCATTTCAAGGAGGCAAACAACTTCCTATGGCCATTCAAGCTCAAGGCACCATTGGGTGGCCTCAAGAAGAAGAGAAACCACTATGTTGAAGGGGGTGATGCAGGAAACCGGGAAGACTATATCAATGAACTCATCAGAAGGATGAACTAGGCGTTTTGCAGATTATCCTTATGAATTGTCGATGATCTATTTCTTAAATTTTGGCAATTGTTGTTATCAGACCTTAGTTTCTCTCCCTAATTAAGTAGTAACTTCATTACTTTTATTATAAGCATAAATTTGATTGGCAGTGTTGTCATTTTTGCTTTAGTTTTGCATTTGATCGCCCCAAATTATGACAGTTATGAGAGTGCTGGATCTTTTATATCTTATGGTGAGTTTAATATTCTTAAGGATACCTACATGATCATGGTTTTATAATGCAGCAAACCAGTTCGTCTGTATAAACTTCATTTTATTATCCTCTTATGGGATTTTAAATGGGTCAAGTGGATAAATCTTCTTAATATTAGGCCTACGTGAGTATCAATAATCAATATATTATGAGTTTGATATATAATATTTTTTTTCGTATATGATTTTGATTCTGATTAATGTTTGTCGATTCGTTTATCAAAATATCCTGAATTACAAAGACTCTTAATTCTTTAATTGGTAATGCAACTTACTATGGGAGATGTATCATAATTATGTTTTTGAAATGAAATATAACAACTGAATATCAAACAAGTATTGTTTATAACATTAACTCAACGTTTTATTGATAGATGTCAAATAGGATTATAATATTGAGATAATTATATGATTTCAAAATTATGATAAGATTCGATCTACATAAATCCCTTTCTATTAAAATTTAAATTAAAGTCTTTAAATACACAAAATTTATCCTAAGACTCAGTTTAATTATATAAAGGTAAAAGTCCTTTTAATCCCAAAGGTTTAACTAAATATTCTTGTA
The DNA here is from genome assembly GCA_028052125.1 of Melia azedarach. NCBI lineage: Eukaryota > Viridiplantae > Streptophyta > Magnoliopsida > Sapindales > Meliaceae > Melia > Melia azedarach. The sequence continues at coordinate 11,800,640 of CM051403.1, forward strand.
AGTCTTAATAATTTTGAAAATACTCTTAAAAGTCTTAATTTCTTATAGAATACCTATTATATCCTTATACATAATATTTAATAAAAAATTAATAAATTTTTAAAACTTAATAAAAATTCTAACTTTATATAAATTATATTTATATAAAATATATTAATTAATAAATAAAAATATTGGTCATTGCATAATATATTAATAAAATACTTTTATTGTAATTTATTGTAAGAAATTAAATAATAACAAATTAAATATTTGTAATTATTAAAAATTAAATACAACTAAAACATAAAGTATTAATTTATTAATAAAATATAGATTTATAAATCTATTTGTTTTACAGTATAATAAATATTTATGATTATACTATAATTTATATAAAAAATATAATTAAAATAATAAAACTAAAATAATAATAAATAAAAGTTATAATATGTTAATAATAATTATATAAAATATTTGCTATAAGATAATTATTTTATTTATTTGTTAATATATTTTATATAAATATAATGTATTTTAAAAAATTTTAAAAATTTATTAGTTTTTTGTTAAATATTATGTGTAAGGATATAATAAGTATTCTATAGAAAATTAAGACTTTTAAAGATATTTTCAAAACTACTAAAACTTACGAAGGTATTTAACCAAACTTTTGAGACTAAAAGAGTTTTTACCTTTATATAAATGCTTTTACCCAAAAAATTTAGGTAGTTATTTTGATTTTTTTTTTTATAATTTATCATTAGAAAACACAATTTCAGATTAAAATCTAAGAATCGTTCGTGAATTTATAGTTATTAGTTAATGGATTTAATTTTTCTTGTAAAAAAAATTTATTAGTAATTTTTATTTTTCTATTATTCTCTTTTTTTCGCTTAATTGAAGGATTACTTGAAAAATAAAACAGTAAATTACAAAAATGAGTAATAACCCGCTAGTTGAGATTGGTAAGGTTCAATTCAATATTAAATAAGAATGTAATTATTATTATTTGAAAAAAAAAGAGCATTTATTATTATTATTATAATCACTCTCGAAACGGTGTAGCTGCTGCAGATAGAGTTAAAGCATGTGAGAACACGTGTCCTCTGCCATGTTGTCTGCATGTGAGAGCTTTGGGACGTGTCACTCAATCGCCATCTCTTCTTTTTCTATAATAAAATTTTAACCCCGGGACAACGAAGGCACAGCAATTAAAAATGGAAGCTCACAAGGAGAGAATGGAGCAGGAGAAGATGAAGGCCGGCCAACAGAGAGAAGCAAAGAAGAAGCTAAACGAATGCACGGCAGCAAAAGCAACGGCGACGGCGGCAAGAGAGCTGATTCGCGAATCGATCATCTCCGACGGGAAAGGAGATCACAGGGCAGCTGCTGAGAATCCTGAAGATGTTCTCGTATTCACAAGAACAGTAAACAAGATTGACTCTTCACTTGAATAGATTATAAATTGCCACTTCCTGCATGTAAATTTTCACGACGATTTCTTAATTATAATTTTCCTTTTTTGTTTTTGCTGTCTTATATTGTTAATCGTTTTGATGAAAATACAATGTAGTTTAGATTTGAAGAGGAGACAACAGTTGTTTGATCAAGAGAATATCGAACGTGTCATCGTTATCCGCTAGCACAGTGGTAGAAAGCAATTTAAATTATTTATTCTAACTGTTTTATTGGAAAATAATAAATAGCTATCGGAAATGTCAATTTCAATAGATTCTGAGTCACCCTACAAATTTTATGAAGATCAGGAACAGTATCTGTCTCTTCCCAGCTGCACAACAGCAGTGCACATGAGCCAAGGGCCATGCCCATGGTCCATGGGACCACGACTACCCCCGACGAAGCTTCCTCTTCTGGTTTTGGTTTTGGTTTTCGTCTTACCCTACTTTCATTTGGCTAAAGCTGACAATGAAACAGTGATGGGCTAATTTAAAGTATAATACCATGGTTATCTTTGAATTATTGAATTGGTGGTTAATTTAAAGCGAAATAATTCATAAATTATGTTAAAGAACACACAATTGTATGATTGCATTACTTTATAATTGTTTATTTATATACATTTATCTAGAAATTAATAATTAATTTCTAATTTTCATAACAAAAATACCTCAATTCAATTGGTCTACTTACTACTCAATACAAATGGCCCAAATTTAATTTGCCTGCTTACCTAAAAGAAGATAATATATTTTGTATTTGAAATCTTCAGTACAAAGTAGATATTTCTTTAGCCACTCAAATATTGATTTGATTGAGACAAACACAATATCTAACCTACAAAGTCGGTTTCATACGATTTTATTTTCACTTGTTCACTAAATATTTCCCGAAATGAAAATCTTGCAGTTTCAATCAAGTAAAAAACTTTATCGTGTAGCCGAAGTTGTAAAATATTCCTACAATCAATGATGTCTTCTTCTTTATTTTCATAGGATTCCAATCTGAAGGATAAGGATAAAGCCAATGTAATTAATTATGTATGAAATCAATGTTAATTAGTTTCTAATCAAAGCAGTTTTACCCCGTTTTAGTTATTAATAGAGGGACCTTTTCATGATTTTAATCACTACTGCTTCCAAATTCCAATTATTGCAAAGTGTTTGATGCAGTTGATTACTAATTATGATTAATATATTGTGTGCTAGCTTCTAATTAACTCATATTATTCAAAATTAAACGATAATGCATCAAACAAGATAGATACATTGTATCATTTATAAAAGTTAGGGTATGTTTATTTTTTTATTGAAGTTTTAAGTCTGAAGATAAATATTTAGATGTATAAAAGAACATTTATTTTTTAACTTATATCTTAATATTTATTAAAAATATTTAAATATAATTAATTTAAGATTTTAAATTTAAATTTAAATGAATAAATGTCTGAATAATTTGAAATTTTTTTGTCACTTATACTTTTAATTTATTACTTAATATTTATTTATATTAATGACTTAACATATTAATATATTTTTTTTAAGATATATATATATATATGTCAATATATCAGTTTCAGAATTTTTTATTTTTATAAAAATAAAAATTTTAACATTTATATTCAAATATTTAAAATAAAAAAATAAATATATCAATTAGATTCAAATTTTAATCAAAATTAAATTTTAACTATGTTCAATTTCAGACAAGAACAACAAATACTATTTTAATTTAACAAAAGAGTCATCGCAAACTCGTTTAATTAAAAATCGACTAAATATTTTTATTCGTAAAACTACAACATAGTGTCTATAATTAATACACCAACATATATTATTTTACATGGTATCTTATATTTTACATATAAAGTGACAATTGACAAATCTATTTATATATTTTTTTAGACTTACGTATAAAATTTTGTTTCTAAAATTTGAAGAGATCACGTGAAATGGTAAAAGACAAACATTAAAATTATATGTGGACCACTATTAAAAAAAACGTTTTTATATAATTTTTTTTTAAAATTGAAATTAAAATTAAATACGAAAATGAAATTTCATCCGCTTTCTTTCCTCTTATATATTTGTATAAATAAATAAAAAAATGAAATCTCTGCCACTTCTCACTTATATAAGCATATATATATATATATATATATAGAGAGAGAGAGAGAGAGAGAGAGAGGATAAGATAACCCGACGTGCATATTTTCACTTGTAATTTTCGAGAAAATTAATCGTAATAAATTATATATTTTTCACAAAATTAATAGAATTAATAATGCATACGAATATGATGACGTATAGTTCGAGGCTTTTGCATGTGCATGCAATTAATTAATTATGTTAAAAGTAAGCTTGCCCTAATTTGAATTACGAGGATCCAAAACGTGTAGTTTAATTTTATTTTTCAACTACGAAAACCAACCTTTAGATTAAATATAGAATTCATGTCTTAAATTATAATAAGAAAATTTAACAAAAAATAAATAAATATGTTTTAATTAAAATTTATGATACGAAGTTCGATAAAGATTAAAAATCATGATTTTTCTTCTTAAAAAATCTTTTCAACGGTTACGTTTCTTGGTAAGCAAGATACATAGTTGAATGTCTAATAAAATATAAGAAGTTGATATGGTTTAATAATTGTTTGTTTGATTTTTTTTAAATAAATAATATTTCCATGTAGTGTATATATATATACGTATATACTTTTCAAAAGACGGACATAATAATAATAATATATATATATATTTTTTCTTCCGTAAAAAAACAATTAAATAATAATAATTAAAAATTGATTAAAGTTCAATAATGACTTGGTGATCTTCTGACGATCAAATATCACTTCCATTCCACCCACCTAATATTCCATTATTTAAACAAATCTCACAAGCCCACGTGCATTGTTCACTTTTTTCATTCTGATCAGAACTGCTAATTTATTTTATCTTGTTTTATTTTATTTATTATTAGAATCTGCTCATTAAAATACCCAAAATCTGTGATCGTACTAATCAATTTAATTGAATGTCTTAACAAATATTTAAACAAAAATAGCATTTTAATGAATTGCAGACTGCGACTTCTGACAGAAGTTTGCAGTTCAGTCCTCCACCAACCATTAATGCAAGCTTTAATTTTTTTCTGCAATCTTCTGCACCACATAGATCATTAACCTAACAACCAAAAAGTATTTTTAAAAAATAACAGAAAACAGAAGAAAAACATAAATCCTTGCATTGACATCCCTGCTCAATCTCATTCCTCTTGAAAATAACAACAAAAAAGAAAAACAAAGGAAGTAATCTTACAAATAAAAACCCATCTTTCTTCACGAAAATAAAATCTAAATCTAAGAAAACAAAATTAATTAAAAAGGATTCATCTTGAAATTAACAGAAGGAATTAATTCTTAATGATACAACTCCAAACGTCTGGAACACAAACTACAGAAATACTTCTTCTTAATCTTGTAACATAGGGGCAAGAAGCAGAACCTGCACTGACTCTCGAAATCAATGGCTAGAACTTTGCCACCGCAGTAAGGACATGAACCAGGAGCTTGTTGCCTTCCCAGCTCCTTCTCTTCTTCCTGACAGAAAATCACAAAACACATATTTTGTTTTCGTTTTCGTGCTTTCTGAAAGTGTTTTCTGTGTTTTGATCTGGTGGGGTGATGTGGGTTTTTGTTTTTCCTTTTATGATAGTGCTGTGGGGGGTGATGGGAAAGGGAAAACAGGAAAAAGTGAAGGCTCTCGAAAGAATGCCTGTCCAGACAGCATTTATAGAACAGGGAGGCTTGTGACATGTATTGCTTTTACAGTTTTACTCCCACCGTCAACTTTTCTTCTACTTCTCTTTTTTATTATTTTTTATTTAAATAAAAAAATAAAAACAATTGGCAGTAAAAAGTAAAAGTTGTATGTACAGTAATTTTTACATTTGCTTATTTAAATAAAATAATAAGTTGCTTTCAAAAAAAAAAAAAAGTTTAATTTTGGATTTTTAAGATTAAAGGTGGATTTTGATAACCTGTTTTTACAATATTTAAATTACTTTAAAATATAGTTGTTGTTCTATCGCGTACAATTTTTTACGTATAAATTTTTTTATAAAATTAATTTAATAAATATTATATTATGATAATAAATCTCACGTTATCTTATTTTATTTGTTCAAAGAATAAAATGATATGTAATGTTATTAATATTATAACGTTAAATTATTTTTTATTGGAGAAATATACGTCAATTTTTATAATTTATTGGAGTTATTATCAAATTATTTCCCTAAAATTTGAAATTGTATCAATTAGATAGAAAGTTTAGAAAATATATCAAAAATTTTTCATTGAATGTTAGTCAACTACCCTAAAATAATATATTTACTGAAATACCTTAAATTTTTAAATTTCATGTTACTTAATTAATTATAAAATTATTTTAGTTCTATAAGTTTGGTTTAATATTCTTATAAGTCATAATAATTTCAAAAATACTTTTAAAAATCTTAATTTATTATAACATAATAATTATACCCCTCTATAATAATAATTATTTAATAAAATAATTAACAATACTATTTCAAAAATTTATTAGATATTTTTTACACAATTATTTTATTAATATATTACTAAAATAATACTGTTATTTATATAATCAACATAGCTTATATAAATATATTATATTTTACTCTTATACAATTTATTATATATTTTTATTATTTTATTTACGTTTTTGAAATATGTATACATATATTTTATTTAAATTAAAATAAAATTTATAAATCTAAAATGTTATTTATTTAATTTTTAATAATTACGTATATGTAATTTATTTTTATCTAATTTCTTTCAAATAATTACAATACAATTATTTTATTAATATATTATTAAAATGATAATATTATTTTATATAAATATATTATATTTTATCTAATTTTAGAAATGTATTAGTTATTTTTAAATAATTATTATTATTATATAGGATATAATTATTGTTTTATAATAAATTAAGATTTATAAAAATATTTTTAAAAATACTAAAAGTTATAAGTATTATATCAAAAATTTTAGATTAAAAGTGATTTTTATAATTAATTAATATAAAATTTAAAGATTAAAGATATTTTAATAAATATATTATTTTAAGGTTAATTAATTAACGTTTAAAGGAAAGTTTTGAATATATTCTTTTAATTTTTTATTCAAGTGATTCGATCTTACACTTGAGGGGAGGAATTTGATAATAACCCTAATTTACTGCTTGATCAGTGGAGTAATAAGATACTTTTTGAGTAAAAATTAAAAGACAAATTGCAGTGCAATGTCATTTCTGGAAATGATGTTGATTTAACGTTGTTACGACGTTAAATTTGACGTTTTTGGGGGGTAATCTCATGTGGAAAAACAAGAAAATAATCAATTACATTTCTTACCGAGGGCGGGCTTATCTGACAGCATCATTAGTCCGAACTCCCCTGCCCTGGTTGGATCTAGGCCGTCACTATCAATACTTACACCAATCGGACGATGGGGACTACTGGCTCCCACCAACCGTAAATTGAGGCGGGTCCCACTCGATTACTCTGATGACCCCGATTCAAAACAGAACGGGCCCACTAGAAACACTTTTTAAGCTCGGTTACAATGCATACGAATCCACCGTACAAATCTAGGATTTCCCAAATTTTCTCGTAATTTTTGTTCTTTTCGTAAAAATTGTTTTAACTTATGACTTAGTTTAAAAAATATATATATATTAAAAAAATTTAAAATTATCTCGAATATTTGTACGATACAAATGAATGTATATACTATTAAATTGGGATTTTAACTGGGGGCAAGAAAGTGTGGCGCACGCTCAAGGTTTTGTAAGGAGGTTCGGACTAACATACGCGTGGAAACAGACAATGCGCACTAGTTTGAACCGTCTTTAAACTAGACATAACAGAAGTAACGTAAGCAGTTGCATGGATTTTAACGAGGCTTGCGTGTTTTAACTTGTCGTTTGTGTTTGAGTTTTCCTAAAAGAATCTACTTCCCATTCAGCTTTCTCGAACAGATGCTGCGTCAGTCTTAAAAGCTCCTCAGAAACTTAAATTATTTTATATAATTTTTTTTAATTTTTATGATGTAATTGAAAAGGTTGAAATTTGATATTTGTAAGAAGTAAAGATGTAATTGTTCTTCAGAATGGCTGCTGCAATTTGCTGTAGGACTTTCACGGGTGACGTAGAATTTGCAGAAGTTGAAACAGCTCTGAAAAGTATCGAACTCGCCATAGATTCAGGCCTCTATCGTTCGTCAAGAAAGATTATTTTATGATAAATCACGGCATGAAAACTTATAATACAATTACACATTCTTTGACCAAAATAACTTTGACTCCAATTGATCAGATTGTTTAGTTGAAAGAACCTTCTTCAAAGATAACTAACCTTTTATAATCTTTATTTATTTTAATAGATTTTTCTTTCTTAAAAAAAGAGATGTAATTAATATTCTGTAATTTAAAAACATTATTAATGTTAGTGTTAGGTGTTAATAACTTTTTAAAAAATAATACAAAAAAGTCATATATCAAATTCAGTATACAACAAGATTTGGATAGGATTTAAAAAAATTATTAGTTTTTTAACTGTAAGATTTGGATAAGATTTAAAGAAATTATTAGTTTTTTAATTGTAAGTGATCTATGATACAGTTTTTTTTAATTTTTAACAATTCATTAAATATTATGATAGTTTATGATAGTTTTTTTATGACTTTTGTGATAAACAGAGACTATAAATATAGATATTCTTTTAGTTAGATTCCTAAACCAATAATTTCTTTTCAATAATATACACCATCATAAAAAAATTATATAAGGTTTAAAAAAAATATAAACCATAAAGTTTTATCACTAGATTATGAAAGACATTAATGACAAAAGATATGTTTTTAGTTTAATAAAAAGTTAACTTATTTTAAAAGGATTAATGACTAAAAAAGTAATAATCATTACTTAGTTTATATGGCGTTCGATTCTCACTGATTATATAGATAAAATTCTCACATATTGTAAGATTTTTTCATAGATATTTGAGTATGTTACAATTGTAAAATATCTTTTCAATAAAATTCAAATTGATCTATAGTTATAAATACTAGTAGATAATTAATTACATACTAATAGATTTGTAATGTATAATATTTAAAAAAAATACAGCTAATATGAAGGCTACACGTGGAGAATGGCGATGACTACAAACAATAGGCGCGTGGGAAGAAAAACAAGTGGAGACTTGCTCCCCTTCCTAGGAGTGCAAAGTAATACACGTGAGGGAGAGGGTCTCTTTCTCTCACACAGATACTCAATATATTCGGCTCTAAATTTTCAACTTTAACTAGATCGCTGGTAACACACTATCGGCATCCAACCAATATATTTTTTCTATATTTTAATTTAAATAAAATGTATATTGTAACAATCCTCGATTTTGGTATATTTATTTTTTACTAATTTATAATTAAATTTTAATTTTACTATAATCCAAGTTGTTTTTAAAATACAGGTCTATGTTATGGTGCATGAGGTTTACAGTTAAATTCTCCATTTTTTATTGTAATATTTATTTTTTCTATAAATTATCATTTTATTTTAAAATTTTTTTTAATGCATAACTCACGAATTGAAAGTTACAAACTAGAAATTAGAAATTATGACAAAACAGTGAGAAATTACAATAAAAAATTTAAAAAAATGAAAGATATTTTGTATAGCTTCATGTATATTGGTTATATCTCAAAATACTATTGTGTTTACACTTAAATTTAAAAGTAAAATAATTAAAATACTTAATAAATATTAATTTTATCTTATTATATTTATATTTTTGACAAACAATAATGAAATTACCGTGAATTCAAAAAATAATTTAGCTTTGGTGAAACATGTTATCTCGTTGAGTTACAGGACACGTGTGTTTGACAGCATGATGTAAAATATATACATTCTTAAATAAGTTCACTTTAGAATTTAATCGTGAAGCACGTGCTTAATTTAATTTTTAATATTTAAAATTTAGACCATTGACTGACTTACGCTTCAAAATAATTGTACTGCCTTTGCTTTTCTACCGGTCTAAACTTAATTATTTTAATTTGTTTTATTTATTTTATTTCCTAACTAACCTTACCTTCGAGGAAGGATGTATATATTGACTTGACTTGTGTCTTTGGATTAAATGGTTTACTAGAAATTTTTTCTTAATAATTAATTTGATTTCCAATTGAGCGTGAACCAATAAGTTGTTTGATATTTTTATCTATACCTAAAGTGATGTCTTATATATGAAAGATTAAGGTTTTTTTTACATTATTTATAAATAATTAAATTTAAATATATCTAATAATTAAAATTTAATTTGATCATATAATCAATATATTAATTATAATAATTTATAAGTAAAAATTATGTATTAATTATATGATCGTATTCAATTTTAAATTATATAGTCACAAAAATCACAGATAAAAAATTCAAACATTATTATATTTACAATTATTTATTTTCTAACTCTATAAGATGTAATTGAACTTAATTATTTAATTAAAATAAATACTCTATTTATTTTTCTAATTTAATAAATAATAAACATTATAGTTGAATACAAAATATATATTATTTAGTAGAAATTTAGGTCTATTCACTATTCATATTTAAAATAACAAATAAAAGCAACTTTAATACTAAACCGAAGAACACAAGAAATTTTAAAAATTCATAATTAAACTATTTAGTAAATATTAATTTTCACTTAAAAGGTTATTACTCAGTCTGATTGAGTTGAAAATTACGGGATGTTTGAAACACACGTTTGTCTTCTTCAGCGACAAAACACGAGATGTAGAATATGTATTTTTCATTTCTTAATCGGTAATTAATATTAATTATTATTAGCTTCTATCATAAATGGGCCAGCGACAGCCGACAAGGTGCCTTTTATTCCTTAAAATAATTTCACTTGAAGCAAAATTTTATTTGTTTGTTGTGGTTGAATTACTAACACCATAATTAAAAAAATTTAATTTATAATTAATAATATTGAATGAAATTTTGGTGTCCATTATCAAGTATTTAGGCCCCATAGGTTAATAAATGACAATTTTTAGTCTCGATTGAAGAAAGACGTAATATTATATAACTCCGATGAATACAGTTCAAAAGTTGTCTACATCGTGCGACTTCAGCTTGGTATGGTAGGCTCGAAGCACCAGGCAGGAAAGAGCAACACATGCTGATTAATTAAGACTTTTGACTTCTTCAAAATAATTGGAGCTGGCTTTTTGTTATTCTACCTAATCTGTACGTGCAGGGAGGATGGCTTGACTTGACTTAAATCGTTTACGAAAGGGAAAATTAGAAAATTAAAAAATAATATTAAATTTAAAAAAACTCACACATATTTTTTTAAATTATTAATTAATTATTAAAATTAAAAATATTTTTAAATATTTTACTAATTTAATAATTTAATTTTTTATACATTAATAATTAAAATTTAAAATAAAATAATAATATTTAATATTTATCCCCAATTTTTTAATAATATTTAACTAAAATCAAAAAAATAATTTTTATAAATTAAATTAACATATTTTTTTAATATTATAAATATAATTTATTCATAAAAAATAACAAATTATTTTTTTAATTTTTATATTTTAAAAATTATTAATACTCTTATTATAAAATTTAAAAATTAAAAAAATTTAATAATAAATTTTTTAATTTTTATATCTCATATAAAATTATGTTATATTATCAATTAGATAATACCTTTCACTTAATTTTTGAACTAAAATTAATATGTTTAGTATTAATAACACAACTTTTAGTAGAACTTGGGCACTCTTCTTACTAATGTCTAAGATTTGGTTCTTTTATCGCAAATTAGATAGCTATTAAGCTTAAATGCTACGAGAAAATCTCATCGAAAAATCAAATATACTTTTCTCACACAATTATACTTATGATATATTTTGTTTCATTTGGAAATATATCGATATCTCTATATTTTCGCACATACATTATTCATAAATCATTATATTTATATATTTTTAACGATTGAGATTAAAAATTTAATATGTGTAATTAGTGTATAAATTCAGTGATTTATAAATGAGTATAAATATATATATAAAAATATAGAGTTACAAATTCTTCTTATTTTCATTTTAAAGTTTGAATAAAATTATTTAGATATTTAAAAGTAGTTTAACTTATATCTTCAAATGTATTAAAAATATCGACTTTATTAAGTTAAAATTTTTAATCTATGTATAAATAACTAAAAATATTATATATTATATCAACTTATGTACTTTTAAATTATTTAATTCTTAGTTGAAATTAATAATACATAATTGAGTTAATTTTGAGTCCTATTGTTTAATTTATTAACATATATTAGATATGTTTACTTTTTACATCATACGACAATTACAAAATTTAAGCAAAATTTTATTTATTTGTTGTGGTTGAATTACTAACATCATAATTAAAAAATTTAATTTATAATTAATAAATTGTTATAGGTGTTTACTGTTGATAGTTTATTTTGGGCTCAATCCGAATGATAAAATACCCTCTCCATGAAACCTGTTTGGGTTGGATTAGTTTGGGCTCATTCAATAGAAGCCCACTCCGCTTCTGGAAGGTCCCAGAAAACTGATCTTCCGATCCCAACAACGCCTGATATTTCTCTCACTTTCGGCTACATTTTACTCTCTCAGTCTCAGTATCACTCGCAAAACCAAACAATTCCACTGACAATTACAAAAGTTTGAAGAGATAAGATGTCAATCGTCCCAATCAATGATCAACGAGAAATAATCTCATCAGATACATGGGATCCTTTCAAAAACTTCTTCGAAGAATTTTCCTCATCTCTTGACCTCTGGGACCCGTTACTAGATTTTCCTTCATTTTCTCGGGAATTCTTCCCCTTCCACCATCAAACCCAGATCAACTGGAAAGAAACCCTCAAAGCCCACGTGTTCAAGGCCTATCTTCCGGGGTTTACCAGCGATCAAGTGATAGTTTTCATTGATGACGACAGAATACTTCAAATCAGCACTGATGACGGCAAGTTTATGAGCAGGTTTCAGCTGCCTGAGAATGCGATAGCGGATCAGGTTAAGGCTTCTATGAATCACGGATTGCTTACTGTTACTGTTGCTAAGGAGATGGGAAACAGGCCTAATAATGTCAGGGTGGTTGAAATTTCTGGGTCTGATTGAATAACAGTGGGGCTGGTTTGTGATATGTAATGTAATGGTGTTTTGGACTGGGATTGTGTTTGTGTTTGAACCTGCTGTAGTTTTAGAGTGTAGTAGCTTCGGTGTTTGATGTAATGCTTTAGTTGTAACTACGAATGAATGTGTGTGTTTGTGTTTGTACAAGGACAATAATTTATTAATAGTTCGTGATCTCACGATCATAATGGTAGATTTTAATTTTCTAAATTTGATGCAGACTCGTAGCAATATACAAAATCGCAGGGGTTTATATGTAATTACTCATATAAAATGATTTCCAGATGTAACTCGGGTGCGGGCCTGGTCGAAAAATCTAGGCCCCTCGAGTTGTGTATAGTCGGTCCAATGCAATTCGTGTATTAAATCTTAATCAATAATAATAAAAAAAATCTTGTACCAATATTGTTAGAAATCATCTCTATGTTTTTATTTTTAGATAAATTTTTTAAAATTTTAATTAATTATTTATACTTTTATGCTAACTTTAGTGGTACAATTTAATTTATATCGCATCAAATAAATATTTTACGTTAGCTTTAATTCAAATTTTACTCAGAGAATTGAAAATTTTAATTTAACATAATTATTTAACATGTTAAGTGAATTATAATCGTGTTATTTTTAAATTTTTTTATTTTAAATATTTTAAAATATTTATAATACTCTATATTCAAATATTAATAAATTTTATTTGAAATAACGTTGATTACTTTTTAAATTGTGATAAATATAATTAAATACTTTTTAATTATGAAAGATATAAAATAAATTTATTTAATTAAAATATGAGTTAATTATTAGAAAGGTGATAGATCATGTATCTACAACTTGAATAAAAATTGAGCAAATAATTGATATGTAAATAAGAGGTTTACTCTTCCATTATAAAAATATTAACAATTACGAGGTTTGGCCAACCATATAAAAGTCCTTAAAATGAAGAAAACATACATGAACAAAAATTAGAATGATTTTATTATATTACAAAAAGATTACAACTTATTTTTGTTAAGTAGAAAGTTAACATAACATCTATCTCACATTATGAAAAAAATAAATATTTAGTGGGAGAATATTAAAAACACATAAAATACAAACAATCGAGATTGAAAGCGGTTGGAACATAGGAGTAGACAAATTCGATTCGGATTAAAACCGAATTGCTATAGAACCGAAGCGAATTAATCAATTTGGATTACTTTTGATTTAAGTTTGATTTTAGTTCGGTTCTATTTCAATTTTACTCTTATATATATATATATAAAATTACTATTACACAATATTATAGACTTTTAATTTTTTAAATAAATTTTAAACTTTAGTTAATTTTGGTTTAAAATCAAACTCAATCCATATTTTTTTTTTCAAAAATCAAATTGAACCAAAATTAAAATAACCACTTATGTAATTTATCCGAATCAAACTATCTAGTTGATTTAATTATGTTGCCCAATCTTATCAGGATGAATTTTACGTGAAAGCTCGATTCATATGGTCCAATTTTGTTTAGCAATTTATACAATGATTCACTTGTTTCAACTATTGCAAATATATATATATTTTTTGGACTATTTAATTTTCACTGCTCGATTATTGTCTTAAAGATTTATTCTATTAGATATATGAAATGACAACATACAAATTGTATGACAATTTACATATAACTTTATTTTAATTAGTTATAAAAAATGACAACCAATAATAATAGTCAACTAGAAAAAGTGATTTTAAATATTATATTATCGTTTTATGATTACTCGAATAATTAATTATGTAATAAACGAGTTCACATATAAAAGTTTTTAAATTTGAATTTGATACGATTATTAATTGCATTATATCCTTATCACTTCTTTATTGATTATGTTATTTTTATTTAACCTAAAATGTGATTCCTTACTTGGGTGCGAGGGTTCGTATTTAAAATGCGAGACTACACAAATTCTTTCAGGCTCTTCTTTTTTATGGTTTTTCTCACAACGAGCTTACATCATTCTGGACCGGGTTCGGTCTATTTTACTCCCTGGAATAAAGGGCTTAGAGGAGAATAATTACATGGCCATGGGCCTGAATTCAACAATCCTAAATTTGGGCTTTTAAGCAGAAACAGACAAGAAACGCTACTTAACGGCGCGCCTCGTCATACGTTCTCTCTTTCTTTGCCTTTCTGGCAAAATCTCTGTAATTTTTATTTCGTTAAAGAATTATAATACAGCACACAAAAAATAGTAATAATAATAATAATAATAATAATAATAATAAAAATAAAAATAAAATCGCAAAGTTCTTCCGATCACGATCCCTCTCCGCATTTCAAAAGAATTGGAAATTCCGATACTGTATATTTGCCAAGAAGAATGAATTGTAATTGGCAGTGTGGTAAATTTAATTCGCTGATTTGATCGTTCCCAATCATGTGGTTTTCCTTCTGGAGATCCAGAGATCGATTTTCCTTGGAAGAGCTCAGGTTTTCTAATTTATGCTTTCTTCTGTTCAATTGCGTGTTTTTTAGGGTTTCTGTTGAGGAATTGAAATTTTTTTAGTGGTGCTAGAGTTACGTTGGTTCAAAGGAAACGAAGAGGTTGAGTATTTTGCCAATTTTGAATTTTTTGAGATAAATTTTGTAGATATTTGACTGATCAGCTTCAGAAAGTTCAAATTGTGAATGGTGTTAACAAAGATTTTGTTATTGAGGCGCTGAGATCAATCGCTGAGTTGTTAACATATGGGGACCAGCATGACGACTCCTATTTTGAGTGAGATTTTTTTGTTCGTTTAATGTTGTTTGTTGTTTGTGTAATTACCGCTCAGTGTGATTAATTTCTTGTAACCTGCTACTGTTTTTAGATTTTTTATGGAGAAGCAAGTCATGGGAGAATTTGTTCGTATTCTAAAAGTTAGTAGAGCTGTTGCTGTTTCTGTTCAGTTGTTGCAAAGCATGAGTATTATGATTCAGAATTTAAAAAGTGAACATGCTATTTGTAAGTTGTTTTCTTCAGAGAAGAATTTGTTTATTTCTGTAAACAGTGTTAAATGAATTTATTAATGAATGTTTATGTGAAATTTTTTCTGCAGACTATCTGTTCAGTAATGAGCATATTAATTATTTGATAACATATTCTTTTGACTTCCGCAATGAAGAGTTATTGTCTTATTACATATCCTTCTTAAGGTTTGTTTTCCTGTTCTCCATTGATACATCACATCTGCATTGTTTTTCCGGACCATTGCGATTCTTGATCTTATTTTGCTGACTGTGGTACTACAATTGCATTTGTTGTGTTTTTGAAGAGCAATAAGTGGAAAGCTAAACAAGAACACAATTTCTCTACTTGTGAAGACTCATAATGTAAGTTCTTCCCTCTTTTGTATGTGAAATTGATAGCATTTTTCAAATTTTCTCTTTGCAACATAATTACTAATAATTCAGTAGAGGCCATATTGACATTGCTCATACTCATAGTTGCCCTTCTAGGTTGTTTTGGACATATAGTGTAATAAGTAAATGGCTCAGTTATCCTTTTCTTTTACCTCAAGTGTGTGGAAGAAGTGTATAAAATTCTAACTGAAACGTGGACGAAATTAGAGTCCAGGCTTAGTGTTGACTTGGCAAAATAATTGCATAATGGCTTCTAAGAATTGCAATACTTTTCTTGTGTTTGAGGTATTGAGTATGCATTCTCCTAAATAGCACTGATTGCAGCACACTTAAACATCCATGTCATATTACAGTTACTGTGAAGCTTGGGTAAAAAGAGGTGGTAGGTTGTCCTACATAGCTAAGCATAATTTCCAAGATAATGTTTTTGGTTGCAATCAATAAGATCATTATATATGCGGACATTTGCTTTATAGTACTTATTATTGATATTAAGTATTACCTAGTCTCTATATGTCTTTCAGCTATAGAAGAAAAAGTCATGCTTTGTCTCTCTTCTCATTGCTTTCTTGTGTATTTCTTTTGGCTTTGTGTATCTAGGATGAGGTAGTTTCTTTTCCATTATATTCTGAGGCAATACGGTTTGCTTTCCATGAAGAGAACATGGTTCGCATTGCAGTACGTGCACTAACGCTTAATGTATATCATGGTGAGTTGTTTTCTTTTCGTTAATATTTTTTTTCTTATTTATTTCTCTCAGAAAGCAATTATGTTTTATACCCACAATTTAATTTCTAATTTCTTACCATTTTTTTCAGTTGGAGATGATAGTGTTAATAGATATATCGCGAGTTCCCCACACACGGATTACTTTTCGAATTTGGTTTCCTTTTTCCGGAAGCAGTGCATTGAGTTAAATAAATTAGTCTCACATACTCTAAAGTAAGAGAGATCATCTTTTATTGTCTCACAATGAGCTGGATGTTTTTATCTTCTAAATACTATCGTTTGGTTGCTGAGACAGAAACCCAGGCTCAGATTCAATCTCTACAATACTTGTTGCTGTGGATGAAATTGAGGACAATCTCTATTATTTTAGTGATGTTATTTCTGCTGGGATCCCTGATATTGGAAGGTTGATAACAGACCACATTTTGCAACTTTTGATACTTCCATTGCTTCTTCCGTCTCTTCAGAGAGATAACATGAATGTATGGAACTTAACTCCCTATGGTTCTCTCATTCTTTTTCTTTTTTCTGAAATTTAATTTTTGTTCTCAGGGTGCTCTAAATGGTTGGTTAATTTCCCTTCCATTCATATACATAGTACTTGTTCCTATTTAACTTTTGCTGTTTGTAAATCTAGGAATTAGAGATTGGTGCTGTTACTTCCCTGTATCTACTTTGCTGCATCTTGCGCATAGTTAAAATCAAAGATTTGGCAAATACCATTGCTGCTGCTCTTTTCTGTCCAGCAGAGGTTTACATTACAAATTTTGAAGCTAAACTCAATGGCTATATGCCTTGTCGTGATGTTATGCATGATAGCCAAATGCCCGATAATGATACTGCCATCGAGGTGGATTCTGGAGTTTTGAGAGTCAGGGAGCCAGATATGGCTACTTCTTCACAAATTCATTCTCAAGATCTGATCACAGAAAACAATAGTTGCGGTTCTCATTTGGCTTTGAGGTAACATGTCACTAATTACAACCAAATTTAGATGGTCGGTCTTCTAGTTTTTTCAGTTAATCAGCTTAATGTGATTCATATCTTTCCTAGTGTCATAATAGAGTACCTTTCCGCAACAATATCTTTCAACATAATTTTCCTCAAATTTAACATTTCTGGTTTGGTTTACCACTTTTAATTCAGTAAAAATTTGGAACTGGAAAAGAAAAGAGAGGCATTCAAGGTTTGTTTTGATGCCACTAGTGTTGATAGAGATGACAGGTATTAGAGCGAGGTTATGTGCTAGTAATCTCACTTGCAAAGAATTCCCCTGGTGCATTTGCTTTAGTCAGAGCTGAGCTCAACCTCCTGCCCTCTTATAGAACAAAAAGTAATTATTGGCAGTGAATTTTGGTTAGACTAAATGGTCAAACCCCATAGTGCTATTGATAGATTGAGATAATGATGGCATAAACCCAGGTAGTTCACAAATGATGTTAGCTAAATTAATTTGGCATCCTCTATCACCTGCTCAGAAGTGGATGGGTGGAGGTTTGGGGATTCTATGGCTGTTGTGCACTTAATTTATTCATTAATAATTCTTTTTATTTTGCTAGAGAAATGTCTTTATACCTTCCTGATTTTAATGTGTGGAATCTCTGTTACTCTTTGTTGGAGGAAAATTATTTTACTTATGCAACCCCTCGTCTTAACTCTTAGGTTTACTTTGAACCATCCGGCAGACATGCTCCATATTTTCTTTCATCGACTTTAGTACAAGAAAGCTTTGTTATTTTTTGTGAAAACAACTAATAGCATTACATAGGACTAGGGGAATTCAATAATGTTTTCAGAAAACTGTAATTTCTGTCATATTGTTTGCCACACTCTAGATGGCAACATACTTCCCTTCTCTTTCCTCATAGTTTATTCAGTTTTATTTCATTTCTTTCAGATTTTTGTTTGAGTTTGTATTGCCTCTTTCCATCCCCACCCTAAAAAGGGAAAATTCTCTCCTATTTCTTATTTATGTATTTATTGCCTTGAGGTACAGTGTTGTCTTTTATTTACCTTTCAAGGTCAATTATTATTTGTATAATTTTCATGTTGTATCTTGCATGGTAATATTGGCATATGTGATGTGTAGGGAGGCTTTGCTTTGTTATGTTACAAAAGGGGATGATGTGCAAGTGTTGGGATCACTAAGTGTGTTGGCGACCTTGTTGCAAACAAAAGGTTGTATTATTAAATTTATTTACTTCTCTGCTCTCAACATGTTATCTGATTGGATCTCTGGACATACAGAATTGGATGAATCAATGCTAGATGCACTTGGCATTCTTCCTCAGCGTAAACAACATAAAAAACTCTTGCTGGTAAGTTGTGGTGATGATTAATTTACTCATTTTTATGCATGAGTTGAAACTATCTATTACTCCTATAGAATCATAAATATCACAGCATTGATGAGGTGTCTAGTTTAATACCATAATGAAACTTTTCACAAGACATTAGGCTCAAAGACATAGGAATCTGTTTTTCCCATCCTGTACCTGATATGTGTGAATTAATCATAATGCTCAAATGTAATCAAGATCAGTAATTTTTGCCATGTTTCTTGAGCATGAAGCTAACTCTATGTAATAGAGTGGTGGTGATTTTTGTTGATTTTGGTTTCCATGTAGCAATTACTAGCCAATGTCCTGCTCCCAACATATATGGTTGTGTTGTTAATTCTCACGTCTGTTTGGTCTCTTTATGTATATGAATTTAATTGATAATTTGGCTGATTACGTACTTCATATATTTCAAGGGTATAAATACAAGATGCACAGGACTATTTTAGGATAGTCAACTATACAATCAATTACAATTAGAATAAATTAGACAACTAATCCTAGCTAATAAAGGAAACATAATCAATGTAGAATATATGCTGACTTATATGTTAACTCTCCCCCTCAAGTTGGTGCATAGATATCACATATGCCCAACTTGGATAATGAAGCATAAAATGGACCACTGGCAACTGCATGGGTCATTATGTCTGCCAACTGATCTGCACTCTTGATGTAGGGAACCTTTATTTGTCCAGAATCTAGGTTGTCCTTAATATAGTTCCTGTCCAGCTCAATATGCTTAGTTCTATCATGTTGAACTGGATTGTTTGCAATCTCAATAGCTGCTGTGTTATCACAAAACAACAGCATAGGCTTCTTAGGACCAAAACCAAGCTCACTTAGGAGGATTCTTAGCCAAGTAAGTTCTGTGGTTGCATGATGAAGAGCACGATATTCTGCTTCTGCACTACTTAATGAGACTACGCTTTGTTTCTTACTCCTCCAAGTCACCAAATTTCCTCCTACAAATGACACATACCCTGATGTGGACTTTCTATCCAATTTGGACCCAGCAAAGTCAGAGTCTGTGTATCCCTCGATCTCTAAATGCCCGTGTCTAGAAAACATAATTCCTGTGCCTGGGGAAGACTTTAGATATGCTAGGATACGACTTACTGCATTCATGTGCTGATTACTTGGATTATGCATAAATTGACTCACAACGCTAACTGCGTAAGATAGATTGGGTCTTGTGTGAGTTAAATAGATCAACTTCCCTACTAGTCTCTGATATCTCTCCTTATTCGTTGGAATCTGATCAGGATAGATTGACAGTCCGTGATTTGCTTCAATAGGAGTATTTACAGGTTCGCAAGCAGAGTTACTAGTCTCAGCCAAAAGGTCTAAGGTATATTTCCGTTGTGAAAGGAAAAGTCCTTGCTTGGACCGAGAAACCTCAATGCCCAAAAAATATTTCAGAGTACCTAAGTCCTTCATTTCAAAATCCTTGGCCAGATAATTCTGAAGCTTCTCTATTTCTTTAGGGCTGCTACCTGTAACAATCATGTCATCAACGTAAACAATAAGCAAAGTAATATTACTACCATCTCTCTTGTAAAAAAGAGTGTGATCTGCCATAGCTTGTTTATAGCTAAACTCTTTCATTGAGTAGCTCAACCTGCCAAACCAAGCTCTTGGTGACTGCTTCAATCCATACAAGGCCTTTTTTAGTCTGCATACTTTGCCTTCTTTTGGTGTAAACCCTGGAGGAGGATCCATATACACCTCTTCTAATAGATCACCATGAAGGAATGCGTTCTTTACGTCAAATTGTTTCAACGGCCAATCCAAATTGACTGCAAGGGAAAGTATGACTCTAACAGTGTTCATTTTGGCCACAGGAGCAAACGTCTCTTGGTAGTCAATCCCATAAGTCTGAGTGTATCCTTTGGCAACCAATCTAGCTTTGTACCTATCAATTGTCCCATCTGACTTGTACTTAACTGAAAACACCCACTTGCATCCTACTGTCTTCTTTCCTTGAGGAAGCTCAACCATCTCCCAAGTAGAGTTCTTCTGGAGAGCCTTCATTTCTTTTACCATAGCCAATTTCCACTTAGGGTTTTCAAGGGCTTCCTGAAAATGACTAGGAATAGATATAGAAGACAACTGAAGTGCAAAAGCAAGATGAGTTTTAGATAGACGATGATAAGAAACAAAATCAGAAATAGGATAAACAACATTAGAGGATGATTTTGAGAAACCCAACCTATCTGGTTCCTTACGATCACGAATGGGATATCTTCTACCTTGATCAGATTGAGAATTCAAGATAGCATTTTCTGAAATTAAAGGTGAAGAAATTTGTACCTCAGAATTAGTCCTGGAAGAGTCATTCGATGGCATGGTAATATCATTGAGAGGAATGTTGGACCTTGGAGAGGGTATGGCAGTGACACTTTTGTTCCTTTTTGTATAATGTTGTTGAAACAAGCTGTCTGGTTTTTCCTTTATTTCCTTTGGTTTAGACTTAGTATTACCCGAATCAACTGAATCAGTCGAGTCCTCCTCCCCTTTACTCGAGATCCACCACCTCTTTTCTTCTAACCATAATTTTTCCTCTTCCTTACTATTAATCTCCCCTTGAAGAGGAATCATAGACACATCCCCATCAAAATAAGACTCGCTCTCACAAAATTGAACATCCATTGAGACATAATATTTTCTCGAAGGAGGGTAAAAACATTTATAACCTTTTTGGGAATTAGAGTAACCAAGGAAGACACATTTAAGAGCATGAGGATCAAGTTTGTCCCTTTGATGAGAATGTATATGAACATAACAAACACAACCAAAAACTTTAGGACAAAGATTCAAAGCAGAAGGAATAGAGTGAAACCGTGATAACATTCGCATGGGTGTTTGATAATCAATAACACGTGTGGGCATTCGATTGATGAGAAAGACAGCGGTCATGACAGCATCAGCCCAGAAACGTTTTGGAACATGCATAGTAAAGCATAAAGCCCGAGCCACTTCCAGAATGTGGCGGTTTTTACGCTCTGCTATACCGTTCTGTTGTGGTGTGTATGTACACGTCGTTTGATGGAGGATGCCATTTTCTTTAAATAGAGTAGAAAGGGACTGATTTACAAACTCATGACCATTGTCAGAATGAAAAACCTTAACCTGAGCATTAAATTGTGTGCTCACCATTTTTGAGAATTGAGGAATAACATGCAAGACATCATGCTTAGACTTTAGCAAATATATCCAACTCACTCTAGTACAGTCATCAATAAAAGACACAAAATATTTATGACCCAAAACAGGAGTAGAAAAAAGACCCCAAACATCTGTAAAAACACGAACAAAAGGAATTGGACTTTTATTGAGACTTATTTTGAAAGGTGCACGATGATTTTTAGCATAAATGCATTGTTCACAACGTAAACTAGACACTGAAACATTGCGAAATAATTGAGGAAATAAATGTTCTAAATAAGGAAAAGATGGGTGACCTAATCGACAATGTCACAACAAAATTTTTTCTATATCAGAAGTCTCCCTTGTTATTTGAAAAACGTGATCTGATTTTGGGTGCAATTCCCTTTCCCCCTCCAAGTAGTAGAGACCTCCTCTCTCCTTACCAATACCAATCGTCTTCTTCGTAAGATTGTCCTGAAATACACAATATGTAGAATGAAAAGTTACAGAACAATTAAGAGTTTTAGTAATCTTGCTAATGGAAAGGAGATTATTAGAGAGGTTAGGTGCAAGTAGAACAGAGGACATGGGAAGTGTGGAAGAGAATGAGACATTCCCAGCTCCTGAAATCGGCATAGGAGTCCCATTAGCAACCTGAACAGACTTAACATTGGAGGTCATTAAAGAATCAAGTAAATAAGGATTACTAGTCATATGATCAGTGGCCCCTGAATCGATAACCCAAGTGTTAAAGGCAGCAGAAATAAGGCACAAGCTAGAATTACCTTATTGAGTAGAAGAGTGAGAAACCAAAGAAGCAGAAGCAGTAGAATTAGTGCTTGTGGCAACAACCTGAGTTGATTTCTTGTTTTGCCGGTCAGCTTGCTTTAGTTTATACCACTCTGGATAACCATGCTTCTTCCAGCAAACATCAACTGTATGTTTGGTGCTATTGCAATGAGTGCAAAAACGATTGAGCGTGTTGACAATAGGAGTTGGCTTATTGACAGCCATAGCTGAAGCCTCAGATTGGTCTTTTGCACTCATAGTGGTTTGTCTTTGCGCTTCACGACGGACCTGCGAGTAAGCTTCCTCTAGGTTTGGTAAAGGTGAGGTGGCCAATACACGGCCACTGACTTGATCCAAATTGTGATCAAGACCTGCAAGAAAAATATAAACCTGCTCCTCAGCCGTACGCCTCCTTTGTTTCTCAATATCAGTGGGACACGTCATATCATTAGGCCTTCGATAATCAAGTTCCAAGAATATGGAGTTTAATTCATTATAGTATTCTGCAAGAGGGCGGCCAGCTTGGCGTGATTGAAAAGATTTCTTCATCAATTCATAGACTTGAGAAGAATCCGAGACATCAAGATAACTCCTCTTGACTGCATCCCAAACCTGTTTGGCTGTGCCACACTGCACAAAGTGTGACATTAGTTTATCAGTCATAGAATTAATGAGCCAAGATTTAACTAGAGCATCTTCAGCCTCCCATTCATCAAAAAACGGGTCATCCTCTGCAGGTGCAGCCTTTTTCCCTGTGATGTATCCCTTCTTTTTTCTGCCAGCAATATGCATCTCTAGAACTTGAGACCAAACACGATAATTTCCACCATCTAACCTAATAGAAATAATTGGAGAGGAAGTTTCATGGATGGTTACCGCGGATGGTTTCTTGCTAGCAGTTTGCTCAGACATGGTGTGGAAACAAAGATGGAAGGGTTGAAAATTTAGGGTTTCAGCTGAAAAAATGGCAGCGGTGGATGTTAGTATTTGGCTCTGATACCAAATTGATAATTTGGCTGATTACATACTTCATATATTTCAAGGGTATAAATACAAGATGCACAGGACTATTTTAGGATAGTCAACTATACAATTAATTACAATTAGAATAAATTAGACAACTAATCCTAGCTAATAAAGGAAACATAATCAATGTAGAATATATGCTGACTTATATGTTAACTAATTTTAAACTATTTATAAATTGCTAATTCATGACAAAATTGTTATGATCTATGCACACGTCTTGCTTTAGCAAAATTGCACGATGTCAGACATGTCAACTCCTAAGACTGGTGATACATGTAATGCATCTATGCAGTTATAATATTGAATATATTCACCTACATGATTTGAGTTTTTTTTTCTATTAGACCTGTACATGAATCATTGTTGATGAAATGATTCTGAACATTTTAAGCGTGTGAAAATTTCATGGCAAAACATGTATAGCTCCCACCAGTCCTCATGAATCTTAGGCATATGAAGGTGGATATTCCTACGATTGCAACTATCAGTCTTAGACATTGGATATGAGGAGTTGACTATGCTAAATTTTAATATGCTAAGGGTCTTTGGGATCTTAGCTAAGTAATTGAAAACAGATTTTGTCTCAAAGAATCGTGTTATGGGTTTTGACAGTCCAAATAGCAATTGAATTATCTTTTTTTATCTTGTTTTGTGAACTTATAGGAAATCTCATGTTGATTGCTTAATTAAAATGTAAAGCTTTTTTCCCCCCACGCTTTTTATTGCTGCAGCAAGCGTTGGTTGGAGAGAGCTCTGGTGAAGAACAACTTTTTTCTTCAGAAAGTAGCAGCGTAAGGGATGCTAGCGGTAGTGAACTTGACAGCTATCTACAAAAGCTGAAGGTTTGGATCCCACTTTCTTCCTTTTCTAAGCTTTTACTGCTCTTCCTTCTTTATCTATGATATATGACAGTTTTTTGACTTATGTGCTACCACCAGGAGGAGATTTTCTCAATCTCTTCTCGTGTATGACATAACTGCAGTCTGAGATTTGTGATTACCTATACCAAATATATGTCTTGACATCCGTTTGACTCCATTTCTAGAATTTGTTTCACTGCTTCTTTTCATTCTTTTTCCTGGTAGAAAATTTAATAATAAGTTTTGAGTGAAATGTCTTTTGATTATTGGGTGTTGTAGCTATGTTCTTTTGGTGAATTATTTAGATAATTAAATGGATATTCTTACTTTAAACTCATATGGTCATATCATTATTATTTTATTTTTTGTTATTTTAATTGGTAATAAAGAAGTGCATCTCTGTAATTGTAATTAATAAAGTTGGAGGCTTTATTTCAGCTTGAAATATGAAATATTAAAATAGTTTATAGGAGTTCGAGTCCGGGGTAGGTAAGGAAAAAATGAAAAACTATTTGCGGCTCTGCCCCATCCCCTTACTTTTTAAATAAAATAAAAAAAAAAAGTTTATAGGAGGTTTGAGGTTTATAATCTCACTTATATTAGTATACTTTACTCTTGTGCACTTATTCCTATTAACCTCTCTGCTTCCTGTGTTTCTAAAAAGAAATGGTTTTGTCAGAGAATTTCAGAATTATGAGCTTTAAACATTATTTTTTTTTGTTTTTCTCTGTGATTCAACAGGAACAATATGGAGTGTTGTGCTCCTTTCCTGAGGGGGTGACTAGCCCTCGTGTAAATAGATATCAGGTATGGTGCAGACATCTGAGTTAAGAATTGGAATCAATTCTTCGTGTGCCGAAATAAAGGGCCTGTGAACTTTGCCTTTTTTGGTGCGAAACAAATTTTTGTTGAAGAAGAGAAGTTAAGAAATAAAAATCAAGTCCCTTCATATTGTTTTTAGCATATTCCAGTTTTCTTTAAGTTTGAAATCTGGGGTTAATTATCTAACTAAAATATCTGTAGGTGCTCGATTCATTGGTCGGTCTCTTCTGTCGATCAAATATATCTGCAGAAACAATGTGGGATGGTGGTTGGCTTTTGCGCCAGTTGCTCCCTTATAGCGAATCTGAGTTTAACAGCCATCATCTTAAATTGCTGAAGGTAAGTTAATTCTTGGGCCTTAAAATATATCCTCGAGGAATGGCATGGAATTGTGTGTATAGATATTAAACTTGTTTATATATAAATGTTAAGCTTTCTTGACAAAATGATACTAATAGATAGCCACTATTTGAGATTTTGTAATGAACTATGCAAATTGTTGCATGATGAATTTATTGGCAAATATATCTGCGTACTACAGTTTCATGTATTTCTTTTTAGGTTATTATTCGCACTTGGATTGCTCCTTTTTGGAACAGTTTTAGCCCTATTCTTTCTGGAAAACCTTAGCATTTATTGCCAAATCTCTCCCTTTTTTCTTTTCTTCCTATACTACAGACCAGGAATATTAACATATCAGATTTGAATATATTTTTGTCTTTTTTTGGAATACCACTGTTGGTTATTTGTTAGTGTCTTTGCAGAGCTATATTTGTTTAGTTTAAATAAAAAAAAACCGTTAGCCATAATAATGGAAGGATTTTGGTTCTTAGGATTAAATGAACCACATTAATCTCTATTATCAGGCATTTTATTTTTATCACGTATTAAGTACCATTATTATCTATTAATACAATTTACTTTTAAAGAAAATTTCTTGTTGATTTGTGCTTTGGCATATTGACCTTAGGATTAGATTTTAGTCAATCAAAAGATCAAGGTATATTGACAAAATTTCAGAAGGGAGCATGAGAATGGAGGAAGACAGATGGTCCTGTATTGAAATTTGACAATGATGGCATTGTCTTAATGTCCTGAATACCATATTCGTAATAGATCCTACATGTGTATGATTTGGACTCTCAACGTTTGGGCCATTTTTGGGGGCTTAAGAGTTTATGTGAGAGACTTTCAGACTTTGAGACTGTTCATTTTGCACAAATTTGGGGGGGTTGAGAGTCACACTGTAAAATCTTGTGTTTTCTTAGTGTAACTTCTCATAAAGTGTGCTTGTGGATACAAGCTGAAGGCTGAATAACATATATTGCTGTTTCTTTTGTGGTGGTTATGTTGTTATGGTTCATTTTTCTAACAATCTTGAAATTAGTGTCATAACTTGAGTACTATAGGTTATGACTTTTGCAATTATGATTATTTATAAGGTGAGATTGGTGATGAATGAAGTGGAGCTGTGCACTAAGTTCGTACATGTTTTTAAATTCATATATCACGTTAAAAAAAGAGGCAGCTGTAATGCATCCTGTATTCTATGAAACCAAGTATTGGACAACGTAGAACAATATATTTAAAAAATTGAACACAGTCAAGGCATGGATGCTATTAGTAATTTGAGTTAAAAATACAACTGAGAAGACATCTTTGAAGAGGTAGAAGTGTTTAATGATTAAGAAAAAGAAATTTTTTTTTAAAAGTGGTTCAGTCACCTCCAGTTGCACCTTGGATGCGGAAGACTAGGCAGGTTAAAGTAGAATGTGCCAAATGAAAATGAGGATGCCAACAAGAACTGAAAATTGATGGTATATAAATGGAGTATTGCACAAGATGCATGCGGCTACCTGTTTAGTCAGGATAGAAACTTTGTTGAGTAGAGTTCACCTTTTACAAATTTTGTTTGTCTATCAATTTCAATCCATTTACATAGTTATGTTTTTGTACTGTTAGAAAGTAATTGACATGGTAGACTTCTCGTACACAGGATTCTTACAAGAATTGCACAGGTGGCCTTCTGCAGCAGATTAGAGGTGTCTGGCCAGATCTTATTGTAACGGTGGTGTGTGATGAGTGGAAAAAGTGCAAAAGAGGTACGTAATCAAACCTTGAATGCTGTGACTGATAGCTTTGGTCACTGATGGTTTACTGATCTCTTGTAGTAATTGAGGCTTCGTCCCCTCGGAAAGAACCGAAGTGCATCCTTTTCCCATCACGGAAATCCTCCTCTGAAGGTAGAAGTAAATACTGTTTCATAAATTGTGGTGTCTAATTGAGGATACTTACAGTTAAACTCTTAGGAGTTGTTTGTTTTCCATCTGAAGTCCAAATATGTCTTAAAGTCGGTCATTCATATGTTTCTGTTTGTTTGTTTTCTTGACTAAATGCTTATTCTCAGACATTTTTATCTGAATAAAAAAAGATGCTTTCTACTTTTATCTGACTGCAAAAAGGTGCAAATAGAAAAAAGTTTGTTCTCTTTTACCTTATTAGAACTTTATCTTTCTCTATCAACAATATTTATGAGGATAAATGTTTCAAAATGTTGCTTTTCAGATATACTGCTAAAAAAAGCAGAGTTTATCATTTCAGATTTGGGAAAAAGAAAAACAAACATATTATTTAGATTTGCAAGCCTGTAGCTGTATGGATATCAATTAAATTCAAATCTTTAAAGATTTCAGTGAAATTTAAATCTATTTAGGTGTCAGATAAAGAAACAAATGATACCTCATTTTCTTTTACCCTTTTTTCCCTTCCATCCTTAACTGGTGGGATTTGTTAAGCAGAAATTCATTTAATGCATCTACTGCATGTACAGATGGTATGGCCGGTGAATCATCTTTTATTGCTGGTGAAAGAATCTGTGAGTTAGTGAAGGTTTGTATCTTACTTTTGTTTGAATAAAGTTTTAGACATAGTAAATTGTTATTGAATAGAAAAATTATAACTTTTGACCCTTACATTGTAATCTAGCATTATATTTACCTGTATACATTTTTGCCGTTGTTAATAATTTACGATATTTCTGTGGGCATGGTTTTATTTTTTAATATTTGCGACCCTTTCTATTTTAGGTGTTTGTACTTCTTCTTCAACTTCAAATGTTCTGCCTTGGTAGGGCTTTGCCTGACCAGCCCCCTATTTCTCCTCCATCCAGTATCCCTGAAAATTCTCGTGCAACGACTGCTGGCGTAGATATTTCTGGTCCCAAGCCAGGAACAGAACTAAGACTTGGTAAGTTTTTTATCTGGCACTACATGTACATATAGATAGAAAGACAGAAGAAAGAGGGAGAAAGAAAGAGAACAGTATGACTTGGGGTATGTTTGGTACTACTGTGTTTCTAGTTAATTTTGTTAAAGGTTGTTTAGTAAACACCAATTTTTACTTGCACTCAATTTTTCACTTACATTTAACATTTAGCGATTCCATCTAACAACAATTGTGGCTTCAAAGTTGTAACAGCTCGGTTCAAAGCATACCCTTAGTCTAGTGTAATTATCCTTTATCTTCTATGAAAGAAGTAACTAGAACTTCTCCAAGTCAATGTTTTATTCTAAGAGTCATGCAGTCAAGTATTTCATGGTCACTCTGGTCGCTGCCATATGCAGTTGATGCTGTGCCTTGTAGGATTGCATTTGAGAAGGGTAAAGAACGTCATTTTAGCTTTCTAGCATTCTCTATGGGGACGTCTGGATGGGTTGCCCTTGCTGAAGAATTACCTTTGAGACATCATTTTGGTGTTGTTCGTGTTGCTGCACCTTTGGCTGGCTGTAATGTACGTATTTTTTCCTTTCCTCTTCTTTAATTTTGGATTATCAGGTCTATTCTGATAAAAGTCACGACTTGTGCACCATTGATGGCATATATTTTCCTCTGCAGCTGCTGCAGTTGGCATAAATAGTTTATATAAATGCTTTTGTCTCGTTCCTTTTGTCATTGTGTGCTACACAATGTACAACAGTCATTGTGTGCTACACAATGTACAACAGTCATTGCATGCATATATGGGATCTGCTGAGCACAAATATGCATGCAATACACCTTGTGTCTAATGTTTTTATATTTATACTTGCTAGAAAACTAGCTCAATTTTTTCCTTGGAAAGGATTAGATATCTTTCATGGTGCATTGTTGCTCAAAGATCTCATAATTTGCTGGTAAAGATTGCTTAGACAAATCCTTATGGAATGTATATTTTCACCTAGTTCTGAGGACAGATAATCATGTAATATTTTTCACCTAATACATATGTGTGTGTGCAAGAAGACTGGATAACTATTTCAAAGGTCATTTGACACATTTTCACAGTACATTTTAGGATGGAGGTCTGATAACGAGTGTTAAAGATTGCTGACTTGAGAGTGAAATGCCCTCATATCTGATTAGAGTTGGCTGCCCCCATGAGATTTTAAAGGAAAGGTGGGTCAGTTAAATGATATCAAGAATTTGAGGAGAAAGAAATATGAATCCCAAGTGTGTTGTGCTCCAGTGATCTAATGACTGGAAAGATTTTAGTTTATTTATCTATGATGTAAAATAGCAAACTTTTGAACCACACCCACACACCCACACATACATACATATATACATACATAAATACATACATATATATATATATATATATATTCCTGTTCACGTCTAACTGCTGCTTATTAAGAATATGGCTTGTCCTTTTTCTGATGTTGTTGAGGTTCTTGCTTGTTTTGAAGCCCCATGATTATAAGAGACTCTCAAGTTGTTCAATTTTTGTTTTTTTGTTATTGTCTTCTGCCTTCAGCCTAAAATTGATGAGAAGCACACGAGATGGCTGCACTTGCGGATCCGTCCATCAACTTTACCTTTTATAGATCCTGCTAAATCTGGCGTGTACAATAAAGTAAAGTCGAAGGCTTTAGTTGACGGGAGATGGACCCTAGCATTCAGAGATGAAGAATCTTGCAAAACGGCATATTCTATGGTTCTGGAGGAGATAAATTTACAAAGCATCGAGGTGGAGAGAAGACTCAGACCATTATTATACCTTGAAAGAGATTAAGATATTTCTAACCTTTTGCCACGTCTTCCTGCGGCTTCCTCGCCTTATAACAGTTGCTAATTCTTTATAATCTCCCTAACAGGTTTGTTGAGTTTTTGATCTTGTAATTTGCTTTCTGCTTGGGGTGGTAATGTATTATGTCGCTACCCTGTTGTAGATGTATATAAGGAAACCTTAGATAACACCCAGAAATGTAGATTAGCAGCCCCAATAGATAGCAGCACCATTCTTTGTATACTAGCTTTGTCTTGACTTGTCTTGGGCTGATCTATAAGTTTCATGTCAGCTATTTCCTTTGATTCTTTAACATCTGTGACCTAGGCTTCTCCTTTCCCTAATTTTTGTAATCTGTGTAACATCAGTGTATATTTGAGGCAATCAATTCACATAGTAAAAGTTTTTTGTGAGTTTCCATTTTCTGTATCTAAATATGTATCTAGCAATCGAATCAGATCTATTGCTTCTAATTTCTTTGAGAAGCCGGTATGTTCTTTCTCTTCCCCCCTTTTTCCCAATAAATTCTTTATTTTTATTTTATGATTAATAATTTTATATATTGGGCTGAATTAAAAGCATAGTAGTTCATTTACAAATGTGCATTTAGGTAGTTTTCCTTTTATTCTAGTCTGAAATTTGAATAGATTGAATGATTGAAGTTGGATGACATCTTTTTTATGCTTAATTATATGAATGTGTTACTCTTTTTAGGAATTTTGAAGGATAAATAAACAATATATATTTTAAAAAAATAACTCAAATAATTGTTGTTCAATAGTTTATGATGTCGCAAGAAAAGTTATTGGTAAGAATAGAAGATGTTGATAGAATAGAAGGACGATTTTAAATAGCACAACGATTGAAAATTCTTGAATTTTGACCAATGAAATTGAGGAAGAGAGAAGACACAAATAATAAAAATAAAATAAATGCAAACACTTTGTAATAAAATAAGGAAAGCGATGCATTTTATATTGGTAAGAATGTGAATAGATTAGTTAGGTAAGAATAAATTCTTAAAAAGATATTCTTTATACTGTTCTCTAACTATAGCAAGATGACAATGAAAAAAAGAGAATTTTTTACTATAAAAAAAATTAAACTAGCAAAAAAAGTCACACCGAATAGAAATACAACAAAATTAATTACATATTGTGAGTCACATTCAACTAAATCAAGTACTAAAATTAAAAAAAAAAATTAAAATTAAACAGGTCCATAATGTGAATGGGTTCCAAAAACTATATTTATTGACGAATGGAATTCCTAAACTGATGGGCAGTGTAATGGAGAAAGAAAAAGAAACCACAAATATGAATGAATGATATGATTATCTATTTTAAGAAAAAGGAAAACTGTTCAAAATTTAATCACTTTCTTTTTCCCCAATTGAATTGAATTGAATGATCATTGATGGCTCACTAATTGCAACAAAAAGTAAGGGACCCAATTGCAAAGTAGGTTAAATAATTAAGGAAAATTGAGCCTTTGTAATGATGAAATATTTCTTTCTTCAACATTTGCACACTTTTTAATATGGTGGAAGGTAGATTTGCACGAAGATAACAATCATATATATATATATATATATATATATAATGGGACCATATTTATATTTACATTTAATATTTATATGTTAATTAAAAATATACTCTCACTTCACTATTAAATAGAAAATACATCTATCATTCCCCTATCATATTCATAGGCCAAACTCTTTCTAATTTATTAGGACAGACACTCAATAGCTTTTCTAAGCCAGTGCTGCAATAATTAATTAATTCATTCATTATCACGTCTATTCCTAATTGGGATAATAACATCTGAATCCATGAGTTTTCATGATTTCTCAACTGAGCCATAGTTTCTACCATAGTTAATTTTGCGTTTAATTGTAAAAGTGAGCGATTCTCATAATAAATTAACTTATAATATTATTTTATTTTTAAAGATAAGTAGAAATATAACGGTTTCAAATATATTTTTTAAAAGTATAAGGATCGAAATTCAATGTTATAAGAGTAATTTGATTATTTTATAAGAAATTAGGTGTTTATTTGATATAAATTGATACATTATATCTTTTTGGAAACACAAAGAAAGATTAGGGATATGGACGTTATTATCCCCTTCTTGATTAGTATTAATATAAACACAAGGGATTGAAAGATGGAATTATTGTATGTGGTATAATAAAAAGGGAGGACCCACTTCCGCCGTTTGATGTAATCATATCTTTTGATCATTGTGGTCAAAATAATGATGCTTAAAGATTGAAATTTGAACTAGAAAGTGTAATTGGCTTGTAGTGGTTTTATGCATTGCGAGTCCAACAAAACGTATTTATGAATATGATTACTCTTTCTTGATTATGATGATAATTAAGCGTGTGTATATTTATATATATGTGTGTGTGTGTGTGTATATATATATATATATATATATATATATATATATATCAATGGTAGTCAAAAGCCCAAAAATTAAAAAATATCGATAATATTAATTAGAAAGAAGTACTTAGAGAATAAGAAACCTTAGTAGTGAGTTCCACATCCTCTCTTTACATATAAAAATCAATTTATAAATGTTCTTAACTTTACAAGCTATATTCTTCTTACTTAAATTATTGATCTGTTTAGGTTTCTAAAGTGTCAATAATATTCATGATAAATGGGTATTATTTTTATCTTTCTTTTTCTTTTCTTTGATGATCAAATCATTGTTGTAAATTAATTAATTGGTTGTGAGGAATGTGATCATGTTGATTAGTATATTGTAATAAATTAGGTTGAAGATTTGTACAATTAAATGATAAAGGACTATTAATATTCAAAATCAGCCAAACCCATTGGATTATTTTAACACTTATTAATAATAAAGGACCTTAATAATATTTTGTTTTCTTATTCTTTTGTTTGTATATAACATTTTCTTATAATGATGAGCAGAACTCTTTAGACAATCTAATTATTTTTTTTTAATTTCGAACTGAAAAAACTATTTTTTTAAACAGTGTATATATAAAAGATTAGTTAGTAATTAAGTACAAATCATATATGTTTATTTTGGAGGTATTGAGAAAGAAGAAACATGAAAGAAAAGAAGATAATGAATGAAACACCATAGGAAATGAAAGCATAATTGAACAAGGAAAAAACAAAACACATCCTATTCTGAAAGTAAGCAGTTACACATCTAAGGATTGATTTTACAAAACCCCCCCAACTTAGCCTATCATAGTAATTTGGATTTTCTTTGGGAGACATGAATCCCCAAATCCATAATTTTCACTTACTTTTTGATTTTTACCGCCAAAACATAGCCTAATTTCTATACCTTCTTCCTTCCCGCCAATTTTAACTGCTTCCAAGCTTGTTTGAAAGACTTCCTTTAGCCATTTTTCAAACAAACTGTTTACCAAAAAACCAGAACCTATTAACATTTCCTCCATGACTCTTTCTTCAATGATGAAGTTTACCCTGTTTTGACCCCTGAAAACTTCCCCAAAAGATTTGTTGAACTTTGTCAAGAAAACCCTTGTTATCTCTCCATCCTTGGAGGAATTTCGATTGAAAATGAGGCGATTTTGGATCAAATCAAGAAACCCATTTGAGTGGGGAGGATTCACTGAGGTTTCGCCAGTTATATCACTTGAAATGGGGCTGATATCCCCTGCTTTTTCCTCACTTTCATCATCCTCATCTGCTTTCATGTTCAAATCAAGGGTACTGAAACTTGACTGCCTTGAGAAATCTTTCTTACTGTTCACGTTTCCAGTAGCTACTGGATTTGCATCTTCCTTTTCCCCAATTCTTGGATTCTTGATCTTTTTCGAAAAATCCCATTCTGCTTTTCTCTTGTGATCAATTCCATGATTGACTTCTTCAATCTTCAATGTCATGTTTATCACAGAATCTTGATTCTTGTCCTTATCTTCATTAGAATCACCCTTTGTTAAAATGAAGATCACTTGACCAATATTTACTTCTCTTGGTTCTCCGAATTTCACAGTTTCAAATCCATCAGCAAGCAGTTTCATGAACTGAGCATCAGCCAAATCAACTTCCTCCACCAAAACAACCAACTTTTCGTAATGCTTCAATTTTCCTGTCAGCATTTCAGAAAATGAAGTAATATCATCATTTCTTTTCCTCATGTTCAGGTGAAAAAGAAAATCAGCTGACCCGAAAACTGATTCTGCAATAGCAAATGCCAGTCTCCTTTTACCAATCGTGTCATTCCCCTGAATCAGAAACCAAGTTCCTCCCTTTTTGCATTCCATTAATGCTTCTACTATTGAAGGAATGCTATCAGATTGCCAAGGTACATTCTCTTGCAACACCTGGAACAAATCACTTCGTTTCATTATTGTTTCACTCTTCTCTTTCCCCAATTTTGTTGCATCTGACAGCTCACAATTTCCAAGAGCAAGAGTGATTTTAACTTCTTTGCCTTCGCTGCTCTTCAGAGAATCCAAGCTTGGTTCACCTTCTTGGATCTTTTGAGTACAATTACCAAAATTGAACTCAATAGTACACGACTGTTGTCGTCTGAATTTAGCCACAGAATGTGTACTATTATTAGGCTTCAAAGCTGATTCTGTAAAGGTGATTGAATTTGATTCCGGGAAGATGCTACTCTGACTAGGCCACCAAGGGTAAGTTGAAGCAAAGGAGTAGCTCTTTCCAAGTAAGCTTTGATTGTTGTACAACGTGGAAGAGAAATGGCTTTGGGTATGCCTTCCTGGGTGTAAGCTGTGGCATAATTTGTTCCATTTTCTCCTTAACTCAACCAAATCGTCCTGCAGATTGATCAAACAAATTTAGTTAAAGAGACTTTCAAGAAAATGACAAAATTAATCCTATAATATTCATTATGAATATAGTTCATTTTTCATTTTGAAACCTTTTGGTTGGCATTGCTGCTATGTGACTGCAACCAAGGAGGTAAGTGTTTTTTCTGGCCTGATTTGAGTGACTGAGCTTCTTCATCATAGTTTGAAGTGCATTCTGCGCAGCAGTTGAGCTTATAATCTTCTTCCTCCTTGCCTGGAAATGGTTTTGTTTCCCATACTTGTGATGGGTTCTGAGAAAAGTTCATCCTTGACTCGTGCACACTACAAATCAAACCATGAGTCGATCAGGATCAATTTATGAAGAAGTACGACAACTGTAAAGATGCAAAATAGTAAGAAATTTAAAATTGAAATTTAGAAAGTAATCAGTAAAATATGAGACATAATTATGAAATTTAATTTAAATTAAAAAAATAAACGTGAAACTTGAGAAACTTTATTTTACAGACCGCATCATGACCCACTACATAAAACTAGCCCAAGGAGATGCTTTTGTTCACAATTTTCTCTTAAGAAGGGCATTTTTGTCAAAACAGCTAGATATTTATAATATAAAATATTTTTGTATTTCAGTAGAAAATATTCAGTAAGTGCATATAGTTGTCTATTTTCTTTTTCCTGTCTCTGTATTCATTTCTGGTAGTAGTAGAAATCTGTAATTTGCAGAGACTACCTACATCCTGACAAAACAAAGTAAAAACATGAGAGCAGGGATTCCTATCTGTCTCACCAACCATACTTTCCACAGTTGTTTTGGACTCATTCGGACTATAAACTGAAGGCTTTGAGACAAAAAAGGTACGAAAACAAAACTTGGGCCTTCGGCATGCGACCGTATCAATGGAGGATTTATATATCTACCAACATAAATAAGAATAATAATAATACAAATTCAGCACTGTGTATAGCAAGAGATTGTAAGTAACCTGGAAGAATGAAGACTCAAACCAAGTCCACCAGAGGGAACAGAAACAGCCTGAAGTCCCCATTGAATCTCCAATGGAGGTTGCTTCATTTGGCACCTCATGTATGTCTGATAACTTGCTGTTGCCATTAACCAAACCTTTGTGTTTGAACTGGTACAGTCAGAGACTAACTTTCCTATTTCTGCAACCAGATGATTAACTGGATTATAACAAGATATAATTTCTCCATTAAAACTCTCTTGATCAACTGTCCATTTTAAGTCTCCTGTATAGATAATTGCACCACCACCCACTGATGTAAGAGAATCTACTTTTCTCTTCAGTTCTGTGAGATTCATTTCAACATCTTCCTTTTTCATGAACCTCAAAGTAACTGGTGCAAACTGGAACTTGATGACATGGGTTTTTTTAAACTCTTCAGGAACTTCTCCTCTTTCAACTCTCCCCATCAGCTCTAAAACAAGACCTTCAGTTATGGACAAACAATCAGCAACTATCACAGTATTCCTTCTTTTCTTCCTCAACAAGACCTCAAACACCAGCTTTATATCTTCCTTATTCACGGAAGCTGAATAATCAGTGGTGTAGTTACCTGAGATTTTCTTCTGAGGGGAAAAGAGAACCGGGTTTTGCTCAGAAGAGTAGGACAAGAAATGGTTTTGCCAGAAAGTGTTAGGGTTACTGATGAAATCTCTTTGGGTCTCAGGAGGAGTAGGAGAACAAGGCGAGGAAAAAACCCCACCAGAAGAACTATAACACTGAAACACAGAAGAAGCTGAAGAATCCTCTATCTGATTCTTGATTGCCGTGCTAGAGAAACCAGCTTCTCTCATAACCCTACTGACACTAGGGTCATCAAGGATAGAAATTATAAGCTGTTCTAACTCTACCTTAATAGTCAAAAGAGGTTGTTGTTGTTGTTGTTCGATACAACCCCTTCTCTGATGTGCTTGTGCTCTTTTCAGTGCTGCAATCAGAGCATTTGAAAGAGAAGGTTGGCCATGAAGGAGAGGACCAGGAGTTGTTGGAAGTCTGTTGAGAGCAACATTGAAGCAAAGCTCAAGAGCTCTGCATTGAAGAGGATGTGAACTTTGATGAGGCTGAGATTTCAGACAAGCTCTTCGCAGAAGACTTGTTCTAGTGCTTAGCAATGTTGCAGCAACATGAAGAGGAGTGACCTGGGCATGGCCTCTCCTCCTTGCTAAGCTGAGAGAATGCTTCAAGACTGAAGCAGCCTCTGTAGTAAGGGTCTGCTGAACAGCACAGGCTCCTGAACGCATAACTTGGACAAAACCCACCCCCCACACCACCCCCAAATTTGTGAGACTGTCACTTCTTTTCAGGGCCAAAAATTTTCTTCTTCTTCTTGTTTCTTGTATAAATTTTTTCACCACCCCACCTCTTAGTTATATCTCCTGTCTTTCTCTAACCTGTGGCTAGAAAAAGCTGTTCAACTTCCTCTCTAGTGATTAGAGGAAACAGAGAGTGAGAAACTATACCCAACTGGGTAAGAAAATTTCAAGGAAAATGAAAGAGAAACAAAGAGTGATCAGACTTTTGAAGCTGAGCTTAGCAAGAGAGAAACTTAGTAGTAGAGTTTTAGAAACACCAGACTAGACCAAACCACCTTCTTTATACTTCCTTCTTGTTGCAAGCTTTTTTTTTTTCAATTTTTTTTATTTAAATTATTTATCTTTTTCTTTTCTCAATAGTATGCAGCTTTTTTTTTTCTGCTTTATATTTCCACTTCTTTGCTTTCTCTCTCTTCAGTTAACAGTTACACTGCACCATCTTTTTTATCACCCAATGTCCCTCTAAAGGGTACTCTAACGTGTCACTAGATTTTGTTTTTGTTAATAATTATTCGGATATAATATAAAATTTAAACAAAGAAAAAGGCTTTCATTGCTTTTAATATTTATATTCATTTTGTTGGGACTTGCAAATATATCAACCTACATTCATTTTATATACAAATAGTAAATATGTTAATGGCAGGATACTCAATCAGAGATTAAATTTCTAACCCAGATGATAAAAAGCTGCCAAAAGAAAGATTTCAATCCAACCCTATTCTCTTATTTTAATCTCTTACAATTGATAGTATATATCCAATTGCAATTAATAATTTAATAACAATAATAAACCCAAAACCAACTTTATTATTATTATTATTATAATTTATATGTATTTTTATAATTAGTAACAATGTTGACTCCTTTCTGCTTTGTTATTTTTATGCAAATGGGATTTCATAAAAAGGATCCATAAACATGACCCACATTTCAAAATTTTACCCAAAACTCATAGAGCTTCCCTCCTTTTTCCACATCACACCTTTGAATGGACAGACAAAGCCAGCAGAAATTCAAAAAAAGTAGTAAAGGAAAAAGGTGGAAAGAAGCCAGAGTGTGTATGTGTATGTGTTGAGAGTGAAGTTTAAAAAAGAAAAAAAAGAGAGGTAGAATTGTAATTACGGATAATAACATCCAAGCCCCTAGGTTTCGTACGTTTTCAAAGTCCCATCCTTTGTCTATTTATCTTGAATAATATCTCCAACTCCTATTAAATTTAAAATGACCATAATACATTTTAAAATTAAATTATAAGCATTCCAAGATTAGGAGAGTAACTTGATTACTTATTTTAATAGGAATAACTGTGGACTTATTTAATATAAACAAATAAAATTTGTATTATCTGTAAATACGGAACAGTTAAGGATATTAATGTTAATATCCCAGTTGTTAGCATATTTGTTTTCTTGCTTAGTAATTAGTATTTTTAAATATAAATTAATAGTAAAACTAATTAAAACTAAAAGAGTCTGAAATCTCCCTTCACGCCAATCCTCGTAGAGAGACAGCATTTTATTCCCCAAGTACCCAAAAAGCAACCCTCTGTCTGCTATCCTCCATAGCATTATTGGCTCTTACTTTTTTCTTTTTCTTTGGTTTTTGTTTTTCATCTCTCATTCTCTCTTCTTCTGCAGACTGCTGCCCTGCAACAATGGCCCTTTTGTCTTAATCCCACATCTCATTTCCAACACCAACTCTATCTCATCCATCACCTTTAAAAGCTTTTCATTTTGCAAACCAAATAAAGGAAGTTAAAAAACAGAAATCTACTGTTTTCATTATGGAGCCATGCCCAAAAATCATGTTCACATTATGCTCTAAGACTCTTATATATATATATATATATATATATATATATTAACAATATTATGATTGCTCGTCCACAGTCCACGGTCGCATGTAGACCATAAAAATAAATATGGTCTCAGAGAATTTTATGATACATGAAAACTTTTTTGACTACTTTCAATTCCTCTTTTATTTTTCCTTAACAATTTTCCACCAGTTGCATGCATGCTTTTTATTGTTCATTTCTCGTTTTTTACTGTCTGTGTTTAACTGTTAACCTACAGAATTTTAATTACAGCAGTACTCTCCAGTCTCCGTGCATGTTATTGCTTTTCTCGATCTTTATTTATAGCTCTCCCTATAGAAAGGAAAAAAAAGATTGGTAAATGATTTTTTTTTTGTTTTTCTGTTGCATGGTAAACTTGTGCATATATATATATATAGACTCTATATTTATAATTAATTTATCTAGGTTAGAGAGAAAAAAAGAAAGGAGGCCCTAAAAGGAAAAGGGAAAACGAAAACGATAGATAAAGAAGAGGGTGCATAGAATATGATAATATATATAGTGAACTTATATTATGAAGTCTCATAGGCTCATGCTTTAAACCAAAAAATTTTATTATTTCTGTCGGTAAATGTATTCCTAGTTACTTTAATTTGTCGAAGAACAAACAAAACAAAAGTGTCTTATTTCAATTACAATGGTTTTATTATTTTCCTCTTTGCTTGTAATATAATAAGAAATGCAATATTTACATTCTGCTTAATTACACCAAAATTAATAATGCGATTTCTGAACTGGGATTGGTTGAATTAATTTTTTATCTTGATTTTAGTGTAAATTTGAAGTATTTATGTGATGGTACCAATTTAGTATGCAGAATTAATATCCTATAAATATCCTTTATACATACATACATACATACATATGTATATATATATTGCAAACTTATTA
This sequence comes from Melia azedarach, assembly GCA_028052125.1. Taxonomy (NCBI): domain Eukaryota; kingdom Viridiplantae; phylum Streptophyta; class Magnoliopsida; order Sapindales; family Meliaceae; genus Melia; species Melia azedarach. The sequence goes on from CM051403.1 coordinate 11,841,425, forward strand.
TGGGTATAAATATCAAGAATGCTCGAAAATAGAGTAAGATTCCATAACCGAAGTGCAATAAAGGTAGAATATTTGGCTTTTCTTTATATGAAAGAAAGAGCCAAATTACAAGCCCGTTTTGCCATCTGTAATATTATTTGCTATAAATCTTTAAATGTTGTTTTGACACGTTAGATAGAGTGGTAAGTTCATGAATTTTTACCTTTATAAATTAACATCAATTTAGTGTAATGATAGGATATGATATGACATGATAGAGATAAAAGAGATTATCCCATATGAAAAAGAAAAATTAACATCAACCTTTAACTCCCAATTTTTTTAAAATAACTACTATTTATAATATTTTTAAAAAATGATAAACTTAATTTTTTTTAACAAAAATACTTATGTTTAAAAGTGTATTTTCAAATACGAAGTATATTTTCGAGTATGAAAAAATTGAGACTTTTCTTTACATTTGAAAATATACTTTCAAATATAAAAAAAATTAAAACTAGTCATTTTTAAAATTTTTTTATGAGAGTGTTTTCGTCTAAATTTTTTTGAGTTGATCATTTTTTAAAAATATTATAAACAGTGGCCATTTAAAAAAATTAGATTTAAAAGTTGGTCACTGGTAAAATTCTCCTAATAGAAAATATATGAGATAATGTACAATTAGTTAGACAAGATTTTAATCAACAAACATTCTCTTAAGATTAGACATTAATGGGGTCACTACATACGTAAAATTTACATTAATTAATTACCATAAATTTGCTAAAGATTATTCGTATTGTTACTGCAGGCGCTATCTTTCACTAGTTATAACATCAAAGTAATTAACTTATATATATATATATATATATATATATAATTCTAAAACCGGTTTAGTATAATATTTTAGTGATTTAAAAGTAAATTTGATCAGTGTTTGATAATGTTAATTTTTAATAAGATCATATATTTTTTTATTAGTATTTGATATGTAATGATTTCGTTTTATAACAATTATAATTTAAAAGTCATGATACCTCAAAATTATACGAGGTTTAAGTTATTTAAAATTTAAATTATATTTCAAATGGAGAAGTAGAATAAAAAATTATTAAAAAAAAGCTAATGTGTTAGATATCTTAAAGATGAAGTAAAAGGTTAGAATAAAAAAAATGGTAGGATAAAATTTATAGAGATTCTAGTATTGCTTAGGATGAAATCTATAGATTCTGGTATTTGTTTAGGTTAGCTTTCTTTTTCTCTTTTACTTTGTACCTTTTTTTTCTTTAAAAAAATAAATTATCTTCCTTGAAGTTATTGAAAAAATAAAAAGTTAGTTTAGAGATAAATTCCAATCATAATAGTATTAGAAAGAAATATTATTAAATTAAAAGACATAAAAAATGTTGTTTGTGTAAGTAGAAAATAATAAAACTAAAAAAAGATAAGCTATGGGAGAAAAAAATTATAAAAGGATAAAAAAAAGGGATTGATATTGTAAAAATTAACTAAGCGTGCCTTCCAAGGAGAGCATCTACACAAAACACAAATAAATAAAGGTAGATTCAAAGGGGGGATTATTAATTTCCCCATGTTTTTATTGAAATAAAAGAGACCAAATTAAAAGATAAATTTGAATGCTCCCCATTAATTGAAAGCATATTTTTTAAAGAAAGCATGCACAGTCAAATTGGTTAAAAGCTTGAGAATACCAAGAATAATATATATACATATATATATATATATGTCATTAATTTATCACTCAATAAAGTTTTATTCATCAATATTTCCTTTACATAACAATCATGCAACTCAACTAATAATTATAAGGGACTTATTTTATTTACATTCATAATTTTTTTTTGTAAATTGTTTATATAATATATATTGTATCCCATATGGGTTAATTGGTTATCACATGCAGGTCCATTGAAATTGTAAAAATTAAATAGAAAATATATATCTTTTTGGTAAAAAAAGGAGTGAAAATAACATCAATCCAAACACGGTCTAAGAAGCTATTTTTTTTTTTTAGCATAGTTAAACAAAAATCAATCAAGCACTTTACAGTCAAAGTCATAGAAATCGTCTAAGGTTAATATTTTCAAGCTATCTAATAAAAACTCTCTTAATTTAAAAACTCTTGTCGTTTACTAATTCTTCTCATGATTAATTTGTTACATTTCGGAGTAAGAGTAATGATATGATAGTTTTAACGTGTGAGATTTAAATTTAACATTATATATACTTTTAGTCTCTTTTAATATTATTAATTTTTTAATTTAATTTGTATTCATTATAGATAGTTATGAATATTGAAAAAGTAAAAAGTTAAAGAGTGAGTAAATAGTAATACGTTAATATATATATATATATATATATATATATATATATAGGTGGGGGCAACATTAATTTTAAATGGGAGCACTCCACATGAAGTTGTTTATTTGTGTGTGTGTGTATATATATATATATAATGGTAGTGTAATGATGAAAAGGGTTTGATTTTTGTATATGGGGGGGTTATGAATGGGCTTTAGCTAAAGAGGATTGTGGTGCTCAAATCATTGGGACATAATATTTCAAAGTTTAAAAGAGTGAAGAAGAGATTACTCTACTTGGAAGAAAAGTATCCCTTTATGGATTAATTGATATATAGATGATCATTGATTGCATATATATAAATTTTTTAATTAATTTCTTTGTGAAATATTATTATGATCAATGAGACACCTTTGCTAGATTGAATGATTTGGTTTGAATTTTACTAAACAAATTTTCAAAAAAGTAGTAAAAAAGATTATTTATTAGCTGCATTAAAGGGGACATTTTGGCCCACTTACCACAGGATAAAAACAAATTAATAAGTTTTTATTACCCATTCATCAATCTCTTTCCCTCTAATTAACTACATATATTAAGAAGTCTGAACCTTTTTTTTTTTTATTTAAATTCTTTCTACCTTATTAATTTCTATATAATCTATACTTTATTTATGGGAGCTGACTGAAGTAGTTATGGAATTCATTTAACTTGTGCTATTTTTTTTTTTAAATCTATAATTAAAAAATTAAAAATATATGTATTTACTTAGCAAGGATTCTCCTCAGTTTCACTCATTTATATTGAAATTTTAAAAAATTTAATTATCATAATAATATTGTTTAAGATTCTCTTGAATTTATATCATGTATTTATACTATATATGTCAATAATTTATAAGAATGTTGATTCATTTAAATTTAATCAATAATTTTTTTTTAAAATGCAACATATATAATGAGAAATTAAGAATTTAATTAAAAAAATTATATGTTAAACATTTTTTTATAATAAAGTGTATATTATGTGGATTAATAATTCATAAAGTTATATATATTTTTATATTATTTATTGACAGTTGAATCTAAATATTCATAATAATTTAAATTAAATCTGACACATGTTATTAATGGATTATAATTAATACATATAATAAATTCAATCATATATATATTAATATTATATATATCAAATTTAATCTCAATTATTGAAATAAATTAAATTCAACATATAAAAATATCAATACTTTTATATATATATATATATAAGATAATGAATTGTCTAAAAAAAAATGGCGAATGCGGAAAATGCGTGGGCAGCATCAAATTGGTCAGAGCAGCCAACAGTTATGCAGCCTTGCGCTGTTTGAGAATTCAATCACCTCACCATCATCATCATTATATGTTGGACTTAATTAATTTTTACCATGTTAGTTAATCTGATTACTGGAACATCAAATTATATAAAAGTATACTTTTAGTTTCTTTTATATATATATATATATAGGAACATCAAATTTTTTTGACAAATTAATTAAATTTGGGTTCAATAACAAGCCATATATGCGCTCCATAATGTCAAAAAGCTAATAAATTAAGTCCTTGATTAATTAGTTGGCATTGCGTAGCTAGAAGGGCAGGCTAGATCGATCATTCAGCTTCATTTTGTTTGTACAGGTTGTATTCATTTGTCATTTTTTCATTAATGCCAAAATCACATTTTGCAGCCTCATCACTCTCTATATATCTATATATATGTATATATACATCTATATGTGTGTTGATATATATATATATATATATATATATATATATATATATATATATATACACGTTGATTTTGGTTAATATTTTTTATTGTTTTTAAATGGTGCATAATTTATTTTAAATAAAATAATAATTTAATTGGTTTAATCTCTTGTTACATAAATAGGAGGTTAATGAATGAATTTTCCAAACACTAATTTTAGAAAAATAATCTAACACTAATTTTGAGTTTAGGGTATATAAAAACATAAATAAAAAATAATAATTTGCACAATTTTTTTTAAAAATTGAATAAGAATAAGAGATTTTACTCGAGAAATAAATCTGTCCAAACAAGTTAAACTATGCTCAAAAGAGAAAAAGACAAATGAGAGTTGAGTGCATATAATCTAATTTTTAATCACATAATTAAGGAGGAAAAGTATTAATTTGTTGTGTGTTACTAATTTGATGAGCTTTCGAAACAGTTTCCTTTATGGGATGGATCTACATGAATTTTATTTTTGATGATGATGGTGGCTCATTTGAATGAGGTGTGTGTATTCAAACACGTTGATGTAAATGGAAGTGTGTCTGTTTATGATAATGCAAAAATACGAGGAACTTGCGAAGAAAATTAATACAAATTACTTTTCGAATGTGAGGAGGAAAGCAAAAGAACCAGAGAATGTTGGTAGGTACCTCCTCACTTTAATTAATTAATTAATTATTTTCTCTGCAATGTTTCTATCACATTAATTGTATTCTTTTATGGGACCTACAAAGTGAAGGAAAAAGAGTTATATATTATCAATCTTATCCCTATAGTTTATAAAACTTACAAATTAATCCACCTTGTTTTATCATTTATCTCATATTAATCCGTAGTGTTGTGTGATAAACAATGTGTCATCTATTCCAAATATCTAGACATGTAAAAAGTCACATATGCTTAATGAAATAGCTTAACAATATATAATTTTTTTAAAATTTTGACATTCTTAATTAAGAATTTATTAAATTTGTATAGATAAGATTAATGATAATATATATAAAAATTTTAGATTTACAAAGCACCACAATTATTTCGATGATCAATATTAAAAGAAAAATGTAATTTAAAGTCATTATAAAGAGTTGAACCTCTTTCTCTTGAGAGGTAAAGAGATAAGCAACTCATAATTTTCTCGATGAATATACGTTTTCAACTAATTTAACAGAAATGATAAATTTATGGACTAATTTGTTACTTTGACAAATGATAAGGAATAATAATGACCCACGCAAGAAAATGAAGTGAAAAACTCCAAGCTAATTTTGTTTTTATTCCCCTGAATAACAGTGGCATGTATATTAATTATTTTAAATGATAAAAAAAAATTCATTCATTCATTAATTCCTGACTCAAAAAGTGAAAAAGAGAGCGTGCAACTTTATACAATAAATGTGTGTGTCTGGGTCAGGACACACATCATATCATGTGTTATTTATTTTTATTTATTTATTTTTTGGTTGCTCTTCTCTTATCTCCTATGATCAAATCTTTTTATCTTTTGCTTTTCTTTTTCCAAATTCCAATTCCAATTCCAATTCTCTGCTCTCTCTTCTCTTTTTACGTACTCTCATAACATTCCCATTACTTTTCTTTTTTAATATCTTCTTTCTCAAGGACATAACAGGATTTCTTTAATCAAAGTATTATCTATTATCCCACTGCAATGCCCTTTTTAAGCTAGGGCTTGGCACGAAGAGCTGTCTACACTCTTCAATGTTACCTAGCTACCTACCTCGACCTTTCACAAAGCTGAGTGTTATATATATCCAAGATCTCCCCATGACTTCAACCCCAACAATATTAAATTAATTAAAATGTAAATGTATAATTGAAATGTAATCTGTCCTTATTAATAAGCAAAATATAACCTAAGAGAGTGTAGATAAAAATGGTGTAATAGAGAGAGTATGGGTCCTGGGTAGTGTAGTTTACTTTAAAGGGGAAGTGGGGTTGTTTATGCAATTAATGAAACCTTTTTTCTCCATCAAAAATTGACAGAAGTGCAATTATTAACAAGCCATGCATGCAAAAGAAAAGGCCAGTATGAATATATATTTGCTTCTTCAATGTGATTTCTAATCACTCTGCAAATGATTCCCAGCATCATTTCACGACAAAGTACTAAACAACCAAACACTCATTGCACTTTTCCTCCCCATATATGCCCCTATTCCTCTGGAGGAGAAGCACAAAAAAAAGAAATTGCAGATGAGCCCTTCTTATCACTTAATTTGCTTACTACAACGATCCACAAAAACCCAAAACAAAACAAAAAAAATTGTAAATTTATGAATAGACAAATTACGGAATATTAAGTGAAGGGGAAGAAGGCTTTTGTTACTGAAATTTAAGAAAATGATTAAAGGTGGGTCATCAACAGAAAGCAAAGAAATTAAGAAAGTGAAAGAAACAGAAAAGGAAAAGAGATATGAAATGAAAGTATGTTCTTTTCTTCACCTCTTTCCTTTCTTTTCTCTAAACATACCATCATTACTGCCACTCTCTTCTTTGCTCATCAATCCCGATGAACAAAATTCCTTTTCCCTTTCTCTGTCTCTAATACAACCAAATTAAAAATACAAAAAATCTCCTTTACCGTGTATAATTCTAATTATGTCATCACAATTGTATAAAATTATATATATATATATATATATATATTGATCGACAAATGAGCATCTTTTCACATGAAGAAGGTTAGGATGAACTAAGTCACAAATAAAACATGAACATAGACCTTTCTTTTCTTTTTTTTTAAAGAAAAATCCTTTACCCACAGTTTAAATTTTATATCAAATGTTAACTTTTTAATTGAAGTTAAAGTAGAGAGTAAAAAGTCCTAAATGATTAAAATGTGGTAACTACTGTTGTTTTTTGTATGAAATATTTTAAAATACAAGTATTTTATATTGGCTAGTTATAAAATTATTAAAGTATTTATATATAGAAACAATTATATAATGAGTTAATAAGCGAGTATAAGGGTTTTTTTTTACTCATAAGACAAGTTTGTCCAAACCGAATTGTCGAAGTTTGGTCCGAAAAATATTTGACGAGTGTTGTCGTGCGTAGAGGACCCCCTCTCCCCCAGTTGTACGCGCGATAGATTTTGTTTTAGAATTTTATTTACTTTTTTATATTTGATAATGATTGAGATAAGATGGCTAATAGGACACCTTCCGAAAGAGACATAAATAATTTCCAGGATAGTGCTTTTTGTAGTTTTGACGCTTATAATTTTTTAACAATACAAGTGAGAGCACATCCTAGCACTAATTTCATTTTCTTTTTTTCAATTTCAGTTTGCACATGGCCCGGGTAAGGTGAGAATTGGGGTGTATACTTGTACAAGTTATAACTCAGAAAGCCAGAACATTAATCTCACTTTATTATAAACCTAATCTAGTTCCACAAGCGAGTGAATTTACTAGTGATATTGAATTACATCCTGTTTAAAATGTCACGTCATTATGGATCGTTTCCTTAATTTTGGGCTTTGTTTCTTTAAGCCCATGCACTAACCTATATAATTGAAATATGTTGTTAATTGCCAATTTACTCCTTTGGATGCCTTGGGTTTAATATCTATATTTTATTGTCTATTAAAGTATTAAAATAATAATCAATCTCTTAGTGCAAAAATTGGAGGTCATATTTTAGAATATTGTAGTGAATAATCATACCATAATGTAGTTCATTGATTTGTTTTACTCAACAATAGGGATATATAGATATATATTATCATCTCTGACAACATAGCAACAAATATGAACAATAAAAAATATGGTCCCATATATGTCCCCATATACAGGGAACTGATAAATAATTGATAGACAAAAGCTCGCAGTACTGAACTTATAATTGATGAAGTAACAAAAGGCTTCCCTTCCCTCCTATATCTCTCAGCAAATAGCTCACCGATATGAATCAATGAAGAATGTCAGAGAAGTGCTATAAGTAACATATCCCAACTTTTTATGGGTATGCAATGTAGTGTAATGTTCTCTATATCGGAACAAGAGAACAAGACAAAACAAAACAAAACCCTAGCTACTGTTTGCAAATGGGGTGGGGTGGTGTTGGCTTCGAAATAGACCTTTCGAAATTTGTGTAATGGGTTTAAAATAGACAGTTCATGGAGCGTGAGAGTTGGTGGATTTGCAACAGCTGCTTCCACTTCTTACAAAAATATTTATGCTTGCTAAAAGGTATATGCAATGGCAGCACAGCAGCAATAACGATATGTGTGTATACATACATAGCAAGATATGTTTGGTAAAAGCAGCTAATAATGCCTTCTTAAATATATTAATTCAGTCGATCACTTATTATCTGAAAACTACTTTTGAATAAAAACACATGTTGATGTTAGTCATTTTCTTGTTATAAGTCGGAAGTAGTACTAAAATATTTACAGATAATCTGACGTTGAGCTAGCGTTGATCATGAACATATGATGACAACATTTTAACTAGTCTTACAATATGTTTGAAGCATTAACCTTTTCAACCTCTGAAAAGGCAAGAAGTTAAAACCAGAACGTAAATTAAACCGCATTGACTGATGCTGCTTACATATCATATCATCAGCGTTGTCTAGATCTAGGCATTATTGTCCCTGGGCAAACCATACATCACTTTGTAAGAATATGAAAACAATTAAATAAACGAATAAAGCAAAGCAAAGCTAGCAAGGCTGTAAAGACTCTTTTTGATCTGTTTGTTTGCGGGGTGAAACAGGATTCAAAGATTCTATTATGAATTCACCTCTGCAGACTGATTTTTCGGAATTAAAATTATTCATATATAGTGTACGGTATACGCATGACTACATTTGGCTCAAATCGGGCCAACTGGGATTTTGCTGAGTTGAATTCATCACTGCTCATTAAGAAGAATTACAATCGTACTATAATGGTGTATATAACAACTGTCTTGCTATAGCTTATTAGCTCCTGCATTATACAGTTTTCAACTTTGTCACTGTAAATTTTTAAGTTTTCTGTTGTATCTTTTAGATTTATTGTTAAATGTAATCCATGAAAAATTATAGAGTTGTACCATGCATATATTAATTTGATTAATTGTACCGGACATTTTCCTATTTTGTAAAAAATACTTAGAATTGAGGTAATAAATTTTTTTAATTTATAATAGTAAATATAATTAAGTTGATGGTGATTATAGTAAAGTGAAGATAGACCAAAATTATTCTCAATATCCATGATAATCTCTCACGTTTACTAATTGATTTATAAGAATCGAATCTTTATAATAAAATGACACTTTAGTATAATTAGTTTAATAAGTTGTGGAAGGTAAATCCCATATTTATGTATTTTTTAATTGGTCCTTTAATATCTTTTGATTTTCTTCGACAAATAGAGGTTTCTAAAACTCTTTCAAGATATCTATGAAATATTATTTTTTTTTTCTCCTTTTATAAACTTCTTCAAGTGATATTGATAAATGCTAAGTGAAATATAAAAATATGTATTTATCAAACATTTTGTAATATTATGCTTTCAAAATTAAAATATATTATAATAATTTCTACAAATCTATCAAAAATTAGTTTTATAGTATATGAATGTTTGGTTGGACGCCATTTTTTTGTCAATTATTAAAATTTATATGTATGTTTATAAATATTATATTTATACAATTAATTCATTTTAGAAGTATTATAGCTTAACATTTTTTTTACTAAGCATATTGAATCCATTTTTCTATAAAAAATAACATGAACACGACAATAAATGTATTTAATATTTGAATTAAGATAAAAAAAAATTGAGATCACATTAATTAATATAAAAATGTATAATATAGTCTTTACAGATGTCAGTAAGTTTTGCCCCCATTAAATTAAAATTAAAAAACATATAAATATAAATATGTAAAGTTTGTAAGAGTACATTCCACTATTATAGTCAAAAGTTTTCTCCACCTTTTACAGATATCCTTTATTCGGTAAAATAAAAAAAATATATAAAAAAATCATGCCTACAGTAACAGAATCGAATCAATAAAAGCTTTTTCGTATCCGGACACATTTAAATTTGTGTCTTTATAGACAGCTGGGCTCTCATCGCCATGTTAATTCTCTTATAAACAAGAATATCCCTCTCAGATCTAGGTGTATATATATATATATATATATATATATATATATATATATATATTAATTAATGCTATTGATATTTGTTTCTAATACCAAAAGACTCAACAACAAACATTAAATATAGAAATAAATATTATGAAGAATTCAATAGTTAATGTTTGTAATTAGCTTGTTAGTAGTTGATTATAGCTTAGTTAAAATCAAATCATATTAAGTTAATTTATTAGAATACATTGTGTATGAAAGAGTATGTATAAAATCGAAACAGAAGCTGACAGGATCATGGAATATTAAGTCTGGTGGTCTGCATGATGAGAAGAGAATGAAAAGAATGTGAGAAAATGCCAAAGGAGAAGAACCCAATTGACTTGAATTGAATTCCATTTCATTGAAGTTAATTTCTGAACTTCTTTCAAGTTTGAACAACAACGCGCATGGCCTATATCAAGCTGACACACATTAAAAATTAAAAGTATATATTTCCCCAAAAAAAAAGAGAGAGAAAAAAAAAACACTCTCAATGTCTCTCTCTCTCTCTCTTTGTCTGCTTAATTTTGCTTTATGATGGATGGCTCATCTTTTGAAGCACACAACATGGATTCTCTTTGCCAGTGCAAAACCCATCACATTCTTCTGCTTCTTCTTCTCTTCTCCTTCAATTCCTCTCTTGAGAGAGAGAGAGAGAGAGTTGTAGATTCTATTTTTACACCTTTCCTCTTTCATCATTTTGGTTTGATATTTTAATATTTTTTCATGTTATTATAGTATCTACTTTTGCTAGCTTTTCATGTTGTTGCATGGGAATAATATAAGATAATATAACAGAGCATTAGCATGATCAGTGAATGATCTCTTCCTTCACTTTAAATTTCGTCATTATTTTAGAAAGCATTATATATTCATACCCCACTCCCACTGTTCATATCATCATTGCTTCTCAGATGGTGGGGAATGGGCTGCTTCTAACTTTTCTTTTTCATTTACTTTTTATTTATTTATTTATTTTTAAATTTCGAAACACCTCAGAAAATATCAAAAAAACTAATAGGAAGGAAAACATTTACGTAGCCACCAAAATTTGTCCATTAGAAAAAACGTTTTCTTTTGAATCATACTATAGACATCGAGTGCTAAAAATTAACGCTACTGTTTTTATTTGACTTTCTGTAACACAGAAATCATATGGATTGTATTAATGAAAAAAGACAACAGAAGTTTGCTGCCTTATTTATAGGTTTCTGCCTAGGGTTGGTCTCCATTCCCTAAGCCCAATTCTCTGTTCAGTTTCTTAATCCACATCTTCAGTTTTGCCAAATCATAGGCCCAAATATCCTTCCAATGTCTAGGCCTCAATCACAATATATATTTTAACATATATGATATATACCGGCGATCTCATATTCTCATGTATTCAAAGAATTCATACATCGTATATAACTAGTCAGGCTGGATGAGTACGTTCTAATCAATATTGATTCATGTATATAAATATATAAATGTTGTTGGCTAGCACTTTATTAGGAGAGCTTCCAAGCTTTACCACCTTTCATGTTGAATTTTTTTAGCCTTCCGAAGAACATGACAAAAATGAGAATGAATTTTCCTTGGTTACTCCATCTTCCAACGAATCCATAACTTGTATCTTTGCATGAGTCATCTGGTTTCAATTGTCTTTTACAAATATACCCAGTTGAGAATCCAACATTCCCATATGCACTGACATTATATTATCATCTAATTAGTTTCATACTATTAGATCAATATATATATTAAATAACTTCAATTTAATTATATGTAAATTAATCACTGACTATAAACTTTGATGTATTTTCTTTTCAATTATTTCTTTATTTATTCATAACCAAACATCTTTTAAAATTAATCTCCTTACCCGTATTACATTATGTCTATATATGCTCTTCTATTTTATTTTATTTTCCTGGTTGCTCATTTAATATATATGTGTGTGTGTGTGTGTGTGTGAAGAAAAACTCACCTTATGACTTCGAAGATGATGTTTAAGACATCGAAGTTAAGGGGGTCTTCATTCATTTTATCTTTCTCAGTGATGCAGACGATGATGATAAAGATGGCTAAATAAGAACGTAGTGAGAAAATCAGATACTCTGCAAAATTCTTCTCTTTATTTTTCTTTATTTCGCAATTTCTTGAATCCCATTCACCATTTCTTGTCATTACAAAGGAAGTGTATGGAGGGAGATACCTAATCAACAAACAATTGATGATCATATATATCACAACTTATACGAAATATATTTTCACATAATAACAAGAACAAACTAGTTTACAAGCAAATTAAATTTAGACTAATAACTCTTTATTAATTTATTCATATGTGAATGTGGTACTCCATAAAGGAAAAGAAAAATAGAATATTAATTACATATATATATATATAAATATATTTTAAGTGAATTAATTTAATAGTCTAGAACATTATATAAAAAAATGAGAACACTAGATCTTAACCCATATAAATATACAATGCATTTATTATAAATATGAAATTTAATCTTAATTAACACAAAATGTTCTTAATTGAAAGATTATCTAGAAATCAACTTTGTTATTGCCGTAGTATATAGTCAGTCAGTTTAGTTTCTTTTCTGGACAAAATTTTTGTTTTCAACCAAAAATTTTGGCGCGGGGTCGACGAGAAAATTAATTTAAAAGAAAAAACAAATGTAAGTTACAAACTTGAAGGCATAAAATTAGAAGATTCTGAAATTTTGGAAACTCCTCAGACAGCTTGGATAGCATTAAGATGCTTTGGTTTTTATATATAGGAAGTAAAATGGAATTTTAGGGTTTTAAATAACCCTATATTTTCCAAGCATTGAGGATATGACATTGACATAAATTAAAAATACAATATATAAATATATGGCAAGAGAAAAAATAAATACAACAAAAAAATTAGAATTTCACACTAATTTTTCTCAGATAATAAACTTCTATAATATTTTAAACAATTTTTAACATGTGTATATTTTTACTTATAGATATACAATCAAATTTAGTTGTTTTTATTATATTCTCATCTATTAATTATGTACACATCACAAATAAGTTTACTCAAATCAACATGAAATTTTAAGCTTGTACAAAGTGGTGGGTTTGTACTGTGTATTTGTTAATTTTAATTACATGAACAATTGAATATAAACATGATATTGAAAATACACGATCATATTAATTAAAAATTGGAATTATGCAAGTATGAAATTGCCGAAATTAACATATAGTTAACAAACTTTTGCAATAAAATATTATAATTAATGTATGCTAATTAGTGTTTTTTTAATATTATAAATACATTCTACTAGTATTCTACTAGATATTTATGAGGAGTCTTAATAGAATCCTAATTTGATGCTGTCCAAATGTTTACACCTATAGTAGGTGATGTCTAATCCAAGAGAAGAAGGAGATCTACTCACAAGTAGTGAGAAATTATTCCTGCTCAATTATTTATTAATATCAAACATTTTGTAATAATATGCTTTCAAAATTAAAATATATTATAATAATTTATTCAAATCTATTAAAAATTAGTTTTATAATATATGAATATTTCTTTTGTCAATTATTAAAATTTATATGTATGTTTACCCACATATAAATTTAGCATACAAAATTTTAATATTTGAATAACTTTATTTTAAAAGAGGATTTTTATTTTCTATAAAAGGGATATATTCATAATAAAAGTTTTATTTAAAGAAGTAATTTTCCAAAAGTATAGGACAAGGGTAATTAAGCTAATGATATGGCCTAAGCCATGATTATTTTCAAATTTTTGCAATTCTTTTCAAGGTTTGTTTGTCTCAAAGCTTTGTGTTTTGGACAAAGAAAATGCCTTAATTAGAATAATATTGAGGGCAGGAAAATTTATTCTAAAATGTCAACATGCAAAACTGTTTTTTCTCACTTAAAAAAGAAGCCAATTATAAAATATTACCCTTAATTTTAAGAAATTTTAATTCTAACACAAGTTAAAAAATAATAGGAATATACAGCAATGAGTTCGTAAATAGTGAGTCAAATTAAAGGAGAGATGGATCACTAACTAGAATATGCTTCATATATAATAAATTATCATCACTTAATTAATCCCCATATATATAATAATGCTAAGAAACCTTAATTTGGAAAGGAATAACAATTCATATATAATTATGTAATTAGGTATGATTGAAGTTATTCTCAATCATGGAGGAATATATACTTAGGATTCTATTTGCTTAATTTATTAAAATAGTTAATAACATAGCAATAATGGAGGAAATATGAATTTATAATCATTATGAATACTCTTCCAAATTAGTTGCATGTTGGATGCAACTCAGAATTGAAGCTTAATTAGTTTCCTGCTTTGACTTCTCTTTGGGAAGGAGCATAAGGCTGCTGTGGCCTGCAACGACTTCCCCTCATAATTAAATTAAAAATGAGAATATATTCCCAAAAAAATTGAAAATGAGAATTTATTCCAAAAAAATAAAAAATGAGATTATTTCATCCGATATTTATTTTCTAGTTATTCACAAATAAAAATATATTAATTCATTTGTGTCTATATATATATATGTATATCTTATTTTGACTGTACTAAAATAATTAAAATACCCTTTAGTATTAAATTACATATTCTTGGATATGTTATAGATTTAATTTAATTTAATTTTTCGTTTTAATAATTAGGATATTTTGAATATATATGTGTTTATATATTAACTGTACAATGAAAACTCAATAGTTACATTTGAAAAAAAAAATAATTTAATAGAATAGTCTGTCAAATTACTAATTTTAAAAATATACTACATAAAATTTATCTAATTATTCAACACACGATTCATTCTTTGAGCAAGTACTTAGATTAATTTAATGATCATTATTAGCACAAAAAATTCACTACTTGGTTAGCTTCATATAAAATTTTCCTTTCTTCTCGCAAATAAAAACATGACAAATTATATATCTAATAAAAAGAGTTAACAAGGTAATATATATTTATCGCTTGGAAAATATATATACAACTAATTACATCAATAAAATACATATATTTATATATACGTTGCTTGTCAATTAGGATAGTTTCCAAGCTTTACCACCTTTCATGTTAAATTTCTTTATCCTCCCAAAAAACATAACAAGAATGAGGATGAATTTCCCTTGATTACTCCATCTTCCAACAAATCCATACCATGCATCTTTACACGAATCATCTGGTTTCAATTGTCTTTTACAACTGTACCCAGTTGAGAATCCAACATTCCCGTATGCACTACAAATCAATTAACAATCACAAAACTTTTATGTTAGAATAAATTGATTAATTAATTGCATTAACCAAAACGGAATAAATTAATTAATTAAAGAAAATTAGCAACGTGTATAATGAACTCAAACTCACCTTATAACTTCTAAAGTGATGTTAAACACATTGAAATTGAGAGGATCTGTTTTCAATTTCTCTCTCTCAGTGATGCAGACTAGAATGATGAAGATTACCAAATAAGAAAGTTGTGAGAATATCAGATTCTTCACAAAGCTCTTGTTTTTATTTTCCTTAATCTGTTTCCAATTTGTTGAATCCCTTCCACGATTTTTTGTGGGCAAAAATGCAGTATATGGTGGGAGATACCTGCAGCAGGACAATTAATGTATTCTTTTCGTTGAGCTAGCTCTAAACGTACTTACACCAATATTTATATATCAAAGAAATAAGAATATATTTCTAAATGCAATATATAATATTGTTATATATGTTTAATTGATATTAAAAATAATTAAGGTAATTTAAGTATTTGGTAAATATTTATTTTTATTTATTAGTTAATATTTAATATTTTTTTACGCAATTTTCAAAGTTTTATTACTTAGATCAAAGCCATCAAATGTGACTTTAACGTCTCCTCCAAAAGACAAAAAAGGAAATGTGACTTTAACATTAAAAATGGATGTAAGAAAGTTATTGATTAGAGATATGAAATGGATTATTGGTTGACCTAGCATGATTGCTTCAATTTGCACAATAATACGATCTGAATATATTTCCGAGAAAAATATATATATATATATATATATATATATATATATATATATCCATTCGCTCACGATCCTTTATAAGATTGTTTTGAGTCATTTATTTAAAAATGAAAATTATATTAGGGGAAAAATAATATGATCCCATAATGATATATTAATTGCACGGAAAAATACAAAACTTGCTTGTAAATTGATATAATCTTATAATTTAATTTCTTGATGGTCGGCTGGGGAAAGGGGTGTGAATTATCGTTTCACTAATTAAAGAAATAGGATATGATAATCATAAGTCGAGTGTTTCCATGCAAAGTTTAAGGTTAGACATGTGGCATCATTAATTAAACGAGACTTAGACAAAACAAAACAACATGTTATGGCCTTTCACGTTCTTACCAAATCATGCATCCCATTTTGAATTTTCAATATTGAATTTTTTATTATACAGTTTTCTTCATTATAAAAAAAAAAAAAAAGAGGGTCAAACCTAACGCGTAAATTTTTTGACTCGAATCATTGGATTTAGAATATAAAACTTTACATTTGGAACTTTTTTTTAATCTCAAATTTGTAATATGAAGCGTTAAATATTTTTACGTGTCTAAAATCTAATTATGATTATAGATTAATGATTATGAGTTTAGTGTATATATATATAGAAGTACTTACTAGGCAAGAGGAAAAATAACTCACATCATAACAACAAAGAGAACCAAGATTGCTGGAGAAACGATGGAGAGATCAAATACAGATTCACCCGTATGCCTCGAATTTACGACTTGAAATAACGAAGCTACGAGTTTCTCAGAAGGATTCAGACCTTCCATGGATCCTGAATTCCATTCCATGGCACAAAAGAGAACCAACTGTACAAATATGAACCCTACAGCTGTGGCAGCTAAAAAAGAAGAGTGAGTGCTAGAGAGCAAATGGCGATAAACTATCTCTTTGGAATTCTTTAAAATATATTCGAATTCAGCCCGATTTGTTATTCTTTTCAAAACCCAGATTAGAAGTCGAAGAAAAAAAGGGTACAATGTGTTGCCGAAAAGGCCTTGTGGTAACAAAATCAATAAGAGGAGGGAGCTGCTTTTAAAAACCATCATGTTTTCGTTTGTGGGAACAAAACCACTGTTAGAGAAAGTAGAAACTGTTGTGAAAACAGAAAATGTTAGGATTTGAAGACCCTTTTGCTTCAGGATTTGGTTTGCACTTGGAACAAGGCTTACATACAAAGCAACCAAACCTGAACCTACTACATGAATTACTAAGAGGTAACCTAAAATAACATAAACCAAACACCTAATAGAATTGTATTTGAAATTATAATCATCATCTGATGAGTTGAAGGTATCATTTTCTATGTTATTAATATTGGGATCCTGATGTGTTGTATTTGACACAGAGACCAAACCCAGTTCAATTTGGTCGATGATTCTGGAGTTTGTAGAAGGAGAAGAAGAAGAAAGGGAAGCGTTATTTGGATTGATTTTGTTTTCAAAAAGTTGATTTTTGGAATAAAATTTGGATGTTGCATGAAGACCTAACATGGAAATGAAAACTTCCCCACCAATGAACATCAAAATGGTCATAACAATAAGCTGGAAATTGGAGAAAACCTCCGTTTCAACCGTAGACATGCTTGAGCCTGTCAATGCAGAAACAGAAGTGAAGTAGACATCAATATTTCTAGAATTGAACGAGGAAATTCTTGGGTTTGAGATCCTCAAAACCAAATATCCAACTAGAGAAATGATTAAGAAATAGGAAAGCTGATTCCATAACGGATCTATTTGCAAAACCAAGAAACGAATGAAAGACAAAATTAAGCCACGAAAACATTGGCGGAAGCAGAAGATTTTGGTGACAAAAAACTTAGCTAAATTCCCTAATTTATTGGCAAAAACAGAAGAGCAGCTCTTCATTTTTACAAAGAAATTATTGCCCGACGACGCTGTAAGTGGGGAAGCGAGGGGGGTTTTATAGGGGGAAAGACTTAGTTAGAAAGGTTGTATTTTGTCCAGTCAAATTATGTTATACAATTTATACTTTTTAATTTATCATCACTATTACTGTAATGCTACATCGTTATATATATATATCAATCAATGTGATTCGTGGACTCTAAGACTTTTTGTTTGTTTTATAGAGTACTATTAATCTACTAGGTGGACAAAAAAACAAATTTCTAGAATTTTTTATTATTGTAATTGAATCATTGGAGAGAAAAAAATTGAATGATTGGCTGGATATGAATAAATTTTTCAATAATTGAAATTTAGGACAATAATTTGATATTAAATATAAAGAAATAGAACGGAGAATTGTTCATGTATGTGCTATATGTAATTAATAAGGCAACTACAACGAAAATTCTTTAGATCCGTCGGTTTTGTCCAAGAAAGGACACATTCGTACTATTATATCTGAACCAAGATTTTTGTGAATCCAACTTTTATTCGAATGACTATAAAATAGTGCTGGATGACTTATATAGCTTTAGATAATTTACTAACACTAATCCATATCTAAAAGCAACAAAGTTTAAATTCTTTTACGTATCTTAACTTTTCTTCTTTATTTAGGAATGAATTTTATTATGAGAAGATAAAGTTAAGAAGCCTGTAATAAAATTTCAATTAATGCAATTTTAAAAATATTTCTTTTTTAACTTAACATTAAAATATTGGTAGTTAAATAAAACTATTAACTCATTTTTTTAACTTAACATTGATATAAATATGAGTTTATCTAACTATATATAACTTTAAAAACATATCTATAAATAATCTTTATGAATATGAGTATTATATATATTAAACACCAATTAAACTCGTAAATATTATTAGTCATTCATATTTTTAACTTAATTAATCTTTACAATTAAAAATATATTGGATTAATTTTAAATTTTCTTCACTAGTTGTAATTAAAAAAATTAATTATATAAAATGATATGATAAAATATGAGTAATCATTGTTCTTAAAAAAGAAAAAGTCTCTATAATTCAATAAAAAAAAGCATATATCATTTTCATTGTGGTTCAATCATGCAAGAACCGTGTGAAAATTAAATAAAAAGAATGGAAAAGGGGTGAATTATGCTCTAGATTTATTTTTTGTTGAATCATTCTGTGAAGAAATAATGCAATATATAATACCATAACTTAGAAAAATTAATAACCTATGGTTGACTAGTAAAGCGAAACCTATGCAATTATATTTATATAAAGAAAAGGGAATAATTTATCAATCATGCTAGGTAGGAGAACCAATTAACATGTTACATTACATGTTCAATTAATATTTAGTACTAAAATATTAAAATTATTGGTTCGCTTAAAAAACATAGTATGAATGAATGATTGACATATGTAGTGATGAATTTGTGATTGTGATTGGCATTAGTTAGTTATTACAACTTCTTAGAAATTTCCTTTTTCTGTACTCTAGTTTTCTCATAATCTAAATACGACTGTCGGTGGGTGTTAGTTGGACGGGCTGCAGCTGTTTCTCTTTTCCATTTCTAAATTCAATTATTTGTGTATTTTATATTGAGGTTTTATCCACTATGTATATAAATAATATATAAGTTTATAGAGACTTTATATTTTGGAAAAATATATTTTATTATTTAATAAATCCTTCAGCCTGATGAAGTAATTAACTGTATATATACTACGGTTGTGA
Source organism: Melia azedarach (assembly GCA_028052125.1). Taxonomy (NCBI): domain Eukaryota; kingdom Viridiplantae; phylum Streptophyta; class Magnoliopsida; order Sapindales; family Meliaceae; genus Melia; species Melia azedarach. Next base: position 11,861,408 of record CM051403.1, read on the forward strand.
TATTGAGTTTTGCTCGATCCTCACAATTTATGACAAATAAGAAGACGGTTTTAGAAGGAAATCCAAATCCATTTAACCCAATTTAAGAAATTATATGTTTTATTCTTAATTAATAAAAAACAAAATTTAGTGACATGGATGATAAAATTTATCCCAATTTATAACGTGTATAAATATTTACAACGAGATTTTAATACATACCTCCCCTAAAATTTGAGACGTTAACATTTAAATTAAAGGTTTGAAAAAAAACACACTTATTTTTTTTGAATTATTAGTTAACCATTTATTTTTATTTAAATAACTATAATATCCTTAATTGTTATAAAGTTAAAATTTAATAAATTTAATTTATGGTTAATTTATATTTATTTAAAATTAGAAATTTAATTAATGATAATTTAATTTGATAATTTTTGTTTACATTTATTTAATATTTATTGAAATAAGAATTTAATTAATGATAATTTAAGTTAATAATTTTAATTTATATTTATTTAATATTTATTCAAATGATGAATTTAATTAATAATAATTTAATTAATTTTTATTCATATGTTATATTTATCTGAATCTCAAATTCTAATATACAAAACAGCCACTTTTTTTACTCCTTTTTTTTTTTGCAAATCCTCCAGTATTAACTATATTTCTTTTAATTTTTTTTATCAAATAACTCCATAACCTTATCAACCTAATTATTCGTACAAAAACTTTTTAATATAAGATTTATATCATACATATTCACACTAAATTCACGTTTCAACATCAATCTTATAGCTCATAAAGTGAATTTAGGTTTTCGAGTTTGTATAAAAACTTTAATAAAACTACTCAACAATAAAAATTTTAAAAATATCAACATGGGTAAATTATTAATTTTAAATATCATTACTTAAATTTCTAATTTTAAATAAATATTAAATAAATATAAATCAAAATTATTGTTAGTTGAAATTTAATTATTTTAATTTTTAAACATTAAATAAATTAAAAATAAATTTTTTAAATTTTACTTTAAAGCAAATAAAAGAATTATAATCATTTAAGTAAAAATGGATGATCAACTAATTGTTTAGGGGAGATAAATGTGTCTTACCTCAAACCTTCTATTTAAGTGTTAAAGTTTCAAACATCATGAGAGGTATGTGTTAAAACTTCTATTTGTAATATATATAAAGTTTCTCTTTTTCAATAAATGTATAAATTTATATGAAGATTTTTGACAATAACTAATTCAATAATATAAATTTTGTGATGCTTTATTTTAAAATTTTGTTTTATTTCATAAGCCTTACTTTGGTATAATATGAAATGCAATCATGATATATTAACTACAATGAAAAATAAAATAAATATTTTGATATCGCAAAAAAAAAATCTAAAAATACATATTATCAAATATGTTATTAAAAAATTGTTTGAATAATTCTAAAAAAGGAATGTAAAAGAATATGTTCATTGGAGAATTATTTGTACTAATAAAATTACATCTAACTATTCATCTTGCAAAAACTAATGAAAATTTCAAGGAATAATAATCTAGAACATTTTATACTATACTATGCAACAATAATGATATTGGCTCTATGAAATTGTTTTAATATGTGTAAATGTGGCTCTAGGAAAATTATAGTTAAAAATTATTCCAATGGGCTAGCTTTTGTAGTAGACAAGCCAATAATTTGGCTTCATAAATTAAATGGAATAATAATGATAAGCTTTTTAATTAAATTCAACTCCTCCTTAATTGGTTTAAATGTCAAATACAATTATTTAGTAAACAAAATAATTAATGGGCCGACTTCTGTGGCACTGCCACCACTAATCAAAAAGCACATATTTTTCTATTTTTTTAGTAATCTATTTAATCTTATTTTTTTATATTGATTAAGGAAATCCAAATTTATGAGGGACACGTGGCCTTCTGGAGAGCATGCAAACTTTTTTTTTTAAAAAAATTTGGTTATGGATAAAATGTGCTACGTGTGGGTATAAGAGTTTTAATATCTAGTTAATTTCTTTCGACTATAATTAATTATTTGGCAAAAAAAACCTGAAGTTTAGAAAATTATATTTGGACTAATGATTGATTTTAATAATTAAGAACCATAAATATGCTGCCAAGTGTTATTGCGATACCCCATTAATTGTATTATTTAATTGTAATTTGTTGTTTTAAGGTTTTGTAGTGGGAGTGGAGGCGGATACTCGACTCTGTAGGCTGTAACTAGGGGCATAGTTTTATTTGAATCAAATTGTCGTCAAATTCAAATTCAATTTTACAATCAATTTTTTAATATATTGTAGTTAGGGATTGTAATTCATACAATAAAAGTTAGAGTGATTTGGTTTAACTTTTTAAATATAATTTTTTTTAGATAAATTTTTTATAAATTAAATTTTTATAAATATAACTTTTTATATTATAAAAAAATGAGCAAAAGTTTTAAAGTAAATAATGACGTTTAAGATAATTTAATTTTTTTTAAAAATTAAAAATTTCTATTCCCAAAATTAAAATTTGAATTTCTTCTAAAAATGATACTATGTCAAACAAACGCTTAATATCACAAGTATAACTACAACTATCTCATTTAGAATTTTTCAAAAAAATAATTGTTACATTCTATTATTTAGCTTAATTACCTATTACCTCTTTGCTATTTTAAATATATCTAGTTACATCCTAATCGAATAATAACCTACAAATTTTAAGCCTTACATTTTACAAGTTAGTGATGTAATTGGGTGTTTTTCACATAATAAAAGAGGTAATGAGTCATTAAGCAGTACGAACGTAACAGTTATTTTCTCAAAAAAAAATTGCTGTAGCTGAATATTGGTCCTGGTATAGTTAGTTCCAATTTTCCAAGTATTTAATTTTGAGTAATATTTGAAAAATAAAAAATACAAAACTAATTTAGTTTGACTAAATTTAATCATTTTGGTGGTTTTGATTTAATAGAATTGAAGTTTATCATTATATTACCGGCTTAATGACTAATTTTAATAATTAACAACCATAAAGATGGTGCCAAATGTTTTCGTTTGATACCTTGGATAATTATAATTGAGTTTTATTACAATGGGAGAAAATGACAGTTAATTATTCGTTGTCTAAGGCTTCATAGTGGGTGCATACTCTTATGACACCAAGTTATTAATAATCCTAAAACATGGGCTCTAATATTTTTTATTATGTATGCATGACTTGTACTGTGCAAAGTTTAACTTGTTAACTACCCCATTAGTTACATAAATTAAAGTTGTAGCTTAAAATATTTAAGTATGATTTGATATTGATCAATTTTTAATTTAAACTTTTATATGCGAATTAATATATAATTCATAGTATTTCGACAAAGAATTGTTATAATTCAATGTTGAATTGTTATCAATTATGTGCAAATCTGCATTTTATAAAACATAAAAGTTTAGATCGGATAATAATTTATGTTGATATACTTGATTTCATGTAATTTTCTTGAGTACTAATCTGTAAGTATATTGCATACAGTTTTCAGTATATCGAGATAGACTCATGCATAAAATATATAAATCATGGGATAATAATTTCTGAAACTATTAATTACAAAGAACAATTTCTTATTTCTTAAAAGACAGCATAATCTAGCCCTTGACAAAAATACTGGAAGGTCATGCCTCTATTTCACATTGCACAGTGGTGTGCATTACTTGTAAGGTTATTTGATCCTTATAGACGGGTTTAACTGAACTAAGAGCATCAGTGACCCTAGACCAAGATACTGGATTCTTTGACTGCGGTCTACCGTATGAAATTAAGTCTACAACCACAAGAAATCAAAATCATAGTCGGTAGAGCATTGCATACCAATCATCTAGCCCTCTGCTGAAGAAGAAAGCCTCCTTTTGAGGATCTCGTTCTCTTTCCGTAGTTTCATTATCTTCAGCTTTAGTGTTTCAACATTCCGAACTGAAGTTAAATCTCGATTCTGTTCAGCCAGCTTCGTTCTGCTGATCAACACTGTAATTTAACACATAAATTATTCCCATTACAGACAGCAAGATACAAACTTCTCATAGTGGACCCTGAAGTCCAATGCCAGTGAAATCAGGTCAAGCCAAGCATCAAAATGGCTGGACAAGGATTTCTAGTACTTTTAGTTTCAGATCAAACCAAGTAAGCCTGGCGGTTAAAAGGTTAGTCTTTAATGTTCTGGTATCAATATATTTAAATACAAAGTTCACTCTACCCACTGAAATCAAGTTTTGATTTTCTTGACCAAACAAGCACCACGGAGACATATGAAAGAAAAAAACAAAAGAAACTGGAGAGAATAATAACATACATTCTTTTTCCAAGTCCTGGAGTTTCTTGTTCAACTCATTTTTCTCTTCCTGTTCAAGCAAGAGACAATCCTTCAAATCCTGAATTTCAAGGTTATCTGTCACAATACTTGGCAATCTTATCAGACGTCTTCATACAGGTAAATCTGATAAGTGAATTCAGAAATTCACCAAAAATGTAGGACCTCACATTTTGTTTCCACATCGAAATGGACTTGATCCAACCTTTTTGCCAGAGTTTGCAGATGGATTTTATGAGCTGCTAAGTCTTGGCGAAGGTTAATTACGGTTGCTTCATTTGTTGCCTTCTCAAGCAGAAGCCCTCTGATAAAAAGGACTTTCCTTACTTTTAAGAAAGAATGATATATCTATATATTTGAGCGATGAACTTTCAGCGTCTGGAATTTTTACCTTATTTGAGTCTCAAAATCTATGATCTTTGCTGCATGATCTTGCTTAAGTGAATCAATGACCTTCCTGAGTTCCTGCTCATAGACTTCAATTCTTAATTAATAGGCAGCTTCCTAACTATCCACTACAGGCTTTTATCCACAAATGATAACAAAATAATACCAGCAAATACTATGGGAGAGAGAATCTAACTCACATCTTCTTTACTACGATGTTCATCATTCACTCTCTTCAGCTCCTCTTTCAAGCTCTGGCATTTATTGCGCCGCTCAAGCTGCACTTCTTAGTACCAGAAAATCAAAATTTAGCGCTTAACTTCTATGAATTTTCTTCCAGTACTTTCATCAATTATTCAATTCATATAAAATCTAAGGATACAAATTCAAGAAACAATCTACACAGACCTGATCTGCCAGATTTTCTAAAGATTCTGTATAACGTTTTGTCACTCGCTCATTTTCTGCAAATACATAAATTAATTCAATTAACTTCAGTGACGTTGATAATGCAGAATTAGGCTAAGAAACTTTCTTCATTGGCCAAAAAACATTTCCAGTTTTCACAAATACTCAACAGAAAAATAATAAAATATAGATTATCAATCAGTATCCATAAATATTTGTTCAAAGAATATAGAGGAAAGGAATTTACAGAAACCTAAATTCAGTCATTGTAGATTAACTGTGAAAACCGAAACTGATGCACAAATTAGTAATACAAATAGAAAAAATTTAAATCTGAAAACCTAAATTTGACCAAATTAGGCAAATTTTTAGGTTCATATAACACTTAACAGACCTTGTTTGAGACTGTTGCAAGTGATTTCAAGAGCTTCTCTCCTCTTAATTTCAGCATTACAACTCGATCTGAGCATTTGAATCTCCGCGATGGCGCTCTTGAAATCCTGATTTCGGTGAACATAAATTTGATAAATTCTTGTTTGGATGCCTAGAAAATATAGAAAAACAACCCTAACTAATTCCAAATTTGAATCTTAGTGATATTGTCTGTTTAATTAAAACAGTCAATACGAAGAGATACCTCGTAAATCTGATCAAAATTGGGTAGCAGCGATTCCATTTCGTCCTCACTAGTTGCCGCCATTTCTGTCTTTTCAAATTCTCCCCATATTTCTTTCTTTATATATTTATTTACTTTTGTCCAAGAACAGAAAAAGAAAATTAAAAATAAAAGAGTTTTATAGTAAATTAATTGGATAACGTGAATATTAAAAAATTAAAATATTAAAATATAATAAATATTTTAACAACAATTTAGTATAAACCTTAAAAAAAAGAATTACTTATCATCATGGTTTAATAACATATAAATAATATATAAATACGAAACAATAATAATCATATCATATTCATATAATTTTACTTAATAATTATATTTTATTTATATTTTAAATTTCTAACATATTTAAAAAAGGTAAATAATTTTGATTGTTAGCTAATAGTTAGTTCAACGGATAAACTATTTAAAATAATATAAAATTTTACAATTTCAATCCTATCTATATCATAAATATTAAGAATTTTAATTTATAATTATTTAGTATATTTTTCAAAAAAATAACAAAAATAATTTTTAAGTATTAGTATGATCTTTTTTTTAAGAATAAAATTAGTTATTTTAACTATCTTAAATTTTTCAAAAGAGTAATACCATAATTTCAAGTATCATACTTCAAAGGTTAACTTTTTTATTTTAAAAATATTATTATATTATTTTAACATATAATCAATGAATGATACATTATTTGAGATGAAGAATTGAATAATATTAATAATTTTAAAAGTTAATATCGAAATTATTTATCTTAAAAAGGGTATAGTGTAACAATTATATGATACATTTAACTCATTGGATTATTAAAAATGCAATCAATCATTGAAAAGGCTATAATGTAACGGTTGTATAGTATAATCGTTGTGTTTGAATAATTGAATTACTAAAAATACAATCAATCGTCAATATTCGAATAATATTAATAATTCTAAAAATTAATATCAAAATGGTTTATCTTGAAAAGAGTATAATGTAATAGTTATATAATACCATCTTTGTGTTTGAATAATTGAATTACTGAAAATACAATCAATTGTCAATATAAATTATGTAAAAAAAATTTACTTTTTGTAGATATACCATTAGAGTGTGGGGCTCGTGAGCTTTCGGCAAAGAAGCTACAAGTTCTTTCGTCTAGCGAAGCTAGGTACATTTAGAACTTTGAAGGCTTTATTTAGGATCGCCCTTCTCTTTTCCTGGGCTTTTGAGAAAACCAAGCCCAATAATTTGACAATTATATGACAATTTATGAGAACACAACTCCATGGATTATGAATCTTACAATAATTTGACGATAAATAATTGTGATTTAACTTAACATATTATCTATCATAATTCATGAATAAAAAAATCTCAATTTTTACGGTTTAGAGAAGTTAAAATGTAATTTAAAAGAAATTTTAACCCTTTATAATAAAACATATAATATAAAATTTAAATCAAATGAATTCAAGTGGGCTAGTACAAATATGTAGTCATTCTTACACTATCTAATATTTTCATATTAACAGTAAATGAATATAATTAATTATTTTAAAAATTATAAAACTTTATGATCCACTCAATAAATATCACCATTACTTAATACGTTAAATTTAAAAAATCTTAAAATATTCAAGATATATACACATATAGAGTTGTTATTAAATTTGTATTTTAAAAGTATAGATGTGTGTATTTACAAATTGATAAAACTATATATTATCTTTGATATGGTATGTAAATTGTTTTGACAATATAACTAGATATAGAATATGGTATTTTTCTAGAACCATACTGCTGTACTCAACACCGTATAATACAGTGTATTGAGTCAGTTTCTAAAGGATAATAACACATACGTCCCTGAATGTTTTGGGTAATTACTTACTTTTAACTATAAATTTAAATTAAACACTAAATTTGAACAATAATGAAATTTAATTATAGTTGAAGTCTCTACTAAAAGAAAATTTTACCTTTTTTTATATGATTTTAATTCTGTATTAACTACTACACCAAGACAGATGAAAGAAAAAAATTTCATATTTTTTTATTTTTAATTTATATATATAAACACTCTTTTTCTAATACGTCTATATATCGTGTTAATTGTCGACGCATTATGGGGTCGTCTTCGGGGGTCTAATTATTATTTTGAAACAATATTATTTTAAATTGCTATTATTCTAAACCTCAGTGGCAGTAAGTGTTATTTACCAGTGTTATTTACCACAAATTTTCCAACTAAAGCTTGTTGGCAACCCGGTTAGTTAGCTGTCTGTCTGAAAATCGCCATGGAATATATCGCTGCAAAAGGGAAACACTCTTTCCTTTACATTACCTTAATATACACTGTTCTGTACTTTCTTCACAACCAAATTTTACAAAAATTAGAAATAAATTACGAGAAAATCTACCTAAAGAAAAACCCAGATCTTCCTCTTCGTTTCCGCTATGATGGCACCTTCAAAATTCTTCAGGTTGGTTCAGCTAAAAGAGTTTCTGCTCATTTAATTTATCAGTATGTTGATGTTGCGATTGATTTTTGAGTTGATGATGAAGGTGGCTGATATGCATTATGGTATGGGAATGGTGACTCGGTGCAGAGATGTGATGCCCCCTGAGTTCAAGTATTGCTCTGATCTCAACACCACTCGTTTTCTTAAGAGGATTATTGAAGCTGAAAAGCCTGATTTGATTGCTTTTACTGGTACTGTATGTGTACTATCTGATATATCTGATACGTTTAAATAATGACTTGATAGTTGATATATGCTTGAAGTTGACTTCCTACGTTTTCTTTTCACTTAAATGATATGATTTCTTTGATGTTGTCATCTTGATGGAAAGTATTTGGTAGGGAAACTTCATTAAAGAAAAAAAAAAGTGTAAATTAGTTCATGATTATTTTGTGGATCCATGCATAAATTGGTTAAGTGGTGAGTGCTGGTTGATTGAAGAGGGGTTTGATCTTTTATTCTTATTTTTATTTTCTTTTACTTTTTCTTGTGTAGAGTAGTTGTGCAATATTTTAAGAAGAAATTAGAAAAGAAAATGTTGCTTAATTTTTTCATTAACTTGTGTGACTTCTGAATATGAATTAATTTGTGAATTATAGCTGTATGGAGTTGAGTTTAAGATTTTGTAAGGTTACATTCACTGGTGGAAGATTTAATTGTTGAGTGGCTGTTTTGTGTTACGTGTCTTTGATGGCAGCTGCGAAGTTATGAGTCCATGCTTGCTTTATTGCTCCAAATTTGCTTCTCCATCTGTGAATATTAAGAGTGTGTGTGTAAGAATCACGTAAATCGTAAAAAATTCTTCTCTTTGATCATGCTTGAATCAAATAGGAGTATTAGGTTCAAAGCATATAATTAATCTTGCTTATTTCTTATTAACTAGGAGATAACATATTTGGACCAAGCACAACAGATGCGGCCGAATCACTGTTCAAAGCATTTGGTCCTGCTATGGAATCTGGACTTCCATGGGCAGCAATTTTAGGAAACCATGACCAAGAATCTACTATGAATCGTGAAGAAATGATGTATTTGATTTCACTTATGGATTATTCAGTGGCACAAGTTAACCCATCAACTAAGGACTCTTTAAATCCTGGTAAAGGACGCACGGTTGAAAAGATTGATGGCTTTGGCAATTATGACCTTAGAGTGTATGGTCCTCCAGGTTCTCAATTGGCAAACAGCAGCATCCTTAATCTTTTCTTTCTTGATAGCGGTGACAGGGAGACTGTTCAGGGATTTCGAACTTATGGATGGATTAAGGAATCTCAACTTCATTGGTTGCATGGAGTTTCCGAAGCTTTTCAGGTGCTGCAAACAGAAATACATTGATTTAAATAATCCACGATTTGATTCATTAGACATCATGGTTTTTTTCTTTTTTAATGCAATTTACCTGTTTCACTTCAAACTACTGGCGTTTTGACCATCATGAACAATTATTTGAAAAATTTCCAGTGCCTTTTGGAAATTTGTTGTTTCCTTGGAGCCATTGTTTTTTGATGCCAAACTTAGTCCTTTATTTTGTTGCAAAAACACAACCAAACTTTCCTTAATTTTGTCATTTTTGTTAATTTTACTCTCCCTCATATATGTAACATGTTTCTTAAATTCCCACAAGGGAAATTTTGTAGATTTAGATTTTACTAACATATTGCAGGTCACACGCTAACAGGGCCAAAAGCAGGATTCCAACAAGTTGGGGTCTCGGCCACCAGGGCTAGCGTTTTTCCACATTCCTATTCCAGAAATTAGACAGCTGTACTACCAAAAGATTATAGGCCAATTTCAGGAGGCTGTAGCATGTTCAATAGTAAATTCAGGAGTACTACAGACCTTTGCCTCAAGTGGACATGTGAAGGCTGTCTTCATGGGTCATGATCACAAAAATGACTTTTGTGGGAATCTTAATGGTATTTGGTTTTGTTATGGTGGAGGCATTGGATACCACGGCTATGGAAAGGCAGGATGGCCCAGGAGAGCGAGGGTTATATTAGCTGAAGTTGGAAAGGGTGAGAATGCATGGATGGGAGTGGAGAGGATCAAGACATGGAAGCGTCTCGATGACAAGAAGCTAAGCAAGATTGATGAACAAGTTCTCTGGGAAATGCAGCGATTGAGATAGATGACTGCGGGTTTTGAGGTACCATAACTCTCATAGTTGTTGTGTATATCCTTTTTGGGCTGGTCTTGTTATTGACATTAGTACTTTGATAAGAATCGGCCATGTGCTTGTTTATAAATTAAGGTATCAATCACGGCTCATTTACCCTATAAAAAGAATAGTTCGGTTCTTTAGTTTCCCTTTTGAGCTCTAAAGAAACTGAGTCCTCAAATTGATTCAATTCAGGGGGAAAATGCCATAATTGAGGAGTTACCCTCAGCCTTTATTAAGAGAAATATAGTAGTCATTGGATTTAACTCAAGGGAGAAAAACTATACTGTACTTATGGGTTCTTTGTAGTTATTATCTAGTGGAAATCAGAGACCTTGATAAGTGTTCGACTTTCCCTAATTATTCTCAAAATTTAATAGTTAGTCAACCAAATAGATAATTGTGTATTTGGAAGAGATATTATTTGGATACATACGAAATAATAGTTGAGAAAAAATTATAAAAGAAAGGACATGTTTCCAGCATTATGTGTTAGGCATGGCAATAATGTTGGGAAAAAAATTCATTATTGTATCAGGTGAGGAGAATTATTTCTTCCCTTGGGTGCAGAGGATGGAGGATGATATTGGCAAAGTTGCATCCGAGAAATTGAAAAATTAGACAGTAAATATAAAAGGTCTCTTACGTACAACAATTTTGTGGGTCAAAGTATGTTGTAATTGGTTATCAGATAATTATTAATGCAGGCTACTTAGTGAGATATTTATGCAGGTTATTGTAGTTCAAAGTATTGATTATTGGTTTGTATCAAGATATTGTCGTGATTTTGGAGAGTATTTTATTTACAAAAGTTTGGATTATTTGAATGCTAGAGGTCTGAGGCCAGTTGATAATTACTTTTTGGTTTCAGGTGTAGTAGAAAAGTATCTTTGGGGAACGTAGCATCTAGGAGTAGCCATATAGTCTAAATATAGAACCGCCCTTAGCTATGTAGAACGATTTGGCAGTTCCTAGCAATATCATTCCATGAAATTAACATAAAGCAGAAACTACCATGTGAATGGTGTACAGAAATTGAGGCTTCATTTGGTACTGCTGTGAAATAAAATCTCTGTCGAGTATAAGTGTGTAAGTAATAAATATTAGGCAAATATTTTAATCAATATGCTTTCAAAGTACAACCTAAGCACAATTGTCTCAAACTAGCCCCAGGAAGGGAAAAAAAAGAATACGGCTGTGAAGTCAAAGCTAGTAAGAGGCTTTTATATGTTTCACTGGTTGTATCTTGTAATGCAGCTGCTAACTATCTCATGGTGGCAAGTTGTTGAGATTTTACAAGTGAGAAGTATGTACCCTTTTCTTCTTGAGCAAGAAGCTCACTGTGAGACCCCTCTTCGATAATCTGTCCATTTTCAATTACTGTTATTTTATCTGATTTTTGAACTGTAGATAGTTGATGAGCCACAACCACACGTCCTGCCAACCATAGTGTTCTCCAGAGCATCTTGAACAAGGTTTCAGAATTGATGTCAAGTGCACTTGTTGCCTCATCCAAGAGCAATATAGCTGGATTTTTCAAGATGGCTTGCACAATTGCTTTCCTTTGCTTTTGACCACCTAATAACCGCACATTCTTTCTCCACAGTAAGTTGCATATCCATCCTTCATATAACTGCTTATCAAGTTAATTATGCAGGAAATTATTAGATCAAAAACCAATAATCAATAATCAAAGATGTAGAGAAAAGTAAACAGCTCCAGGTTGGATTGACAATAGCAAACCTTATAAAATCATGGGCATTTGCAATTGTTGCTGCTTCAATTATTTCAGCTTCACTTTCATTCATCTTTCCATATGCAATATTCTGATGGATTGTTCCTGCAAATAGAGTTCCTGACTTACCAATGCTATATGTGACCTTAAAGCCTTCAGATTATAGCGCTTGATGTCAACTTCATCAATGGATCTTGATCCGTTTGACGGGTCGCAGAATCTATCTATCAATCTGATGATGGTGGATTTTCCCCGTCCACTTTCACCAACTAGAGCAACTACTTTCCTGCTTGAACTTTTAGGTTTAGATGCTTCAAGATAATCTGTTTGGTCTTGTTGTATAAAAGAAATCAATCTTTCCATTGACCTTTCCCGGCTTAATGCCATCTGAATCATCTGGGTCCATTTTGCTTTTTCTTTTCAGGATCATGAAAACTGACTTTAAAGCATTAGTTCCCTTTGATAAGTCTGATGTCATGCTTCCTGTCTCTCTATCATTCTTCCTGTTGATATCAGTATGTTGAATGTCTGAAATAGGTGCTTGTATGTTATCTGTTTTTGGTATAATAATCTCCCACCATACCAGTAAATAAATGCTGTATTAACTGCAGCCAGAAATAGTGAGATAAACAATCCCAACCCTGCATACCAGGATTGCTTGTGCTTTCCTTTTTGGGGGTTATCTGTGTAAGGTCATAAAGTTTCAGAACCTTTTCCTGTAAATGGAATGCTGTAATGATTCTGTGATTCCCTACTGCTTCCCTTGCTAATGCACTGCTCTTGTCCTGTGCCTTAACTAATTTCTTAGACGTTCTCTTCATCATTATTGCTCTAGTATGGAATGCGAAAATGATCAACTGCGGCATGGCAATAGCTACAACTGCAAGTTTCCATGACAATGCCAAACCCAGAACAACAGCTAAAATCACTGAAGAGATGATCTGAGCTAACAATGACAAGCGATCGGGGACGAGTCCTTACCATTGTTGCATCTGATTGATAGAACCAAAGTAAATCAATGAGAATTAGGCAACAAGAATATCCATATATATATATATATATATATATATAATATGTTTACATAAAAAGTTATTACATTATTTTATCGCGCAGTTAAAATAATATGTATTATTGTTCCGTTTTACAATTCAATACTAGTAAAAACCCGACAGCCGGAGTTGACTATTAACAACCCATTTAACAAATAAAAAATATATATATATATAGGTATAAGTAATCCAATTGAATCTAGTTGAAACCAAGCATTCATCAAATTCTTCGGTGATCCCAAAGACTATATATATAACACAAATCATCATCAAAATCGTTGCTATGAAGCAAATTCAAAAAATATAGTATTTTATAAGTAAATTAAAATTTTAAAGTATTTGTTCATGTGTTTAGTCATTTATTTTTGCTTAGTTAAAACTGCTTAATTTCTTTCCGAAACTGGGCATGGAATCAAAGAAGGCGGCGGCGGCGGCAGCAACATGGAAGTATTCTTTACTCCACCTGACAATTATATGCATACTCGTTTACTTCATCAAAACCAAATTTCTCAAAAATTATTAGTAAACCATGATCAAATTTACCTGAAGAAATTCCCTGATCTTCCTCTTCGATTCCGCTCTGATGGCACCTTCAAAATCCTTCAGGTGTCAGTTGAGACCTGATCTGATGAAAATTTCTTCTTTTCCTTTTTTCAATAATTTCCTTAATTTTATTTTCAATTTTGGTGGTGTTTTAATAGTTGGTTGATTGGTGAGTTTATAATTAATGAAGGTGGCTGATATGCATTATGGAAACGGAAGAATGACTCGTTGCAGAGATGTGTTGTCTCCTGTTCAATCGACGATTATTGATGCTGAAAGGCCTGATTTTATTGCTTTTACCGGTACATTTTGTATTTCAATTTTATTTTTATTGATGAAATTGCTTCGGAAGGAAATTAAACTCCATACACATCGATTGAACAGGAGACAATATATTTGGGACAAGCGCATCAGATGCTGCAGAATCTCTTTTCGGAGCCTTCGGACCTGCGATTGAATCAGGACTTCCATGGGCAGCAGTTTTAGGAAACCACGACCAAAAATCTACAATGAATCGTCGAGAACTGATAGACTTTATATCCCTGCTGGATTATTCAGTGGCACAAACTAATCCACCAGATCTCGAAGATGATATTGATGGATTAGGGAATTATGATTTGAAAGTGTATGGTCCTCCAGGTTCTATCTTGGCAAACAGCAGCATCCTGAATCTTTTTTTTCTAGACAGCGGGGACAGGGAGATTTTCCAGGGAGTTCAAACTTATGGATGGATTAAGGAGTCTCAGCTCCGCTGGCTTCGTGGAGTTTCTCAGGTATAGCAAAAACTGAAAATTATCATATGTAACTAAGACATAATTTAGGAACTTTAGTAAACATTAATTAGCTATTAAAAAGAACCAGTAGATGTTTAGCAGACTACTAAACCCTTGCAGGCGATACCCTAACAGGGCCAAAAGCAGAACTCCAATCTCTTAGAGAAATCTTGGCTCCCATCGCTAGCATTTTTCCACATACTAATCCCGGAAATTAAACAGCTACAAAACCAAAAGATAACGGGCCAGTTTCAGTAGCCTGTCTCGTGTTCAATGGCGAATTCCGGAGTGCTGCAGACATTAATCTCCATGAAAGATGTCAAGGCTGTCTTCGTAGGGCATGATCACACCAATGACTTCTGTGGAAACATTGCAGGCATATGGTTTTGTTATGCCTGAGGGTTCGGATACCATGGCTATGGAAAACCTGGATGGCCCAGAAGAGCTAGGGTTATCCAAGCAGAAATTGGAAAGGGTGAGCATTTTGCAGGGAAAATTAACGGGGTGGAGAAGATTAAAACCTGGAAGCGTCTCGATGATGAGAAGTTAACAATTATTGATGAACAACTTCTCTGGGAAATGCTGCCATTGTAGAGAGATCGATTAGAGGTCCAATTGCAATAACGTAACATTCTGTATATAGCTAGAACTTTAATATTATGGAAATACATATATTTTCAATTACTCATCTCATTCAGAGTATTTTTTATATTGTTAATTTCTATTTACTTTGAAAAAAATATTACTTATCCCCGTTTATTTTTAGCTCAATTATTACATCCCTCCTTAATTTTGCTGCTAATTGCTAATTTTTTTCTTTTGAACACATTTATCTCTAATAATCTCAAATATATGTTGGGCCTAAACTCTAACCAGCCTATTTCAATATTTTTAGGAAGTTGAAAAGAAAGTTATGAATATATAAAGACTTAAATTTAAGAGTACAAATCTTATGGCTTGATCCAAAATTGTGATGATAAAGAAGTAAATGATAATTGACCCAAAAATAAGATGGGTAACTAGTATTTTTCTCGTTTAATTTTTAAAATCATGGCTAACTTCTTTTTGTTTGATTCTTCATTTTGTAACATCTACCAAAATAATATCACCTCAATCTCAAATGTACTTCAAATTTGATGATTATGATCCAAAATCAAAATATAATAGTTAAAGTTATCATCTTAACAACTTTTCACAATATTAGATTGAGTAATTAACATCTATGTGATTATATTAAACTATTACCACATTAGTAAGATATATATCTTTTATATCAAAATATTTGATATCATATTAACATACCTCTTATTTATGAGCAAATACTCGCTTATATTTTCATCGAATATATGCTATATATTTTTTCTGTTTGATTTGTGTATTTAAAATTATTAGATGTATTAATTATTTTGTCAAATTTTTCATACCTAATTTTAGAGAGATTGTTTAATACCATACTCCAAAATGTGTCATAATCTACAAATCTTATTTACTACTCAGAAATTTCTTTGTTTTTTTCCTTTTCGGATAAGAAATTTAAAAAAAAATAATACCTTTATAAATCTAATTATATCCTAAAATGAACAGGGGGTTTAAAATCTACAGAAATGGGAAAGAATGAAAAGTTAAATGAAACAGAAAACAGAGAAAATATAATTTGAAAAATCAAAAACAAACAAACAGTGACCAAATCTGATAATCACTTTAATTAGTCCAGAAAAATACATGTGGGTTTACTATTTAATGAAATCAGATCTCGTGATCTTGATTTTTGGTATTTTCCCCCAGGATATTGATGATTGATGAACCCCGTGAACGCCTTTTCTTTCCTTTTGTAAAAAGAGAACAACAAAAGGCAAAAGTAGAGTTTAATTACCGAATTAAAGTATGAAAGTTCAAATGAGTTCATATTAACCGAATTAAAGTATGAAAGTTCAAATGAGTTCATATTATGCTCATATATATATATATATATATATATATATATATATATATATATATCACTATGTGAATTAAGTATAACACGTCACAACACAAATAATAATGAAAGAATATTAAACTATGGTAGTATTTGTTTCTTTTGTTTAAAGTTTGAACATTATTGAAATCTGAATATGAATAATATGTTTGTTTTTTATTTCAAAATATTTGAAAATAAATATTAAATTATTTGTTTAAATAAAAAGTCTAAAAATTGATATTTTGACATATATATACCTTAAATAATATATTTAAATTTATAATAATTTTGATTATATTAACACAGTAATTGATAAAAAATTAATAAATTATGTTAATATGTATATTATTTATTTGTATATGAAAATAAGTATTAAGTTGTTTGCTTTAACAAGATAAAAAATTTAAAAATTGATATTTTGACATATATACCTTAAATAATATACTTATATTTATAATATTTTGATTATATTAACATGATCATAGATAAAAAATAATAATAAATTATATTAATATGTACATTATTTATTTATTTGATATATAATATTTTTTTAAAAATAATTTCGAATATATGATATAAAGATTAATAAAAATAATACATCATATTATAATATTGTTACAATTATATAAATATACAAATTTATTGCAATAATTAAATTATAAAACAAGTAAGGTTGAAAAGACAAATTGAGGGGACCGATAATATAGAGAGGTACGTCAAAAATAATTAATTAAGATTTAATTTTGATAATAAATAAATTAATAAAATAAGAGTATTTTTAAAAGTAAAAATATTAAATTATTCAGACATTTATTCATTCAAATTTAAATTTAAATTTTTAATTTAATTATATCAAAATATGTTTAACAAATAATCAAATATAAGTTAAAAAATAAATGACTTCTAGACATTTGAATAATTATATTTAGACTTCAGTAAAAAAACAAACAAACAAGTCTTATGTCACATGTTTTATTTAAATAATTATAACATAATACATAAACTTATAAATTTTGACGTCATTTTATTTATAAAAAAAAATCTTGAAGTTTGAAAATTTTCTATATATATGTGTGTGCTTAATTCTTCAAGTCATTATCTATATATTGCCGTAGGCCGGAGGGCAAGTCTTGATATGATAATTTACTACAAAACTGACAAATAATATTGCTGCTAGTTATAGAATAAGATAGTTCATGTATCACATGTTTATGATATGTTATAAATGATGATGATTATACTAAGGGAAATTAACACATACCTCCCCTGAGATTTAAAAAACTACACTTAAATAGAAGATTTGAAGAAACTTACACTTACCTCCCTTGAACCGGTAGTTGACCATTAGGATTAAGGATATTTTTTGACATTATCATTTTTAACTTATTACATAATTAATTCTAATAAAATATTGTATTATTATATCTTATATGATTTTCTATATATAATTTATTTTAAAATTTTACCCTTATAACTTAAAATTTTGAATGATTAATAAAAAATAATACAATATTTTATGAAAATTAATTGTCTAGCAAGTTGAAAAATGATTAAATTGATAAAATATCTAAAATATCCTTAATTCTAACAGTCTTCTAATGGTCAACTAACGGATCAGAGGAGGTAAGTGTGGGTTTCTTCAAACCTTCCATCTAAGTGTAGGTTTTTCAAATTTTAGGGGAGGTATGTGTTAATTCTCCATTATACTAATAACAATGATCTATCTAAAGATAATGACAATAGCAACAACACGATACACTTACAATGTGGGTACAAAATTAATCTTATAATATATTTAATTATAGCCAACCAACTATATTATATCTATATATAATATTTATATATTATATGCGGTGGAAGGCAAAGTGCACATGTTCATGCCTTTGAAGGAAAAATTTTGAAGGTCCATTTTTTGATAAAGGGCAATTAGGACTCTTGTCTAATCAATATCTTTCTACCTATATATATATAAACAAAATTTTATAATGCCCTATATTATAAATTAAAGCTAACCTTATTATTAAAATAGAAGGCTAGCTTAATTTGTGTGTGTTTATTTTGAGAACAGATGTCCAATTTATTTTAATTTTTTTATTGTCATCTTAAATTATAAGATTGAGGTAATTTTTTTTTTTTCTTAAAATCTGAATATGATTAAAATATAAATTTAATTAATTTGTTTATTATTTTACTTTAAATGTTTAAATATAAATATTAAATTATTTTTATAAAAATAAAAAATATGAAACTAATATGTTGATGTGTATATTTTAAAAGATTTAAAATTGATATATTAAGTTATTATTATTTATAAATGTTAAATAATAAATTAAGAATATTATTGACAAAAGTCATTAAACTAAATTACAAACAAATCCCACGATGGTAATAAATGAAACAAATTAAATTACTCTAATGTTTAAGGAGAAAAGCAAAACTTTTTGATAGAAAAACTAACACATTAGATCGCTATTGTTTTATATACTACTCTTTCTATAAATTGATCTATTGATTTTTTTTTAAGAGAAAAATAAATTTAGCAGTGAATTAAATGTATGTATGTGTGTACTGTATATATATCAATATCAAAGTTGACGTAATGCCTTACGAAAATACATAATGAAATTGAATCAAAATCATTAAAAATATTATTAAATCAACGAAATATAAGGTTAATTCTAGATATAGCTAAAAAATTGATGCGTATAAAGATGTTGATTGATAGCCTTAATTGAAAACAATGGGATTGAAATTATAAGTTGAGAAGACGCATGCATGTGAAACACAGTGGAAGTCGAACAGCCGCCGCCGCCACCGCGGCATCATGCAAACGAGTATAATTTTGCTTTTGGTGGTGTTTGTATTGGTGTGTACACTGAATGATTCTGATGGCTGCAAAGCAATCCCATTGGCCATGAATATGAACAGAGAGCTCACGTGGTTTCAAGTTTCATAAAACCAAGTCAACCCATCAAACCGCGTCAGCTTGACTGAGTCAACTTCTCGAGTCCTCACTCTGTTTCTTTATCCTGACGATGGACAATCGATATTAATGTACTTCGTCCTGCTTCAGCCTCTTCGATTCGGTGGGATGATTTCTACTACTGTTTCTATAGCAGCTGGGACAGGACAACGTGGGGCGTTTTAAAAACAATTTCGTTTTTTTATTTAATTTAATTTAATGGACCATTGATCCTACTACTGTAGAATTCTCCGTTTGAATTCTTCGATTAGTTTTATATTATTTTATTCAAATTTTCAAAATGGGGGTCGTTTTCAGGTTATTCAATAGAAATTAAATTGCGAAGAAGAAAGGGATGCATGGTATTGAATTGAAGGGTAGATCAGACAACAGAATACGATATATGATCAGCATCTCCGACCACATGTACCGCTGCTTGCTATACACATGTTCTGTTGTCGGAACGGAATGCTCTTTGTGAAATGAAAACAGAACAATCTCAGTGATTTTTAATAGCTAACATTTATCATATGACCAAATTAAACGAGGTTAATTATTTGTAAAATAGTCGTAATTCGTATGTAAGTGTTAGAGTTAAGAGTAACATTAACTAAGTATTTCGAGTACTTAAGTAAATAGTGATGTGATTTTAATCAATTTAATAAATTTTTGCTTCTACTTTGCTATTTGTTAAACAATGGTTAATAAATATTATTTTTAAAATGTATAAGTACTCCATCTCACTGTTCAATGGCTGAAAATTAATCATATCACTATTTGTTTGTTAGAATAAAAGTTGGATTACAATTTGAAAATTTTAATATATTAATTTTAATAAAGTTAAATGAAACATGATAATATAAATTTTTAATGGATGTATAGGATTTAATTAATTTTTGGAAATAAAATAATTTGGTTGTATCAAAAATATTTTTAAAAAAAATATTTTTAAATTATTACTGTCAATTGTCCCACATTGCTATCCTATTAGGCTGTCATTTTTATTATATATGAATTGAACATCTTCTTTTCTTGAAAACTAGTTTTTAGGTTGAGTTCTACCCAAGTCTATTTATAACATGGTATCAGAGTCAGCTTTTAGGCAATTGTTCTGTTTCTCTACTCTTTCCCACATCTGATCCACACTTCGCGCGAGGGAGTGTGTCAATTGTCCTACATTGTCGGGTAAAATATATACTAAAAATGGTAATAATATTATATATAAATTGTGCAAAATAAAATGAAAACGAAGTCATGCAATCGGAGAGAAGGATACGAGGATCACGTATATTATTGCCCTTTGTGATGCGGCTTTCTCCGTATAATGAACGGCAAAACGGATGTTTATTAATTTGTGGGCTATCATGATTGACAACGATGAATGAATGAATGATTTCCAACATATCGATATCATTCACAATGAAATTTGGGTCAATCGCAACGGTAATTGGAGAGAGATATCATCAATCTGGTTTTGTTTTTTAATTAAATCTGTTAACGTTAGTTTTGTCGAAGATGTTTCTAGATTGACTGCAACTCTACCTAACCTTGATATTATATATACATATATATATACATATACCTAACTAAATTAATGCATGAGAAAGATTGAAAACAATTTATATTGTGCGTGCAATATGCACTTGAGAACATTCATTTATGGCTACTTACACCGGACCATCAAATTTAATGTTACTATTCAAATGACAGTGATTTTATGGTATAACGACTATTAGTCAGATGTTTAAGAAGTATTTATTTTTTAATTTATATTTAAAATTTTGTTAAAAATGTTTAAATATAAATAAGTTATAAAATTTAACTCAAATATTTGAATGTGTTAAATATTTTATTTATCAATAATATTCTTAGTTATTACTTAATATTAATATATGTCAACAATTTAACATATTAGTTTCTAATTCTTTAGAATATATATGTCAACATATTAGTTTTAGATTTTTTTATTTTTATGAAAATAAATAATTAAATATTTATATTTAAACATTTAAGATAAAAATATAAATATCTCAATTAAATTTAAATTTCAATCATATTCATATTTCAAATAGAAAATTCAAATATTATCTTAGACTCGTAAGATATTATTTAATTGATTTGATTGTCAAAATACGTTATTAATATATTTCTTCTCACTAGATGTTTCATGATACAGTGAGTCATAAAAATGATTTTAGTGATCATTATAAATAAAATTGACATCTTACATTTTATGATAACAATGGATTTTTAGCATGTTAGTGCTAGAAAGAGCAATTCAGGAGAAATTTATTGTGCTTTCAAAATGTCTGGATATATAAATATTTACTTTTTTTACTTAATTTAAAAAAGAAAATATGTTTATTATCTTTGAGTTATATATATTCATGTAAAACTAAATTTTGAATGGCTAAAAAAGATTTTGCTTTTGATGTTAATTAATTATCGTTTTCTAAAATCAAGGAGAGTGGTTTCTATCATTTATGTAATATCTAAAAAAAAATTACGTCAACAATTATAAGAATAATATGGATAATTAATAATAATATATCCTATAATATTGATAAAATGTTTTTAAATTTATATAGGGCACCGAATTTAATAAAATGAAAAATCACAAAAGAATAAATTATGATGCAATCAAGACTAATTTTTTAAGAACGTGCATATATAATTTATAAGTATTTTCTCAAACGTTGTCATTATTAGTATTTAAGTATCACATTAATTGTAATATAAAATTTATATTTCAACTTTATAAGATTAGAATAATAATATATACATATTTTAAAAAGGGAGAATTTCCGTTTCCTCCCTATTATTTAGTCTAATATCCCATTTTTTCTCTATTATTTTAAAAATATTTTAATTTTTCTTCTGTTACATAACTGTATTAAATAAAATAACATATGAGTTCCTAACTTTTAGATTATTACCTAAATAATCATAATAGTTTTAAAAATATTTATAAAAATTTTAATTTATTAAAAAATTATGATTATATCCTTTTATAATAGTAATTAGATAAAAACTAATTTTCAACTCCTAATCAAAAATACATATAAAATAATAATATATTATTTTAAAACACATTAAATATAAATTTATTTAATTTTTTAATTTCTTTTTATCATTAATATTTTATTTATTTTAAAAATATAAAATTGATCATTCAATTTTATTTCATATTTAGATTATTATATTAAAAAAATTTAAATTTAGATAATTTTCTATTATAAGAATAATATATAATATTTTATTTGATATTTAATAAAATAAATATTTTTTATATTGACTAATAGATATAAAGAACAATACATTGAAAAAAATGCCACATTATTACTATTATATATACAAATCTATCTATATAAATTGATATGATAATGCTATATTATATTACTATATATTCTACATTTTCATAAAAAAAAATTAGTTTGAATATTTTTTAATTGTGAAACCAATGTTTTTAGTTTAAAATAATATTTTTCTGAGTTATAAAACTTATTATTATTTGAAATTCTGAAAAAAATAATAATAACATGTGAGTCATGGCCTATTAACTTGATTAGTCATGGTTAGTAATTTTAAAAATACTCATAATTTTAAATTATTATAAAAATTATATCCTCATTTAATAGTAGTTAGCTAAAAAAATAAATAAAAATATTAAAATATATAATTTATTTTATTTATTTTCTAATATCTATCTAATATATTGTAAATTTTTTAAATTATATTATAATACAATAATTTAAATATTGTATTATAACACATTTTATTTATAGATTAATATTTTTTATGATTTATTTTATAATATCTAATTAATATATTAAATTATTAATATATTATAAAATAAATAAAATTATATTTTACCTATAGTATATCAATTTAGTTATCAATGTGTTATAAAATAATATATATTATTATTTTATATTTTATGTTCATATGAGAGTTGAAAATAATTTTTTAACAAATTACTATTCTATAAGAATATAATCGTAAAATTTTAATAAATTAAAATTTTAATGAATATTTTTAAAATTATTATAATTATTTAAGTAATATTTTAAAATTTAGAGACTTATATATTATTTTATTTAACATAATGGAAGGAAAAATTGAAATATTTTTCAAAGAAGAGGGAGTAAATGGGACATTAACCTAAACAGTAGGGGTGAAACAAAAATTCTTCCATTTTAAAAATTATCTCAAATATATATTTTATTAATTAAAAATCACAAGTGATTAATTTTTATGTGTGGCACGTTTGTTTGTTAATTTGTTAAGAGTTAAAAATCTAGGTGATATATTCCATTCCAATGCTCGTTACTCTTATCAACTAATTGTCAAATATTCCGAAATATCCCCACGTGATAAAGCTAAAACTGAAAGAATAAATGTCTAAATTATGCACGTTCCAATTTCCATTAATCATGCCTTGAATCATGAATGAATGCAAAGAGATCACACGTTAGTCATATAAGCCCTTCCCAAGAAATTTTTTTTTTTGTGTAATTTTTGTTATTAATAGCTTTTATGTTGATTTAAAGAAGTCTCCGAAAAATAAACATTATTTGATAATTTTATTAAAACCGATTATATTTATAAGTATTTTTTTTGTAAAATTAATAAATTAATAGATCCTGATGTTAATTATTATTTAGTTTTATATAAGTTTTTATCATTGTTAAAGATCTATTTGTTGTAAATAACTGAGATATTTATTATTTATTATTTAATTATTATGTTTCTATCTATTAATATCAAATTTCGCAACATATAACGTGACCTTGTTATTGTCACATTAATTACATCAATTAAATTTAATAGTAACAAAAAAAAATTGTAGTGGTGCCCTATATGATTGGAATTTACAATAATTTTCATTGGCCCACAGTGCACTTATTTATGTAATTGACCATTGACTAGTTGAATTCATAATTAATTTAATGTTTTTTAATATTATAAATTATATATATAATTTATTAATATTATATTAAAAATTTATTTAAAATTAAGAATTTTAATTAGATTTAATTTAGTACTGTCCAAAAATTTATACCCAATCTAGATAAAATCAAACATTTTTTAGGTTTGAAACTTCAAAATAGATGTTAACATTGTGTAATTAAATTCTAGAAAAGATTAAACGAATTTTGTTTACATAATGGTACTATATATATATATTTATATATCTACATCTCTCAATTTTAATATTTTTAAATAAATAATTATTTTTCGCTCATTGTTTGACTGCGTAGTAACTGGCACACACCCTCAACAAGTCTTGCCGAGCAGGACCGACTCCCATCGCTGATGCGGATAGATAAATTGAATATAAATATAACAAAAAAATTAATTAATTAAAATAAATAAAACATATTAGGTATTTTTAATGAATTAAACAATTATTATTATTCCAACGATTGAGGGCGCCTCAACTGATCCGCTTGTTTACACCACGAACTAGAATTTCTTTGTAGGGACAAAGCTGGGCATGGCGGGGGGCCTGTGACTTCAAATCCCATAAAAAGCTTATTTTCAATTTGACCCCTATTATTTTATAAAAATAACCTTTTACCCCTTAGATCTGGTCTCTCTAACTTTGATACTTTACAATTTAGTCCCTAAAGAAAATTTGAACACTAATCTGTCTCCTTCTATTTTGCTCGACAAGACAAGGTCTGATTTTCCGGGAGACCCACAACGTATAAAACGACCTTTCTTGGCCTTCAAGTTCCATCATCTTTCTAGTCTATTCTGTTTGTTTAGTCTGCGTATTAGATTCTATTTTTTTTTTTCGTTCACATTAATTTTCTACATAATTTTTCTTAAATCTTGTGATTCTCCAACGATTATCTTACATTTTGTCCGTGAGAGTCAAGAAATAAAATCACAACTTTTAGAATTAGAAAAATTAGAATATTGAATAAACAAATTAGTCGCGAAATAAAATTTAACAAATCCAACGTAAATTTCTTTTTACATCAATAATTATAAAGTAAAAGCAAAAAATATTTTTACAACACAATCGTTACGTTAAAAATGAGTGGGTAATTGACTTAATTGTTTTAATAATAAAATGAAGTTTAAAAATGATATTAATGGCATAAATTTGGTAAATATTGAAGAAGTTGGATTAGCTAAAGTAATAATAATCCTAATGAAGACCCCACAAAAAATTGGAGGTACCCCCAACTCGACTCGTACATTCATTATTCAGTATTATTATCTCACATTTTAAGTCAACTTTATTGTTGGCTCTCGCTATCTTTGACACTTGAAGCCATTATCTAATGGTATATGGGCGTGTCACAACATAGCCGAGTGTAGACACGTGGACCTTAGTCGCGCCCCCATTATGTAGACTAGACTTCTTTCACCATTAAGACTATAACAATAATTAAAAAAAAAAGAAAAAGAAAATAAAAGTTGAAGGAGAGTACATTAATGCTTGGTGCAGCCGCATTCAGCATAGTGTAGCCGTTAATCATGTGGCTGTCGAGGCTCCGGAATCCACGTCAGCAAAGCATGCTTGTGTGTCGTCATTTTCAGCATCATGATTTCAAAGTCGGATTTCCGTTCGTTTTGATGGGACCAAAATTTCCATTTTGATTGAATGACGTCAAAATACTGAAATCAAGTGATGACGTCATCATCATACAGGAGAGAAATTGAATTTCCTTTTCGTAAAGCATCTAGCTTTTCTTCGATGATTTTCTTTTTTTGTTTTATACAGTTTGCGTATAATATCACAATTGGAGATGCCTACAGATGCTGATTAACCCGAAGTCATTTCCTGAAAAGAGAGACTTGGTTCCTATTGGTGTTTGTTAAATCACCACATCTTTATTAAGTGCTTACATAACGATAAAAATAATGAAAAAAAAAACAAAAAGAAAAAGGAAGTGGGTAATGATGCTTTCATTTCATCCGAATTTAACATGTTTTTTTTAGTTGCACTTACTTTACTTATTCCATCTTAATGATATACATTTTTTAATTTTTTTTTATATATAATCAAGTGTGAATCATCGAAAGAGAAATTAAAATAATAATAATAAGAACGACTTCACAGTAAATCAATTATTTTAATATTAATGATAAAATATATTATATTATGGAAATTTAAAGAAATTCTAGGCTTCTTGTCTACGAAAGTTGAAAGAAAGGAGATAATAGTTATTAAAGAAAGAATCACATAACTAATAACGTTAAATTACGAAAAAAAAAAAAAGAAATTTCGTCAAATATAAATTAATATAAAATGACTTTATTACGAAGTCATGAAAAGCATAAGAATCTCAAAGATTTTAAAATTTTGTAGTTCATTATAAAAAAAATAAATTTCTTACAAATCTAATAGAAACAGTTGAAGCTAATAACGACATTATAGTATTCTTAAAATATTAATTAATAATTCAATAAATAATATAAATTAAAAAATTAAATAAATCGCCTCGAATTATATATTTATATATACTTCAAAGTATTAAAAAAATATTGATACTCATAGAAGGAATATATGCACCTATTACTAGTTTTGATACGTGGAGAGAATTTACCAAGAATTAAAAAAAATTTATAGTATAAGTGAATAAGTATCCATAATAATACAATAATAGCTATAAATATTATAGAATCATATTCATAATTCCTTAATAGTAAAAATGCTTTTACCTTAAAAATAAAAGTATATAATATGAATATAGTATTGAGGTAATTAAGTCTTGGTCAGCGGCCAAGTTTTTTGTTAAAAATAAGAAAGATTTAAAAGACAAAGAAATTAGGAGGAACTTTATAGTCTTCGTCAATCACTGCATTTTTTATAATATTAGGACAAAGAATTCTAAGAATTCAAGCACTCGGCCTCCATTTATGTTTGCATTCACATTGACACTAGTACATGGTTACATGTACTACAATCGATGGAGAATATGAAAAGAAAGAAATTTTTTGACAAATTTTTTGGTATTTCTTTAGTTTCTAAGATGTAAGTCACAAGAATTACAACAGAAGTCGTAAGTTTGTACTTGAAATTCACAAGACTTAAAAAAAAGAAATTTATTAAAAAGAGAAAGAATAAAAAATTTAGTAGTCATTAATTGCGCGGAAAGAAATTAAATTGTTATCCACGTTACGAGTCAAAAGAAAAATAATGAACTTTTTGATAAGTTGGTCTTTACGCATAGATTATGAAATGAAACTATGAATCCCTTTATTTGTTAAAACGCTAAAAATTATTTCATTATAACTTTATAACAAATATATATAAAAGAAATAATTATTTGAAATCATATAAATAAAATAAAGGTGACTAACCAAATAATTTAACTAATATAAATGCATTTTTCTATCACGAAAATAGAAATTATTATACTTGTTACTAAAAGATTATGATATGTTTTCTCTTCAATTAAACTAGTTCCTTTATTGCTTCTGAAAAAGTATTTTTTGACATGTGAATATATTAGTTGAAATTTATGTTTTGTTATGTTTTTCTTTGTTAACTATGAATGGGAAAATAACGGATAGATCCTTTGAATTTTGAAAAACTAGTAAATGAATACATGCTTTAATCATTTATAAGAAATAGATATTTGACATTAGTTGCTATATTGTTTTAAATATCTATGAGGTATTTATTTGTTATAAATAATTAAAGTATATTTTAATTTATTATTTTATAAAATCTCAAGTACTCCGTTAATATTCTAATTAACCAATTACAAACATATATAGAGTAAGAAAGAATCATTTTATTTATATATTTATTTTCATTATAAATATATTAATATCTGAAACTTTCTTGTTTGGTAATTGGCCGAATCCAAGTAGTTATGTGCAAATAATGTTGATGAGATTATTTTAGTTACTTAAGATTTTTTTATTAGTATTACGAATTTTATCTCTATCTATAAATTTTACAAATATTAAGATAAGTATGTGAAAATATCCTTTAATTATTTTGTTTTAAGTATCATTCACTTCTGGTCCTTATTTGTTATAAATAATTAAAGTGTGTTTTTATTTATTATTTTATTAAAATTGAAGTACTCATACGTTAATATTCTAATTAACTAATTACAAACGTACATTAAGAAATGACTCTTTCTTTTATAAATAAATATAAATTCAATACAATATGAGCAATAATTGTGGTTGTTAATGCAGATATGCATGTATCAAAATTGGATATAAATAGCCATTAAAAATGTATTGTAATTAGATTTGGCAAAAAGGCAAAATACAAGAGATGGGTAGGTATCAAGGGCAAATAGATTTATGGGTGGGGGCACCTATATATGATGTTAGACTAAAGGTCATATATTAAAAGTATAGAATTTCTATAATAAGAAAATATAATCACCGCATTTCAATCTATTTATTCTTTACAATATACTAAAATCTCACGATATAAATTTGTATTTTAGCTGATGTAACATTTAATATATCATTGTTTAATTAAAATTTTATTCATGAAGACATTATTTCTTCGATTACAGCACAATTACTATACTATTTCTCTACTTCCTACTTGGAATTATACGTTACAACTATTATATTATTGTTCTACTACTATAACATTTCCTCTATACCCATAATAAATCTTAATTTGGATAATACAGAACAACTATTATACCATTACTATACCCATAATTATATCAATAAATCAAACTTGTACCGTTCAACTACTATACTATTGCTCTTACGCATAACTACCCAGAATAAAATCAATAAAAAATATTGTGAAGATATATATTTTATGTTTCAACTTTATATGCATACATACATATTATATTTAAAAAAGAAAAAACTTTGTATACATAAATATTAATAATTTTTTATAATATATATTTTTTTAGAAGAGAATTTTTGTTAATATTGTTGTCGTACAAGATTCTCATCACATCTTATACACACCCCAGAAAATTAGACCGCGGCAACGGTAATTACTAGTTCCCGAAATAGCATACAACCTCAACGGTCCATTTGACGGACCACATCGTCGATTTCCAAATCCAACGGTCCAGATTTCGGACATTTTCGGCGTACAAAGACTTGAAATCCCTATCCGTTAAAATTTGTCTAATATTCGTACGTCTAATTCAACAAAAAAAAATATATAAATCGCTCTCTGCTGGTACACACTCGCCTCCGTGAGATGCTCAGCGAGAAGCCTCTTCTCTAGCCCAACGATGTCTTGACAGGCCAATTATTAGGAGCGTATACTACACACGCTATAGTGGAGCGTGAATAGAGATCTGTAAATACATCTTACGCGACGTTGAAGACTGGTAACACAGTGGACGGTTAAGATCTTTCTTAGAAACAACAAGACATAAATTAAAAGTACCCACGTGGTCTAATTTTTTTTTTTTTTTTATTTTGAATAAATTTAGGTTATCTCTCTGTCTCTCACACACACTTCACTCCCCCTCCGTCTATATAATAATTCTAAGCGCCTGGCTCCAGCAAGAAATAAAGAAATCGCAGACTTCCATTCCAAGGCAGAATAGTTCAGTTTCTTCCCCTCTCTCTCTCTCGCACACACTCCTCATTCTCCCCTCCGTCTATATAATAATTCTTACTGCCTGGCTCC
The DNA here is from genome assembly GCA_028052125.1 of Melia azedarach. Lineage (NCBI taxonomy): Eukaryota > Viridiplantae > Streptophyta > Magnoliopsida > Sapindales > Meliaceae > Melia > Melia azedarach. The sequence continues at coordinate 11,891,506 of CM051403.1, forward strand.
AGCGAGAAATAAAGAAATCGCAGACTTCCATTCCAAGGCAGAAGAGTTCAGTTTCTTCCCTTCCCTCTCTGTCTCTCTCTGTTTCGCTCTGGTTTTCTACCATGGAAAACATCGGTGAAGAATACTCACAAGAGTACCAACATTACTGGGAAACCAAAATGTTCTGGAGGAACGAAGAATTTGATACGTATGTGGACAAATTTTCTTTCATTTTTTTTTGCATTTTCCTGGAATTCTGAGTGTCGGAATCTGACATTTGACACGAAATTGGTTTGATTTCTGCAGATGGGCAATCGACGAGGCGTTTTCTGGGTACTATGATTCAAGCTCTCCTGATGGAGCTGCGTCATCTGTGGCGTCTAAGAATATTGTTTCAGAGAGGAACAGAAGAAAGAAGCTTAACGAAAGGCTGTTTGCTCTCAGAGCAGTTGTCCCCAATATCAGCAAGGTAAAAGAAAAACAAAAGGAAAATAAGTATTTTCTTGGAAAATTTTCTTTTGAGTTGTGAATTGATGATGATTGATTTAAATTGGTTGGCATTAATTAGATGGATAAGGCCTCCATAATCAAAGACGCCATTGATTACATTCAAGAGCTGCATGAACAAGAGAAGAGAATCCAGGAGGAAATAGTGGAGCTGGAATCTGGGAAAACCAAAAAAAATTTGGGGTTTGATTTTGAGGAAGAACTCCCTGTCTTGCTCAAGCCCAAGAAGAAGAAAATTGAACAGTTTTCTGATTCGGGAGGATCAAGAACTTCTCCTGTTGAAGTTCTTGAAGTAAGCCTGCCTTTCCTTTTGATTTTTTGCTTTTATTTATCTTTCTCCAATTATTGAATTAAACAAAGGAATAAATGAATTAAAGTTCCATTATTTTTATGTTTTTGCAGCTGAGGGTAAATTCAATGGGAGAGAAGATATTGGTGGTCAGTATAACCTGCAGCAAAAGAACAGATACAATGGTAAAATTGTGTGAAGCCTTTGAAGCTTTGAAGCTGAAAATTATTACTGCAAATATTACTGCTGTTGCTGGAAGGCTTTGGAAGACGGCTTTCATCGAGGTCAGCTTCTTTTCTCTCCACTTCCTTACCTACCTAGAACAAATCATCCAATTTTCTTCTCTTTGAAAAAAAAAAATTGCAACTTTCTACTTTTTACTCTTGAATCAAGAGTCTTGATGGGTACGGTTGATTTTTAATTTTATTATAGATATATAACACATAATTAAAAGTTATAGCTTAAAATTTAAGAAATTTTTATAATAAGTACAATATTAATACAGTCGTTGTCATAGATCGACTCTTTGTACGGGTTAATATTTTAGAAAAAAACAAAATTTGTATGTAGATTATTACAAAAATTAAAGAAAAAAAATTAAATGGCCAACCTATTCAAATAAATTAAATCTGACAAAAAAAAAGAAAAGAAAAGAAAAAGGCTTATCCGGTTCCAGGCTGATAAAATCAATAGACGCGCTGTCGTTTTATTAGGTCTTCAATTTAGTAATTAAAATGGACGGTTGGGATATGAAGGTGATTAGCTTGCGGGCATAGAAGAGAATCATGGTAAGAAAAATGGGGCCTACAGGGGGTGGAAACGCCCAGACTACTTTAATAAAGGTGGGCCCGGTTAGAAATTTAGAATAGAGTGTAATCATCATGTGTAGTGTAATCCAGAGTGTCCGAATGAAATCACTCAGGATAACATAGCAAAACCCATTGGACCCCACCCAAACCCTTCAAGTTTTGTTTTTTTCTTGTTTTTAAGAATAAAAATAATAACAATAAAATTAGAAGAATTTTAGTGTTTCGATTTTGATTTCATTTTAGATATCAAGTGAGTCAACTAATAATCAAATTTACTAATTTTGATATGTTTATAGTAATTTTTTTTTACTTAAAAATTAATTATGTAGGGGACAGTTGTGAGATTGATTGGTAATATTAGGACAAGATTAACATGTTCTTCCCAAAATAGTCAAAATTATTGCGGAGAAAATTCAAACGTGAAATTTGTTTTATTTAGGCGCAGAAACAAAAATTGGCACGTGAAGCTGGCGCCTTGTGAAGAAAATGAAATCAATTGAAAACGTGTATCCAGTTTTTTAAACGTGATCATTTTCATTTCAATTCCCCACGCGCTTCAACTGGTCTTTTCACTTATTTTTCAACACGTTCCTATTTTACGTTGATTTGGAGCTGCTGAATTATTATTATTATTATTATTATTAAACCATGTGAAAATTGCGTTTTCTGTTCATTTTTCGACGCCGTTTCCTCTAAAAGCCCTTAGTTTTAAAGAAAATAGGATAGAATTTCACCAGGACCGTCAAGGTTGGTCAAAATATCTAGAAGGCATAAAATTTTGAAAATATTTGCACTAACACCCCGATTCACAACTAGCATATTTTCCAAATCAAGTTTAGCTGATTTTTAAATTTTTTTCTTGTTTTGGAATTACATAAATATACGCACACACGTGTATGCTAAACGACGAAAAAATTGTATATATTAATGTACTGATCACATAATTTTTTTAATGATTTTGTTCCGAAATTTATGGTTTGAATTTTACAATAAAATATAAATATTTGAATGGTATAAGTACAATTTAAAAATTATGAAATTTTAAGACCACTTGTTTGGATTAGATTTGTAAGTTATGATGTCTATGTCAAAATATAGACACTGCTAATTATTATATTAATTTTATAGTAAAGTAGAACGCAGCACGAATCTTTAACAAGTTTGGACCAAAGATTCTATGTCTCAATTATTGTCCAAATTTGGTAGACCCACATCAAAAGCAAATTAAAATTAAAAATAAAATAATATAAAAATCTTCTTTTTCTTATGAAGTGGGCAATTTAATTATTTATTAGTGTCTTTCTTTATCTTTTGCTTCGGGCAATGTATAGAATTCCTTATTTTTTAAAATTAATAATTATAAAAAATGGCAGCATTTTTCTTTTTATTATAGTGAAGCACTAATTATTTAACTATTTCATAATTTAATAATGAATTAACACGGTCCACGAGTTGATAATGGCAGCATTTTATATTAGAATCTTGTCTTAAGTGATGATAATACTTTTAAATATTTTTAATTAATGAATTGGTTGCAACGCTATCTTCCCTTGATTTAGTAATTCTGCCTATTCTATCAAATGATGTTTGATAGCATAATTTATTTGTTAATTTCATTATTTTATTGTTTTTTCCAAAAAATTTCATGAATCTTTTATAATTTTAAAATATATACTTTTATCTTATATCAAATGGGACTCTCCTAATATTATTATATGATCTTAATTATAGTATTTAAATGGGATTATTAATAACTTATTGTATTAAAATATTGATTTTAAATATATAGTTGTTATTGTCATATAACATCATCTATACATAATGTAATATCTTATTCAGTTTTGAAGTCTAAATTATGTAATTATTTATGTGTTTTCTAGAAAAAATCTCGATTAATATATAGAAAATGATCACTCAAAATATATTAGATACCATTAACTTTATTTATTAGTCAAAAACTACACCTCTAATTAAATTACTTCGATTTATAAATTATGACATAAATATATATAAGATTATTTCGAATTCTTTTAATCATCATGTTAACAAAATTTAATTATTGCTAAATTAAGTTGAATTTGTGTGTAATTTACAGGCAGACGAAGAGGAGAAAGAGCAATTGAAGATAAAAATTCAAACAGCAATTGCAGCACTAAGTGATCCATCGAGTCCAATGAGCGTATAGTGTTGTTAATTTGTGGGTGTGGTGTTTTTTTTTTTTTCGAATTTTAGTGTTTCTTCTTCTTTGTTTGGGCTTTTCTCAAAGTTTTCTTTGATGAATGAGCGAAGTTTTCTCTTGGGTCAAAAAAAAAAAAAAAAAATGTTACCCTTGATTAGGTCTTGTGATATATAGTCTACTAATTGTATGCTTCATAATTCTGTTTGAAATAAATAAAATAAGCATCCATTTATCATGACCTTTTTTTTTTTTCGAATTGATTTTTAAGAAGTGTATTTTTTATTGACTATTATTTTACAATCAAATCACACGTCTAAAATATTAAAAATTATACTATTTATTTTAAGAAATATCTCGTTTGAATGAAATTAAATAGTGACAAACCTCGTTATCTAGTTAATGAAACTGACACTCTCGTATACGAGGATAGAATTCCAATAAAAGTTTTAATTTTTTAGAAATTTGATATTAAAAAAAAAAGAAAAAGAAAAAGAAAAAGAAAAAGAAAAAACTTGAAATCTAATTGAAATGTTGAATGTTTGCGACAAATGAGATTGGTAAAGAAAGTCCAAATGGGCCCAAACAGATTCCAAGCTCAGCTTAAACGTGCAATTGAGTAAGGTAGTGGGTTGATCCAAGCCGTTCACTTGAACTGGCTGTTGGGCTGTGGTGGAAATAGAAAAGGGATTCATGTAAGGCCCATTTGCTTAAATATCTATGAGAGTTAGATCCTGTTAAAGAAAAATTAAAAAAAAAAACAAATCAATTTTAATTTGAAAAAAGGAAAAAAAATAAATAAATTTCTATTATGTTAAATAAAGTATAATTCATTAAGGGAATCAATTTTTATTCGAATTAGAGAACCCGAAGTAATCCCTTTTATAGTGGAATTATCGTGCCTTCTTCTTCCTTAATCCTTCCCCATCCCGGCAGTAAAACCGAATTTCCTATAAACATCTTGGGCTTCCCTCTTCTTTCGTCTGTAGCTGTCCAATGGAGTCTCTGGTAGCAAACTACGCTTCTTCAGACGACGAAGAAGAACTGCAACAACCGCAAGCCTCATCTCTTCCTCCAAAACCCGTTTCCTCTTCTTCATCGGCGAAAACTTCTTCCCTCTTCTCTGCTCTTCCTCAACCCAAATCTTCCCCTCTATTCTCTTCAATTCCTCAACCTAAACAACAACCGCAGAAAAACCCTGTCGTAGAAACCCCAATGGCCAACAATTTTGATGACGATGAAGACAAACCCGCATCTAGTTATAACAAATCGTCCTGTATTTTCTCTTCGCTTCCTCAACCGAAATCTCAAGCGCAACAGCAATCCGTTTCTGTAGAAAAACCAACCAAAAGGGTTGTTCAATTCAAGCCTCCTGTTCCTGTTCGGACCCAAAATTTCAGCGACGACGATGAGGATGAAGATGAGGAGGAGAAAGAACGAAAGAAGCGTAAGCAAGCCGAGCATTTAAATCAGAATTCGTCGGTCAAATCCTTTTTGTCGAGTATTCCAGCTCCCAGGAGCTCTGCTACGTTGGGCGTTCTTCATTCTGGTTCCGGTTCTGGACGAAGATCCATTATTGAAACAGAAGCTCCCGCTCTGAGTTCGAGCGGTTTTAGGGCCAAAAACGAAGCAGTTTCTGATACAAATGTGGTTAATAATGCTAATTATGATACAGATAGTGATCAGAATGTAGTTAATTATGCTAATTATGACGGAGGTAGTGATCAAAATGTAGTTAATTATGCAAATTATGAGGCGGGTGTAGATCACACTGTAGGAAATTATGGGAGTTATGGGGTTGATAGTGATCAGAGTTATGTGAACTATTCTAATTATCAACCTGGTGGTGATCAAGTTGTGCATAGTGGTGATGCTTCAAGTTATGTTAATTATGGAAGTTATAATGGTTATGAAGATTATGGCCAATATGGGGTGGCAACAACGGTGCAAGAGACAGCTGGATTTTCTGAGAGTGGGATTAGAATGCCAGGGAAGAGAGGGCGGAATGAGATTCCTGCAGAAATGGTGGAGGTAAAGCAGGATGAGTTGATAAAGAATCGGCCCAGGGAGGACCAGGTCAAGTTAACTGGCATTGCTTTTGGCCCTTCTTATCAGGTAATTACCTTAAAGCCTTTTGTATTTATGTGTTTCATATTTTTATCTTTTGAGCTTGATTATGGTTTGTGATTTTACTTTTTGTTTAGTGTAAGCATGTAGTGTTTCTTTTGCTGTGAGGTTGAAGTTTTAGTCTTAGTGTTTTGCTAATTGTTACATAATGAGAATGATAGGAAGAGTTAAAATTCATTACAATGTTTGTATGAACAGTAGTTTCTTGACAGTGGGTCTACGGGAGACTGATTATTGTTAGAATTGTTTTTGGAGAAAAAGGAATTGTTCCTTAAAAGTTTGTAGAGGAATTGCAAGAAGAGAGAAAAGATTGGATTAAGGTGATGTGATTGAAAAGAAACTGCCATTGATGGATAGGAATGGTGAATTGGCATTCCCTTGTTCATCTATCCAAGTAGTTACGGGCGCAGATAAACTTATCTTATTGTGAGCTCATTCAATCTTGTATGGCAAAGAGTTCTGATACTGCTTGGTGATATACTATAAGAAATTTGAAAATCTAAACATAAAATTCTCCTGCCCATTGCCTGTTGTATGGTACTGGATTGCATTAGGCTTTTTCATTGCTATGAGAACTAGATTGTGAAGCTGAGCTTCACCTGTTCCAATCTGAGACAAGTTTTACGAAGCATGTAAAAGCTATAAGGCTTTGATAAGTACTGAATTGTAAACTAGTCTTTCATTATAGTGACATGCGAGGTTATTCAGTAAAGATAGATGATTAGTTTAAAAGAAACTGAATAGGTCCATGGTTGGAAATTTTGTGTTGAAACTTGAGTTGATGAAACAAGGAAATCGGTTGGTAGACATTAGCCAGTTCAAGTGCTTAGCATCTTTGCAAGTACAAGGCAAACAGTTGACAGCCCAATCCCCTCTTTTTCTGAGTAAGGATGATGTTTTTTATAGTTAAGCTGCACGTCAATGTAGTCATACCCAGCTACTTTTGGTGCATAACTGGGAATGCGGAACTTTGTATCCTTTTTCGCTGAAATGACCCAGAATTTGTCATGATATCTGTTATCAAGTTGGTTGCTCAAGAAGTGAACCATTATTTGATTATAAATGTATTAATGTCTGAAATTTGCTCGTTTTGCTATTGGCCAAATCCATGTGGCTATGCACAGATTTGTTGTTTTGTTTATCATTTATTATCCTTTGTATGCAAAATTTACGGCAGTTTTGTTTATTTATCCACTGAATGTTTCTTCAATAGCCTGTTTCAACAAAGGGGAAGCCTTCAAAACTTCAGAAGAGGAAGCATCAAATTGGTGCTTTGCTTTATGATATGAAGCAAAAGGAGATAGAGCTTGCAGAACGGCGTTCTAGAGGATTACAGACTAAAGCTCAAACACAAGGCAAGTATGGTTGGTGATTTTGAAACGACACCCTTTCTGTTGTCTTCTATAAATGAAAAATATGGGAACATCAACCTCTGTAAAACATGCTTTTGTATTTTGTTTTGAAGTACTTTCATTTCAAATAATAGCACTCGTGCTTACTCCGTAAAATTTACAAGATGTTTTTGAGAGATTTGCTGCAAGTTAAATTGGGGCAGCGGTACATGAACTTTTAAATTTTGTTAAGTGTTCAACATAACGTGTGGTATAAGTCTTGATCCCATGCAATTGAAATGTTAAACATATAGCATATTCAAATCTTGAATTTAGATATAACTTTTAAATTAGATATTATTGTGCGATGAAATCATTGAATGATAGGAATATTGTTTCTTTAGAAGAAGGTACATTTAGCTATATTTCGACCTATATAAACGGGCTGGTTGGCAGCTCCTAAATTTGTCACCTTAAAAAAGTAAGCTGAAACTCAATGAAAAGGTATCTTCTTCTTGTTAGGTTTATTTAATTCGTTTGCTGTAATTTTCAATTCTTTCGGTACAACCTTTCCCAAATAATTTCAACTTTCAACTTTTGAAAAATAAAACAAAAGGTTGGAGAATGAAAGGAGAGTATAAAGGCAAGGGTATTGAAGCATAATCGGCCTTAAAAAAATCCAAGCGGGCCAAGCTAACAACAATCAAATTCGCTTAACCGGACTAAAAAAAATCCAAGCCAACAACAATCAAATTCGGCTTCTACAAATTGAAGGATGTCAGGGAAGCAAATTGAAGAGTTTGAAAAACGAAGTCATCAAGTCACAATCACATTATACTTTCTGGGAATAATTAAACTGTTAGGCGGGAAATACGAGCACCATGAGCGATTGCGAGGAACATGAACCTTACCACCAATTTTTAAAGCTCAATATATAGAGATTGATACAGAGATTGTACAGTAATGTTTACCGTCTTGCAATTGTAAATACATTACTTGCCAAAAATAGTTTCCTAAAATATGATTTTGGAACCATCTATCTATGACAAACTATACCACAAAAGCAATTTGCACCAGCATTTCTTCGGGAAGGCATCGTTTGCGATTCAGAATATATGTCCTGTGTTTCAGACTAACAATTATAAAATATGAGAAGATAATTTAGTAGGTAAGATATGCACACATTTGACAAAGCTATACCACAATAACAACCTCACCAACTTACACAATTCTACCAATCCTTGAGCAGTTCGCTAGCGACATCCTTGTAGCTTACTTTCTTTTTCTTAGTAAACCCTGAACTTGGATCTGCCAATGGCTTCTCCTCTTCAGGAATTGGATTTGTAGTTTCAACATTTTTCATTCCAAGGCTTGGAATCATGTCGAGTAACATGGCTTGAACTGGATCTACCATAACTTCCAGCTTCTCAGGATTCTCACTTTCTTGGCCATGATACCTTTCACCCATTTCAATATCAGGAGCTTTAGCAAACTGTTCTACCTGGCTAACAGGATCCACAATCTCTTGCTGGACTGCCTTGCTTCTGCATGACGATTCTGAATCTCCTATTGCTTCAATTTGTTGAATTTCCAGATCTTCTTTATCGGCCGTACTGTGATCTTTGTGATTGTCTTCACATTTGATCTCTTTCTCAATTCCCATACCATGATCTTTCTGATCATCTTCACTTTTGGTCTCTTCCTCAATTCCTTTTTCATCAGAAGAATTATTTTCATATATTTTAAAAGCCTTATTTCCGACACGTGTCCTTGTTCTTCTAGGTTGGTTAACAGTTATTTTTCTCTTCTTTGTGCTCCCACCAGCAGGTCTTCCTCTTTTCCTTTTGCTCTCTCCAGTTGGTGAGGCCAAAATGGCAGCCTCGTTGCCTCTCTCTTTTCCTTCACCTTCAGGGAAAGTTGATACACTCTTGCTGTTCACAGTTTCCAACATAGATGAGACTTCTTCTGTATCTGGTTCTTGTTTGCTATGATAAGAAACAAAAAATACGGACAGTATTAGGTAGGTGGTTAAAACATCTAGGGCAGCAGGCATAATGCAAATATAGGGGGAAGACCTTGAATTTTAACCAAAGTTTTACTATTGAGTTCATTTTAACTGACTAAACCCCTAGTGTGGACAGGCCACAAAATTCCACCCCATTGGAAGTTTTGAAATAAAAATATCCGAGAGAGAAATGCTTTTACTTTTGGAGAGATGACACAAGTAGGGATAAGCACTTTAACCTCCTTAAGTTGCTCCAAAACTACATCGACATTTTTGTTACATGGACCGATGAAAACATATCATTCAGGCGGGTGTGGCCAAGATGTCAGATTCATCTGGTTTCCCAAGATTATCCAGTATGCTTCAATGTCCTATGAGCATGTCATCCCTATGTCATGTCAAGACAGGTACTACATGATGAAGCAAAAGGATACAAATGACAAAGACAACAAACAGTAGTAGTACTGCAATCAGATGTCACATTACTACTGTTTTGTTGCATGAAATCAAGTTCTTAATTCCTTCTCTCTCTCTCAGAAGCCACAACTGATCTTTTTCCAAGCTACTCCAGCTATCGAATCTTACCACTCACTATAGCTGTAGCACAATTTTACTGATTTGCTAAATCAAGGTAAAGATACAAGAAAATTAATTTTCATTGAAATTCTTGCCATTTGATTATAAAATTGTATGACAATAACAATAACAGATTTATCTACTAGCACTCACCACAATTCAATATCTGACTCTTGCATGCCACTGGGCTTCAAGCTATAGGTGTATTCTTGCAACTTTTGCTCCCTCTCTAAGCAGTCCTCCAACCACTGGGATCCAACAACATGCAACTTCTTGTTCCATAATATATGTTTCTCTCTGGCAGTGAAACTGTGCAAATAGGAAGCAGTAAAAGACCAAGAATTTATATTAGACGTCTTTCAAATTCATAATAATCAATCATCAAATTATCAGTGCACCATACATCATCACAACAGAATGAGACCATGATGACATTAGAAACAAGACTACCATAACAAATGTTAATGCCTTTTTTGAAGACTCATCCATTCATATTCCATATTTACTTTTGAACCTAGTAGATTGCAATTCAAAATAATTTCTTACTCTCAATTATGGTAAACTATGTCATGACATCATAGATAATGGAAGAAGATTCGCAATGCAATGCAATGCAAAGAAAAGGATACAACTAAGTTAATCTTAACAGAGTTTAACCCCAATAGATAAGTTGTAACAATATTGTCACTTTAAAGTGGATAATGCCTGCTGCACGTCACTGTCATGGCAGAATGCTGAACGACTATTCTCTTACTCTGCCTTCCCCAGTCATAACATTCTACAATAACTACAAAGGAGAATTGCTGCTAACTTCTCCCAAAAGTTAACAAATTTGTTAGCTACACTTTATTTTCCAGGTGAAGCCAACCACAAAAAAATGAGCAGAGAAAAGGCGAGAGAAAAATAATGAGGAATCATAGCGTGACAGTAATATCATCATTGCTAAAAGAGAAGAGTAATTCAAGTACTTGGAGAGCTTAGTCTCCAGGATCAGGACAGTTCGGCATGAAGGTTGACAGAAAACTTCAACCAATTAAGAGCAAGGATAGAATAGATGAGAGGCTTAAAGCCAATTTATTCACAAATTCATTGGCATGCTCGCATATCAGATTTTTATTTTGCGGTAACAATTCAGACACAAAGAATCACAGTTTGTGTAGTCAGGAGTAGTAAGTAAATAGTTGATGCCAATCTATTAGTACATAAGATCGTCATTATGCAGCAGAACAAAGATGAACCATAGGTACCTTTCTGTAAGAGAATCAAAGTTCACATCATATCCTGGTACTGACAGGACCACCAGGTGGGTGGCATCCACAAGATTGTTGCAGACTTTGCCCCCACCAAAGGAAACTTCAAGCTTCAGTCTCCTCAGAGCAATCCCCAGTAAGACTTCCCAATCAGGTTTCCTTCCAAAAAAAAAAGATAAAAGAAAAAGAGTCTTTATAAAGCAACTAAACAATTCTACAGATAACAAAGCAGTTAAAAGACGACTAAGCTCAACCAAAGAATGATATAGAGTAGACAAGGATTTATGGAAGTTGAATTCTTACAAAGACTCTGTTGAAGAGTAGAAGTAAATGTAGCAGCCACTAAAGCAAGACCACCTGTCCTTTGGACAATACTTTTTCTTATAATAGTCAACAATTTTAGGGTCCTCTGATCTATCAATGTTGCTTAAGAGCTGAAAAGAAAGAAATGAATAAACCATTGTTTCTTGTCAAAAGTTTGATCCATGTAGTTAAAGTAATTCCAGTACAAAATAGTCAAAGGCACATTAGATTGGTAAAATTTCCTTGAGATGCTTATCTACCCAATTTAATTATTCTCCTTCTATGTTCTTAGTAGTATGAACCCAATATGCAAATTCAGTATATGATGCTGTTCCTGTGCACCTGCTTGATATCTGCAAGGTCAAGATCCCAGTAGTACAAGTCAGAAAATTCATCAACTTCTTCTTGTAGCTTTTTCTTTGAAGAGTCAGAAAGATGGAGGTAGTACCTACAGTAAAAAATGTAGTGTGATAAGGCAATTTAATGTCAACAAGTATCAAATTTGAAACAAATAAAGAAAACTCTCTGTATCCAGCATTAAATCAGCTGACAACAGGACCCACTTTGGCTGTAAATGGAGGAGCTTCTTTTGTGAACAACAATCCAAGACCCAAGAGTAATGAATAACATCTCCACGACCCTTTGCTGCCTTGTATTTAATCCCTGGAAAATTTCTTTATTTTAACCAGTTGCCCAAAAATAAATTGAATGCATGCATGCACCTACACGTGTGTGTGTAAAAGTGAGAAAGAGAGACCTTTGTTATCAGCTGCAACACAGTGGGTAACAGAGTCATTCAAATTCATTGAAAATGTGCCGCCATTCTCAACAACCATTTTGTGCAAGGAGTCCAGAGAATGCGCTGGAGGCACATTAACAAAGTCTGTATGTGTTAAGGAGGTTTAAGTAATCTAAGAAACAGGATAACTGAGAGAAAGAAATTTCAGAACAGCAGCAGTCGGTAGCAGAAAGAATGTGCAGGACCAATAATACAAAATATTGCAACTTTAAATGCATGCAAGCTGTAACACCAATAAAAAGCTCATGAGAATAAAAGCAGGTCAATAGATGTGGAAAAAGGACATAGGGGGGAAATCTGACAGACACTTATTTTAATAGGTAATGGGTTGAAGGAAAAACCCTGTTGGTATTTGTATATTTACTTGAAGTTATACTAAAGAAGTTAACAAATGACAGTCAAATCAGCTTTTAGCATCACTGGATCACACGACCGTCTCCCAAAATAATGATTGATTTTCCCCACTTGGATGAACTATTACACCATAGTGACAAGCTATGCATTTTAAGAGAAGAAGGAGAGAGGAAAGCCGAGTTAGTATGTGACACAGTGACAGACATTTTAAGAAGTTCAATTCATACCATGAACAAAAAGAAGCAGTGCAGATGAATCAAAGGCTCTCAAAGACAAAGAGACATTTTAAGAAGTTCAACTCATACAATGAATGAAAAAGAAGCAGTGCAGATGAATAAAAGGCCCTCAAAAGATATGAAGGGAAGAAAGAGAGGACAAGTTAGAACACAACAAAAAGTATAAGAAATCAGTTTATTCATGTGTGGCATGAAATGAAGCACCATGTATAGCTCAATAGAGCTGTCAAAGGATACAAAACACCATATTTGAAAATATTGAGGTTTCTCCCTTTATTTCTGAAACATCTGTCTGAAGAAAATGAGAAGGAACAACAGACACATTCTTTTTCTCTCCCTTCCTAGAGGATCTAACGTGGTTTGGCTTATTATCTTGCTGGTCCCCATATTCTTTCCCCTTCTGTGTAGTACCATTACTTGAATGTACTAGTTCAACAAATGCTGCAAGGAAAAAAAATTAATGAAGACAACAAATTAGTCAGCAGGCCACATAAGGAGAATGTATCTGGACTTATACATTTATAGCACAAAGAATCATTTGAATATATTTTATCCTCTTACACTGCACATCAAGGCATTCGTGCCAAGGCTTGTCATATCTCACTCTGTCAATACGTGGAAATCTCAGGCTGTAGGGTGCAGCAAATACCTAAAAGAACAAAACAAGATTGAATAAGGATCAAATAACCAAACAAGATTGTCAATATGTAGAGTAATTTGGATTACATCAAAATAATAGTATTTATTCCCCATAAAAAAGTAAAAACCAAAATTTACCGAAGACACACCTCAGACCTTATGGTCCGGATATCACTCGTAATAGAAAGTATTATTGATCTGCGACAAAGAGGATTAAGAAAATATAAAAGAAAGGAAAAGTGACAACATTGATGTCAAGAAAGTACACATCAATTTAGGTTAAAAGGGAAAAATGTAAAAGCACTAACTTCTCAGGGCTTTCAATCCAAACATCGGGTCTCTCTTTTGAATTGTTTGTAACTTGATAAAAACTTGGCGGTGCCTTCTTTGGGTATTCGTATTTCCTGACAGAACAAAACAAAATGCGCAAAAGAATATGTAAACATACCTATATATAGCAAAAAGATAAAGAAAAGCTATCAGCTTCTTATTGCAGGACTCTGTTTTCCCTTTAAATGACACATTTTGAAGCCACAGATCCAGGATATTCTACATACCAATAATCAAACCAAATGCTATTTGGAGATGTTGGATCTAAGAATTTTTTTAACATTTTCTTTACCAATTGCAGTAGATTAAATCTTGAAAGATCAACATTTAGTTTGATGTCAGTTCAAGAATGCAAGATAAGTGTTTTTTGCTACAGCTACTCCAACTGCTTCCATGGCCATAAATTGCAGCTCATTGGGCATTATCAAGTTCCACCAAAAGCAACCACCATTTATAACATCAAGCTAGCATCAGATTACCTAAAATAGGGCTTCAATTTGGTTACAACGGCATCTAGCTCATCATCAGAGAGTCCAGTACCCACTCTACAAAAGGAGATAAATCTGCAATAAAAGATAACTCAGATTAATTCACTGACATGTTTTAAAAACAGATCCCATAATACCAAACATCATTCAATATATATAACTAAATTAGGAGAAAAAGTAAAGTATGTGGGAGATTAAATGCTATGTTGTTGGCCCTTACCTATAAATTAAGCCTTGGGTCAAATGCAAGTTAATATGGTATAAGAACCAATTTGACCAAGCAGTCTTGTGTTCATATTCCCCACTTGCATTGTTTAAATTACAATAAAAGCATGTTTGTAGTTTTTGACCCACATTCATTGCATCATAGGAGGCATTTAAGGCTTAAATTCTATTGCTAGGCTTCAGCTTCTGGATCTATTGGCAACTTACCAAATAAAAATTCAATATTTACTTTCCAGTAATCACATTAAATCACATAAATAGAACAAACTAATAATGCAATTCTAATTGGATTGTCAATACAGCAGTTGAAGCCATCTTGCTTATCATGCCACCAAAACTAATCCATTTCATTCAAATATTCAAGTGATTTAGAGTAGCACAGTCATACTTTATGCATCATATATTATGACTAGATATCAACACAAAAAAGCTTTCTGTGGCTCATCAATTTCTTCTTTTGTCATCACAAAGTGAAGCTATCCATACAATGCTGTTTACTCCTTTCACATCATATTTTCATTTTACACAAATTACAAATGTAAGATTGAGGCACATGTTAATAGCGTGTAAATATCTCCTCTTTCTACAAATGATAAACAGAAGAAAGACGGTGAAAAATAAGATTGTCAATGCCTCAGGAAAATTGGAAATGAGATAACCAAATTGTTTAATGAGCATTCTTGGGCAGAATGACAACTAAGATAAAATTAAAAAAAAAAAAGTTAATTTCAATACAAGATTAAAAGGACAATCCAAAAGAGGAGGACAAAAACCAGAACACATACGAGTTTAAAATTCAATATTTCTCAACAAGTCAAAGTTGGAAAAACATACCTTCTAGGATATGTATCTGGTGCTGGATGCTCTGCTAGGGCAACCAAGAATTGAGCAACCTGCAGATAATTACATATCTGTTAAGTATACATAGGGGGTTAAAAGAAACAAATTAGAAATCAGGCTGGCAACTAACCTCCCCTCCACGACGCCCAGAACCATAGTATCCTCCTATAAACAGTCATGCAGACATTGAAAGCAGCTTTAATTAATGCACTAATTTGTTTTCAAGGGGGGAAAAAAAGAATAAACAACTGCTGACCAATGATCAGAACATCTAAGTCAGAACCAGCACGGATGTATTCAGGCTTCAACTTCAACCACTTTCCACTCCGATCACTTGGTTCCCATTTTGAACCAAGGTCTTTCAATACAATTCCTTCATCTCTAAATAAACAAAACATATTTTAATGCATAGGAAAATATAGGTACAGAAAAATAAAAACAGGTGTCCAACTTCCTGGTTGATAGTAAAGAAACTCAAAGGAAGCACATAGAATCTAGGAAAATAAGCAAATAAAGAAAAAGGAAGAAAATAAGGGTGGAAAATGAACAGATTAGTTCTATTGTGTATGTTCAATATTGCCGAATTATAAGGAAGAATACAATCACCAGCCTCCACCACGACTAAAGGTAACTACAAGCTCCAATTTTTAAAAGTAATTATGCTACCATTTAAACCAAGAAAATGCAAAAGAATGCTGACCTGTTTTCAGTGGTTTCTTTGAAAAATTTCTCGACCTCATCCACATTATGAGCAATAAGTGACCAACAAGGTTCCCCTGTTGATTAGAAGTCATATTTATGATCTTAGCAACAATTAGAAAAAAAAATTAAAAAATTAAGAAAGATAATCTAAAGAGATATATCCATTAATCAAGAACATTGATAGCACACCAAAATGTTAGAAGACTTGATGGATGCAATATAATGAGACCTGGCAAAGTTCACTCAAGCAACAAAACTACCACCGGGGCCCAACCAGCAGTTAATGTCTGAAAATGGTTTTTGCACATCACTGGCTTCAGTTATTTTGACACTGCAAATAGCACTTTAAATAGCCAAAAGCCCTTTGTGCCTATTCACAGTATTTGGTTGAAATGGACACAGAGAAACGTTCAATGTGCTTTCTGACGGAGCACATGATAGGTGCTTCTTCAGGAAAGTGCTTTTAAGTACAACAGGGAAAAGCAGTTCTAAATGGACAGGTGCTGCAGTTATATCATGAACATACACTGAAAGTAGCAACTGCATAAACCAGTCAGATATATAATTGACTATTAACGACAGAGAAAGACTTTATGTATTGACCTCGCCCACATTGGGGGAATGGCTTTATCCTTAGTGCATCAATACTTCTTCAGCAAACAAAAGGCACTCAAGAAAATGGCCAAACACAAAACTCTGGAAAGATCTATCACAGAAGTTAAATTTCTGTACTGTAGCCAAATAGCTAAGAAATCCATGCAATATAGTTATCACACTAAATTCAGTGAGCTGAATAAGCAAATACTTGTCAAGTCCTAAAAACATAATTGCTCTTTAAATCAAATTCAGCTTGTACAGTTGAGCTCAACTTCAATGACAGAAACTAATGCTTGATATAAATGCAATTCATGCCGGACTTGCTAGACTCCCCCAAAACCATAATAGTATCAAGAAAATGACTGAATACCTCTTACTTATAAAGAATGGTCAGCCTTGCAAGTAAGAATCATTACCTTTATTGAATAAGATAAATGAATATTTGTCATCTCTCAAATTCCTTACCTGGAGAGCGGTGAGTATTCAGGCCCCTAATAGGTACTAAGATCTCTAAACGACCCTTCAAAGGCTTCACAACTTTTTGGAGAAGCTCATGCCGTTCCTTCAAGCTTTGGTGGATGACACTAGTATCTCCGACGTAAAGAATATCAAATACAACATCTAGCAATTGCAGTGAAAGAAAACCAAATAAATTCAAGCATTGCATGTATTGTCCATTTAAATTTGAGGATACACAGAGTAGGCAACTCAAAGTTATTTTGCCACTAGCAACAGACATAGCAACCTGGACCTTCAGTCAGAAATGAAAAGGATACAGCACAACTGCATAAAAAGAGAACATTCATGAACATTGAAATTTTTGCTTGCTTATTTCGTAAAAAGATAAAAAAAAATGTCTGCATAAAACCTGTCGATCACTGTCAAGTCCATCCCTCGCTGCCTTGGCTGTAAAAAGAAAAAACTAATGAATGCCACAAGAAGTGTAATGCAGAAAATGAATCCTCACCCATCTCCCCAGAGGAAAGAAGAAACAAAAGGTACTAAGTTGATGCAAGTAAAACCTATTTCCTGATTTGAACCAAACTCTGCAAACCGATTCAACGAAGTGTCCCAGACCAGCATTTCACCATCAAGTATACACCTATTGAAGAAGAAAAATCAATAAAAAAAGAATGCTTTGAAGACTTTTAAAATGATTCAAATGTTTCTTCCAAGGATTCCATTAATTTCTCTTCCAGGCTGTGTCAGTCATATCCACAAAGATTAAATTAATATGATTATGGATATGACCAAAATAAAATTCAATCTGTCAAAGAAAATTAAAAAAAATATTATATTGTGTCTCACTTGAATAATAAACTAAGAACATGGACATGTCTTTATATAAGCTAAAATAATTAAGTAACATCAATTAGAAATCCTATACAAAACTAGGAAAAGACTAATACTACTTGAACTAGAAATATACTGAAGCAACTAAACTTAGTGAAACTGAAAGAGTTTTATTTTAATTCTAACACAATCAACTACCAAAGAATATTTTAAGTATATCTGCCATAGATTTTATAATTATATTGCAAATAAAGGGGGCAAAACTAAACCTGGAATGGTCCAGTCAAACAACAGTCTAGAAAGACACATTATAGGAAAAAATATATTAAATCCACAGTCTAAAAAGGAAAAAAAAAATGTTTCGACATTAAACTTGAGATGGATCCTTACCTGTCAACCAAAATATTCTGCTCAATAATGTTTGACATTGCATGTCCATATTCAGAGTGATCAAAAAAGTTCCTGCATACAAGTTATTCTATGAATTATATGACCAAAGACATACAGAGTTTGTTAGTCCAAGCTTTACAATTTTAGAAGCTTTTTAATCCTAAAAAAACAAAAGAAATATCATTTTCTTAAGCAATGCATCAAATTGAAGTATTGCTTTGGTTTAAACGGAGAAGGCAATTTCATAAAATTATCCCAGTGAGCATTTATACCATGAAGTAGTAAGGATTTATATTTAAAATTACAAATTAAAATGAGCAGTTGTAATATCACTAATTAAAGATAGAAAATTTGGAACCGGAAAATTAAAAAATAAAAATTATAGTTATTATTAAAAAATTAAGTAGAATATAAGTAATTACAAATCTGACCCACCTCGAGAAATAGTGTATCTCTGATCCATTTTTATGAATCTGAATGCGATCACCATCAAATTTGCACTCAACAACCACCTCTTTCCCATGAAGCTATGCAAATAAAGAACACTAAAATATATAACTGAATTTCAAAAATAAAATTTAAAAAAAATTGGTGACAGAAAAAAAAATTTAAATCACATACGATTCTAAGAACAAGAACATAAATTTGTGTCAATCATGGACGGCATAACTCCATGGAAATTCTCCAATGTTCGGGATGACAGATAATTCTTGAATGTTTGGGAAGACAGATTGCTATATCATAAGTTATCAATTTTCATAAAGTCTTTGCTAAACAAACCTTTCTCCATGCCGCACGGGCATCGCCAACTCTCATAGCTAGTTGAGGGCGCACAGCTTTTCCAACTTCAATGTCCTATAAGAATAGTTAACACACAGGTTATTACTTCAAATGTGTGTGTGTGTTCTGTTAACAGAAACAAGAACATTGTAATAAGTAAAACTAGTTTATCTGAATAGGACTTAAAGAAACTTGTCCAGCGAACAATGAGCAAGCACAAGATGCTCAAGTAATGTCCCACATAAGATTTCAACATGCCAAAAGCACATTAAATCTTCAACTTATGACCAATTCACGAGTTTATCTGAATAAATTGCCACCATTAATGACTTATATTCTGCTTCATAAGTGAGAAGGAAAAAAGAAAAGATGAACTAGAAGGACAAACGCAAGACGAGAAGATGACCCATCCTTATGGCCATTCATTGAAAAAGATGGATAACAAAAGCACATTAATCATTGACTAGTGATCATAGCATTGGTTCAATTTATTACAATGGTGAGAAATAGCGAGTTAGACTAGGCTTTGGAAAAGAGAAAGAAATGAAATGCAAAAAGCAAGGAGAAAGAAAGAAGAGAAAAGAATTCATTTTTCCTCTCATTCATTTGATTGAAAGGATTAAAAATGAAAAAACAAAGATAGAAGGTTATCGCCATCTACCATTTGACTTAAAAAAGGGAAAAATAAACAGAAATATCAGATAACAACCATTTTGCTCTTATTTGTTGAAAACAAGTAGATTAGAGCTTAATACATTGTTTGTGTCCTTACGTATTCATTTAAACTTTTAGTTCAAGTAGTAATTTAACACGTATAGCCAAATTGACCAAGAGATCCTCTATTCAAATCCTTGAACGTTGCAGAATTGGTATTTGTATCTCAATCAGTACTTGCAACTGCATTCATTCCTGTTGAGGTTTGATCAAGTTACAAGCCCATCTATAAAATCCAATCTTGCACATGAAGGGGTATGCTGCTACTGTTTGACCATTACGTATAAGCTTAAGCTTTTAGTGGGCCTTACTTTTATGTAAGATATGGAGTTCAAGTTATCCTTCTTCTTTTCCACCCATTATTTCTTTTCAATCGAATGCCAGAAATGATCTCCCCTTCATCTCTCTTTTTCCACACCATTTTGATCCCTTTTATTTCAATACCAAACTAATTAAGTACTCTAGGGACATGCTAAATTCCCATTCCAATAGCAGCAAAAAGTTTCAAAACATATATACAGAATTGTCTCCACGTCAGAAACAAACCTGTCGTTTATGTCGTTGGCGTCGATCCTTTAACTTTTCACAAACCAATTTTAAGTCACATGTGACATTAAACAAGTCCTCGGCATCTGGATGAAATTCATGGAATATGCTCTTTTCGCTAATTCCCAACTTCAGATCTACAAAAAATTAGCAAATGCCATTCAATCGTAACCAACATGATCAAAATAAAAAAATAAAAGGTAAAAATGATTGTGGATGATAACAGATAGCACCTTTAAGAATTATCATGATAATCCACTTCATTTCCTGTGCATTGGTCTTCTTAATCAGAGTAGACAAAATTGAAGTCTTCTCGGTCCTTTTCCCAAAGTTTTGAAAGGTGAAAACAATCAAACAAGAAAAGAAAAAAGAAATTAATTCAAACTTTATGAAAACACTATATTCAGTAATGAAATCATACACAGGGAGCAAAGGAATGCTAAATAGGAAGATTGTTATTTCCTTTAGGACAAAGCGCATTTTATTGGATCCTTTTGGGCATCAGGTTCTACTGAGTTTGAGGGGATTTCTTTCTCTTTTATTCATCATAACTGAGAAGCTATTGTTACATGATGTTTCAGTTTGGGTTCCGTCCTAAAACTTTCGAGTCAAAGAAAAAAGACTCCAAAAGGCATTAGCTATAAGATGCTACATATGCACTAAGCAAAGACAGTCTATCCCTGGTTTACTGTAGCTATTCTCAAAGTAAATTGTGTTCAAATCACCAAACACACCCAACCTACCGATCCGCATCCCAAAATTCTAGAAGAATGAAAGACATGAAAAACAAATGTTACTCATTTATATGTAGTTCCAGGTTTAATAATTTGGGTAATTTTAATAATAAGGCTGAATTTTAATTCTAAAGTACCTAGGAATTTTGTTATCTTTCCTTGAAAGAGCATGAATAGTGCAAGAATCAAACAATTTACTTGAGAAGATCAGAAAAAACTTTATGCTATAAGGGTGTAATAAAGAAGTATATAGAGACTGCCTATCCTATTAGACACTGGATTAGAAAACAGAGACCGTGTCCTTTAGATAAAGTCAAATAATTAAAATCTCTGGTGACAAGGTACAGCCAAGTTAAGCAGTATACCTGTTTTCAGCAGAAGCCAAACGATCAAGCAAGTCATTTAATTCCTTAATTGTAAGTCCACCAGAAATCATTCCTTGCCTACGCTGTAGAACCTATTCAAAAGAAGATAAATATGGTTAAAAGATTAAACCAACATTGTAAACATATTAGCGTGAAAACATGGTATGAGATTCGCTTTATCAATATGAAATGCACTGAATCACCTCACAATTCAAACTACAAGCACAAAAATAAATAAAGGACAGCGCAATGGAACAGTAAACTTGAGAATAAAGAGAGGATGATGAACAGAGAAATTAGTTCAAGAAGATGAATAAATGAGTATGCTCATTTTCTTCAGATAACTCCTGTATATAATAGTACAAATAACACAAATAATTTCCTAATCTCAAGGGCGGGAAACACTCTAATTTGTCACTATTTTCATTTTTCTACTCACACAATACACATTTTAAGCTGATGTGAACGCTAACATGATAAGGTAAGAATCTAGCTCTCAAAACGTCTACAAGTAAACTTATTATATATTTTTACAAAAAAAGAACACAGCAAAGAGTAAACCACAGCGTTCAAACATAACCGACTTCCGCCAAAATCCACATACAAACACTACAAAAGTAAATGACATCCAAACAGACCTCGGCGGCGACTATCGGAAAGTTGCCAGCATTAGGAACTGATCCTCCCTTCCGCCAATTGATAAGTCGAAGAGCATCGGCAGAGTCTCTCGACATGCCGAGTGCGTCGATGAGGCAAGTGGCCAGCACCGATTCCTTGAGTCCATAGCTTCCTCTTTCTCGGTCCAACGACGACAGTATCAGCCTCAAGGCACTGAAGTAGTCGCTGGAGTCGCAGTACGTGTCGAGAAATTTACGAAACTTGGACCGTTTCTTGGCCGCCGGTTTGGTTTTCTGTATCCAATTGAAGAGACTCACTAAAACGCTCACCTTTGTATCCTCTGTCTTCGTCATTTTTTTGCTAGGAGCAGTTCATTTCTTCCTAGTCGGATGTCTCAGTTTGCCTTTCAAGCAGAGCTGATGGCGTGCTTGGGAAACTTCAAACAGAAAAAACGTTTTTGAGGAAACTTAGACTAACAAAAAAACGTTTTCCTTAAAAGGATATTTTAATAAAACATATTAAAAATATATTTGGAATTTAAAAAATACATCTTTTATGGCTTTATTTTTTTCTTTAAAGTAAAAAAGATATAATACAAGCATTTTCTTAAAGCATTTAATAAAAATATTTGAATAAATTTATTTGTAATATAATTTAAAATTATTCCTATAAATTTAATTAATTTTATGTCTTTATAAATTCATATGAAATTTATCAATTTATTTAAAAAAATACAAAAAGACGAAACACTAAATTTTTAAATATTTATATTTATGTATTATAAACAAAAAATAAATTTTTATTATTTAAATTTGTATATTTAATAAAAAATTATATATATCTTTTAGTCCCCACCATAACCGAATATAGAATTGAACTAGAATTATTAGTTTCAGTTTGTTTATGGTCTAGTTTAGTAGAATTTTAAAAAGATTTTTTTTATTTTGATTCAATATAATTTTTTAATACTAGTATAAAAAATTTAATTGTATAATTTGATAAATTCTTCTTCGAATTATGTTGAATCATTATGTGTAAGGTTCACAATTTACTTTATGGCAAGTTCATTATATTAGAATAGGAAACAATTTTTCTTGAATTTGAGAACATAAATATGTAGTGTAGTATATTATTAAACTTATAACAAATCAAATCAAGCCTATGAATTTTGGTTCGATTTATCGAGTTTCACATTTTTTTCCCTAATTTGTGTGGAGACTTTAAAAATATTAATTAAGATTAATTAACTTAGTGGATATTATTAGACATTGATAGTAACCGTCATTTTTTTTGTTAATTTTATATCAATTCATATAACCATTAGTTTTTAATGGTTATTATTTAACTTTTACATATGAATGACTCAGATTTTGTCCGAGTGGCCACAAGATTTTGGAGTCTTGCCTTTGAATTTTGTTGGCTTCCGTAAAATCTCAAAGTTAATTTCTCATCATTAAAAAATATTATCCCATATATTAGTTCTATCATATTTGAGTATGGGTTGATAAATTTTCAATGTAACATAATATATAATATGTAGTATTAAAAAAAAAACTTTTACATATGATATTTATTTAATTCTTCTTGTCATAACTTATAAAATTTTAATTGAGAATTAGGAATAAAGACTTTTCTTTATATATGCTTATCATTATTGAGTTAATAAGATGAAGGAATTAACCGAAAATATATTAAAAAATATTGCATAACAGTGTGAAGAAAAAAATTTAAAATGAGCAGGTATTAAATTGATAACATTGTTAAAAACATATCCTGGTTATTATTTATTTAAAGTTTAGGTGTAAAAATGTTATTAGCCCACACAAAACCTCAGTTTAGATTTTTATTAAAAAAAAAAAACAATTATAAAAGCAAAAAAAAAAAGGCAGGAGGAAAGAGTATTATTATTACCTGGTTATTATCGCATCTCTCTACTCTTGTTCCTCAAGAAAGTCACTGCTTGTCCGAGCTTTGGAAACCCTAATCTTTGCTTCGCCATTTCTCTGAATCGACAGGCCGCTCTCGTCTCCTCTCTCTTGCGCTGGTTCGTTTCGAATTTTTTAATTAGTTTTCAGTCATTCAACTTTTCAGTTGTGCTCTAATCGATTTTAAGATTCAGTCGTAGTATTTCAATATCGCATGCACTTAGAAATTTAGAATATTTTTTGGGATTCAATTTTTCTACTTGGTTTTGTGGTCGTTGAGTCGATATGGCAATTGAGTAGATAATTTGGATTCACTTGTTCTGGGCTTTTTGAATGGACGATTGTTTGTTTTAGGTTTTGGGATTTTAGCTCAAGATCTGTGTAGATATTTGTATTGCTGTGTAGTGCAAGTTTGGTGATAGTTACATGGAGCATCTGAAGCAATTTTTTGGATTAATCGTCCATGTCAATGAACTTAGAAAATTGTGTGAACTAGGAAACCCGTGTGTCTAGTGTTTTTTTTTTTTTTCGAGCTAACAAAGTATTGATTTCGGATTGTTGGGTTTTGAATTTTCTTTCGGCTTTACCTGCTTTCAATTTGCTTGACAAATTGTCTCTTGAAATTGCTTGGCTGGTCTAGGTGCTTACCATATGAATTTTGTATTTTGTCCACTAAATGATTTGTATTCTTTTGAGTGTTTGTATGACATATATGGTAAGATGTAGCCTAATTTGGGAGTGTGTCATTTGAATTTGGAGCACTCTTATAGTTTTAAAGAGGTCGGGTAAGCTAAAGAAGAATGATAAGGAAATAACTATTCTCTTTTCATGTCACTATGAAATAACTATTATCTTGAAGGCTAACGCGTTGATGGTTAATAGGATGAAACCATGGGAAGTCCTCATCATTATAGGTTTGACGCATTGAATACTTTTTAGATGCCTAGAAATCCATTGACCTTTCCATTTTCACCAAGTTCTAAATCGGGGACTACTATTAGCCCCTACAACTTAGTTAGTCAAGAATTTGTGCATATAGGCATCTCAGATTGATGGTTCCAAAGGATGTTGAACCCCTAATCTCTTGGGGTCTTTTACCAATCAACCCCTTGGGTTTTGACGGTGTTGATATTCATGACCTGTCTGGGAATTAGGTTAAATTAATTTCTTTTACATATAGGCTTTCTGCTAGAATATACTCCTCATTGCCTTTATGGCTACACCCTTTTCTAATATGACATTCCATAGTTGCAAGTTCTGTGATTAGTGGCCACAGACAGTATATGTAATTGTTCAAATATTTACCTGTTCAAATGTGTATAATTCAACAAATTTTCATTGATCCAATTAATTGACTGCGGGGTTACTTAATCTGACCAATTTATGACCTTCCGGTGGATAATACATATGTTATAAAGGCAAAGACAGGAACTTTTTCCTCCCGTCAATGCGAACATATGCTGGTCTTTGGCTTGTATATTTCTTCATGTTTAATAATGTGTGAATTATTGTCTTTCAGGAGTTGAGTCTGTCCTGGTGGTAACCATGTCTTCTTCGTATCTTCCCGCAACAACAGATTCGATCGCTCAAGCGTTAGAAGCTAAGAACCCATCTGAGTCTATATCTATCCTCTACCGTGTACTGGACGACCCTTCTTCCTCTTCAGAAGCTCTACGCATAAAAGAGCAGGCTATAACAAACCTCTCTGACCTTCTCAGGCAAGAGAACCGGGCTGAGGATCTCTGTAACCTTCTGACTCAGTTGAGACCCTTCTTTTCATTGATCCCCAAAGCTAAAACTGCCAAAATTGTAAGGGGGATTATTGATGCTGTTGCCAAGATACCTGGGACATCCGATCTCCAAATTGCTCTCTGCAAAGAAATGGTACAATGGACCCGTGCTGAAAAGCGCACATTCCTCAGGCAGCGAGTTGAAGCAAGACTTGCAGCACTTTTAATGGAAAGTAAGGAATACTCAGAAGCTTTGACCCTTCTCACTAGTTTGGTGAAAGAGGTAAGGAGATTAGATGACAAACTACTACTTGTCGACATAGACTTGTTGGAAAGTAAGCTGCATTTTTCATTAAGAAACCTTCCAAAGGCAAAAGCTGCCCTCACAGCTGCAAGGACAGCTGCAAATGCAATATATGTGCCACCGGCTCAACAAGGCACCATAGATTTGCAAAGTGGAATTCTACATGCAGAAGAGAAAGATTATAAAACTGCTTACAGCTATTTCTTTGAAGCTTTTGAGGCTTTCAATGCTCTTGAAGACCCCAGGGCTGTTTTCAGTCTGAAGTACATGCTGCTGTGCAAGATCATGGTGAGCCAAGCTGATGATGTGGCTGGGATAATTTCTTCTAAGGCTGGCCTGCAATATGTGGGGCCAGAATTGGATGCTATGAAAGCTGTTGCTGATGCTCATTCGAAAAGGTCATTGAAGTTATTCGAGATTGCTTTGCGTGATTACAAGGCTCAGCTAGAGGAAGACCCAATTGTCCACAGGCACCTCTCATCTCTGTATGACACACTTCTGGAACAAAACCTATGCAGGCTAATTGAGCCTTACTCAAGGGTTGAGATTGCACACATTGCAGAGCTGATCGAATTGCCAATAGATCATGTAGAGAAAAAATTGTCTCAAATGATTTTGGACAAGAAGTTTGCTGGAACATTGGATCAGGGCGTTGGATGCCTCATCATATTTGAAGATCCCAAGACAGATGCCATCTATCCTGCAACTTTGGAAACCATTTCCAACATGGGCAAGGTTGTGGACAGCCTCTTTGTGAGGTCTGCCAAGATTATGGCATGAGAGTTTCTTTCTTGCCTATTAGTCGGCACATTTTCTTTTCATGCTTGTTCTGCTTTCTGTCATTTTCATATTGTTTCTGAATTGTGCCAAGACTTGATACCAGTTATGTTATAGTTGGAAAGATCATTTTACATTCAAGGAACCATATAAACTATGTTCTGGTTAATTCTTTCATAAACTCATATAGCTGCTTTGCAGAAGTTTACGTAAGCACATAGAGGTAAGCAATTGCCATTTGATGCTCGGTGTTAACCCCGGAGAACTGAGTTCTGAAAGCGGAAAGGCATAAACAATAACAAACTACCAAGTCATTAATGGCGGCAGTAATATTTTATATGTTGCTAATTCTTCTGAGATTCGTGACTTCATCAATATCATTTGAACCTTTTGCCTGCAGCCGAGCGAAATGGAGGCAAAATAATTGGAAATCATTTTATAACTATTTCTTCTCGTGTCAAAAGGTGACATTGTGACGAGGTTAACACCTAGTTACTTGACGAAGAAAATCCTGAGTTACTATTTTGTAAATGATTAACATTGAAATCATGACTCAAAGACCACAATCAGATGTACAAATTTTATGTTCTCAAGGGAACAACTGAATATAGAAATAACGGAGACAATCTAGCAGCCTGATTCTGACCCCGAAAAACTTCCCACGGATGTATCACTCATTTTTAAAGGTGGTCAGAAGGTTGAGCCGTTGAACCCAAAGAATGAGCGCTGGATCAAAATGATAGAAACACGTTAGTTTTTGAAGGTGAACATATGACAATAAAGTGAAATGAAAAGTGGCATTAGTAAAATCAATTGCAACTCCAGACCATGAACTAGGGAATTTCTCAGTATATTTAAATTCAGCAACTAATCTGCCTAGCAGACAAATCATTTTCATAAATACTGGAGCAGAGCAGTAAAAGGCAAGTCTAATTTAAATGTAATTTAACACCATCCAACCCAGCTCTCTCAACACACATACAAAGACTTCCTTTTTTGAAGTCATTTAACTACAAATATCATCGGTTACAGAATATATGTTTATTCATGTACCTTCATGGGAATTAAAATTGGAATATGATAGCTATCTGTTTCAAATAATACAGCTATCAAAAGTTGAAAACATTTTTACTTCCCGGTAAGTACATTTGTGTGTACAGGTTTCACCAACCTACTTAACCTTTAAACATGAGAATGCACCAATTGTAATTTAAACAGGCAACTTTTAAGAGGATACAAAACTTAATAAATCAGTTTTGTTTGTAAAATATGATTTTAAGAATCTACTCTATGTGTTCATATTGTGGTCTCATTTTTTTAATCAGCAACAAAATACAAAGAAAAACACAAATGACACAGAAAGTTCTAATGAATTACTAACTCAGTTTTTCAGCCTTTTCTCTTCTAGGGTTTTATGTTAAAGGTCAAAAGAAGAAAAGTAAATGAAAGCCATGACAAGTGATAAAATATGAGGAAGAAAAAACAGACATCACCACTAAATCATGGACAACATATACAAAACTAAGACAAATTAATATAATTTCTAAATATTATCCCCTATTATAAAAGGAAAGAAACAAGAGAGATCACAACCAAGTGAATTTGAAGTTGGATCCAAATAAGTGATATTGGAAGCTTATGACATGTCAAGACATCAAAACCTTTACTATTTCAACATCTTTGCAATGAAATGCTACCTTAGAAGGATTGAATAGGAATTTCATTTTCTTTTGTCTATCATGAGGTGAAACACAAGGATGATCACAGCTACAGGTCTTTAAAGCATTCAAACCACAACCAGATTTTTTCCAAGTCCAAACAAAATCATTAGATTACCTGAACATCATAAAGTTTGATATAAAAGCGTGAGCTATCTATTGAAAGCTTGGTTTGGAGAATCTCTGCAATAGTTGAGCTCAATTTTCCATTAACACTGGGTCCAAGGGCCCCAATTGAGATTAGTTCTCCATATGCTGCTGGTGCTTCAGTCCCAGCAAATGCTATGGGAACTCCACCATTAAGCAAAATCATCACATACTGAACAATAAAGCTGCTGAGGTTAGATGATATAAATAGCAAGACATATCACCATACTGAGCGAGTAGAACTGCAATAAAAAGCACAGAAAAACAGTAGAAAATGCCAATAAAATGAAAACTAGTAAACTATACAACATAGCTACCCCAGGAGAAAAGTTAAAAAAAAGCATCAAGCTATTCCCTAGGAAATTCAGCTACTTAATGAGTAGTGTGTGTGACATATATTCATAGATATGAAACTATTTAAAACAATAATTTCATTGTTTATTGACAGCCTGAAAATTTCTTGAGATTATAAAAGCAAGTTATGGTTTGTACCAGCCCAAATGAGTGAAACTACTAAAGACAAAAGTAGCAGAACTTTTTTTTTCTTTTTTTTTTTCAAGTACTTTTGACATCACTAACAATCCTTCTAAACAGTTAAATGACACTTGTATTTGGCAAAAAGAGATAGTACTTTAAAGAACACCTCCAGTTCTTTCTGAAGAAGCACTTGGTGATTGCTTCTAAAAAGTGTTTTCTACGTCTAAAAAGCACCCGAAGTGCATTTTACATAAACAATCACTAGGTACCTTAACCAATAAATGCTTTTAACTTCTTTCCAATAATGCACATTTACCATAAGGGCAATTTTCTGGAAAGCACTCTCGAGTACACCCTGACTAAGCTCATCCCGAACGCCATTTGCATAGAGGCTGGCGGCTGCCCAGGATTAAGCAGCAGGCTAATGCAAACTACATGGGGCCATCGCATACCACAATTTTTTCTCAAATTTTAAACAACACAATAAAGGCATTAAAGAATACAGTTTTCATAGAAAGAAACGAAAAAAATGAAAAACACCCATCATAGTTAAAACCGAAGATACCAAAAGCTATAGAAAATAATTTCGTCGAACAACTCGTAGTCATTACAAAACAAACACAAACATTCCCAATCTAGTACAAGCAGACAGCAGCTGCAACACAAGCAAAGATAGAAAACGAAGATAATTCATAAAAACAAAAGAATGAAATAGAGAAGAGAATATAAAGAAAAAAGTTAGTAATGTATGAGTATGTACAGATTCAGGTTTGCCGAGAATCTTAGCAACGGCTTTGGTGGCGTCCTTGAGAATGTCAGTTGCGGTAACTGCATCCACCGGCACATTCGTGTAAAGATTCAATGTGGGCATCTTTCTCTTTTGATGAATGAACGAAAATGTGTGGTTTCCAACCAACAATTTGCAGATAACGTCTTCTTCTTCTCAACTATCTCCTCTATTTTAGTGTTTTGTCTTTTCAATAGAAAAGTCGTTTAATTCATTTTTTATAAAGATTAAAAAAGAAAAAAAATCTAAAAATATTTCTTTAATCATGAATTTTTTTTAAAATGCTTCAAATAGTATTTATGAATAAAAATAGATTATGTAATAATAATATTAACTATCCTTCCAATTAGCCGATACCGTATCCATTTGCATTTGTACTGCTAGTTTATAAATATAAAACTACAACCACTATAGATATTATAATCCCCTTTTAACATAGTTTTGAGAAGGATAAAAAAAAATTATCAACACATAATTAAACTGAAAATGCAAACCAGCAGGTATAAAAATCCATAAGGGATCTCAAATCTCAATATGGCAAGGATCGTGAAGTTAAAATCTGGTTTGAAACCCTAAATTTTGCAATGGACTAATGCAAGAATTTTAGCATCCAACAATACACAAGAAAATCGCAGACTATTTCACCACCACATCTTCTATATATTCCATTAGTTACCTGAAAAATGACCAGTACATATAATTTCTGGTCAGATAAACCAAGCTGGAGCCATGCTTGCTGAATTTATACAATCTACATTCTCAAAAAAGGAGGCAGATGTTTTTTAAGGCTTATCACTCAAAGCCTATAACTACTGTAACTGCCTAAACCTGAGGACCCATACCCACCACCATAAGGTTGTGACGACAGAGAAGATGGATATGATGAATTTCCCAACTGTGAGTACGAAGACCTATAACCAGTGTCTAAGTTTCCGTAGCTGCTGCTAGTAACGGATTCTTTATGACCGTTCATATATTCCTGCATTTCCAATACAGTAGAAAACGGATCAGATACGCAATTTTAATTACTATTTTATGACAGTTCTGTTTCTGAAAAGAGGAGCAGAAGAACAAACAATACTGATACCTGAATCAGTTGTTGAGCCAGTTGCACCTGTGTTGAGGTGCCTTTGATTTCTACGATGATTTCATCAGGTAATCCCCTGCTCTCTTGCACGGTTATGATGGCCCCACTAGTACGACGTATGTGTTCAATGCTAGTACCACCAATCCCAATTATGTCCTCAGCATAAGAAATTGGTATTTGCATTGTTTGTGTAACCTGATAATAGAAAACAGAGAAAATGAAGATATATAAACAATAGTATACAAGGACAGGGTTAGATAAAAATAAAGTACCAAAAGTACCTGTTTTATTATCAGAGAAAACTAAGTATTGTCATCTTATCAAGTACCAAAAGTTCCCTTCTAATTATATTCTGCTTTCTTCTTGGTTAAATCTCTAAATTTTTATAATCAGGTGCCATATTGGCAAGCAATCAATGAAAGTGGACATAGAGTATAAGTGTTTCTAAGTATAAAGAAAATGTTTTTTTCTTCCTTTTGGATACCATGAAAAAAAAAACAAAGTTCCTCTGTTTGCCAAGTTCTAAACTGGGGACTGCCATCAGACTCTATGACCTTAGCAGTCAAGCAACTAAAGGGATATAAATATTGCAACAAACTTATAGGGAAACATAGATTATAAGTAAATATTTGAACAACTACAATATAAGCAATGAAGTATTTCACAATACATAATCATTCAGGAAATTTATACTCAATAATATACAATGAACAGGAAAAAACACCAACCTGTGTAACAATTGGACCACTAGCACGACTGAGTCCTGATGAACGTATGGTTGAAAGTGCTGGATCATGTCCATAGAGTGAAATTCCGGAGTATCTACTATAACGAGACTCCAATTGAGACTCACGCTCCAAAAACAAAGATTCCTTCCTTGATGATGGAACATATTCAGCAGTAATTCCACTCTGAGCAGCACCATGCAGAGATGATTTGTCAGCCCAAGTTTCTACTTGACGTTCTTGAGATATTGTTGCATGGTACTGCAAATGTAAATGATAATAAATGTTATTAGTACACTGCATTAGAAGAAACAGATATAATGAACACTAATGGAAACAAGCTTACAGTCTTTTCGAAAAGAGGAAGAACACTATGATCAACCAAGAATTTCCTTAGATGCCCCACTACTGCTTCTAGAGCTTTGAGAACCTTTACAACATCTCCCTGCATCTCCACAATCCTCTCATCTGCAGAGACATACGATGGCACTTCATCTGGCAGCAAATAAACTCATTATCATTTGGCTTCTTTTTTTGACAAAATAGTAAATTTTACCATTACAAGAGGTAAAAATTGAGACATAAAACTGTGGTAATAAAAATATTACATAAAGCAACCAAAACCTGAATTCTTTTCCCAATAAAAAATAAACATAAAAAACACGAAGATAACAAAGAAGCAAAACAACCACTTGGTAGCCTCTGCAGAACCAATCAGATGATGGAACAACAACATTTTCAAAGGAACAGAACACAAGTAGACAGTGTTGGCAGTAGTCTCACTGGCTTCCCGCCAAGAACGGTCTAATTACAGGCAGTAGAGGTAGTACAAAATGTACTCATTCAGTACCGCCATCACTGGCGACTGTTAGCAAATGTCCCCTCCAGACCATTACATAGACCATTTTATTGTTCTTTATCCTGAGAAACGCATGAATAGGCATTTTTTACCTTACAATTTAATATATAATTATACATGGATCATCACCTTCCTAAAGCATCATATAGACCTAATGTCATTCCCTATTGATCTATCAAAAGAAATCTATTACACCGTCCTGAATTTGATCAAAAGTCAACAACCTGATCAAAGAATCTACTAGGAATGTGAGTTTGGATTGCTGGAGAAGAAGATGTAAGAAAAATGTTCACATTTGAATGTGGAAGTAGAGGAAGAGGAGCAAAGTAATCAGGAATACGATTATGCTGTTATGACAATTTGCCTAGGCAAGTAAAAATCTTTAGTTATGCAACTCAATTTCAAATGCAGCGTATTAAGACAAAGTTCTCAGTTTTCTCCTTCAATTTATGGCCTATACACAATTTCAGTACCGACTCCAGATTAACCACAATAACACCTCAAAACTGGCCCAAAATCTCTTCACTAGAATGACAGATCTGACTTCATGTGCCCCTGAAAAAACAACTTTAGAGGCCAGCAACCTACATTCTTGGGAACCCAAACCAAAACTACACCAATTATCCGTTACCGTGGTTATGGATTCTACGGAGGAGAAATTGTTTATCTACAGAAAACATTCACTCATCCCAAACTTCTCATATTTTACAGCAACCATTTTTGTCTCTTGAGCATTATCAGACCCAAAAAGCTATGCATGCATGTCATGAGTTGCCAAACTTCTCATATTTTACAGCAACCATTTTTGTCTCTTGAGCATTATCAGGCCCAAAAAGCTATGCATGCATGTCATGAGTTGCCAATAACTCAAAATTTTGATGATACCAAATGCCAATATGCATAGGAGGACGCCAACATGATTGTGAAGCTGCTGGATGCGATGGGCTTGGTGGATGGTCATGGAGGCTTAGATGGAGGTGTAAGAGACCATGCTGGGGAAAACTAGAGGTTATGGTGGTAGTGCAGGTGGATTCGGTAGCACGTGGTTGTTGCCGATAGTGTTGGAAGAGAAGGTGGTGGCAAATTGGTGATGTGGTTATGGACTTGGAGGTGGTGATGGTTGCAGCACAAATGGTGATCTTGAAAATGAAAATCTGACTTTGTGGTGGAGTTGGGTTGGGTGTTGGCAGAAATGACCAATCAGTACACATGTGAGGGTTCAAAGGGTCAACATTTTCACAGTACTATCATTTAGCAATAAACCCAGTTCTGTAGATTATGACTCTAAGATATATGCTTGTTTCTCCGTTACATTGAAAACGTCCAATCAAGTCTCATTCTCCACAGATAAATTGACATATCTATCTACCGTGAAGCTAACAACTGATTTAATCAGAACTGAAAGCAAGAAATTGGCATTCCCAACAAAACATGCCATCAGTAAATTGATAGGAGTTGATGCTTCCTACCTGAATCAACAAACCAAGAAATTTGATGCAAAGGAAGACAGTGCTTCCACATTGCGTTAGACTGTTTTCTCTGTATACCTATTCTAAACCACATTTAAATCAACTTGATGCCTTGCTGAATCTTAATTTACAAATCCAAGTTGAAACTAGGTAATCATTCACTTTACACAATATCTCCGTTTGAGAACCAAAGGACTTGAGAGGGTTTTAAAAGGAAAGATTGATAAGTAATATTTAGGCCACACCAATCCCAGATAATAATTTAATTCCAAAAATGATCCCCAAAACCTCTTCCTCTTACAAATAGATGTAATACTCCAATCAAGAAACTTCATTTACGTAGTTCCATCTTCTATTAAATGCAAAGAATCATATTGGCCCTTTGCACCCCTCAACATAATTTGACTCACCAACTAGCTCTT
Source organism: Melia azedarach (assembly GCA_028052125.1). Lineage (NCBI taxonomy): Eukaryota > Viridiplantae > Streptophyta > Magnoliopsida > Sapindales > Meliaceae > Melia > Melia azedarach. Next base: position 11,925,935 of record CM051403.1, read on the forward strand.
CTGACGGCAACCCTAGCACAAAGCTGAAAGCTTTCAGCTTTATGCCTAGCAAATGTCTGACAAGCTTTGCCACAGTTGAAGCTCACAATACAAAACAAGGGCAAAGTTTAAGCTATATTGATCAACCAAAATAGGTTTGCACATTTTTCTTCATAAAAGGGTTACATCATCTGAGTTGGCAACAATGCCTCTTAGCCTATTTCATCAACTGCAGTAGTCAAAATTTGGCTGCAGCTGATTTATGACCCAAAACAATAACCATTATAAGAGTTTGGATCTATCTATGACAATACCATAGCATCATCAGAACATTGATGAGGTAGAAACGAGGTTCCATGGCAAGTTAACAATGTATCTGACTGAACTATGCCATGAGGCGATAGATCAATAATATACACTAAACAAAGTCTTACTCAAAATATGTCTTGCATGAACATGCATATGCATGCACACGCATGTGAAGACACCCAAAAAAGGAACAAAAATAAAATGAAATAAGGTTCTCGAAATAGGTAATTCAAGTTCCCATTCTTTTTAATATTTAACTGTTTCTATTACTTATAGAATTAGGATTATTTGCCGTAGTAACACTTACTGACAGACCCTAAAGGAAATGGAAAGCTGCTCTTTGATTAGTAACAAATAGTTTGCATCCTAACAACAAAAGAAAATAAAATGTGCAAGATAATGGAAAAAACTATCGCAGATTCATGAAGGATTATCAACAGCTGAAGAATACCTCCTGAAAGTACCCGCACAGAGGCACCACTATTTTCCTGTATTGACTTGATCAATGAGCCTTGTCTTCCAATTAAATTAATTGCTTGGGTGGATGGAACCAACAGCTTAACTGAACAAAAGGCAGCTCCTGATGCTTTAGCATCAGTATCATTCTCAGGTAATCCAGAAACACGTTTGAAAACTCTTATTACAGCATCCATGGCAGGAGATAGAAGCGCCTCTGGCTCTTCCTTCCCAGATATCAGCACCTAAAAGAAAATTCAATTAAGTAAACTCCTATGTTTATAGCTGGAAATTGACTGTGCACATGTTAACTAACAAATCAATTAACAAAATTTGCAATCCTCCAAGGTCAGAAGACAATGAAATTAAGACTCTCAAGGAAGATGCAAATTTCTTTCATCACTCAACACCAGATTGAAACTTGAAATCAGAGAATTGCAGGCAGAATCATGAACAATTTCCATTTCTAAAGCTTAAGGTTGTAGCAAAAGAAGCATCCAAAGAGTATCACAACAAGTCTTTCCTACAGTCAAAACTATTTCTTTATATACTCTGTAGTGTTTCGTTTAATAAACAAGTGCTTCAAGCAATTAGAAAAGCACTTTCAGTGCTCTTCGAAGAAGCACTTATTCAGTGCTTTTCTAAAAAAAATAGCATTTAGAGACTAGTGAAAGCATTCAAACTTAAAACAGCAAATTGTGAACATAAAATTCTTCTAAACAAGCTAAAACAAATAAACCGCACGCTAAATTCTTACGATGCGGTCGGGAGAAGAAAGCGGGCCGTCGAGAACTTTAATGCGAGCACGAGTATCCTCGCACATCTTCTTAATGAGCTCACCCTTACGTCCAATAATGCTACCGACTTTCAAAACAGGTACAATAAGCCGAAATACGCAGTCGCCAGGCCATCCGGGCCACTTCTTCTCCGCAGGTACAGCGGCGGGTTCGGCCGACTCGGGCTCGGTAGCCTCTGTATCCTCGGGGTTTTCAGTCCGTGGTTCGGACTCTGTAGTGAGATTTTCGGCAGCCACTAATTCGGGTCGCGGGTCGGGCTCTGACGTTTTATTGGAGCCATTTTCGATGGTTTCAGCCATTAAAAAGAAAGTGCTCTGAGTTTTAGGGCAAAGGGTTTACACTAAAACAGAAAATTGAATAAAACTCATGGCATTTATTTCATTTTCGCAGGATTGGGAAAGCGGGTTCTATGAATTTTTTATCTTATGGGGTATTTTCTTCTATCCCCCTGACATTTGTAATAATTAATGTCTAATAGAATATTGTTTGAAAAGTAACAGAAATAACCCAACAATGAACAATTTTATTATATATAATGGAATATGTTAGTAGAAACTAAGATTTTTTTATGCTGAGTGTGAAATCTCACTCATAATAATTTAGAAGTGTTAAGCATATCAAGACTATTTGAGTTGAGCTATGTCCAAGTGACATTTAATTAAATTAAAAAAATTAATTTAAATTTTTTATTAAATTAAGAATAATTAATCTAAATTATTTATTTATTTATTTTAAAATTTTAAATTGAAGCGAAAAATATCACTCGCAAAATATTAAACTCGTATATCTCTTATAATAATTTATAAGCATTAAGTATACTCAAACCATTTGAACTATATTAAAGAGATTTGATTATTTTATTTAATATAAATTTTTTTACATTTTTTAATCAAAATTATTTTAGTTATTTCTAACTTGCTACATTTAGACTATTATTGCGGCCAACGTGTTATATTCTATTTTTATATATAAGTTTACTTCTTATTTTACTTTATTAAATTATTATATTCTCTTATAAAGACGATAAAAAGTACATATGAGAATATTATTAAATTAATTGCATAAAATTAAAGAAAAACAAGAAATATATTTTAAACTTTACATATATTAGTTCAAAGTTCAAATTACATATGCATACACATTAATGCTTATGATATAATACCTAATTTTTAAGCTAACTATATACTTAATCTCAACTTTTAAGAGCTTGTAACTCAATATAACGCAAGTCATCCTCCCCGTGCTTAAACAGCATGTTTTGATCATTTTCTCTGAAAGTCGGGAATAAATAAATTCTTTTATGATTTAGTCCCTATAAATTTAAAATCTGTTCATTTTAATCCTAGTATTATAGTTAGTTGAGAATTGTCTATGATGATAGAAAACATGAGACAAGTTTTTTCATGAAACAATAAAAAAGTGTGTGAAGAATTCAATTATCATGAGTTAATTATTTAATGTTAATTTATTCTAACTAAATAAAATTATTATTTTATACATTAACATTTTATAAATAAACACAGACAAGTTTATTATTATTTTACTTTAATGTTAATTTATTCTAGCTAAGTAAAATTATTATTAATTTTCACTTAATAAAACTAACAAATAAAATTTATTCATAAAAAAAGCTTTGATTGTCTGAGTAAGATTATTTTTTATATCTTTTAATAATTTATCAATATAAATTATTATAATTCATGTTTAAAATATTAAAATACTGGAGGATTTGGGCAAGAATGACAGTATTTTCTTATAAATTTTAATAATTATTTAAAATAAAGATATTAATTTTATTTTCAAATAAAAATTAAATAGTTTTATTAACCAAATAACTTGTAAAGCTAAATAGATTTTTACTAACTAAATTGACTTAGAATAATAATAATAATAATAATATAATATCTTTACTTAAATTATTTTACACAAACTAATACAAATTTAATAATATTGATTGAATGAAAATAGAAAAATTAAATTAATGAGAATAAAAAACATGAACATGGTAATAATTATAGTTTGTACAAAAAAAATTGTATTAGCATACTACTCATAGACTTATAGAAAGACTTACATTATTATAGATTGAATTATTTTGCATATTTCGATAATTAAATAAAATTAAATATGTTAAAAAATAATAATATTTTATTTAAATTAATTATAAGATAATCATATTCTATATGTTTATTATTTAGTTTTAAATAAAAATAATATTTCATTTTGATTAAAATTTTGAAGTATTTCTATTTTATGGGATATGTCAATTGTTATTAATTTTTATAATACAAATAGTAATAGAAGTTACTTGGTTTCATTATTATAATTGAAAATTTAAGACATAAAAGAATATTATTAAAACACAGAGATGATCTATTAGGAGTTATTTATATGTAATTATAATATTATGAAATAAATATATAAGTTAAATTCATTAAATGGCTCTTTTAGTAGAGATAATTAATCGATGAAGAGACAATTTTACCAACAACAATATATTCGATACTAAAAAGAGTCGGTTTAATAGTGCTAATTAGCACTTCAAAAACGTTAATTAATTATAATTAATGTGTTCAATAATTTTTTCTGAAAATCTGGAGTGAGTTTTAAGTCGGTATCTAATTAAATGTTTTTCTCAAATTAGTACCTAGGAATATATTACAAATACTATTCGGCATTTGTAATTAATTATTATGTTATTTTTTTAAATTATTTAAAAATTGTGTTTATTTTTTCAACAAATTTATTTATTTATTTTTACAATACTTAACAAATAATAGTTATTTTTATTAATATAAATATATTATTATTATTATATTAATTGTTTTGTAAAACTCACAAATTTATTTATTATTTTATTTGATTTATTATTTGAGTATTAGCAAGAATATTAGGATGAATACTTTTGTTAATTCCACAAATCCAACTCTCGCGTTCGAGAAGCCTGTGTACAAACAATTCAAGTGATCAAACGCAAATTTTATGAACAGCCTAAACCAGAAAAAGGTTGAGAAATTGTCCATCAGCGGAGGAATTCTTGTGCTAATGATTACTATATGGCACCTCCCCCCACTGTACTTCTCTTTGTCCAACCTGAGGGAGGCGGCTCAATTGCCTAATTGGCTCCACGATCCGTGGAGGTGGCGCATTGATCGCAACATTTCCCTTCTCTTGCTTCCTATTTCGCCAGGTCTATCGCCGAGAAAATTGCAACCTCCTTTCCAGCTTTTGGGCACACAACAGGACCCAGACGCTGTTGGGCACTGGATTCCTTCGGACCTGGAGAACGTGTGACGCTGGGTCGGGGTTTGGTGAACCAGCCAGTCGCTTCTCTAGTTGAAATATTGGGCCCCCTTTTAGTTGCCGAGAAGCAAAAATAAAAAACAAAACCGCCGCCGACCTCCGCGAGTTGGGTTGAACGACTCCCTGCCACCGGTCCACCTGTTTGAAGGTGAACCACTTTAACCACGTTCGCGGAGCCGATCACCGGGAACACATCGAACCTCAACTGTCGCCGGAAACTTTTGAGAGGTTATTCGCTATTTTGCCTTTTTTTATTCAATTAATAGTATATTTCATGAACTATTCAATGATAAAAATTTGCAAATTGTGTGAACCTAATGCATTTTAATTTCTCTAGAAAGAATTATGATTAATTTGATGATACATTACAAGCCACGGTATTCCATTCATAGGGTATTTATTATTTTAGTTTTTATTTTCTGTATCCTTAAATTTTAGAAATTAGAAACAGAGTATTATTCTTGTCACCCGAAATACATTGGTAAAAGAGTTTTCATTAATCTTTTCTTCTAAAAAGAAAATGTTGTAACTCAAATATAGAAGAGAATCTACATGGTCATCATATGCCGAAATATGAAATAACTATAGAAAAGAAAAGTAGAGGTGGTCTTTGAATAGTTTTCCTATCTGTACCGAAAATCTACCTTTATATTTGTTAGTGGTCTCTTCTCTTTGCTAACACAACATTGACTTAGGGTATCCTCCTCTTTCCTCAATTAAGATATCCCTATCTCCTTTCTATTATCACTTTTTAAAATTGGATGACGTCTGTTTTCTTATTGAAATTTTGTATTTTGTTTCTTTAATATATGGAAGTTTGATTGGGTTTAAGGGTATGGAATATTTCGGGATCGAATTTGGTTTCATTGCTTATTTTGAATCCAATCAATATCTTGCTGTTTCTGAGTACTAGTTTTTAGGTGATGGGTAGATCTGAGAATTTTTGAGTAATGAGAAAGGAAATGAATGAATAAGGCTTTTTACCTTTTGTTTATATGTCTTTAAACTTTGCTGAAATGTCTACATTTTAGGTCCGCCAAGTTATGCGGTTGGTTTAGGTCACTTATATTATTATTTAGTTATTTTACCATCATTAAGTAAAGAATTTTCAATTACATTATAGTTATTTAAATAGATGGAAAGTATTTTTTTTTTCATTTTTGTAGAAAAAAGAAGTACATGGACAAATACTTTATCAGTGTGAGAGTTTGTATTCGATTAGAAGCTAGAAAACAAACACACAAATAAATAAATAATGAATCAAAATTAAATTCTGATTACACTATCACCTTTTCTTCGTTTCCCTGTCTCTCTTCCAATCCACATTCTGTGATTAAATTTCAATTTCTAGTAATAATTTGTATATTATTTGAGTTCTAATATATTTTTTATGTATTAATTTCAGATGAGCCTTGTCATGAATAGTCCGCTGCAGAACTTTGCGTCATATCTTGACGAGTTCTTGGATGAAGAAGAAGTTGGGGATGACCATGTTCTTGAAGACAATAGGTATTTTTAAAAATTTAATATAATTGTTTCAATTTTTAAATACACACACACACACGCACGCACGCATATATAAGACAAAGGGATTTTCTTAGAAAGTGTTTCATTTAATTTGTAGGAGAAAAAGGTGCAGGACTTTTTAAAGCGAATGCAAGGATATGGTCCCTGCAAATCTTGAAAATCCCACTGGTAAAGTTTGTCAAAGGACATAAAAATATTTAGCTTAAGCTAATCTTTTGGCATGCTAAAACTAGGGTTTTAGTGAATCATGCAAATTAATGTTTTTGTTGAGGTTCACTTTTTGGATGGATTTAAGTGATTTGACTTGTTATGATTTACAGAAGTATCCTCTAAATCGCATCAATGTAGCCGAGAGAACTCTTTTGGTGGGTTGTGTTCCTTGTGTGGACTGGGATTGGAAGAGGAATCTGGTGTAACATTTGGATACATACATAAGGTAATTTTCGTGTGACATTACCAACAATTAGTTTGTAGAAGTTTGGATTTGAGTTCGTGCCTGTGTTCTTTTTTGTTATTTGCTATGTGTAACATTATAATACTAGAGCTGTGTGTAATGTTTTGTTTATTACTTTGACTGGATTAATAAATTAAGTGTGTGGAACCACTTTGAAGTTTCAGTTCAGGTTTGTGCTTGTGTTTTATCATTTTACTATTTCTAACAAAATTATATTAGCTATGTGTAACATGTTGTTTATTATTTTTGACTAGATTAATAAATAAAACATGGGGAACAATTCTGCTTGGAGGCTCTGAGGATTCAAAATAATGAAGTTGTTAGATTACGAATGAAGAAACAAAAAATTTGTTACGTAGTAGAAAGCTGCACTTGGTGCTTGACCTTGATCACACGCTGCTAAATTCAACTAGGTTGATGCATTTGACTCAAGAAGAGGATTATTTGAAGAGCCAAACAAATAGTTTGCAAGGTAAGTGCTAGTATCTGTTTATGTGTTTTGGCTTTGTCTGATATTCATATAAAGAAACTTAACTTACATTGAACCAGTAGCAAAATAACACAAAATATCAGCTGAAATAGATTATGGAAAGTCCCTAGTATACCCGGCAGACTAGTAACTGTTCTCAACAAGTTGCTTGGCTATTAATGATACTTTATTTACCATGCATTTGTGTACAATGTGCTTTACATCTAATGTATTTATGATTGTTGTTGCATAAGATAATCTTCTTACATAATTTACCTTTTAGTGACTTTTCTTGCTTCTTAACCATGGGTTTCAAATGTTTTAAAATGCGTAGATGTTTCAAAACGCAACATCTTCGTCTTGGATTTTCTTTGTATGATGACCAAATTGAGGCCTTACGTTTGCACGTTTTTGGAAGAAGCAAGTCAAATGTTTGAGATGTACATATACACAATGGGTGACAGACCATATGCATTAGAGATGGCTAAGCTGCTTGATCCCAGTGGGAAGTACTTTAGTAATAGAGTTATTTCATGAGATGATGGCACTAAAAGAGATCATAAGGGTCTTGATGTGGTGCTGGGACAAGAAAGTGCTGTTCTGATCCTTGATGACACAGAAAGTGTAAGTGCAATTGCAAACGACTTATTTCAATATTGCTTCTAATAATGTGCAAATATGCCCCAAATAGGATAGTTCATGGGAGCTAATATCTGGCAGGGCATTTTTCTTTTTCTTTCTTTGGGGTTAAGTGAGAGGCTATTATTTCTTCTGTTTTGTTGTGAAATATAGAAAGCTTTGCATATGTTTAAGAATATATGATTTCATTCCATCTACTTGGAACATGCAATTATTTTAGAGGAATTTATCAGCATCTAAATTTTTTGTGATGACATCCATTATATTAGGTATGGGCAAAGCATAAGGACAATTTGATACTCATGGAAAGATATCACTTCTTTGCTTCAAGTTGTCGCCAATTTGGCTACAACTGCAAATCTCTCTCTGAGTTGAAGAGTGACGAAAGTGAGCCTGATGCAGCACTAGCATCTGTCCCTAAAGTTCTTAAGCGAATACACCATATGTTCTTTGATGTGAGTCACTTTTCTTCAAATTTATTGGTTGAAGTATATGTTGTTTGTTTGTGTGCTTGACTGTACTGAACGAAAGCTCATTGTAGGGATGCTGGGACGATCTTGGAGCCAGAGATGTGAGGCACGTAAGATGTTTTTCAACTGAATGTGACCATTATAAGCGGGGTTTAATAGGTTCCAATCAGAATTCCATTCAATTTGAACTAATTCCAATATGAAAGTTCTATCTTTATCAAGATCTTTAACATTTCACATTTTGTTCTCCTTAGTTGCTGAAAATAGTTCGTTCAGAAGTCTTAAAAGGGTGTAAAATTGTCTTCACCGTTGTTATCCCCACAAATTTCCTGGCTAATAATCACCATCTCTGGAAAATGGCTGAACAATTAGGAGCTACATGTGTGAAAGAACTTGATATATCTGTAACACATGTAGTTTCAAAAAATGTTGGAACTGAGAAATCTCGTTGGGCAGTGAAGGAGAAGAAGTTTTTGGTTCATCCGCAGTGGATAGAGGCTGCAAATTTTTTATGGCAAAAGCAACCAGAAGAGAACTTCTCCATCAGCCACACGAAAGACCAAAGATAAATATTTTCTTCATTTTTCTGATAGTCTAGATTTTTTTTTTTTCCATTCTTTCTCTCTTTCGTGGAGGCTAGCTTAATGAGATTAGAGTAACATTATGATAGTTTCTCAGTTTAGGCATATGTAGCTGAATGCTTAGTTGAAGATGGCCGTAATTCAGTACAAGACTGGAAAGATACCTGTACAACCATCCACCATTTTTTGAAAAAAAATCCTAGTTTCAGTATCATTACAAAGATTGGGTTTCGGTTAAATTTTCTATTGTTTTGCTCCTTTTACAGTTTTGCTTACCTCTTCAGCCAATTGGATTTTAGATTTCACCCATAATATTCGATACATGAAATATTACAAGCTGTAATGCATGAATTTGGCAAGTTTAGTTACATATTTACCAGCCATAAGACACTCGAACACATTGTCTTGTTCGTATCTATCTCTTCCTTCGGGTTAAAATAATTGAATTACCTACCGTACACGTCAGATCGAGGTGTAGATCTTAAGGAGAGGTTTATCTCTACTATCTTTGAACAGTGATGTGTGCATAAAGAGTTCAGACTGTTAGGCTTTTTCTATTCTTTCTTTCTTAAAAGAATTATTCGGATTTTTTCTTTTTTTTTTTGGGAAAATAGTTTTTTTTTTCCTTAAATTGACAGAAACTAGGTTCTCTTTTTTGTGGGTTTTTTTTTTCTTTTTTTATTTTTGGGTGTTTCATTGTTCACGAAAGATTAGAACTAAGTAATGAGATAAGCTTTTAAAAATATAATAAAATCTAAATCTTTATTTTACATAAATAATCATATACTCTTGCTAGAATATTTCTAAAAATTTAGATAAATTTAGATCAACATTGAATCCTGATTAACATTTGTTTACGCTTCTCACAAGGGGTTATTTTACAGTTTTTTTAATTATATATGCCGTATAAGTATATTATTAATAATAAAAAAATTATATTTTTTAATAAATTTATTACTATAAAAAAATTTCAAATAAATGCAAAATTCATTTTCTTTTTGACTAATTATAGAAATGCTTTCCGTTAGCAATTCAATTTCCCACGCATTAGTATAGAAAACAGTTTGCATATTTATATTTAGAAAGCATGAGTTCACTACAAAATCAGAAGGTAAGCAATTTCAAATGAATTCAATCAAATTAAATATGCCTTTCAATTGTGTGTCGCTTTTGAAACCCAACAAAAAACCTCTTGCCTTCTTAAAAGGTGTACATAATTTTGGGCCAAAGTAGAAGAAACTAAAGCAACTTACAAAGACTAGAAAAACAAAGAGAAATATATATAGAGAGAACCTGTTGGTCTATAAGCTTACTCTCTTCTTACTCTTCTTAAACTAGTCTCCATCTCTTTAGCTTTTAGTGTAAGGGAAAAAAAAAAGAGACAAAAACAAAAAGGGGAAATATTTAGGGGAAATATTTAGGCCAAAACGACAAAGGGAAAGAGAAAAATTTGGTGTTTTGATGCTCATAAATCAGAAAGCATGACTTTCTTCTTCCCCTTTTCATCTTGAGCACTCGAGCTACAATTTGGCCTTCTCACAAAACGCCCCTATCACATTGCAAAACAAAAATGAGAGAGATTTTAAGTAAGAAAAAAATTAGCATATATAATGTAATATGATTTCTTATTGAAGAAATAAATGTTGGAATTCGAAATTCACGACTCTACTAGTAAAAGTGTTTTGATTCAATGTTCTATATGACTCTACATGTGTATGTGAGTCTTAACCGATTTTTTTTTTTTTTTTATTTAATGCTCTATGATTGATATTAGTATTCGTACCAAAATTAGAAATGTGATGGCATACTAATAAGCATTTAGTATTTTTTAATAATATCGAAAAAATTTAATAGGGATAATTACATTTTGTTTCAAAATTATAAATAATGTTGCATAATTTAGAATAAAGACATAATTTAGAATTGCTTTAATGGATACTTAACTGAATTTAACGGTATAAACCCATACAAAAAAGGAAAAATGTTTTTGCTAAAATTTAGAAATTCGGTTGTTATTATCTTATAAAAAATTATATAATTGCAACAGCCTTTCTGTTTTCTGAGGTAATATTTAGGAGAAAAAGAAAAAGAAAAGAAATGATAATAATAAAATTAAAGGAAAAAAAAAAAGCAAACGTATCATAATTTCCCAACAAAATATGGTCCGTAACAAGGTTTTTATTAACTGCCGATCGGACGTTACAATACAAATCAACAGACCAGAAGAGAAGCAGTGAGTGGAAATCTATACCTTCATTCTGGGCCGTCGATCAGCGTTGACTTTTCTGACTTGGTACCTGATCTTCTTAGAAAATAGGCGTGTACGCCGCTTTTCCTTGTAGCGAAGCACGCTAGCTTCTCTCACTCCACTGTCCGAGAATAAATCAATCTGTGCCAGCCTGGCCTGCCCCAAAAATACAGAAAGGAAATTATTCAGTGTACTGCACCACCGCAATAATCTAATGTACTTCACCATCATAATCAAATCATTTTCCTGCACATTCTGTCCAACACTTAAAATATGATGCTAGTAAAATAAACTCAGAAAGTGACTCACACGCCTTCAGAAAAGGGCAAAAAGGAAAAACAAAATTTGGGTCGTAAATAAATATTTAAAAAATATATATTTTAATATACTAAATATCAACCGTATGATTCCACGGAATAAAAGTATAAAACTCAAAAAGGGTCCCACCAACAAAAGCCAAAAGCTGAACTTGTCAGCTCAAATCACCACCCGTTGCCTTTCAAAAACAAAAAATAAAAACACTTTTTAAAACTAAAAAGAGAAAATGAATAAAAAATATCAAAAAGACAAAAGGGTCCTCAACGTTTGGTTCACTTTAAGGTTTTAACTCTTTTTTAAAAAAGAAATTTATTTATTTATAATAATCATATTATTAATAAAAATAAAACTCGAGTGAAATTTGAACCTAATTCGTGCATGATTTACAATTTGAACAAGTTTGAGACACGTGTAACTTTTTAATTTAAAATAATTTTTCCCAAATCTTGACGCCGTTCAAACATCGACGGGGTTATAATTTGTCGGCGGGAGATGATGAACATACAGAGACGTCATTTCCTTGCACATCGGAGGCCAAACTTCCATCCAAAAACGGCGAACCACGATCGGACCAAGCGTTCAAAACGTCATCGTATTGCAATTTTAATAACAGCTCGCCAGAATTGTTAGGTTTTGGGATTGAATTCTCTGTGGGCAATTCCAAAACCTTGGATTCCGTCTCCGCTGCCGCCGGTTTTTCCCTCACAACTTTCTTCTTCCGTTTGTCCGATGAACTTTTCTTGTTACCCTGATTGTTGCTCTTGTCGTTGTTGTTCCTGTTATTGTTGTTGAATTTGGGAGAAATTTGAAGAACATCGACGGTGGGGAAGTTCCACCAGTTTCCTTCATCGACATGTCTCAACGCTCTCACTCCGTTTCTCATCCCGAATCCGAAATCCAGTTTCCCGCCAAATCCGATTCCCATCGGGTTTCCATACCAGTAATTTTGAACCTGACTCCCATGATGAGTAACGTTGGACTCATTGCTGACTGCTTCATTTCCAACGCTCAAATTCCCCATTATACTATCAATTCCCTCTTCAATTTCCTCATCGAGAATTGATTCAGCATCGAAATCTTCGTGAATTTCACCGGAAATTTCCATCGAATTCCCTTGGAAATCGACCTCGCCATTGCTATGGCACGGTTTGTCAACAAAGTTTGTGGCTTTTCGCTCAAATGGGAATCTGGGTTTGTCTTGGATTGGTTGGTGGAGCAAAAAGCCAGAGTCGTCAATAACTCGAAAAGGCAACAATAATTCTGCGGATTCATCGAAGAATTGGTCGTGGGGTTTGGTGAATTTGCTGGGATTGGTCAAGTGTTTTGCGGAGAAGATGTTGGGATAGACGGTGGAGAGCAGTGCAGCGGCTTCATTGTAAGTTTGCTTGGGGCGTTTTCGGGGTGTTCGAGCTTTTCGAGTTGAGATTGCTAGAGGAGAATTGCTTGCTTCTGAGAGAGTTGAAGAAGGGGAAGATGTGTGTGATGTTCTTGTTGAAGGGGATGGCGGTTTTATGATTTCTAAGTCCAATGCATATGTTCTTCCGCCCCCAGTTAAGCAGGAAGACATTTTTGGCGATAGTATTGAGGAAAGGAGTGAAATTTGTTGACAATTTCACTGTTTTGTGCTATGAAAGGGAAAGTTGGGAGTACATTTCAGGATCTAGGAAGCAGAATTAGGTACAAAAATTCAATTTTTGCGAAGAGCTGAAATTGAGAGAGAGCTTAGGGCCTACACTATTGCTCTAAAAATTCAGCTTGGATTCAAGTAGAATTATGATCTAAGGAAGCAAAACTATGAGAAATTTTGTGAAGTTGAAAGAAACCCCAATTCAAGACTAATCTAGTAGAAGCAGAATTCAAAGGATGGAAAGGAAGAGATACATAACCAATTCCAAAGAAAAGCTCGAAATTTACTTTTTGATTTGAATTGGGAAGGAAAGAGTCTACTCTGTGAAATGAGTTCACAAAAACCCTGAACCCTAAAAAGTGTACAAGAAACCAAAGTTGAATATAAAAAAGGGAGAAAAAGCCAAAAACTCAACTATTAAATTAGAAGCAAGAACACCCTAGAACCCTATAAAAAATTTCCAAAACCCAGCAAAACCCTATACCAAAATCTCTTCTGCCTAAAAAAACAAGGAAACTGCAGAACCCGAGAAATACCCAGATAAGCAGTAAGTATAATCTCAACTATCCTGGGAAAATTTGAAGCAGAAGGAATTGGAAAAATTCTAAGAAAGGAAAGTTGTCCAATTTGGAAAGGAAGAACTCTCAGTATACAAAAGCAGGATCGTGTAGCTGCATAGAAATATAAAGACAAGAGACAGAGATAAAAGGATTAATGGTATGATTTTACTTGTGTGCAGAGAAAAAGAAGAAGAGGTAGATCAAGAGGATAGATGATGAGAGAGAGTGATAAAAGGAAAAGAACCGTTTGAGAAATGCTGAAGATATAAGGCAAAGGGAAGGAAAATTGACAGAAGACTGTGAGAGGTATGATGACCGATGAGAATTGAGAAGAGAACAGAGGAAGAGACAATATCAGTTCTCTGCAGTTTGCTGGCCGGTAGGACCACTCATTTCTCACTCTGTGATTTTGCTATCTCTTTTGTTAGCCATTTTACCCTTTCTAGCGAGTGACCTCAATTATTTTATATCTTCTATTTACTATATTGGCCCTGTTGTTTATGCTTTCTTATTCCTCTGCCCTTTTGAGGTAAGCAACTTTGTTTTCTTGATTAAACAGGAAGTTCTATCATTGGATGGAATCTTTAAAGAATAATCTTAATTTTATTAGTTCTTTTTTTTTAATATCTTACAAGTTTTCCTTTTCCTTTATTCTCTTTGAAGATTTAGTAAACATTTCCTCTTGATAATTATAGTTGATGGAGATAAGTGATCATTGGTCTTAATTCTTCTTATAGGAGTAATTAACAATAACCACTAACCATGGTCGGTGAAAATGGAGAAAATTAGCATCTTTCTAGATCTAAACTTATCTGGCTTGTATAATTATTAATGTATTATTAAGATTTATTTTTTGGTATGTTATATTTTATGAATAACTAATTAACAACTTGTATTTATTTTATAAAAGCCTAATGAAAAAGAAAACATTGATTCATATTAAAAATGATGTAAAATAATTCAAAAAATTATTTGAGAATATCTTAGAAATAACTGTTTAAAAGGTACATAGCGTTCTTGAATTTTCTTTTTATTAAAAAAAGTTTATAAATAATTGAAAAGGACTTAAAATTGAAAAAATCTTAAAATTTTGAAGTAGACATTCAATTCTAAACCAAAATTTATGAATAAAATCTTATTAGAAATCATTACACGTAACCTAATTCAAACCATACCTTTCAAATTACTTCAAAAAATATTATTCCATTTATCTTAATTTTTATTTATTCGGTCAATAAAAATATCAAAAGGATTAAAAAATAGAATAAAAGGCCAATGGCATTTGTGTAATTCCAGCAGCACAATGGAGGAGAATTTCGGAAATCCAAATCCTAATCATGGGCAAGCATGGATATCCCTGGTTGGATTATGCCGAGTCTGCCACCCCATACCACCTGCAAATTTCGTTGAGATTTTATGGGAAAGGTTTCTTATCTGCTGACATGGCACAATCTGATTGACCAACCTAGATTTTTAGGGCTGACGTGGAGTGTCCTTTATTGGTTGGCGGATTATCACGTGTATCTAGGGGTGTGGTGGGATTTTGGATGCAATGATTTGAACCTTTTTGGTTTCTTTTGTGATTTGTGTGTGGCATTTGGGACTCATACGTTGGGGTTATTAGGATCATTGGCTCCCTTAGATTACATTTTCTAACTTTATCTTACACATTTGCATTATCATCCTTTGCTTTTTCATTTATTATTTTTATTACTAACTTATAATTTATCATTTCCATACACAAATCTAACGGTTTAGGTTCAAGTTTATTGTAATATGAAAGAAATGTAAGTTTAATGGTTTTTAGGTTCTGAGTTTAAAAATGTTTGATTACTAATTTAATCTTCATATTAATATTAACCAGTATAAATATTTATATCTCTCAAAGTTATAGAAAAAGTAACCATATAATTAAAACTTTAATAAATTTAAATTTAGATTGTTTCGATTTATTTTGGTGAAATTTTCGTCAACATAAATTTAAGAATTTTTTTGAATTTTTTTTAAGAATTTAGTAATTTTTTTCTTCTATTTTTTATAATACAATATTTTTTTCTATATATTTATCATCCCTATAAAATTGTTAAATTATATGTAATTCTAATATTTTCAGTTGTAAATATAACATATTAAATCAGGAAATAGTATGGGGTCTTTAGTTAAATATTTCAAAGTCTGACAATGACGTTGTTAGATCTGAATTTTTTTTGAAAAATTAAAAAATTTGCAAGTGTCAATGCACTTTTTAGGTTTCAAGGTTATTCTTTTTCCTTGATATTTTTAGAAATATACAAAAATATCCCACACATTTCATAGAGATTTCATATTTCCTGTTTTGTTTTCGATTTTTCATTTCCTAAAAAAATTTTCTTTATAAGGAAAGGCCAAATTAACGCCAGAGGGCTAATTGGCATGAGATAATTCCTTTAGTATAATTTTTTTTTTTTGAATTACTGAATGTTGCTTTATTTCTTTTTTGATTGCATTATCTTTCACCAAAATTTATGTATAACCTCCTAATTTGTATGAACACGACTTGAATTTTCAGTACCAACTTGATATTATAAAAAAATAAAATTAATTATATTAATAATTTATATGGTATTAAAAAAAACAACAGACATAAAATTTAACACACAAAAATCAATGAAATGACTGTAAGTTACTTCACATAAACATTGAAGTCATACATGCTTATCTTTTTAAAACCCAGTAAGTCATAGGCAAGTGTTTGAAATTTCAGGACGAATTTGGGTGGGATCTTAGGCATATCCTTTAATTTTGGCCACAAAAGAAAATCCTCTATTCATATTCACAACACTGACAACACCTTATCCATAGATGTGTGAGCTGGAAATCCATAGCCTCTGAAATTGGATAAACCTTTACAACTAGAAATTTCACGATATGTGTAAACGTTCTTCTTTAACCCAGTTATTATATTATCATGTCATTAAAATCAGACAACATAATATATCAAGACAAAAAAAAAAAAAAAAAATCTACTTTTCATCAAACATCATCGTCAAAGAATAACTACATTCTAGCGTGTTATAATATCACACTGTAACTTATAGCATATACATACTCCATGATAATGAAATTAATTAATATTACAGCTGAATTCAGGAAGGAAAATTTGTCAATTAAAGTTAATTTATTAAAAAAATTTAATAGGAAAAGTTGGTGTGAGAAGAAAAACAATCGTCCAATTTAACGATCTAAGAGAGCGCAAGGGTCACGAGTTAATCAAGAAAGAGACATCCATTTAAGTCGAGCAAAATCCAAAAGAAATGGCCCATTCCTTCATAGACAGACAAGAGATACAATCTGTAAAGACTAATCCTGGCTGCCCACTTGGCCTATCCTTGAGAGGAAAATGGACCCATTTCTCTTCAAATGTATGAGCCATCGTGCCCTCTGGACTTCCAGTTGGGGCAACATTTGTTGATCATCAACTATGTACTTACGACTGAAAACCTGGGGCCCATATATTTTTTAGTCTTTTCCTCATATGATTTGAGTTATGGGCAATGCTGAAGAACATATACTTCTCAGGTTCACCATGCTTCTTCAAAAACATCATAATTTTTAGTTTTTTTTTTGGTCTTGGAGACTCAAGGTTGGGTTTTGGGCCATTATTTGATTTATTTGAATATGAAGTCTGGTTTAGCTCGATGGTTTGGACTCCCAAAGATTTCAGTTCATTTTGCGTGATATCAAATATAACTTGTTATTGAACAAGAATAGTTAAAGGGTTTTAACATTTCCAATGATATAAAATACGACCTCTACAACAATATTTAAACAGTAAATGATCTAACATTTCAAGTGATATAGACATGACTTGGCTAGGTTCGAGGTGGCATGAGATCTGATTTTTGACATATACAATAGTATTTAAATGGTTTACCATTTCTCTCACATGTAAAGGTAATTTTATTTAATCAGCTTGTCATCTGGATTAAGTTAATTATATTGTAAGACGTTCTTGAAAATTTGAACACAAGACTATGAGAACAAATCTATTTTGATATCACTATAATTTTTTTTTTATTTTAAAAAAATAAGAGGACTAGGATAGGACCCCAAATAATTCATATTTTTCCTCAAATAGTAATCCCATAAACTTCAGTAAAATTGAAACTTGAAAGACTTAAACAGTAGTATTTAAATGATTTAATACATACAAACACCATTATTAACTAGAATTTTACTGAAGTTTATGGGATTACTATTATGATACTATTTGTAAAGGTAATCTTATTTAATGAGCTTGTCATTTGGATTCTATTAATTATATTATAAGGTGTTCACGAAGACTTAAACATAAGACCATGAGATCAAATTTATTTTGATACCATGTTGAATTGCTACTTAAGTAAAAAAATTTGAACTTAAATGTCTAAACAATAGTATTTAAATGATTTAATACGAACATGCACAATTATTAACATGTTAAATAGAATTTTACTGTTATAATATTATTCGACATCAATGCCCAAATTGAGGAGATTTTACTCCACAATTTGTGGTAAACTAAGTGTTTTGAACTATAGTCAATCGCCAGGTCTAAGAAGCAACTGACTACCAGTGGTTTCTCAAATATAGCTAGTATAATAGATGATGTTTCTAGAGATGTCAGTTTTATCCATCAACTATTCATCACAAACAGTATCCATACTAAACGGGCATGCATAGAGTTTGTTCCTTGTTTGTCTGTCAAATTTTAAACCATTAAACTATTTAAGCATCTTAATCTTTGTAATACACTAATCAAGTTAGGTTTCATTTGTTTGTTTGCTTTGTTTCTTCGTTATTTTTTTATCTTAAATCCTAACAAGTCTACATTTGATTTACGTCTTAACAGTTTTAATTGTTAAACATAATAATATGGTTTTTGCTTTCTTGTATGTGAACATAATCTGATAATTTTTCTTTTTTGTTATAAGAATTTTATTAAATAAAATTACTCAAAGAAAGCATCCTGCCACTGCCCCAAGTCTTTTCCTAATGAAGCAAGAAGACAATTATTTACATTTGTGTGTCTATGTTAACCAAAATTAAAAATAGATAATCAAAGGCAGTAATAGAGGAATAATATACACAGATCCATGAATAACACAACACCAGAGTTTATGCATGTAGAAACAGAATACACAGCGATAATGCAAACACAAAAGGGTCCTAGAAACTGTATGCTGCAAAACAGGCCATTCACACTATTTGACAATCATGAGGCAATAACACAAACCTATTTAAGCTGTGGACGATGGAGCAGCATGCATCTGGGGCGAGGGAGAAGTTTCTCTTCGAAGTTCCTTGACAACAGCAGCTAGAGCCTCAGGGTTGACACCCAAGTCAGAAAGGGAAATGAGGATCGAGAGTGTGTGACGATCAAGCCCTGTATCAAGAATGTTTGACATGTGAAATGCAAGTTCTAAGGATTCTTGGGCAGTTCGTGCAGCCTCCGGATCCATATCTACAACAGATCAAGAAAAAAGAAAGGTTTCTTGAAAGGCATTTTCTCAGATCTGACCTACGTTACAAGAATAAACCTAAATATTACTTCAATCACACAACTCTATGTAACATTAGAAGGAAATTTGAAAGAAGAGGAATTTAGATTAACACTGTTATATCTTATAACATGAATTGTGTTGGACTTACACACTCCTATTGGAGGATTGTCCAAAGGGTTATTTTTGGAATTTCATAACCCACTTGTGTTCCCTTGTAAATTAAACATATGTAAAATGTCAAATGCCTATCACTTTCACTTTGCAATCGTGGGACTCAAAAATCAGAAATCATGGCAAAGTTTGGGCGTCGGTGTCAGTTTGCTCTTCTCTGTTTTCTGCTCTGTTTTGTCTTCTGCACAGCTTCTGATGGTCAGCAAATCGCATGGCGATTTTAATTCGGTTTTGGCTGAAATTTGGCAGAGACATTCACAACACATAGTTCTTCTGGTTGAACGGTTTTGATCGTCCAGCTTGGCTCTTGAACTCACCCAGAATGAAGATAACAGCAGCTCTCTCCTGCAGAAAATTCTGCATTTTGGCTTGCTAATTTCAGGTTCTTCATTTTGTGTTTTTTTTGTTGAGTTGTTGCTTACAAGTTGGATTGATGATGATGGCAGTTTTTCTGTTAGTTGATGAGTTGTTGTGTTGAGTAGAACACTCTTGTACTCTATGATTTTGTGATAATGGAAATCCTACAATCGTTGGCCGTGGTTTTTTTCTCTCACTCGCAGTGAGGGGGAGTTTTTCCACGTAAATCATTTGTTCCTTGTTGTGGTTTGATTTCGATTTGTTGTTGGTGTATATTCTGTTTGTTGGTTTGTTTTGATTCCATTTTCGTAAGAGAGAAGCAAGGTTTAGATAGTTCACGTTCGATTTCCCAACAAGTGGTATCAGAGCTACGGCTTTAATTGGTGAACTATTGTTTTTGCTTTACAAAATGGAAGTAAATACCAGCAGAATGGTTAATTTGAATGGCTCTAATTATGCTCTTTGGAAAGGAAAAATGGAAGACTTACTCTATGTGAAAGATTATTATCTACCGGTATTTGCCACTGAAAAACCTGTAGACAAAACAGACGATGAGTGGGCTTTGTTGCACAGACAAGTGTGTGGTTACATTAGGCAGTGGGTAGATGATAATGTTTTGAATCACATAAGTGGGGAGAAACATGCACGGACACTTTGGAACAAGTTGGAACAATTGTATGCCAGGAAGACGGGAAATAACAAGTTGTTTTTGATAAAACAGATGATGCCATTAAGATATAGAGATGGAACTCCGATGACAGATCACTTGAATACTTTTCAGGGGATTTTGAATCAGCTTGCTTCTATGGGAATAAGTTTTGATGAAGAAATTCAGGGGTTGTGGCTTCTTGGTACTTTGCCAGACTCATGGGAGACACTCCGGACATCATTATCTAACTCTGCACCAGATGGTATTATCTCCATGGAATTTGCTAAAAGCAGTGTTCTGAATGAAGAGTCAAGAAGGAAAACACATGGTTCCTCTTCACAGTCAGAAGCTTTAGTTACAGAATCCAGAGGGAGAAGTAAGAGTAGAGATTCCGGGAACAAAGAGCACAACAGAAGCAAGTCAAGAAAGGGGTACAAAAATCTTGATTGTCATTATTGTGGTAAGAAAGGGCACATCAAGAAATATTGTTACAAATGGAAAAGAGAGAACAAAGAGAACAAGGAGAAAGAAAAGAAGACTGAACATAAGAGTGATGATGATAGAGTCAATGTTACTCCTGAAGATGTTCTGACAGTTCAAGAGCATGATGCAATCAACTTTGCTCAGACTGAGACTAGTTGGGTGATAGACAGTGGTGCTTCTGTTCATGTTACTGCTAGAAGGGATTTGTTCTCCTCCTACACATCGGGTGATTTTGGAGATGTCAGGACAGCAAATGAAGGTGTGACACGATGTGCAGGCATTGGAGATATATGTTTGAAGACTGGAAATGGTTCTAGATTAATTCTCAGACGTGTCAAGCATGTACCTGATATTCGGCTTAACCTACTCTCGGTTAGCAAGCTTTGTGATGATGGCTATGACAATAATTTTTCAGGAGACAACTGGAAACTCACCAAGGGTGTTATGGTTATAGCTAGTGGTAAGAAATATTCTAATTTATACCTAACTCGAGCTGAGATTATTGAAGATGTTGTACATGCAGCTGAGTCAGGCGATGAAACTGAGTTATGGCATAAACGATTATGCCATATGAGTGAGAAAGGGCTTACTGAGCTAGCTAAGAAAAGTGTGTTGCCCGGGGTGAAGAAAGTGCACTTGAAGAAGTGTACTCATTGTCTAGCAGGAAAGCAGAATAGAGTTTCCTTCAAGAGTCACACACCTACTCGAAGACCTGAGGTACTTGATTTAATACATTCTGATGTTTGTGGTCCTATGTCAACTATGTCACTTGGTGGTGCTTACTATTTTGTAACATTTATTGATGATCACTCAAGGAAGATATGGGTTTATACTTTGAGATCAAAAGACCAAGTGTTATCTGTGTTTAAGCAGTTTCAGGCTTCAGTTGAGAGAGAAACTGGAAAGAAGCTTAAATGTATCCGAACAGATAATGGTGGTGAATATATAGGGCCATTTGATGCTTATTGTAGAGAACAGGGTATTAGACATCAGAAAACTCCACCAAAGACACCGCAATTGAATGGCTTAGCTGAAAGGATGAACAGAACATTGGTTGAGAGAGTCAGATGCTTGATTTCACAAGCTGGGTTGTCGAAATCTTTTTGGGGTGAAGCTTTAAGTACTGCAGCGCATGTTATAAATCTCTCTCCCAGCATCCCTTTACAACTAGAAGTGCCAGAAAGGATATGGTCTGGAAAAGAAGTTTGTTATGATTACTTGCGTGTTTTTGGTTGTAGGGCCTTTGTTCATATCCCTAAAGATGAAAGATCTAAGCTTGATGTAAAGACCAAACAGTGCATTTTTCTGGGCTATGGCCAAGATGAGTTTGGCTATAGGTTGTATGATCCAGTCAACAAGAAAATCATCAGAAGCAGAGATGTTGTGTTTATGGAAGATCAGACTAAAGCAGATTTTCAGATAGAAAAAGTGACAGAGCTTTTGAGTAGTAGCGTGTCTGTTGACTTAGACATAGTTCCTCCAGCACTGAGAGAGGATCCACATGTTGATGATATTCAGGATGATCAACCAGATGCAGTTGATATTGATAATCCTATACAAGAGGAAGGAACAGAGGACGCTGATATGGAGCAACCAGCAGATGAGACTCCTACAATCTCACTTAGAAGATCTACCAGAGTTAGACAGCCTTCTAGTAGATATCCTGTGCATGAGTATATCTTGTTGACTGATACTGGAGAGCCTGAGTGTTATGATGAGGCTATTGAAGATGATCACAGGAATGAGTGGATTGAAGCTATGCAAGATGAGATGCGTTCTTTGCATGAAAATCATACCTTTGAGTTAGTGAAGCTACCTAAAGGTAAGAAAGCATTGAAGAACAAGTGGGTGTTCAGAATAAAGCATGAAGAACACAGTTCAAGGCCACGGTATAAGGCAAGACTTGTTGTTAAAGGCTTTGGGCAGAGGAAAGGTATTGATTTTGGAGACATATTTTCTCCGGTTGTCAAGATGACTTCAATTCGTGCAGTATTTGGTTTGGCAGCTAGCTTTAATTTAGAGATTGAACAGATGGATGTGAAAACCGCTTTCCTTCATGGTGATTTAGAGGAAGAAATCTACATGGAGCAACCAGAGGGGTTCAAAATGAAAGACAGAGAAGATTATGTTTGCAAATTAAAGAAGAGTCTTTATGGATTGAAGCAAGCTCCAAGACAGTGGTTCAAGAAATTTGAGTCAGTTATGAGGGAGCAAGGCTATCAGAAGACTACTTCAGACAATTGTGTTTTTGTGCAAAAATTCTCTGGTGATGATTTTATCATTCTTTTACTCTATGTAGATGACATTCTTATTGTTGGTAAGAATGTTTGCAGGATTAATGCTTTAAAGAAGCAATTAAGTAAGAGTTTTGCCATGAAAGACTTGGGTGCTGCAAAACAAATGTTGGGGATAACAATTGAACGTGATAGATCAGCAAGGAAGTTGTATTTGTCACAAGAGAAGTACATTCAGAAAGTACTTCAACGATTTTGCATGGACAAGGCTAAGGCAGTGAGTAGTCCTCTTGCTTCTCATTTCAAGTTGAGCACCAAACAGTGTCCTACAACATGTGTAGAAAAGGAAGAGATGAAGAAGATTCCTTATGCCTCAGCAGTTGGGAGCTTAATGTATGCCATGGTATGTACCAGACCAGACATAGCCTATGCAGTTGGTATGGTGAGCCGTTTCCTTTCAAATCCAGGAAAAGAACATTGGGATGGTGTGAAATGGATTATGAGATACTTGTGCGGTACATCTGATTTGAAGCTTTCCTTTGGTGAAAATGAACCTGTCCTGGTTGGTTTTACTGATGCAGATTTGGCTGGAGATATTGATTCTCGCAAATCTACTTCTGGTTATTTGATTAACTTTGCAGGGGGAGCTGTCTCATGGCAATCTAGACTGCAAAAGTGTGTTGCTCTTTCAACAACAGAAGCAGAATTCATTGCAACAACAGAAGGTTGCAAAGAGTTGTTATGGATGAAAAAGTTTCTTCGGGAGCTTAACTTTGAGCAAAAGAGGTATGTGCTGTTATGTGATAATCAAAGCGCCATTCACCTTGGTAAAAATTCTTCTTTTCATTCAAGATCAAAGCATATTGACATTCGTTATCATTGGATACGGGATGTATTGAATGCTAAGTTGTTAGATCTTGAGAAAATCCATACGGATGATAATGGTGCTGATATGTTGACAAAATCATTGACAAGGGACAAACTTGAGACTTGTCGTTTGATTGCCGGAATGGTAGAATCCTCCTAATAGTCGTGAGGGGGAGATTGTTGGACTTACACACTCCTATTGGAGGATTGTCCAAAGGGTTATTTTTGGAATTTCATAACCCACTTGTGTTCCCTTGTAAATTAAACATATGTAAAATGTCAAATGCCTATCACTTTCACTTTGCAATCGTGGGACTCAAAAATCAGAAATCATGGCAAAGTTTGGGCGTCGGTGTCAGTTTGCTCTTCTCTGTTTTCTGCTCTGTTTTGTCTTCTGCACAGCTTCTGATGGTCAGCAAATCGCATGGCGATTTTAATTCGGTTTTGGCTGAAATTTGGCAGAGACATTCACAACACATAGTTCTTCTGGTTGAACGGTTTTGATCGTCCAGCTTGGCTCTTGAACTCACCCAGAATGAAGATAACAGCAGCTCTCTCCTGCAGAAAATTCTGCATTTTGGCTTGCTAATTTCAGGTTCTTCATTTTGTGTTTTTTTTGTTGAGTTGTTGCTTACAAGTTGGATTGATGATGATGGCAGTTTTTCTGTTAGTTGATGAGTTGTTGTGTTGAGTAGAACACTCTTGTACTCTATGATTTTGTGATAATGGAAATCCTACAATCGTTGGCCGTGGTTTTTTTCTCTCACTCGCAGTGAGGGGGAGTTTTTCCACGTAAATCATTTGTTCCTTGTTGTGGTTTGATTTCGATTTGTTGTTGGTGTATATTCTGTTTGTTGGTTTGTTTTGATTCCATTTTCGTAAGAGAGAAGCAAGGTTTAGATAGTTCACGTTCGATTTCCCAACAAATTGAACATGTGCCAATCTGACAAAAGCTTCAACTAGCTACAAATAGGCAACAAAGGAAATAATTTTTTTTCTTTGTTTTAGAAATTCTAAGAGAATTTGTCAAGCAAACAGAAAAGCAGCAAAGAAAATTCCGAAGGCAAGAATCCGGCATTCATATGACAATTTGGTTTCCTAGTTCAAACGAAATTTGAAGTAAGTCCATTGACATTACGATTAATTCAACAAATTGCTTCCAATGCTGTAAGTAAATGTTAATGTACTTTGCTCCATGAATAAATACGAATCTCCGTGAAAATCAAACGAAATTGAGCAATAAACACTATGAAAAGACCCCGGAATCTGAATATCTACTTCATCCAATCAATTGCAACATCAATGAAACAATCAGGAAATTCAAAACATGCAATTGCAAATATCAGTAACAGAGATTAGACAGCAATTTTAGCTTAAATCGATTAATGAATAAATGAAAAACATTGAAAAAGTGAAAATTGCGTACCAGTTTAAAAGAGAGAGAGGATACGAGAGCGTTGCCGATTGCGATCGATCGAGAGAGATGACAAAGTAGAGATTAGTTAAGAAGTAGGGGTAAGTTTGTATTTTCCTATATTTTTGGGTCTAGAATTATGCAGTTTCACAGTATACATGGTCTTTGGCAATAACGGATTTTGAAAGGAAATTAAACTTCAATATAAATCCCTCCCAAAGTATTCTGCCACTTGACACTTCCGCTAAATTAGAAATCATTTAATTGACAAACGTCGACGTATCGAAGTTCCATCCAAAATCCAATCAGTTTTTTTAGGTATGCATAGCATATCTCCAACGTCTAATTTTTCATTAGCTTAACTACGGTTCCCTTTGTTATGGTGTTTGGAGACTGTTGTCGTGTATGCTAAGTGTTTGATGAAATGCTTGTGAAAGATATATAGCTATATTATTTCAAATGATTCAGGTGAATATCTTTGGCCTCCGGTTTTCGTGATTATAGTTTTCAGTTGTGGTTTCCATATAATATCGATATTTGTACATTCTCATTAGTTTCTTTACATAGGATTTCATGAGTTGTTTGTGTTGCTTTGGCAGAGAGGTAGATTAGATATTGGATTGGATTTTGTTCATATCTCGAATTTCCAAGTTATGGTTAGTGAGAAGACTAACTTTTGGGAGGTTCTAGGTTGAGCTGAACTGAGTTGGCTCATTTGCATTGACATTGCTGCATTCTATGGGAACTTATGAGCTTTATAACATATGCATGTTTATCTACATTTGTTTGTGTGCGTGTTTTTATTTTCAGCATCTATTTTGGCTTAACAAACTAAATAAAATGAAAATTGAATAATTATGATGTATGGTTGCAATTCTCAGTATGTATTTTGTCTTGATTTTTATTTTCAGTATATGCAACTCAAAGTTACAGGCTAGTTTGCACCAAAAAGTTTTGGACTCAAATTTAATAGTTTGATAGAAGTCTTTGATTTTATAATAGATACTTGGATGCAATGGCCTCTTCTGGGGAAGAATCGTCTCCTGATACTCTTGCATTTATGGAGCTTGCTATAGAACAGGTAATGCATATCCCTGCACAAAAGCATAAAGTTATATAGAGGAAGTGATGATTTTTCACTTCTTTCAAGATTTCTTCCAAATGAAGCTTCCTTCTGTTATATATGAGATATTTAATTGTTGAATATTTATGCTTTTAAGGGCTTATCTTGTCTCTGATAGGGACATCAAAGTTATTTCATTCAAACTAGATCAAAGTTATTAACATATGGCAAGGTGCCTGCTAACTAGTACTAACAAAAGTTATAAATTATTCTTAGATCTATCTTGCGAATTTGCTTGGACATCATTGATTCTTCTTTAAAATATTGGTTGATAATTGGTTTTCCCTGATTTTCTTCTGAATTATGTTGATTAAGTTTAATTTTCTAATAGCTTCTCTGGTATCCTTACCTTTTCTGAGGCTAAGATCACTGGTAACTTTCATCTTACTAGTCAGTCTTTTCTCCAATTTGATAGCGGGATTGTTTTTCACTTGCAATCTTTGATTCAAAGTTTGATTGAAGTTGTTTTAGTAAAATATAGTTGAGGTAATGCTATCATATTTGGATCATTGTCATTTTCAGATTTATACAGAAAGTTGTATAGTTTTTTTCCCTCCTTACAGAGCTGCTTTTGCTAATACAGCAGAAAGCTGGTCCACTTTGGACTTTGCTTTTATTTATTAATATAAATTTTCTTGTTTCCTATCAAAAAGATATTTGGATCATTGTCAACTGCTAGATATGCAATTTAATTTCAAGAACCTGTTATGCTGGTATTAGAAAAGAACTTCAGTTATCAGATTGGAAACGTATTTTGTAAGAAGGTATGAGAGTGCAATGGTCTAAGGAGGAACTTTACTCGTTAATTAAATGACATCTGTAGCTTATACTTAGTTGGAGAATGATATCACAAATTTATGTCTGAGCTTGAAAATATGCAAAAAGCACAGTATTTTGTCAAGAATCTCTGGTGAGGATAACTTAATGAGACAGTGCGAGTCTTGTGTAAATGCAACTTATACAATTTGAGAAGGATGAAGTTTGGCTCAATTTGAACCGAGGGCTGTATAATTTGAATCTGGGTGTGCATTCATTGTGGGTTTAGCTAAAGATGCTGATTATAAGCTGCATATTATTAGTCAGTGGCCCATTCTGTGGATATTACTGATTATTTCACACTAGCTAAGGAATGCCATTTTGTTGAAAACAGCTCAAATGTCATGTTTATTCTGTTACTTCGCACGTTCAACATTATTCTCAGTATGGTTATTTTCTATAGTTCTCTTTTTAGCCTGGTTTCTAATTTATTTTCCTTAACTGATAGTTGTTTTTTCCCGTGGTAGGCAAAACTTGCTTTGGACTCCCTAGAAGTGCCTGTCGGGTAAAATGCTAAATAATCTTGTGATTGTCTCCCAGAATATTTATCTGATTGAGTTTCCAAGTACAAGTTTCCAAATTTGTGCCATTTTCTGAATGACATATCTTATACTAAGCTTTTGGCATTCTATAGCTCTTGCAACTATTGCTAGCATGAAGTTGTTTGCTTCATCCTATTTTCATTGTTATTCTCCCTTTTACTCTTTCTACTGAAAGAAGCTAGGCTGCATTAATTTCGAGATATTCTAAACCTTGACTATTTTGCATAATTTTTTTTGGTGGAAATAAACTGCAAATTGTATGTATATTAATTTTGTCAGAATTTTTTTAGAACAATGCGCAAATGATTAAAACTTCCCTCATAATTGAACTTCAAGTCTTGCAGAATAAAAAACTTCAGCCTTATAGGTTGACTATGCAAGTTGTTTGATTCTGATGTCTGCATTGATTTCAAAGATAAACTTGCACTGCCAGCCTGAAAATTATTACTGGAAGCTGTTTGTCCTTGTGTTGTCTTCCATACTGCTCTATGCAATAGTGATGTTAGCTTCTGGCTCTCGGGCCATCTGCTTCTGCATTAACTTCAAGGCTGCTGGTAGGTTATTTGTGAGCTCTTCTGCAAAGGTCAGTGCACAATTTTAACATGAGGATTTAACTCTAGGCAAATGACTGAAACGCATCTGTACAAAATACAGTGCAAGTTATAAATAATCAAACATTGTCACAATCTTTGAGTGGTTGATAGCATGATACTGAAAGTCCCCGTTTTTTCTTAATTGAAGAAGCAATTTTTTTTTGGTTTAATTAATGTTAGAATATGACTATTTGGCTATTGTTCCTCATTAAAACTACTTTAACCGACTAGATGTGTGATTCTTAAGGATGGGAAGGTCATCGCTGCAGGTCGAAATCGAACCACTGAGACAAGAAACGTAAGTATGTGAATTGATCCTTTCTTCTAACTTTCCTATTTCTGTAACTATATTGTTTCATTCGTATCGATACTTGGAAGGTCTCTGAGTGCTTGTGTGTGTATGAGGGTTTTTATCGTAATTTTCTTGCTGCAGGCTACTAGACATGCAGAAATGGAAGCTATCGATGTTCTTCTTGAGCAGTGGCAGAAAGATGGACTCTCACAGTCAGAGGTCGCGGAAAAATTCTCGGAATGCTGCCTTTATGTAACATGTGAACCTTGTATCATGTGTGCTGCCGCTTTATCAATTCTTGGTATGCTTATCCTTTTTTAATCATAATATTGGAAAGCTAATTTATTTCTTTTTTGTTTGTCATTTTAACATCTGGATGACTTATACCCCTATTTTAGGTATAAAGGAAGTATATTACGGATGTGCAAATGAGAAATTTGGAGGATGTGGATCGATACTTTCACTTCATTTGAGTGGCTCTGAGCTGCATAATAGGTTTATTTCTGAACCTAACAACAAATACAACTTTTTTTTTCTTTGTGCTAATCTTATACTTCACAAAATCTTTGCTTGTGCATATTTAGTTTGATATAAATAAATATGTACAATTTTTTCGAAAAGTCTGAATTTCTGTTTGAGCTTTGAAGCTTTTTGAGCTTAACTGGGACTGCATCTATTGTTCTCTATTTTTCCTGGTTGCCAGCTAAGTGAGAACCTAACAATTTTAATGCAATGAAGATCAAAACTTGAAAGAAAGCATTCACAACTCGACAAACTCATCTCTTTTGTGCACAGATGAATATTAATGAAAGGAGGATTATTTTGTATATTTAAGGTTTTCAAAATAGACATAGGAACTATGAACTGCATAAATCTTTTCAAGGGCATGCATATTTTATGGCCAATTTTACTAAAATAGTATTGTCTTATTTGTCTTATTTATCTAGACATCTGCAATTCGACTGAATGAGGTGTTTCTGATTTTTTTTTTAAATTTTAATTATTATGATATTCTGTTAGTGGTGAGATTCCCCAACGGAAAGGTTTCAAATGTACCGGAGGAATAATGGCATCAGAAGCTGTCTCTCTATTTCGATATTTCTATGAACAAGGGAACCCTAATGGTATGTAGTTGTTTTATCTCAATTCCAGCTTCATATGGCAGCGTGAAGAGAGGTTTTAGTGTTATTTTAAAATTATATGTATGCATATTGAGAGCAAGTGAAAAAGCAAAGAACATGAAAAAAAAAAAAAAACAAATCCATCTTACAAACAAATCAGCACAAAAATCCATCATTTGCTTAATTTCTTCTCTGATGTTCTTCTTACTTTCTAATGTCTGCAATTCAGCTCCAAAACCACACAGGCCTCTTGTTCATCGGGCAATGAATTGAATAATATGTATACAAAGGTCAGTTATTGTTGCTGCAGCTTATTCAGTTCTACTAGTATATAGCTTTGTTGTTTGTGTTCTCTCTCGTTGTTGTTTCTTTCTGGGACTGGTTTAAAACACAAGGATAATTTTCAGAAAGGAATATAGATAATAGCTGCCGAAAGCACAAATGTTTGATAATGTAATTACAAAGACAATAAGTTTGGATAACTCAAGTAAGTATTAGGAAAATAGTGGTTTATATTTTTTGGCTACATGTATTCTTCTTTTCTTATTTTTTTTTAATCAACATGTGAACTCAGTCAGGCATTTGATCCCTTATGAACCATCTGTTGTAAATAAATGATTCGGAGTAGAATTCAGGGAGTAGGGGAAAATGGATAGTTCATGTGAAAGTCGCTTAACATGATGTTCATGAAGCTAATCAAATTTTTTTTTTCAGGGAATGTGGCTTGTGTTTGAGTTCAGAAGCCATGATGAAAGAAGAGGTATGAGTAACCTCATAATTGAGGTAAGAGCACTTAGAGCAGTTTCTAAACAGAGTTTGTTATTTTGGTGTGATGACGCGTGGACATTTTTGGGAAGAAATGTCTAGTTCGTCTGATGATTACTAGGCCTCAGATTTATTTGTTTGCAATTGTATCTGAACTCACTATCAGAGAACATATCAGCTTCTACAGATCCAATCACCAGATTTCATTATAATTTCTTTTTTTTTCTATTTTTTTTCCTTGCGTTTGATCTCTTTTTTTTTCCTTTAAATAATTTTAGAATTTTATAAAAATAAAATTCTAAAATTATTATTACTTTTATTCTAAAAAGGCTGTTTTCGAAATTGCAGCACTAAATGTATAACCAATATTTTAAACGGTAAATTTCTATACGTAAATGAAGAGCTAGTTCCCCATAGAAATTTTATCTACAACATTCCTCTGGTTTTGAGTAAAAAAGCCCACAGGCGTCTTATTAATCCATATTCCTCCCCCTTTTTCGAGGGAAAATAGTAAATAATTTTTGTCATCTTTTTCTAACCAAAATTGCACAGCAGCTCCTATACAAACTTTTCACTAAGCTTATTTCAATCAATGACACAATTGAATGACAAAAAAATCCAAGAAATGAAGCTCATAAATTAATATTTCTTGAATAGTTAATGTAAAGGAGTCAGTAATCTCGTCTCCTGCTGCTGCTGAGATCGCTGACAAACTCGCCATCATCATTTTCCAATTGCTCCAATAGTTGATTATATTCGGGATTATAAGCTGCAGCTAAACGCAAATATTTGGCAGCTTCGGCCTTGCGACCAACATTGGATAAAGCACTGAAAAAGCAGAAAGCAAATTTCCATACTAATTCAAATTTCGAGCAATTCGTCATATATTGTAGCAATGATAAAGAAAATCTTAAGACTACCAATTACCTGGTGTTATAAGTATTAAAAATTGTTAATATCATACCTAGAAAACACTACCAATCCATCATAATAATGAGCTTTGGCCCTTGGTTCCTCGGGCTCTTTTAAGTCTCCAATTCTTTCAAGGTGTACAATTCCTTCGGCCCATTTCCCCTGTGACATAGAAGTGAATAAGAAATGAAAAAATAATTTAGAAACCAATTTGATTCAACACCTGATGAACCACTCGAGAAATTATACTGTCTCTCTAGTAGTGATCAGAACCTGAGCATTGGAGTTTTACCTGTCGTATACAGGCAACACCTGCCCACTGAGAAGCAACAATTAGAAGATCAATATCCTCAGATTCTGTTGGATGGCCAGCATGAAAAAGCTGTTGAGATGTCAAAGAACAACTCATGGTTAATGACACAGCAAAGAAACAGATTCAAGTAAGAAAAATCACTCGCAAAAATTGGCATGAATGAAAAGGTAGTAGTAAAGGCATCTTAGTAGTTCTGAGAAGATGATTCCAAAAGTAGGTACACAGTAAAAGCTGATTCAGTTTAAACACATAGGAAAAGTTTCATGCTCTTCCCAACAGAACGCTGTTATTCAAAATTCTGCCAGGATTTCATATTTATCTAAACCTAAATTTAAATACTAAGCATGTGAACATGAGAAACTGGAAGTAACTAAATCAAACTTCAACCAAACCTTGGAGATAGCACGCTCTAAATATTCAACAGCTTCTGCTAGAAGTCCTTTCTGCAAATGAGTCTGCCCCATAACAATCAAAGCGTTTATGTAATCAGGATCTTTATCGAGAGCGAGTCTGTAATCAATGTTAATTATTTAGTGTAACAACTATATGTCAAGATATGGGGATTGGGATACTTCAAAATAAAAATCAAACCACAAGATGAAGAAGGGAAGGAAAAGATAGAGCAGGAAGTGCAAATTACTGTAAAAAAGGAATTGCTCTTTCTTTCTGCCCTTTTGACAGGTATTGGACTGAAAGCTGTCCAGATTTCCAACAACAAAGATGTGAGACAACTTGAAAGTCAATGCTACCATTCAGGTAATTGATAAGGTTCTAGTATTAGCCACTCACAGCAAGCAGTTCTTTAGGGGCTAGCTCTTTCACAGAAATTTTCCGTTGCTTTGCAGGAGAATCCAAATTTGTTTCACCATCACTTTCTCCAGATTTTGTAGCTGCTGCTGGAACATGCTTGTCTGGTAACCCTAACTTTGAGCGAATAGCAGGATGTTTGAGGGATAATTGCTGCAAAATTGATTGTGATTTGTAAGACAATTAAAAACCTGTATTAAAACTCTTGTTTATATTTCAAAATAAGCTGAGAACTTGTGAGTTCATTGAAGTTCAATGAATCTGAGTGCACTATGAACAGCAAGTACTAGCTAATTAACAAATTACGAACTGTGCAATCTAGACCAACCAATTAAAACGAACTGAACCGATTGCTCCAAAACATTGTGGCATTTTTCATGAAATTCAAGCAGTGGTATTTGTAATTAAAGGAATACTAGACACACTGGAGTTTAATTTTTCCTCTCTTTTGTTTTCTTCTATATTCCTTTTTGTAATAAAAGTAACGTGTAATCTGCAACGTATTAGGTCCTACATCTCATCTGCAGGAAATAAATTTGATCCTCCATTATCATGCTACAAGCCACTGCATCCTATTTTATCAATAGCCATATCACAATTCCATAAAGAAGAAAGAGATGGAACACGAAAGGAAGGACACAGCGAAAAAAAAAAACCAAAAAAAATTGTAATACAGCATTTTCCAGAAGAAGCACAACAGAATTAACAATACAAAGGTTTTTCTCAGTAGCAAGGAGATTCTTTGCTTATACTGTCAAAAACGTCCTCTATTATAAAAGCTGAATTTAACAAATAAGAACAAATTCTTCCAGAAAAGAAAATTGCATTTACCTGAATGACACTGAAAGAGCTATTGGTAACCCAATAAACCAGACTTCCCTGCAAATAAAAGCAGAAAATTGTTGATTATAGCCCAAGCACTGGGTCAGGCAAACTTCAGTGTCAAATAGTTACCTTTTCTTTCTGAGCATATTAAGAGCAGCAATTAAGAAAACACAAGAATTTAAAACAGACTCGAAAGTAGTGTTTTTACAATGTAATTTAAACTTTAAAGGAATAGCATTAGTTTTCATCAACAGGTCATGGACGCCATCTGCATCTATGTACCATTGCCCACATAATTGGAATGAAAAACCAGAATAAGATAAGTTACAGCTGGAAGCCAATCTGAAAAATTAGTAGTTGGGAAAGATAGATTAGGCTTGTCTCTGTTCCTCAATTTAAATATGCAACTGAATTGATCCACTAGTTGACCAGGCAACTGCTTTCTTGAGCAGTGCCTTCAACACCTCAGCGGTCTCTTAGCTTAACTTCTTAGAATAATGAAATAAATAAAACACGAAACTTGTAATTGTGTAATTTAGTTGAAAAGTACCCCTAAAACTTTCAGTTATATTGATCCAATCCTATTCCCAAACTAAAGCAAATGTCAGACTGCTATACCAGAGAAGAATGCATGTTTAGAAGATCACCAACTCACACATTCAATAGTTACATTTGATAGTAACAAAGTGAAAATGTAAGACTACAATAGTTAAATCCTTCCACAACCTATTCCCGATCTAATGCAAACGTAAGAATGCTACAACATAGAAAAATGAATTTAGACAGACCCAGTTACACCGTTATTTTGATTATAGGAGACCACCAACTTACACATTTATTCATTGCATTTGATAGTAACGATGAGAAGATTTTAGTTCAAGATATCGTAATTACACTTCTTGGACTTTAGCAATGGCATCTAGAACATACAGAGGCTTCTTAGTAAAACTCATGAAAGAAGCAAGCTTCATGAGATTGTACTACACACATCTAAAGGGTGCAATGTTGGGTGCAACTTATTACACAGGACACATAGTAGATAGTCGCACCATTTACATTGCTGGTGATGTTTTAACACAGCTACTTTATGATGAGAGTAAACAAAGATCGTTAATCTTAGAACTTTAAATGTAGTCAAATCAGTTCCTATCAATTGAAACTTTTGAGATCAATTACTCGCAGTGGTATATTAAGGATTTTGGGTTAACATTTTATATTTGGATGTGCTCTTGGATAACTTTGTCTTTGTTAGACAATTAGGTGGAATTGAATAGTGTTCATTTTATATACTCGGATGTTTTCACCTGGCTGGACCTAATATTTGTTCAATTGTTCACTTCTATACCTCCATACACTGTTTGCTTGTCGTGTTTCTTATCAGAATATATAAGTAAAATAAAAATGCTCAACTGGGTATTATAACATATTTGACATAGATGCATTGGATTCCAAAATCTCCCTGTTTGGTTGATTAAATTTTAAACAAAAGTTACCCATGTCCATTTTTGTTCCCACATAACAAATTTGTGCATTATAATCAACTAAGGACAATAGAAATTGTGTTAAGAATTTAAACAATACTGACAATTTCTCTCTCAGCTGAAGTTTTGGGACTAACAGTTACTAACATACAACTTATAAATACAAGAAAAAAATAATTTTTTTATTGACAATTAAACATACAAAAATTAAGTGTAAGCTCAAAAGGAATGTAATCAGATTCAGTATAATATGGTATATCATCAAAAGACACATGGAGGTAGGAATAAGTAGTTACCTGAGGAATACAATAGCCGACAAAAAATAAAGGCACCGTCAGAAGCTTTAAATACAACTTGTAATACTGCAATAAGGAAGATAATTCCCATAATTCGTGTTAAATGAAATGGCATACGAAAGTTCTACCAGATATTTATTGAACTTAACCAGACAGCCAAAAAAAATTAAATTGTAATAACTATACCAGTAATGGAATCTTAAACATAAATGTTCTTAACTCACTTCAGCCAATGAGCCGAACAGACCACTTTCTTTTCCAAGCGAAGACGACCTAAAAGAAATCTGATAAAAACGCTATAAAATCAGCATACTCTCTAATAATATGATCCACAACAATTTCTTAAAAGTATGCAATTATTATTTCACTGTCTCCCAAGAAATCTGTGTTTTACACCTTTAGTTATGAATCTTAATACTATAGGAATTATTTGAACTTCAAGATGACCTTAGACAAATTAATTAATTAACTTAATTTTTATTAAATAATTAAATATTGAATAAAAAATCAAAATCAGAAGTCAGGAGAACAAGAAAGATGGCCAAATCTACAGTAAAATGTCACAGAATGACAACCCTAAAGCAGTTGAGACATCACCACCAGTATCAACAGACTCAAAATTTTGAGTATCTGCTTTTATTTGTCTTTCCAGATACTTGGTCCACTTTTGAATCTACCATCTTTTTTTTTTTTTTTAAATTTAATAAATCTTTCTTAGTTTCTCTTTACAGGGAAAAAAAAAGTGTTCTATTGAAATGCCAATTTATCAAGAATACACAAGAAAAGAACTTCAAATTGTTGATTCATCGCCAGAGATGGCTTTGAGCTAGTAGTTCATTGTTGAATGGATTTTCCCACAGATCGGCCATCGTGGATTTGAATCACAGACCTTGCCAGTGAAGTAAGTCATCCACCTCCAGTAAATCTGTCTTCTATACCCTTTCTGGTAACTTGTTACCACCAAAACCATTTTTATATTCAACTCATCCACTAACTTCAAAGTGCTTCTCCAGTTTACAATCCAACAACAAACAGATTTCACTAATAGCTTTACTTGTGAAAGCTCTAATTGCAAACTCCACTGAATAATGTATTATAGAAGCTAAGGACAAAAACCCAACACAATTCATCCTTCAAGTCTTGTCAACTTGACACGGCTCAAACAAATACTATTGTTTAACAAATGCTCCGATTAAACCCAAGGCTAAGCTTAATAAAAAATTCATATTTACTTTACCCGTCAAAGCTAAAGCAACAAGTGCATATCAGGCACCACAAAACCAAGATTTCCCTTGCATCAAAACCAAGCACCCACAACAGTGAATGATGTTTGTCCCCTAGAAGCTCATGTGAAACTATTTGTGGACCTTTACATAAGAAATCATTATTCAGCTCCATGTTTGTGCATCCAACTACACAAGGATAACGGATTCCATAAGCATTTTATGGGGTCCAAATTCTTATATCAAAGACTTAAGTTCTAGATAATCAACATATCATTACCGAACGATAAAGATCCTACACTTTTGACAGAGTCCAAATTCTTATTTAAATGCTAGACGACCAATGAATATGTCTAAATGGTAAATCATCGAATAAATGGCCTCAGCCATTAACCAAGAAAAGAGAAGCATATTAACTGACTATCTCTTTTAGAGATTTTAATCATTGGACACGGAGTCAAATACCTGAATATTAGTAAAGTGCAAACCAGCTATCAACACTGGAAAGACGGAGCCTAAAAGACCATGAGGAAATTCGGTCAAATTTTGGAACCACAAAGTCCCACCCTGTAATGAATTCCATGGAAAAAGCATCACACATTATGCTTAGCAAGATATCATCACATTCAACAAATATATCTGTTATATACAAGAGAAATAATAAACAATAACATATTATGCATTCCTCCATTGGTGAGAACATTGAAAATGGTTTACAGAAAGAATTCTCATAACCAAATCATGATTTTTATATTATTTCAATTCAATATACACTAGTAAGATGAGATGCAAAAATGCTTAGAGAAACAGGATGCGCTAGATGTTTACATACATAGTCATTTAATTTAAAACTCAAGCAACACCAGCATATGGACTTATCACTATAGATCTGTGAGAACATACTGATGATAATAATAATGTTAACATTAACACAGATACTTTTATATCTATATAAATATTTAAGCGTGTTAGTGCCTTACACAATCGAACCCTGGATGACCATCCAATGACATTCTCCTGATACTGGTCACTCCTAAGAGAAAGCATGGGACCTGTAGGTGAACATTTGTCTTATGAGAAAACTGTGCCAAGATAAATAAGTGAAAAGTTTTATTCCAACCAACTACATACAAGTCTACTATTGTACATTTTTACTTTTTTTCTTTCTTGAAAGAAATGGAGTATAGATATGCTAAATGAAAAGCATTTACAGAAAGGTGAACATGTTGTCTGCAAAACAAGACAAGACAGCTCAAAAGAATTAAAAAAAAAACTTGTCGCCAATGGAAGAGGACAAACTGAATGTGCAGTAGATACAGCAAAAATAAAACTCAAACACACACACACTCTGAATAAAGAACAAAGGCAAATAGTCAAAAATACCTGAACAATTAAGAAAACAAAAAGCTAAAAGACGAGTTTTCTCAGAATTTACTTCTCTTCCACATGGTAGTCACAATTTGTTAAAGTAACAGATGCATGTTGGATCTCAGCACCAGAATATGTTTCAAATATTTGCTTATTGAAAGACACTAATTAGCACCGGCAACAAATTTCTAATACATAATGCAGTTTAACAACACAGTTAACTATACAGAGATCCTATATTTTTGCAGCTACCTCAACATTCCCGTAACCAGTGTAACGTAACATCTCTTTCAACAAAGAAGATATGGATTTATCCCCTTATCTATGCATTGATGATAGATGCATAGGACAAAAGGAAAAGTTACAAAGTACATAGAATCATCACCTGAATGGAGAAGGATGCAAGGAACCATAGGAATGAAGGGCATCCAACTGCTTTTCTTTCTCTCCGAAAATGTGATATTTGGTCAATGAAGCTCCTTCCTGACAGAGGTGGTGGGAATGGAGGAGGCACTATGGAAACAAGTATCAGAGAAACAAAAATTAATTCTAAGTTCAAATATCTGGACTACAATAAACAATAAAGGAGAAAAAAGAAATCTCTGCCAGAATTTCCCAATAAATATCAAGAATCTAACTAGTAATGCACACGAGAATCACGAAAGTGGAAGTGTGTCTGCATTGTTGGTGATTGCATCATATTGATGACAATTATAGAAAGTCCATTATATTCATAATAAAATATAATAGCTTCAGAGATGGAACTGATACTCTAGTCAACACATTTTCCAAATCCTTTAGCCAATCAATGTAGCAAGAGCAGTTTCAAAACTGCAAAATGATGTGCAATTTATTTTGAAGTCAAAAGGAAAAAGAAAGAAACCACATGAAAACTGTGAAGAATTAGCTTGTATAGCAGTGCATTAAACTAGCAGCAGTCATGTGCAAGCAAATCTATGATTTTGCTCAGAAACTAGTTCTTGCACAGAATGTACATCAGTTGATATATCAGTTGTTGATTAAAATATCTAACAAGGAGAAAAAAAACTTCAAATTGGTGTTTTCCAAATCACTTGGCTACAGTTTTCAATGTTTTATGATTCAAATATTGTGATCCATTTCCAAAGATATTAAAATTGTTTCAACCCATCACTATATTAAAGAGCCACAGAATTCTTACACAGAAAACTCTTCTAGTATTATATAAGAATCCTACATAACAACTTTGCAACAGTTATATAATGGAATAATGGAAGTGGGGGGAAAATAATAGAATATCTGAGATTCAATAAAAGTAGTGTGTCTCACATGTTTAGTCTACATCAAATAGAAATATTGGATCACAATTTCCAAAACGAAAATGAAAAAAAATGAAAAAAAATGAATAGTTGTAACTAAAATTGAAAAGCACGATGAAATTGCAACTAAATATGATGCTTAATGCCTAATGCATTAGCACTAAACTGACACAAACACCAAAAACGTCCTTCTGAATAATAACCCTTCAGTTGGCGAAAAATGTCGAATAAACCTAATTTGTCAAGATTTTGGCACAGCTCAGACAACCCCCATTAATTATCACCTAGATACTCAACCCCAATGTAATATAGGAAAGTAATTCAACAAGGTTTTTATGTATCCTCATAAATTTTCAAGTCTACCTTGCTGCAATATCGCATCACATCTTGACACCAGAAAATAGTAAATCATAATTTACATTATTTTGTTGTTTGGTATGTAAAACAGAATCTAGATTATTGGGTTATTGAGAAACAAAATATTTTAATTAAGAAATTAGATAAAATGTGGATGTTCAATAAATAAGGCAGTTTGGCATCATCACAAAAATTCGTGCCAACCCTGCCATAAGATAATCTTTCTTTTAGTTTTTCTAACAAATGTGAAGCTGACCATGAACAGAGGAATTGCAGATGTGAAGTTAACCATGAGGGGAGGAAAAGCATCCTTTGTACTTAGCTGCTCTTGCTAGTCTGAAAAGGACATGGCAGGATGAATCCTCCAGAGCAAGAATGCTTTTGTCATGGAAGAATATAACTTGGTGCAGCAGCTCAAAGGCGTCTCTCTTTTTTGGGTAGACATGCTTTTCAGTAGCGCCAAATTCAATTTCAAAATATGCTCCCAACCATTTCTAATTATGCAACTATTTTACTGCCTATTTTTCCACCTGTGAGAGAAAGAGGATGACTGAAATGTGCAAAAGGATTTTTCCTGTGTAGTAAATTTGAGCATTTGGCCCTATTAAACTGTGGTTCTATTTGATGTAACCCCAAATGTCTTAAACTGCTTTAACAAATAGATAGAGTGTTGCTTCACTACAGGATAAATAAAATCTATAAGTCGCTACTGTGCCTAATGAATAACTAAATACTAAGCTACTAAGCTGCAGTGGTAACTTAAAGCTAAATGACAATTATGCCTAATAATTACTAAATACTAGGTAGCACTGTGGCAACTAACATGAAACAAGATTTCCTAATTTTAAACATCAAGCTAAGAAATAAATAAAATAAAAAAGACCAAATGTGAGTGATTTCATGTACTTATTTGTTATTCATGATAGTCATCAAGAAATGTGTAAAATAAAAGAAAAGAGAAGTCTCACATTTAGGAAATAACTCTCCGATCCTTTGTATCTTCTTAAGTTGCAAAACAAGTACAGGAAGCAGTGCAAATCTGAATGCTAAAGTTGAAGAAGCAATAATTATCCACCTGAAAACTCATTGCATATTGATTATTAGTTCACCATCAAAAGCACCCTTAAAAACAGAAAAACGCTTTTGTATTTGCCTCACATTGCTTGCTACGAACTTTTGAGGTGTATTAAGAAGGACGCCAATAAGTGCTTTTTCAAAACTTTTGCACAAATAAGCATATAGGAAAACAAATTTACGTATTATGGGAATATATACGTTTACAGAGTGATAGAGAAAAAGAGTGGTACCAAGGGAAGCCAGTGAAATCATGGTAAGCATCAAGCAGCGAAATCAGCGTTCGAACAGGAAGAATCGACTCTTCAGCGCCGCTAGTTCCAATCACTCCCTCACTCAAATTGATAATCTCCGACGGTGTCGTTGCTGAGCCGACGAAACTTTCAGTCACTCCGTCACTCAATTTGATATTCTCCGACGATGCAGTTACTGTATCCGAGTTGTTGTTGAAGTCGTCTACTGAACGTGAATGAAAGAAATGAACAGGCGATCGGAAACAATAAGAGCTTGGAGGCGTTTGTGTTGGTATTGGCGCGTGGAATAAGTGGCAGACGGGTGCGCGCGTGAGACAATGAGAGCAGCGACGGAGCTGTGATAATAAGAGCTTGGAGGTTGCCATAACCGGTAAAGGGTTTTGGGCATTTCTTAACACGAGGTGTGGAGGTTTTGAAAAAGGAAAACGGTCGGAACGGTCCGGTTCAATCCGGTTTGTATGAGTCGAATAAATTGAATATTTTACTCATTATTATAAATAGAATTTAAGTAGAAGGATTTAAGTTATATATCAAAATATAAATAAAAAATAAATGTAAATACTAGATAATATTTGGCAAATATAAAATTTAATTGTTTTTAAAGTCTGACTTAAATTATGAGTGCCAAATAATTTATCTGCCACTCAATTTTAAAACATTATTATGAATAAGTGAGGAGATTTAAATATTATTAGTATTACCAAAATTATGATTAGCCTGTTTTATGACTAATTTGTAACATATTTTATGAAAGAAATATAAGTTTGATCAAATTCAAATTATAATTTTATTTGAACACTTACCAAGAGAGTTGGGAATGAAATCTTGTTGCAACAATATTAAAAAGAGAGAAATTTGACCTATGTTTGTACTTAGGGTGAGCTAAAATGATATGTTTAGTAATATAGACTAATTTTTCATTTGCACCAAATAAAAATACAAAAATTATAATACATGACATTAAGAAAAGTTAATTTAACCTTATGTCTTCTTAATATTTAAAATTTGTTAACCAAGCTAAATGGTTGAGTCATAAGCAACACCCTTTTCTATAAACAAGTGAAAAGTTTTACGATTTTTAAAATTATATATATAAGAGGAAAATTCTTGCTAAATATAGAGGTAAGATATTAGGACTATAGGTTTGGATTTAATTATGCCAATACCACTCTCAGAGAGTTATATATTATACTTTATAAAGCTAAGATATAAGTTCATAAATCTGAATCTTTGGATTCTATCAATATCATGATATAAGATCGTATATCGTACTTTATAAAATCAAGATAGCAGTTTATGAATGTAAATATTTGAGCTTGCCAATATCACAACAAATAATTATATATTATATATTTATTTTATACGACACGAAAATAAGAATATCTTTAGTCTAATTTTTTAGAATTGTGGCAGACAATATAATAAAATAAAAAACTATGAATTTTTGTATTTTTAACTATGTGTCAATGCAAGAAAAGTAAGTTATATATTATTCCTTATATACTTAAAATTTAAGGATACTTATGTTGTAATATTTGTCTTATATTGATGGATTTTCACTAACTCGGAAATGAGTCTCACATCTATTAATCTCAACAGCCCTCCTCCCACCATCAACTATATATACATGTAGCTATAATCGTTTTGGAATAAGAAATGAAAATTACCATTACTTTCCAAATTTATAGAAAGCTTGCACTTATACCTTTGAATACATTTTAAGGCCTTAGTTACATAAAGCTGTGTGTTTAGTTTAAATATTTTATTTAACAGTTTATACACAGTACGTTATCAGTATGAATTGTTGATTCAGGATATAGATATCAAAAGGAAGTTAACCTTTTCAAAAGAGAGAGATGAGTAATACTTAGCTGAAAGCGAGACTATGCACACTATCCTTCGAGATAAGAATTATTTCTCAAAAATTAAAAATTATTAAAGCTACAGTTAATACAATATCAGGGCCTACAGACTTGATTAAGGGCTCCGGAAGAGCATTAATTCTGTTAGCAAGTGGAACTAAATTATATATATATATATATATATATAATGCCTTGTATTGTAGCACATTTAGCATAAATTTGCTTAGCTTTACAGATTTATGCTAAAATGGATATCATATTAAGACTTTAAATGACAATAATACAGAATATCTAACATAAGAATTCTAGCTCACTCACTTAGAGCACATGGAGATTCTCGAATAGGGAAAAACGGTACTCGATATGTATTAAACTCTGTATTACTTCTAATGTCTCACGTAAGAAAAATATACTAAAAAGGCTTTCAGTATTGTCATTGAGATTGTATTATATAACCATAAATGTAGTTAAAAGCTACGTAGTACTGAACTAACAGTTTATTGATCCTAAAATATTTATGTTATAGCATGACCGTTTTGGTCACCCAAGATTCATAATGATGTGTAGAATTATTGAGAATTCTCATAAACATCTATTAAAGAGCTTAAAGATTCTATGTCTAATGATAATGTATGCATCACATGCTTACAAGGAAAATTAGTCTTTATACCATCCCCTTCTAAAATTAAATTTAAGTGTTCATTATTTTTACAAAGAATTCAAAGAGATATTTACTGGCCAATTCCCCCACCTAGTGGATTGTTTCACTATTTTATGGTTTTAATTTATGCATTTGCTCAATAATTGCATGTATGTTTATTATCTACATGTAATGTTGCATTTGCTAGATTATAAAGTTAATAGCACATTTTTTTATCACTCAATCAAGATTATACGTCTGAATAATGCTAGTGAGTTTACTTTTAAAGTATTTGATGATTATTGTACGTTAGTGGAAATTAATGTAGAGCATCCAGTTCCATATATTCATACTCAAAATGGATTAACTGCATCTCTTAGTAAGAGACTCCAGATAATTACTAGAATTTTACAATTACGTACTCAATTACCAATTTTTGCATATGGTCATATTATTTTGCATGCTGACAACTTTAATTCGACTTAGACCTACTGCTTATCACCAATATTCTCTACTATAACTTATTTTCGGTTATCCACCTAATATGTCTCATCTATACACTTTTGGTTATGCCATGTATGTTCCTATTGCTCCCTACAATATACTAAAATAGGACTTCAACGTCATTTAAAGATTTATGTTAGTTATAACTCACATTCTATTATCAGATATCTTGAGCTCTTGAAGAAATATTAGCATTAGCCTATGGAGTGGCACACAAATCTCAAAATAAATAAAAGTCTACAAATTATGCATATACAAATATGATATAGGATCGTAATAAAATAGTTATCGACAATGTATTTTTATTTGTACTAACTACTGAAATTATGAGAAATGATTGTAATCCATATACTGTGGATGGATATAGATAAAAATATGATTGACTTCAATAAAAAGAAGCAATTTAAGCAGAATTGGCTTCCCTTGACAAACGTAAAGTATTTGGGTCATTAGTCTTGACACCTGAAGATGTCAAACCCGTTGGATATAATTGGGTATTTGTAAGGAAACGTAATGAGCATAATAAAATTATCATATACAAAACGTAA
The DNA here is from genome assembly GCA_028052125.1 of Melia azedarach. NCBI lineage: Eukaryota > Viridiplantae > Streptophyta > Magnoliopsida > Sapindales > Meliaceae > Melia > Melia azedarach. The sequence continues at coordinate 11,970,383 of CM051403.1, forward strand.
CTTATTCTTCAAGGTTTCTCTCAGAGGCCTGAAATTAATTTTGATGAATCATATTCTCTTATGATAAATGCTATTACATTTCAATTTTTGATAAATTTGGCAGTATCAAGAAATCTTGATATATGTCTTATGAATCTAGTGACAACTTATTTATATGAAAATCCCTGAAGCATTTAAATAAAAGATTATAGTTTGTATTTAATTAAGCTACAAAGATCCTTATAAATTGAAACAATTTGGATGCATGTGGTGTAATTGCTTGAGCAAATATTTAATTAAAGAAGATATATTAATAATCATATATGTTCATGTGTACTTATAAAGAAAACAAAGTTAGGATTTGCCATTATAACAGTATATGAATTTAATTAGAACTTCTGAAGAGTTTCTTAAAACTGCTGAATATCTAAAGAAGGAATTTGAGATAAAAGAATTAAAGAAAATTAGACATTATCTTGGCCTGCAGATCAAGCACAAGTTCTAACAAAATTTTTATGCATCAATCTGTTTATATTGAAAAGATTGTGAAACATTTTAATATGGATAAAGCTCATCAGTTAAGTATCCCCATAGTTATCTAGTCTTTTGATCCTAAAAAGGATTTATTCCCTCCTAAGGAAGATGATGAAGAAATACTTGGTCCAGAAATATCATATATCAATGCAATTATTGTTTTATTATATTTGGCACAATGTACTAAACCAAATGTAATATTCTTTATCAACTTGTTAGCCAAATTTAGTTCTCTGCCTACTTATTACCATTGACATCAAATACATTTTTTATTACCTTCATGGAACAATAGATTTGGGACTATTTTATTCCAATGAACCAACGAAGAATCTAGGGCTTGTTAATTATGCAGATGGCAATTATCTTTCAGATTCTCATAAAGTTAGGTCACAGACAAGATATATCTTCATATATAATAACACAACAATCTCATAACAATCTACGAAACAGATTCTTGTTGCTACCTCATTTAATCATTCTGAAATTTTAGCATTATATAAAGCAAGTAAGGAATGTATATGGTTGCAATCTGTCATCCATCACATTCATAGTACATGCAACTTATTTTTTACAACAAATATTCCAACAATAATATATGAAGATAATATTGTTTGCATTGCATAAGTTAGAGGAAGATATATTAAAGGTGATATGATAAAATATATTTCGCCAAAATCTTTCTATACTCATGAGCTCTAGTAGAGCCACCAAATTAATGTGAAATAAATACACTCTAATGAAAATTTTATTGATCTTTCCATCAAAACATTGCCTATATCGACTTTCAAAAAGCTGGTACATAACATTGACATGCGTCGACTTCACAAGTTATCTTATTGATAATTTTTATCAGGAAGAGCATTCCTTTTAAAGAGCTTTAGGTATTATATAGGGCACATGTGCGCTGTAGTCTTTTTTTCTTTTATCCAAGTTTTATCTCAATAAGTTTTACTAATAAAGTTTTTAATAAGGCAACATTAAGCACATTCAATATTATTTTTTAAAATTGTATTTTTTGGTAAATGTAATTAAAGTCGATGAATCCCATTATCAGTTAATCTCAACAGCCCCCTTCACACCATCAATTATATATATATGTCTATAAATGTTTTGGGATAAGAAATGAAAATTGTCAATGCTTTCTAAATTTATGAAAAGCTTACAGGTATACTTTTTAATACATTTTAAAATTTTAATTACATAAAGTTTTTGAGTATATTTTAAAGCTTTAGTTGAATAAAGTCGTGTGTTTAGTTTAAATATTTTATTTCACCAGTTTATATTTAACAATATCTAAAAAGCTTTAGTTGCATAATACTTGACAATATCTAAAATTTTAGGACACAAAAGTGATAAATATGACATATATTATAACTTTTATTAAAATGGACAAAGAACATAATCAATATAAATTGTCACCCTAACTTTCAATAATGTATAACAATATGTTTGCATGACCATTCATATGATTGCTGTGATGGTTTTATTGATATTTCCTTTTAACGTTTGAACTTTAAAACGCAAATTGTATTTGTTTTCCTTTCTTTTATCAAACCGAAGTTTAAATAAACAAACAAAAGGGAAATCAAAAGCCAATCGAAACAGGGTTTCCCTCTGTTTTGACATCACAGTGTCTTTGGGTTTTTTGCACTCTCCTGCTTTTTTCGTCTTGGTGCTAAAGGGAAGGCGAATTCAAAGGCTTTTTCACAAGGATATGGGAGTAAGTTTTATGGGTTATATATATATGTTAAATTTTATTTTGTTTTCTTGAATTTCAAGCACCAACAGCAAGAATCAACAATAACAGGAGAATTTTCCATTGTCTGACTTATATTTACCGAATGATTGTACGATTTTTAGCCGTTTGAAATTGTATTCATTGGGAATTTTTGTTTTCTCAAAGTTCAGCATGTTGTGTTGCATGGCATTGGATTTGACTACTGAATGTAGAGGAAGGATGAACATTTAGACCTTATTTCCACGTTCTTGGTGAAATACAGACAGGAGAAGATAGGGCCAGGGTCCTTTGTTCTATGATTTTCTTTCTTCTTTTTGCCGGTGATGATTAGGTTTTTCCCAATTTTGTTTATGTCTGCTTGTTCTCTTTAGCTATTTTATATTTGCTATCCTTTCTGGCAGCATTGGGGTTGTTGTGATTCTTGGTGTTGGTTTCAGATATATAGGTTTCTTAGATTTTAATCTAGTTACTTTCAAATCATGATAAGGTGACTGGGCCAAATGTAGAATGCTATTTTCGTAGTTGAAAAAATGATTCATTAGAAGATAATTTGGGTTTATGTAGTTGTAAAAATCTGTTGATACTAGTTTGGTTTTGTCCCATCGGGTTGTGAAAAACTTTGTAGTCAGTGATGTTAGTGTCATTAGTGTATCTTTCTCACATGGATGACCCATTTTGGTGTTAGAATGGTGAGTATTATGCAGAATGCTATAGTGAAATAAAATAATTTGGTCTGCAGATTTGTCCCATCAGACTGACTTCTTTTCTTGTTTTGTTGTTTTCCTTTCTTTGACAATTACCAATTTAAAAGGCATATATGCTCAGGAAATTCTTTATTTGGATTTGAATTTTATATTTGAATCACAAGGGAATACCGGGGCAGCCTTTTGGAGTTTGAAGCCTCATACTCAAAGATATTAGTAGAGTTGTCTCAGGTGAAAATGCTGATACAGAGTTCTTTGCCTAGTTCAATTGAAGCTGCTCTATTTCATGTATCTGATCATGGACAACATAATTGTTTATGTGATTGGTTGCCTGCTACTAAAACATGGCAGATGTGTCCTGAATGCGATGGAAAAGCTGGATGCATTGAACACAATGCTGATATTTCATGCCCCTTAAAATTTCATAGAAGTTCCCAGCATTCAACTGTCTGCACAATGTCTGGAAGTACTGCACCTACCTTTGTATACCGGCGAAGGAAGCTACGAGGGAACACTATTCCCACTTTTTCTGTACAGGACCCTGTGAAAACAAAGAAAAGCGATGATTGTGTTTCAGTTGTCAGCTCTGATGCTCATTCAGTGGTAATGAAAGAACATCGTGTAGTTTCTCAGGCTGAGGATGAGACTGATGCTGTTGGAACTCCTATGATGCCTTCCATTATAAGTCAAAGTGAGCCCCATCTTCTAAGGTCGAATTCAGTCCAGGAACAACTTGTTTCTGATAAACCACCCAAAAGTAGCAAGCAGAAAATGGTAGAGGTTGACAGTATAAATGATAGTTGCTCATCATCAAAATCAAATATAGAGCTTGTTTCAGCTTCCATGAAAACTGAAGTGGATGAAACTGGTGAATGCTCCTCCTCTAGTGCATTAGTTTTAGAGGTCATGGGCAAAGATTTATCAGAAAAGGATCTATGCATCTCAATTCTAAGAGGTGAGGGGCTGCTCGAAAGATTTTTGCCTACCCAAATTCGTGCTTCTGCAACAGATGTAGAGAGTAGTAGTGGTGGTGGTGGTGGTGGTGGTGGTAGTAGTAGTTGTTCCCGGTCATGCAAAATTTGTGGTCGTTCAGAAACGGCATTCAAATTACTAATATGCGATAATTGTGAAGAGGCATTTCATGTAGCTTGCCATAATCCTCGTATCAAAAAAATTCCAACTGATGAATGGTTTTGTCATTCATGCTTCAAAAAGAAGCATAAAATTTTGAAGGAGACAGCTAGAAAGTCACCAAATATTATCGGTGAAAGTGGAAGAGAGAGAAATACATCAACAAAAGATGAGTCAAGTCCCATAGAATTGATGTTGAGGGCAACTGAACCATATACAACTGGTGTTCGAATTGGCAAAGGTTGTCAAGCAGATGTCCCAGATTGGTCGACTCCAACTAACAGGTATGTATTGTTTGTAATCTTCAAGTTCTAGACTTTTGGAAGCAGATAGGTCCATGGGAGATATCATTCCGTTAAATTTTTGTTGACAGTTTTCTGAAATATATTTGCTGTATGTGTTGTGAAACTTTACAAGGACATTGGTGTGTAAAGACAGACTATTTTGGTATGCATGTCTTTGCTCTTTATATATATATATATATATATATATATATATATATATATATATATATATATATATATATATATATTTCTTTTGTTTTATTGTGATATCTGATGACTGGAATGAAATTTATTTTGTGATAGAAAAACTTAATGTCAAAGACAAGTGAAGTTTGATCTTATTTATAGGAACATTTTCAAAAAGAATATGTATGTACAATATGATTTGATCAAATTAGTATTATCTCTGGCGATAAGCTGTATAATATAATATTGGCATAAGCCTAGACCTCAGCCTCAAGTAAAAAGTAGAGAAACCTCTTTAATGTGGTAATTTGTCATTTGATTGTGTTCTTGAGTCTATAAGGTTGGGACAAGTAGAATTTGTTTAAACTAGTACCTTCTTATCCATCCTATACACGTATGTGCATGGTTTCTGATTGCTTGTCTTCTGTTATTGGGTGAAAATTTAACTGCCCTTTTTTGTAGAATGACCTATTCAAATGCACCATTACTATAAAAAGACTATATGAATTCTCAACCGTTCTAAGATGATATCCGTACACTATGGTAACCGTATTACTTTAGACAAATTTATTTTTTATTTGTTGGAGGTGAATTATCTTTTTGATGAGGAATTCCCTGTGCAATTTATATTTGTGCCTAGTACATGCTTAAAAGGAACTTGTCAAGGTGCCGAGTCTGGGGCCATTCAGACGGCGGATGGGTCTGATCAACAAAGGCTAACATAGATTCTCGCATGGGTTATTGAGTGGTAGAAGAAAGTTGTCATTGGTGTTTGTGTTGACCGCAAGGATCAGGAAATTTTTTTTCTCAAATTAAAATTTTCTTGACTTGGCGAGGGGTTTGAGAAAGGTTAATGATGGTGGCTTGTAATTGAGTCTATCAAATGGAGATCTTATAAGACTTGTGGGAGATCTTCCAGACTGAGATATAAGAAATTGGCACACTTGTTTTCCCCTAATTGTGATAGAGACTAGGTGTTTGGTCCAGGTGTTTACCAATTTTTGTGTGGATTTCACAAAGAATAATACCATGAAAAACTTTCTTGAGTTTCAAGCCGCTGGTATTGAGTGACATTGTTGTCCTTCCTCTTGTGCTCAATATATTAGGTGTTTTGCTGATGATTTCTAACCTGTAAGTATGCTAATGGCCTCTATGATATCCTTTTTCATCTCCCACCCTAACTTACTCTACCTTTTCGAGTGGCGATATTGATCATTGACTAGAACTCTGGTTAGGAAAGAAAGTACTGATGCATTTGTTGTCGCCAACAATACATGGAAGAGGCTTGGAAGAAGGAGCTGGGATTATGTTTTTCAAAATTTCTTCTGAAAATGTCACAGTGCTTTCAGAATGTTGATTTGAAGTTGAATGTATAGATTGTCTATCTGGTTGTTGTCATGGAAAGATAAGGCTTCAGATTTTGATGGAGAGGATGCAATTTTCTAGTATTTGTGGCCTTTTGATATACGTTGTATTGGGGATTGATCTAATGTTCTTCACAGTGTAATGATGGGTGAATCTTCTTTACCAATTTTTATCCCGCGCCTAACTTGCATTATAGGGCGTCAGGCAAGAGATTTGTAAGCAGCCATTCAAAATGAGACTGACCAGGTTTTAGTCTCATTTTGAATTTGTTGATGCTGCATCTTGTCTTTTGTTTTAGTTTATTTCAGGCCTTAAAAGTCAAATATTGGAATTTTCTTTTGTAAATGTGTCAAGGAGAGAGAGAATCCATCTTTAGTTGCTAACTTTGTTGAATGTCCTTTGACTTATTAGGCCATTCTCTTAGGAGAAATTTTTGGCCTTGATGTGGAAATTTGCCAACAGTTTTCATAAAGGGAAATTTTCATATCTTTTGAGTTATGAAGAACATATATGCCAGAAAGCTGCTGGGTTGTAGTGGCAAAAACAATTATTTGTGGAATAGCACAGTGTCAGGATAAGATCAGCATGAGCTAGAGCCTAGAAGGATCATACCTTGGATTGCAATACATGTTATAGTGAAGTAGAAGGGATGCTTAATTTTGGATGATGCTGTCTTTTTGAATTTAGGTTGCAGCAGCAAAGCAGAAATGAAAATTTTCTGAAATAAAAAATGATTTATAGATTTAATTAAGATTAGATAACGTCAACTCCTTTAGTAGAAGAGATAAGTGAAATGGCATTTTGGGATTCCCTCAAGTAAAGAAGTCTAGCTTCTTTGACATAGATTAATTACAAGTTTGGTTTTGAATAGGAGCCTAGCACTCATTTAACTGTTTTTATGGTAAATCAATGGGTGATAGAAGGTATTGATAGGTGAGAATAAGCCAGCAGTAGTCATTTTTTAGTTAGACCCATCTCTTCCCTTCAAAATTTGTCTTCCAGCACTCTTAACTTTTTACTTTCCTTCATTTTATGCATGTTTGAGGGTGTCATACTATATGAATTTTTTGGATTGTTGTCCTTACTGTTATGTTCTCATCTTTATTTTATCAGAAGCCATCTGCCTTAACATCAGATTTTGTCTTGTTCTATTGATTGTGTTTGAAAATATATATATATATATATATATATATATTTTGAGTTGAAATCCTAATTAAGTGTGAGTGGGATTTTTGTTTTCCTCATGTCTTCAAAATGCCTTTGCAATCAAGTTTTATCTTTAGTGATAGGTTCTCATTAGTCAAGTGCTTTGAGAGTTTATTATATAGGCTTTTTCTTGTCTCCTGTTGTATTATCATTCACAAATTGTGTAGTCCCATTGATTCTCAACAAGAAGAATGAAACTTTCTTGAATCAGTTATGCAATCAATTTGTGGAGATACTCTCTTCAAGATAGAAAAAGTATAACTCTAGGGTAAATGATGCAAGAGTTCTTTTGTGAGTTCTGGGTAAGTGATCATGTTCATTTTTCTTTTTCTTTTCTCTTGTTTCTTTGGTTATATGGTGTTTGGATTTCATGATAAAGTATTTCCCTCATTGTATATGTCTTCCTTGTGAATTTATATTTATGTTTAAAAATATGAGAAATGGAGCATGATAATTGATATATGCATTCTGTATCCCTCTGTCTCATCTTCTATGCATTCGGTATCCCTCTATCTTGTCTTCTGCGTTATTCTTTGTTACATGTTCTTGCTGTTTCTTGCAGCAGTGATGTTCATACCTGTGGTGAACCATTGGGATTGGATCCTGAATGTCCTAATTTGGATGTAAGGCTTCAGTTTGTATCTTATATCATAAGTAGTTTCCATTTGGCTGTATAGTGTCAGTAATTCTGGGTTGTCTTTTCTTTTTGGTAGGAGTTGAATTCCGAAAAACCTTCTAAACTCAGCTCTATAGGTAATTGGCTCCAGTGTAGACAGGTCTTAGAAGGTACAGGTTATGGTGTTGACGGAATTATTTGTGGAAAGTGGCGCAGGTAAACTAAAAAATGATACGCAAGGTTTGGGTTTTGGCTCTTTTTCTTTAATGTTAATATTTGATTGGAATTTATGAAGATGTCTGATGTATGATTTAGTTGTTGGGTTTTCTGTGTTGTGTTTGGAAAATTATGTGATCGATTAATTTCTAATGTCTTTAGCTTTAATTATTTATTAATAAGCACTCTAGCTTTTGGTCTAATAATTGTTGTTGAGACACCAATAATCTTAAACTTTGAGCTTACAGGGAAGAACCCAACAATAGCATTCAAATTCTAACCCACCTCCTCATGTGAAATTGGCTTTTTCTTCGTGTGTTAAGGTTGGGTTGGTTTTGAGACACATGTAACCTTGAAGTGAATCCAGTAAGAGAAGGAAGAAATATGTATTCTAAGCTTCTTTTAGATCCCTCACTGACCCTCATAATCTACGCCTTGTAATTTGATAATATGGATGGAATTATTTGTCTTGCACATGTTTCGTTGTCACATGTGCTTCATATTAATGTGTATATAGAAGCAATATCTGACATTTATATTATCAATCTACCATGTTGTCTTGAACTGGGGTCAAATGAATTTCACAAGTGTTGGGGAGGGAGGTTCCTTCTTGTCCTGCTTAGTTGCTATTAACTATGAAGCTGTGTCTCTCATCTTTCATTGCTTTTGGTGCCATGTCATGCATAGGGACTTTAAAAGTGTTTGATATACGAGCTTTAATTATGATACAAATTTCACGTGAATTTTATAATTCTCTGTATAGCTTGGATTTAACTGTTAAATATTGCATTAGGATTATGGATTCTGTGAATAGGTATGAAGTATCAGGCTCCCTTGGAAACCTCAATGGCTGTTTAGTATGTTTGTATTTATTTCAAGAAAGCATATTGCTGCCTTTCATCAGCCTTGGAAGACCTATACTTCCCTAGCTTTGATTTGGAAGATTTGACACTCAAAAGGAAAATTCAGATACTTCATCCTAAGTTTTACTTTTTAGTTGTTTGTGTATTAATTATGCAATTAATGTTACTTTGTAGAAGCATGCACGAGTATTGTATGCTTTCTCTTTCCCATTTTGTTTTTGCTTTTACACATATTTATTAGCTAAACTTGATCTATCAGAAATGCTCATGATTTTCATATTCGCTATGCTTATGACGCTTAATATCTACCATTTTCTGATCATACAGGGCTCCACTTTTTGAAGTTCAGACTGACGAATGGGAGTGCTTCTGCGCCATCCAGTGGGATCCAGCTCATGCCGATTGTGCTGTACCTCAGGTGATAACCTTCACCGAGATATTTCTTATTATGCTGATTGTCTTCAAATTTGGTATTGTTTTTGTTCTAGGAAATGATAATTGATTATAAAACTTATGAGAGGGTGAAAATTTTTGTCATTAAAACAAGGAACAGCTTACCTAAACAGGTTCCAAAATGACTAAAAGAAAGTATAACTCGGCTAAAAAGCAATAAAGATATGAGTTCCCAAACCAAAATTCAGCAAAAAGGTCTCAGCTTTATTCTAGGAAAGCATTTGGCAAATGTCTTTTGTTTAACCTCACTATATTGAAAATCAAAATAACATGCTTTTTAACCTCGGGAGATAGAAAAATTATATTAAAAATCTAACAAATATCTTTTTATTCAAATAGATTCTTCTACTGGACCGGTGAGTGAACTAGTGGCTTGGATTTTAGGGATGATGGAACTTTTACTTTCAAAGAATATATGGCTACATCATCACCAATTTAAAGATAATGTTGAGGGATGTTGGAATGGTAGTAGTTCTTTGGCTAAATTCATGAGTAAATTAGTTGTCAAAAAATAATCTAAAGTGGTCGAATAGACAGTTTTTAGGATATGAGCGAAGAGACAAGAATTCAAGGAATTTATGGAATAGAAGGGGATGGGGTAATGGATGAAGATTTGTGCAGAGAGAGAAGCCAACTCCAGAAATAAACTGGAGTAGCTGTTTAGAGAAGAAATCTATGAGGGGACAGTAATACAAGGATCTTCTTACACAGCACTACCAAAGGAAGAAGAAACAGAAATTTGATTAGTGATTTGGGAATTACTGTGAGGAATGTTATGATAGGACATAGTGGAATCTAAGCGGAGATTATCAGGTTTCTTTCAGAGTTTTACTCACATAGAGGAATTGCAAGAACAGTAATTTATGGGCTTAATTGGGAGTCATAAGGGAGAAACGGAAAAAATTGGTTGGAATGTTATGGTAGGACATAGTGGAATCTATACAGAGATTATCAGGTTTCTTTCAGAGTTTTACTCACATAGAGGAGTTGTAAGAACAGTAATTTATGGGCTTAATTGGAAGTCATAAGGGAGAAACAGAAAAAATTGGTTGGAAAGAAAATTTGGAGTAGAAGATCTATGATTTTTTTTCTAAGGTTGCATATTTATTAAAGGTGTTGTGATGCGAGTATTTTATGAATTTCAAGACAGAAGTGTATTAACAGAATTACTAATGCTATTTCATTTGCCTCATTCTATAGAAAACAGAAGCACTTTGTGACGCTTTATTAGAAATAACCAATAAGTATGGTGCCTTTTACTAGAGATATCCTCTGCATGTGTGTATTTTCTTTGCTGTTACTATAATTTATTTTGCTTGTTAATCTTGTTATTTTCCATGATTCCTCCTCTGTATGGTGCTTCTTATTTTTCTAACTAAATATCTTGTTCTATCTCTTTCCACAGGAGCTAGAAACGGATGAAGTTTTAAAGCAACTTAAGTACATTGAGATGGTATGTTTCGCTATTCTCATTCTATGCTCTTGATCAATGCACAAATAATACAAGAAATCAATAAAAACACGATGATATTTGAACTTGCTTGGTAAAAGCTTCTGCCATTTTTCTTCATTTTTACCGAAGTTTGTTTCTGGGTTATCTTTAGTTACCTTTTTATAACCCATGCAGCTGAGGCCTCGGCTAGCTGCTAAACGGCGAAAATTCTATCGTATCAACAGTGGCCCTCAACAAGACTCTGCCAAGGATTTGACGAACTTGGGGACTTGAACTACTTAAAACATTCTGTTAAGGTATAATCATCCAATCCAACTTTTGCCTTAACAGGTATTTTTGTACATTCAAAGTTGCACAGATCCATGAGTATGAATTTCCAAGTTGTAATGTAACTTTTGTAGATGGGATTATTTTTTAGTATGACACAGATGAGCCACTTGGTTTTTTTGCAGTCTCCTAAATCTCGTCTTCACTCTTTTATTTTACTTTCAGCTAGTGTATTTATCTCTAATTATTCCTGCCCAGGGTTTATCATAATTTGGCAAAAATAACTGGTTACTAACAAATTCAACGGATTACATTTTTGCTGTAGCAATTTAGAGCTGATAATCTGAATCATTGCCTTATATCTCCTATCATTTGTACTAGCGGTGTTTTTTTTTCCCCTTTTCATATTTAGTGGATAAAAGCAATATAGGAAGAGATATATACACATATATATTACAAAGTGACTGTTTTTTTAATTGAATAATGCTACAGGAACAAATTGAAAATACCAATTTTGTATCTTAATTGACATATTCGTTTGGTGAAAATTACAAAATTGTAAGAATTTCAAATTAATCGTCACTTGAGTCCCTCATGTAGTCGTGTTGCCATTTGTATTAGTGATTTCTTTAACATCGCAAACAAAACTTCACAAAAATTTGTTGACTTCTCAATTGTGTTATTTCTCATTTGAAAATGCTTTTTAATACTAGTACTTTCAAATTTAAGTTGAAGTTAACCAAGTATACTCTTGAAAATAACAAAAGAACAAAGAGAGGAAGATAAAAAAAAAGAAGTGATAGCAGACAGAAAATTGAAATTTAACATCTATATATGAATTACCACCTGCAAAACTGTATACAAAATGCTTTGCAAATAATAGATAAAGTTTCTCTATGTCAAACTTTTTCCCTTAGTTCTGCTACTGGTACATATATCACAGACTCATCATTTAATTGGTTTTCATTGTACTTTCTAGCATTTTCACTTTGAAGTTTGGATAATTTCTGCTTCAAATTTTCCAGCCTTCCCTTAGCCCTACAAAGTCTTTCCATCTCTGCTTCAGCCGCTTGTGATCTGTCTTGGGCAACAAAGTTGGCCTTTTTCCCCTTCTTTGGTTTCGCTTTAAGAAGCTTCTTCAAGCTCATATCATCACTCAACTCAATACTGGCCTGATGATACGTACCAAACATCATAAAAGGTCAGAAGTTCCATCAATGTTAATGCATGGATAAAAAGTTTTACACAACTACACTTCAATAGTTTTAAAGGAACTATATCTTATCTACCAAGGTACCAAGGTAAGTATGGGTGCACGTGTAAGTTGCAAAAAAAATGTCTAATGGAACTTTACGGTGCATGTGTGGATTTTCTGAAAGTTTCGATTTCTGGAACCTTTCTTGTGGCAGCAGATGCACAATCACTTCAAAAATCAATACTACGAGTTTATATCGCAAAGTTTTAATCAATGTCCTACATGAACCCTAACTCTAATAACCTTTCCCTAAAGTGGCTTCCAATTCTTAAATCACTATAATGAATCATGCAGGTAAAATGGAACAAAGAAAGAAGGAGAAATCATATATAGGGCAGAGAACTTTTATTAAAAGGATACCTGATTACTATTATTTACAGGTGACCCTACAGAAGCTCTTTGGTGCTGATTTGTCTTCAAGCTGTCACTTAATGATTTAGAATCCTTTTGCCCGTGAATCTTTTTTGGGCTTTTTGGGGTTCTTGTCAAAGTTTCTTTTAAGGCATCGTCCTTCAATGCCACAACTTCAGCAGTTGTCTTCTTCTCAGTTTCCAATCTAGATTCCTTGGAGATTCTAGGAGAATTGTGAATCTGTTTTGCTCTCTCTACCTATTATGGAAGAGAATTCATTAAACTTTCAAAAGTCAAATTCCTAATTATAGGCAAAATCATAAAGGTTCAAGATCTACCACCCTGTTTATTTATTTATTTTAAAGAAATGAAGACCGAGACATTTACAATTTAAAAAGACCACAAAACATATAAATTAACGGTTAATAAATATTTGGACAAAGCTAAATTTCCTTTTTCGTCAATTAACAGTTAATATGTAGAAGATTTCATCTTCTTTTCATCAATTTCAAATAATTTTGCAAAACAAAGCTAAATTAGATTTCCTTCTATGTTATGTGGACAATACTAAACTGAAAAGTTTAAGAGTCAAGTGCAAGATAAAGATGTAAGCAGATGCTAAGAATATCAAGCAGAAAATATGAAATGAGAACTTGACATAAAGCCATTAAAGTTGATGGGATTCCAGCTCACCTTTCTGGCTTTCAGTGCTATGTACCTCGCATTTTTAAACCATTTGTTAACCTGAAAATTGCATCTTAGACATAAAAAACTAGATAGAAAAAAATAATAATAAAGCACTATTAGATAACAAAACATAGAATTCAAGACCCATTTCTTCTGAAGAGAGAGCTCAAGTTATTACCTTCTCAGGTTCAAGACCCAAATCTTTTGACAGATTTTCCTTGACAACTCTAGAGGGAAGCTCATTCTCAGCAAACACTTGGCGAAGTTTCTGGTGCAGCAAAGAAGTGGAAGGACAAATAAGTACAGTACTAAACTTCAGGATAATTAGGACTATAAACTGCTCACTGTCTGAAGAATCAAGTGGCATCCTACCTCAACTGCATTTGCTGGAATTCTGAAAAATGGCCTTCTAATTCTCGTGTCTGAAGGAAATTTCTTTTTCTCTTCTGAGGTTTTAACATTTGAGCACTTTTCCTCGCTTCCATACAGAGTCATAAGGGTATTCACTGCATCCGACTCCTTTTCTCTTCTTCTTCTCTTTGCAGGACCCCAGTCTTCATCTTCACTAACTTGCTCATACACAGCTGCGTCCTTTCCGAACATTTCCTACCAGGAAGAAAAAATAGAAAATTCATAGGTTACTGTTCAGAAGAATACAAGCATCCATTCAAATTATTACATAATTTGCTACAATTTAAAGCATTATATTGACTGACAACTCATGCAACAACACATATGGCAAATTAGGTGCTACAATTTTAAGAGAGATCTTTTCCTTGCATGAGCTCTTTGGCCATTTAATATTCTTTTCCCTTTTCAATTTATTTTACTATGTTATCATTTTTCACCGATCATTTCTTCGATGTTTTTCCTTCATTCTTTACAGAGGTCAAGAGAATTAACACTATTGCAAGTTCCCAGCAAATATACAGTTCAACCCCACTTGTTTCATAGATACATATCTTTAACTAGCAATTTGAAATTATTCAAATGCCCCCAGAAACTAAAAATCCTATTGCCTAAGGTTGTTATCAGACCCTTATATGATAGGTATCTGTCCAAGTAAACTAGTGAAACAACTACTTTTTTCTCAAGGAACTTTGATATACTCACATCATATAACTTCTTATAATCAACTGTGCTTCGCTGCCGACGGCCGCAGATAACTTCCCCATCACTGGTTTCATCAGAACCTAAACTGCTATCAACTGAAAAGTTCTTATAGCCATTGCCCTCAATCTCCCACCTTTGGGTTTCTGCTAAAGCTCCGTCATCTGAAGACCAACTTAAGCTGGTAGAACTGCTTGCATCATCATCAGTTTCCGCCCCAGTGATACTGCAGCTGCTTTCCCTCTCTGGATTATAATCATCATCTTCAGAATCATCTGAAGGCCAATCTTTTTCTTGATTTAATAATGCACTGCCACCATCGGGGAAAGCAGCTTCTTCTTTGAAAATGTCCTATATAATGGCATGACTTCATTATTACAGAAACAAATTTAAATCATAGAACTCTAGAAGATTTCAAATTAACCTGCCAGTTGCTGCTGACGGAAAAAGAGGTCCCGATATGAGCATTCATTGCTTCAATAATTTCCATCTTACATTCACAAAATCTGCAGAACCAGCCCTGATCTCCTGGAGGTACTGTAAATTATCAATTAAACTAAAAGTCCCATGAAGACTCCAAATAACTCATGATTCCATGAGCCAAAAGCAAACAAAATAAGTAGGCTTACTGCTTTCAGTGTCCAAAGGGGGGTCAAGACACTTTTGGTGGAAAGCACAATTACATGTGCCATCGCATAGTACAATGTCATTATCGGGGAAGGCTTCACGCAACTTGCACTTTGCACAGATTATCTAGATGCAGAAGAAGGCACACAATACAAGTATAATTATGAATTTCAAAATACAATAAGCAATTAAGTGTCTTTCCAGCTGTGTTACAAGTTATCCACTCATATTAGCAGCCTAATATTTTTGGGCTAGGAAGAAATCCAGGATTTGATCAATCAACAATAGAGCGTTCAGCATTTTTTTCAAACAAAAGTAGATAAAGAGGTCTCTTTTGGTTTGCAAGTGATTTACCTTCTTGACTATTTTGTTCCTTAAGCCTAGGACTCAGCATATAGTCTAGTTTGTAATCATTGGGAAATTACAGAAGCACATGCCCATATCATACAGCAAAAGAATTCCACTCAATCATTTTTACTATAATTCTGTCTAGATATTCATGTCCATATATTTGAGCTTGACTGATACAGTTTATGTGGTCTTACGTGTTCATGGTGAACAGATCCATCTGCGGCAATAACAGAGCCTTCAATACATCCAACTGAACTAAGGGAATCAAGCTGCCGAATTGCATCACGTATTCCTAGTTTGCACTTTAGTATCTCCTTCTTAGCCCGCTGTAGTTCCCTCTCTGGCTTTATCTTTTCTCGGCTGTGATTGAAATCCAGATATTAGTAACATCTAAATAAGCTCTTCATCAGCTAAGCATTAACTACACTGGAAAACTACTAACAAGTTCAAGTCCGCTGTACCAGCCTTCTATTCAGGCAAATAATAATGAAAACAACAATCAACAATGTTGTTTAATTACAGAGAAGAAAAATCAAGCATACCTCTGACCTTTCCAACCTTCACCAGAGTAAGCATCAATAAGGTTCTGCTCTAACTTCATTTTAATCAACAGATACCTTGTTCTCCTTTGCAATCGTGAAGCTTCATCTAGCTCCACCTTTTCCTTTTGTCTCTTCTTCTTTCTCCTTTTCTTCAGTTGCTTTGTTTCAACATACTCATTAGCCACATCGCCATTTCCCTTAGAAATAACTGGTTTCTTTGTTTCTTTGCCTTTATGCTTCGAAGATCCCAGCTTTTCCGACGACTTTTTTTCAAGTTCTTTATGCCTACTTTTTTTACTAACCAATTTGCTTTTTCCAGAGTCATCCTTGGTTCCCTTGCTAGGAGACTCAGCAACTGTCCTTTTTAAGAGGGTTGAACTGATTGTCTTTGCGTGACACATAGATTTAGA
Source organism: Melia azedarach (assembly GCA_028052125.1). Taxonomy (NCBI): domain Eukaryota; kingdom Viridiplantae; phylum Streptophyta; class Magnoliopsida; order Sapindales; family Meliaceae; genus Melia; species Melia azedarach. Next base: position 11,986,711 of record CM051403.1, read on the forward strand.
TTTGAGTTTTTTGCTCTTTGATATTTTGCTGTCTTTTTTTAACTTCAATGATGCAATTAGTTCAGACCCTGTTTCTTTCTTGGGAAAACAACATTTTCCAGATTCTGGATGGATGACTACCTTTTTCCCAGTTCCAGGCATATTGTTCTGTAGAGTAAATTGAATATTTTCGCATAAAATAACTTCTAACATAACTTACAAAACATTATACTCTGTATTTAAACTTTCACACATTAAAATGGTAATTATTTGTAAACAAACAAAGAATCCATCTATAAAGATTATGGTAACGGGTATCATGAACTTTTTGAAAAAACTCATTGACTATCCTGACCTTTGCATTGAAATTTCCAATGCTTTAACAAACTACTGGAAGAGACACTTGTATAAAATATATGAAAGTAATAGGCATGTAAAATATAATATGAACTTGGAAAAATGTTATTAAATTGCCATTCATCTTTAATTCCTTATACATTGTAAACATGGAAGTTGACATACTAACTTATCATATTTTGCTTAAAAAGTATACAATTATTTCCTATTATATCACAGGCACTAATTCCAGATATACTCCCATAAGAGTTGCAGGATCTAACACTAAAACTAAGAAGTATAAGCTGCAAAAACACACTAATAACCAACGCACAATAATAACCTTAACCAAACAGAAATCTTAAATCATTTATCTATGAACTACAATAAAAAGTTGCTTATTCTCCTAAGGTAAAATTTCTACATGGATACATCAAGAAGAAAGAAGAGAGAGAACCAGAATGAAAAGCTCGTGACAACATCTACAAGTTTCATATGAACATTAAAGAAAACATATAATCAAGATCAGAGTAATATTAAAATTCTCGTGGAATTTTGTTTACATGAATGATTCAACATAAAAATTCAAAGCCTCTGGAAAATTTAAGTTGGTAGGTTACAAAATATTAAGCAAACTTATCACTCACATTAGGTACATTCACAAATATACTCAGGAAAATCACATACTGGGATCCATAAATCACGATCACCAAGTTTTGACATTCATTGGAATCAACTCGCGAAGTATATGATCATAAAAAAATGGAAAATTCAAAACATACCCAGATGACAAACATGCCTAATATACCAAGAAAGCAAAACAGAGACCATGAAATTACAGGCCAAAAGCTTGAACAAACACAAAGAACAAAGAATGAAGTAGAGGTAAAAGTAATGTTGACAACTCACCAGGCAAAGCAATTTGCCAGAAGGATTATTGAAGAAGAAGAAGAAAAAGAAGATCTTGGGATTAAATAAGCACTTGAGCTGCAACAAATTTTCTCACATATTCATATATATATTTATAAAGAGAGAAAGGGAGAGAGTTCTTCAAATTGAAAGGATTGATTTTGGTATAGTGCCTTAAAAAGGAATTTGAAATTTGGGATTTGGGGTTATAAAATTGAAGACCAGGTGATGAAAATAATGCGAATTAGGCAATTCCGAAGCGCCACACAACGGTCAGCACTGTTCTGTGGGGAAGTCTTTTCTCTGCTGCTGCTTCTTCCTCCTCCCTTATAAATTGTAATTCTCTTTTGCTTGATTGATTAACAGTCTATTACGAGGCTGTGTTTGGGATTCTAATCTTAAATAAGTGATTTTGGGCTTGAAAGCACATCTTATAACACCATTAATGAAGTAATTTTCAAAACAATTGCTTAATGAAAAATAAAGATCAAGGGCTTGCTTCTTTAAAAGTTGATATAGAAGTGCCTCCGAGATATAGAATGCAAATATGCTTATATGAGTGTATGTGTTTTTTTCAAAAAATAAAGAATTTGGTGAAATAGAAATTTCATTATTGATTTTGCAATTTTTGAAAGCTAATAATTCTTTCGCTTTCTAGATTATAATATACAAAGCATTGGTTTGGTCGTAATTTTGTTTGAGTTTTCAATCATGTCAAGATGAATTCAACTCGAGCATTTTTGTGAATAATGTAAATGCATTTTATATAAAGATAATAAAATCATATTTTAAAAAATACCCTTAAAAGTTAATCTATAATTTTATAAATTAATTAAAATCATAAGAGGGTGAATTATCTTTATGATTAGAAGAAGTGTTCCAAGTTCAACTTCGGTCTTGTGCTGGAACATGGTGTGACCTAAAATGTTTCTAACCCTAGACCTAAATTTCGTGCCTCTTCCCTGGATCTTGAGAACATTAGAAATATCTTAAACGTTAAATAATTACATTAAAAAATACTTTTAAATTATGGTAAAAAATTATTATATTATAATATCTGTTTTAATCACGTGACCAAATACTACCATTCTTGACTTTCTCCTTTGTGTTTTATTTACCTACAAACTAAGTGATTTTAAATTTTATTATACAATGAAATTCCTTCATATAATGAGAAATATTCTTACAACAATCATATCTATAACTGCATGGAAATTTTAAAATTTTAACTTTCTCGTCATAATTATACCGTAGTTAATTAATTTTAAAATAAATATAGCAAAATTTTATTAAATAAATGATACATTCATCCCCACCGCATCCATGATTGATTGATTAATATGTTATTTGATGAACCGTACATCCATTACACCGAAAACCCCTGCAACAAACATTCATTCATGACAGGGCTGCTTTCCCACATTATGAGAACTGCAGGAAAAGCAATTGAGAGGGAAAACTCAAATATAAATGTGATTCATTTTTGACAAATATCGTGTCTATAAACAGAGCTCAGCAACAGCCCAACTTAAATAAGAAATCTGTTTTTCTGTTTATAGCCATTGATGTAGCAGAACATCACAGAAGAAATCGAGTTCAATACTCATGATCAAGTGTATCTTATTACATCTTTAAATGCAACAAGCAGTGAAGAAAACTGTATCTTCATGCCTAAAACTAAAATTAACAAAAACCAGCAAACACAACCAACGACCACAAATCGATCCCCACATGAAACATTACAACCTGCAAAGAGAGAGAACAAACAATTGTTAATTTGATAATGTATGGGTAAATTAGACGAAGAATAATGCTGATGAATTGCCAAAAACAATGGAGAGTAAATAAAACCCAGCTGAAAAGAAAAAGATGCTACTCAGTGTAAGAAAGAAAGCAAGTTAGCTAATCACAATTTAGATAAATTTGTCATATAACAAAACAATATATGCTATGATTTAGTGAACATCAGAAAATTAAAGGATGGGTAGGAGGACTAAGGGTAGATAGGAGATACTGCTAACAAAAATTACATAAAGAATAAGAAACAATTGATAAATAAAGTCTAGACAAACATGGAAAAAATAATGCACCGGCAGAAAGAAGTGATCAGATCATACTAGACAAGCAAGAACCAACAGATTCAGGTAGCAAATGTCAGAGGACAGGTGATTCCCAATAATTTAATAGGATTTATTACTGGTTCTGTATAAAGTTGAATAGCATAAGAGCTAACCTAAACAGTTTGGATATCAGGTATTAAAGGATATATATAGGGAGAGAGCAACAGAGGGGATTAGTTTATGAGAATGGAGTTTAGGTCAATAGGAAGATATCCAAAAATAGAAGGATGTTTATAAGAAACAGGTGTTCAGTCAACAAATCCAACAATGAAGCAGGTATGCGATCAGAGCTAATGTCATACAACACTGTAAAATATCAACAAAAAACTAGCATATGGTGAGAAGGTTACTTTCTAACAGATACATTGGGGCAAAAATTAACGAATGTGTGTAAACTTATTTGGATATCTATGAGCATAAATTCTTGCTTAGTATCTATTATACCCAAAAGAGAACTCCCACAGAGATATCATAGCACTTTGTAACACTATCTACTGTGTTCCTTTGAGCTGGAAATGCAGTTCATAACTTTGTCCCAGAGTTATTTTCTTTCATCAGGAAACCCAGTTAAAATGAGATCAAGCACCCCAAAGCTAAAATGAGAAGACATAGGATGCAAAGTTATATGGCAGATTTTTAAAAAATCACAATGGACTATCTACTAGTGAGTGAGTGCAGTTCCAAAATGTTGTTTATATATGCAATAAGCCATCAGAAAAAGGGTATCAGCAATTGAGCTGAATTACATGCTACCTCCTGAAAACTATACCAAAAGAAGTTTAACTGTTGGTGTCCCTTGAACAATATGAAGATAGCAAAAGTACAACCACCTTGATTATCACTCTCCCATTGAACATTCTCACTTCACTAATCTTACACCATAAAGTGATCTGTCATTGATGGTTGCTCTACTTCCTTTCAATGGTACAACTTGCTGTTTAAGCTTGAAAACAAATATCGGCAGTGTTGCAAACTTGGTAATAATAAGTACAATTCTTTATCAAGTTCCCCCAACAAGACTCCTAAGCAATAACCTTAGTTCTTTTTTCCTCTCTCTCTCCAGCTTTCTGAGCTTCTTTTATCTTGTGTTCAATGCTTCAGAAATCTAATCATCTAATAGAAAGAAGCCCAAATATCCCTAAAACATTAATTATAACCCATGAATCTACAAAATCAACATTCAACTTACATCTAAACAATGAACATTATGAAAATGGATACACATAAGCATATCCGTAAGCCAATTATAACACCCACATCCATCTGAGCCACTGTTCACCCATTAAAACAACAACAAATATCCAAACCGTCTTTGAACAATAAAAAAAATCCACCTTTTCAATTGCATCAAACAATCAAAACCAAATACCCACAAGCAAAATCAATAACAACAATCAGACATTCAAATCAAACCCCTAACTAGCAGAACCACTTACAGAACAAAACAAAAGTACAAACTTTTATACCTCCACGGATCAGTGGCCGTGTTCCTGGGCGTGTTGTTGGTGCTCGAGGTGGCGTCGTTCCTCAGGGAGAGCGACGAGATAAGAGAAAATCATGCCACCGAAGCAGACATGGTAAAGCGGATCGATTGAATCCGTCTTAATGTACTTGGCGTGATAGTTGTCCAAACCACGCTGCACTGATTGTTTCACGTAATTGATAGACAGCATTGGCTTGAAGTAATTCGGCAATTCCTTCATCTTCATCCCCTTTATCTCGTTGTACACCCTCCTAAGCGACATTTTTTCTGTTGTTCGATTTGGTTTCAAGCAAACCCTAGCCTTGTGAAAATGGGGAGATCTGATGATCGTCGAGTCGATGATCGTTTTGTAAAATGAATATATTTCATATAGATCCCTATACTTCTCTTAATAATTTTTACAACCCCTTAGTTTGAGAAATAGTCATTGATCTCCTTTACCGAATTACCGTTGGTTGTATATATATATATATTAAATAGGCTATTATGTTTGACTTTATCTGTTATCATACTCGAAAATAATCTTCGAATAAGATAGAATTTCTATCTTATTAGATAAAACTATTTAAATAAGGTGATAGTTATCACCTTACTCGAACATAATTGTTGAGAAAAACGAAATCAAGTCTTATTCGAATTTTATTATTAAATAAAGTCTGATTTCGTCTTATTTGATCTTCTTCATTATTTACTCGACAGTAAATTTCGAGATATATTCAAACACAATAGAATAAGTCGAATGTCACTCTATGAATCTTATTTCTGAATGAGATCAATTTTTAAAATATATTTAACTTCAAATTGTACTTGTAAATTAAATCGGAACTAATTTATTATCAAGAATTAATTGAAATTAAAATATTTTGTATCAAAAATCTCGAATGAAAAAGAAGAAGAAAATAAAAAAAAGGTATGTGTTTTATTGTAGAGGCATTTCTTGGCCAAACGGGAGCATTTCCGATTATTTTCCTTTGTAAAATAAATAAATTTTATACAGATCCCTATACTTTTCTTAATATTATTTTATAGCCCTTGGTTTGAGAAATAGTCATTTATCTCCTTTACCGAATTACCGTTGGTTGCATATATATATATATATATATATTAATCTTTTAATAGGCTAAATAAAGTTTTTGATGAAAAAAAATTCTCAATTTATGTGAAATTATCAAAATAAGAAATTGAAATGATAATACAGATATACTGATACCTCTTTAAATATACAAAATGGGGTTTTTTTTTAGTAATTTAATTATTGAAATATTTATTAAATGGGATTTTTAAAATTTTATAAATACAAGGATATTAGATGTATATATAAAGAAAATATATCACTTAATTCTGAGATATGTTGTTTAAGATTTTGGTAAATTCAATTCCAAGGAGGATTTTTTTGTAATATTATTTGGTTGACCATTGATTGTTATACAATCATTATTAAAGATATTTGTTGACTTTTTTAATTTTAAAAGAATTTTTATCTTTTTTTTTCCTTTTTTTATGCAGCTATCTATTTTTTACTCCAATATAAATTATTTAAATTTGGTTTACACTTCTATTCATATGAGAACACGTAATATTTTAAATTTTTGTAATAATTTTTAAGTCAACGACTATTATAAAATGAGATTTCAATATCCCAAATATTAGTTAGAAGATTTATTATATCCTAAGAAGGGGAATCAAGGGTTTTACAATATTGTATTAAAAAATAATTTAGCAAACAGATAAACCACTCAATGCTCAAGCAATTCTAACTTTCAACAATAAAAACTTTTATTAAATAAACACCATTAATCATTACATAATAATCAGAAACTACATCCCTAATTCAACACCCAACCATCAATTCCCTAGCCACATTAGTTGCAAACATAAGTGCATTGGCACAAGTTGGTGTTGCCCAAGGAGTTACAAGATCCTTGACCTTGCTTAAATTTGCTAGCACAATTCTGGTTACAGCATTGGTCATTGCAGTTGGCGCTGCACACGCCCAAGCCGGCGTTGCAAGTTTTAGGCTTGGGAGAACAAGGGTAATTGCAGGTGCATAAGGGTGGCACAAGTTGCTTATTGCACGATCCTTGCCCATCCTTGTGCTTGGATTGGCACCTCGAGTTGCAATCCGTGCCGCAGAACCCCAAACCCTCTGAGCACGTGTCTCCGTTGGCAACGCCAATTGCTAATGCAAATGTAGCAAGGACAAAGTGAGGGAAGTATGTTGGAAAATGTTTGGCCATTTTAGTGAATTGATCAAGACTTATCAAGTTCTTTTGAATTTTGGTTGTAGATAATGATTGTTATACTCTTGGGTACATGTATTTATAGGTACTTGTAAGTAATACAAGGAATGCGTGCAAAGAATATATTATGTATTCATTAAAAAAATTCAATTCGGAAATTTACAACTCACAGAATTTAAATTACCATCCATTTTTTATAATTTTTCTTATTAAAGAGAGACATTTATTTCATCGTATTTATATAAAAAAATTAAATTTGTACAACTTACTATATGTATTTATTGTTTCTAAAAATATGCCAATTTTTATATAAGGATAATTTTCAATTTACCCCTAACTATTAATGACAAACATCAATTCATCCTTAAATTTATTAAAAGTTCTCATTCCATCCCCAAACGTTAAGATTAACCTAATCATTAAATATAATCATTGACCATAATTTATTTATGAAAATATAATTATACCCCTATCAAATTTAAAAATATTTTTTCTCTATTTTTTATTTATTTATTTTTCTTTCATGGCTCCACAAGTAGCCATTCAAGCCTACTGCAAGCCGCGTGGCTGCCACAAGCAGCCACAATGGTTGCTACAAGGCTGCTTGTGACAATAATTAATAGTGATGCAGGCAACCACCATGAACCAGGAGATAAGAGAAAAAGGTACAAAGTGAAGAAAAAAAGAAAGGAAGATAAGGGAGAAGAGGAGAGAGAAGGAAAAAAAGTATTTATATTAATTTAAATTTAGAAAATTATGATTTAATTTTTTTATTTATTTAAAATAATAGTGTTATTTAATGTTTGGGGGTGGAAAGAAAATTTTTGATAAATTTGAAAGTGAATTAATATTTGTCAATAATGATTGAGGTAGATTGAAGATTACCCTTTATATAATAAAGAATTCTTATTTTTATTTTTATTATTAGGCGTGCTTAAACAGTATTTGAAAAATAATATAGGAAAATTATTCAATTCTATGTATTTTTTAAATTTTCTATATGTGGAGAAATATAGTCTTAATAATTATAAGATTTAAAGTCTGTATCTTACTTGAATGACATGAATGAGTATAATGCACGAACAAATTGTGGATTTTATTATATATTTCATAATAATGTGATAATTATTCCGTAAATAATATAATAAATAAGTGAAACTTTTGTATATTGTTTATGGATAATTTCTTATAATTACACACGTAACTTGATTTTAACATAAATAAAATTAAATTGTAGTTTTACAATAATACGAGTAATGTGATTATTTAAATTATTTTCTAATGGTCTAAAGAACAGGGATAAGAGAATTATCGATGGAATTTGAGAAAAAAAAAAAGAATGAAGAAAGAGCCAAGCATCTAATCAAATGTAATCATTTATTTGTCAATTTTTATTTATTTATTTTTGTATTTTCAAAGTTTTGCCAGGTGGAATCAAGCAGACACTTCCAGCCTATCCACTTTTTCCATACCATTTGGTTGAAGCCTCCCCGCTCTTAACAATTTCCAGATCCCCAAACTACCCATGCCTTCCTGATCAAAGTATCGATCAACCATGGGTATATCGGTAACTTCATACTTAAGCAACACAATACCCGCCTTTTTCTATTCTCAAATGAAAGACGAATCTTTTAATCGTCGATTTAGTTAGATTTCGTTACCCTCCAAAAGAGATGTGAAAGTACCAAAACACCCCTGAACATTTCGTTGCGCACATCTTGGAGGAATAGAAAGAAAGGGAGAGAGAAACAAAGAGAATTGATTTGTTTTTTTTTCGTTGTTGGAAACAAACGATACGGTTAACGATAAGAAGAAGAAAAACAAAATCATTCACCGTTCAATATCTTTCTGTGTTTCTGTTTTCTGAAAGCAAAATCATTTTCGTTTTGTTTTCCGTGATTTTGGAAACAGATAGGAATAGAAAATGGGAACGTTTCAGAGCTTTCGGAAAGCGTATGGAGCGCTCAAGGACTCTACGAAGGTCGGCCTCGCAAAAGTCAACAGCGAATTCAAGGTAAATTGCATTTTAATTAAATTTTTTAGTCGTTAATTTCTTTTTCGTTTCTTTGAATTTGAGCTCAAATGTGCTGTAAATTTTTTGTTTTGTTGGAAGGATTTGGATATTGCAATTGTAAAAGCTACGAATCACGTCGAATGTCCTCCTAAAGAACGCCACGTTCGGAGTGAGTTTCTATGCGTATTTATTATGCATTCGTGAGTTTTCATTGATCTATTTGTGAAAAAATTTTATGTTAAATTCTGTAATGTCGAAATTTTATTGTTCATAGAAATATTTTCGGCAACATCAGTAATTCGTCCGCGGGCGGATGTGGCGTACTGCATTCACGCACTTGCAAAGAGATTGTCCAAGACGCGTAATTGGATCGTAAAGTCTTTCTTTTTCATTTTCATTTTCATTTCTTTCTTTCTGGAGCTCATTTCAGTTTTGCTGAATAAATTAGAGGATTTGTTGTCTGTGTAATATTGAAATTAGGATCAGTTTCTCTCCCAAATCCTACATATGAATGCACCTAGAAACCATATAAGAATATGCTTCTGAAAGCAAACGTGATAATGATTTGTTAAGGCTGCTCTTTAGTGAGAGTAAATTGTGATAATCCATGTGAAGTTTTTTTATATCAGTGTACTGTTGAAAAGAAATTGATTGTGTATGTGAGAAACTATGTTAATTTATTTTGTCTCGAAATATGCGTTTCTTCCCATTTTAGTTTTTTACTTAGAATGTTTTGTGCAGGTTGCCATAAAGACATTGATAGTTATTCATAGGACATTGAGAGAAGGAGATCCAACCTTCAGAGAGGAGCTTTTAAACTACTCACACAGAGGACACATTCTCCAAATATCCAATTTCAAAGATGATTCAAGCCCTCTTGGTATATAATTTCTGTCAATTTTTTTAAGCTGGGAATTGTTTGTAATCACTGGTGGATATATGTTCAATTTTGAATATAGTAACATTTTCTTCTTAGACTTGTATCTTCATGTGCAGCCTGGGATTGTTCAGCATGGGTTCGTACCTATGCACTCTTTCTAGAGGAGCGACTTGAGTGTTTCAGGATATTGAAGTATGACATTGAGTCAGAGCGTTTGACAAAATCATCGCCCGGGGCAACCAAGGTTACTACTTTGAATTATTCGGAGTTATATTCTAAAGCAACGTTCAGTAGTTTTGCGCTTTTAATCTGCTGCAGAACTGCAGTTGCCAATGTTTTTGTCCAACCGCTGGGGATAATATCCTTCTAGCCCCTTAAAAGTTTGGGGATGAAAATGTTATTATCCACACAGCCACAAAATCGAGAAGATAAAAGTTTGGAAACGTCTTTTACCGTTGCGCCTCCGCAGCAATGCAAACGTAGCTTAAGTCTTAATGTAGATTTTTTTTAATAAAAGACTAAACACTGTTACGCATTCCTTAATTGTAACAGGTACATAGTCGAACACGGCTTTTGAATGCTGATGAGTTGTTGGAGCAGTTGCCTGCACTGCAACAGCTTCTATATCGCCTCGTTGGTTGTCAGGTAATAGTTGATTCAATATACTTGACTTATTTGTTTTTTGAATGCTAAATCTATGTGATTTGGACTATCATGTATTGTCATACATCAGTATTAGCTACCATTTCTTTCCCTTGGAAGAGACATAACAATTGACATGAATTTTGCAGCCGGAAGGAACAGCTTACCACAATTATCTCGTTCAGTATGCCTTGGCTTTGGTATGCACGATACAATTTTATTCTCTAAGACTAATGCTTTTTGCAGGTTTTTCTTGTTAATGAAATTAATACAGGAATTTGTCAGCAGATATTGTCCTCTATTCTGCATGCCATATTAATTTATGATGAATATCTGGTTCTTTTCAACTTTGGATTTTCTTCTTGAGAAATTTAATAAGAACAGAGTTCTTAATCTTAATCTTAAACTTAAATTAAAAGATGAAATTGTGCTTGATGTTGCCGAAGTTTAATAGTTGGCAAATTGTAATGTTAAGTTTTATCATTTCATGCTTTACTGTCTCTTTAGCTCCGAAAAATGAGAAGGAATATTGTTTTCACAATGATTACAAAAGGCAAGCATTCTTCCCTTTCATTCATCAGCGAGAAAGAAAAATTCTTGCCAACCACCCTTTTGCGCTTCATTTGAAGGGCATGGGTTCAAATCCTCCCAAATATTTTATATTGTAGAGGTAGAAAATACTCGATTTTAGTATAGAATTCTGGAGTGCACAAGAATAAAACTGATGCCAGCTCTCAGTAAACTCCCCGCAGAGCTCTAACTATAATGTTCGTAGATTGTACATGTATTTTATATATTCAAAAAAGAAAGAAAAATATCTTTTTCTCTTTGTTATTATGTGAGAACCTGAAAAAGAAAATGCTATTGTCTAGGATGTGTAACCCTTGCAGTCTGGTTGGTCATCATTAGCCTCTTTTTTTAAGTAATTTTGAGTTTTGATGTACTGTAAGTACTAATTTCTTGAAGTTCAGAAGGTCATAATTCATACAAGTTTGCATGATCACTAGAAATCAATTAATCTCTCCTTTTCTATACAATTTCTTTTCTAGAAAGTACAATATTCTTGAGCATACCTCAAATGCATCTATTTCCTGAAGTATACTTTGAGAAGGAAAAAAAAAGTCTCAAATTTGTATAATTTGTACATACAGTAACTGCACGAAAAATTTCAAAAAATTTTGTTTATTGAGTTACCAGGTTCTGAAGATATTTAATTTTTTTGCATGTCCTAATGATATTTAGTTTTTTCACATAATGGTAAGTAAAATCCAGTGCACTCAGCAAATTGCTCTCCATGTCAATTTATCAGCATTTTGATGAATATTTAGTTAATAACTTCTTCTCGATTTATTTCTTGTTTGTGGTTATTTTGACTTCCAACAATCCTTCTTATTTAGGTTTTGAAAGAGAGCTTTAAAATATATTGTGCCATCAATGATGGAATCATCAACCTTGTGGACATGGTAAGAATTTACTTGAGCCCTTAGTTTTACTTTGGAGTAAATTATTTGTAAAACAAAAGCTTGCTGTTTTCATTTCAAAGCTGAATTCTACACCCTTTTGCAGTTTTTTGATATGTCAAGACATGATGCAGTTAAAGCTCTCAATATCTACAAAAGAGCTGGCCAACAGGTTTACTCTTATGCTTATATTTGGAAATTAATTAGGATGAGCTTGTTTTTTCTGGATTTTCTTGTTGAGGTTCTTCTTCTCTCTTATTTCTTTTAATTATTTTTTGGGTTACACAGGCTGAGAATCTTGCTGATTTCTATGACTATTGCAAAGGTTTGGACCTTGCCAGGAACTTTCAGTTTCCAACATTGAGACAGGTTCATTTTTTGCGTTGAACTGAATTACTTCTTTGAATGTCGTTTAATTATCTAATATGTATTTCTGAATAAACAGCCACCTCCATCTTTTCTTGCAACCATGGAAGAATATATTAGAGAAGCACCTCAATCAGGTTCTGTTCAGAAGAGACTGGTGAGCAAACTTATCTATGTGATTTTGAGCCTTTTCATTTTCTTTTGTATAGATGTATGCATCTCTTATACATGTATATCCGAGGCTTTTAGAATATAACTGTGTTTGAGAGTCTCTTTGTTATGCATGCTTGCTTTTTTTCCTTTTTTAGCAATCAAAATATTATCCCAGGCTTTTTAGCATATGTAAGGTGTGCTAGCATAATTAATAGCTTCACTTTATTTACTCCATGATGTGTGATGCTTTAGTCATGCCTAAAATTCATTTGTAATAAAGTTTAAAGCATTCATAAGTGTTTTAAGGATCCTGGACTTATGTGCTTCTTAAATAAAGCTGGAAAAATCACCTTTATCCTTTTTGTTCACCCTTGGACCATGGCCTCATAGTATCAACACCCCGCATAGCCATCTGCACAAGTAAAAACTGGCACAAAAGGTGCCCATTTCGATACATTTTAAAAGAACTCTTATTTTGACTTCCTACATTGGCAAAATTATAATGCTAAGAGAGTTTGATGTTGTGGCAGCAAATGCTTGATATCACAATGTCATCCATTTGCTGTCCTGTTTATGCGGAAACAAATATAAGTGGTCTCCATTCACACTGGGTATATTTAGAATCCTGAAGATACTGTTTGGCTTGCCTTTGACATTGAACATTTACAGGGATGTGAACTCCTTTCTACCTTTTTCCTCGTGGGTATTGCAGCTATTATCTTTGTCTTTTAGTACTTTCCGTCAGTGTTTTTATTTTTAAATCATTCAGGTGGTTTCTGTATTAAGACTTGTGATTTTAATCATATTGATCAGGAATTAGACTATATTATAGTACTATGCATTGCTTATATTCTTTAATAATTTCAAAACCAGGTTCTCAATCAAGATTATACTGAATGCTTTTTTCCTTCTATTTTATTTTGCTTTAGTTTCTATTTTCTTTATTTTGGGGGTCTGTTTGAGCACTTAATTTGGTTGACATCCTCCATTATTCAGTAGATTATTACCTAGTCTATTCACATTCATCACTCCTTGTGGTTTTCTTTCTTGGGAAAATATTCTCTTTCTTTTGTTATGTCATAATTATGTAGTATTTTGATTATTTGAAAAGTTGTCTCCTGTTATGAAGGTAGAAATAGTTATCTTGCCCCTCCTTTTTGGCTTAATTTATATCTATCAAGCATCGTTCTATTATAACTTCCCTCTCAAAGATGTGAGAATCTCGTATAATTTTATATACTGCATACACTTTGAAGAAGTAATTTTGTTCATATAGCTTCCATTGAGATGGATTTTTAATAAGGACAACTACATTTGGGGGTGTGAATCTATTAATTGTTTGTAATTTGTGTGTGATTCCCTGTTTCTGGTTATCTACAGTCATTGCAAATGAATGTTCAACATTCTAAATTGAAGGATAGTTGTTGATTCTTAGAAACAAGAAAGATTCAGAGTTTCCACTTATAAGGTCTAATATTGAGATGAAAATGATCAAAGTTTTTCAGCTGAGTTCATGAGACAGAATTGCTCTTTCTGCAAACGAAATGTAGTGTGTTGGAATTGTCTGTTTTTCAGTTATAAATATATTGTTCTAACAACAGGAATATCATGAGACGGAACAAGAAGAAGAGAAACCAGAAGAAACTGTAGAAAGTGAAAAGGAAGAAGAAAAGGTAGAGGAGGAAAAACCCCTGGTAGAACCAGAGGAAGAACCGCAGCCTAAGGAGGAGGAGGCCGAGGCAGAACCTGGCCCACTAATAGTAGCAGAAGATACTGGAGATCTTCTGGTAAGTTTTGAATTTAAGTCATGACTCTGATGAATTATTTCGGCATGCTTCGTCACAATTATATCATCCCTAAACAATTTTGTACAGGGTCTGAATGAAATAAATCCACAAGCTGCAGAACTAGAGGAAAGCAATGCATTGGCTCTTGCTATCGTTCAACCTGGTAGGTCATGTACTGTTTGTTAAATTACAGATGAGGACCTCCTTCCAGTATATTATTTTACCTGAATAAGCATCGAGGTTCTTATTTGAAAGGAGCAAAGATGGTTAAACACATGTTATGTATGTCAAAAGATCTTTAAAAATTTCTGTGAAAATAGATTAAGAGAGTTCAAATCCGAAAATCATATAGTTTTATAGGATCCTTGTATAATTTATGCCTTGTATCTATCTCTGCACCACTTGATTCCATATGACGTTCAATAATATGCAATTTCTTGTTTCCTTCAATAAATTTTTGTAGGTGATGATGCGCTATCTTCACATCGCGGTTTGAATGAAATTTCCGGTAGTGGATGGGAGCTAGCTCTTGTTTCCACACCAAGCAACAACACAGGCCGTCCTGCAGACACCAAATTGGTTCGTTTTCTTCGCTCCGCTGAAGTTTATTATAGTGTTCTTTTTTTTTTTCCTTTTCTCCTTTGAAGTAGTATGCAGTGTAGTCGTTAGACATGTTACGAGCGACATCAACTTGTGCTTTAAGTGATGTAATTTACTTCCAAGTTGCTCGTCTTTCCAGTTAGATTTTTCTGAGTGAGTGCTTGCATTCTTATTTGCTTTCTTCAGTCTATAACCTGAACTTGAAGACTATATATAAACCTAACGTGTCTACATTGCAACTTTGCATTTGGGAAACTTTGGGTCGGATTTGGTCTAGGATTGAGTATATATTTCAATCCCTGGTTGCCATGCTCGAGTACACAAGCTAATCATTTTCTTACATACATTATAATGCAATCTTTGCTTTCTTGGTCAGGCTGGAGGCTTTGACAAGTTGTTATTAGATAGCTTATACGAAGATGATAATGCAAGGAGACAACTACAACTGCAGAATGCAGGATATGGATATGGAGGCACGCCTGCGACGCCAAATCCATTTGAACAACAACACGATCCATTCGCAATGTCCAACAGCATAGCACCCCCAACCAACGTGCAGATGGCTTTATTGGCACAGCAACAGCAGCAACACCAGATGATGATGCAACAGCAGCCGCAACAACCACAATCAACAATGATGGTACCTTATCAAAATCAAACTCAGTATCCTCAACAACAAACGCAACAGATGAATTATGCTAATCCATTTGGAGATCCATTCCTCGCTCTCCCTAAGAGTTCAACCCCACAACAAGGAAACCAGATGTTACTTTAGAGGTCATTTTTTCTTTTCTTTTTTTTCCCCCTCTTTTTACTTCAGTATATTCTTTAATTCTTTGGAATAGGAATCGTTTTAATCTTTATTTGTTTTTCTGTTCTTCCAGCTTATTCTTTGTTAACTGGGTAAAAATCATAAAATGTATGGTTTCTTTTGGAAATTTTAGATCATATTTTCAGAAACAATGATCATCAATGGATGTATCATATTTATCATCGGATGCAAGTAATGAATGCACTGTCCTCTCCAATTGAACAAGAAAGTTCTAAAATATGATTCGAGATATGTAGTGTTAGTTATTTGAAAATTAGCTTGAACAAGAATTCAGATGAACTGTTTGTGAAAAATAAAACTTGGGCATTCGTCTGGTTATTTTTATAACATTAAATAAGAGTAAAAATCAGAAATTATTGAACTTTAAAAATGAGTACAAAAAGAAAATATTTTTTGATTTTTTAACAATGCGGTTTAAGAAAAAAAGATTATGATTCTCAAAACATTATTTATTTTGCTTTCTCAAAATAATTTTTGAAAACATTATTGCAAATAGTTTTCAATTTGATTTTACATTTTTTGAAACAAAAAACTATTTTTATAAACATAACCAAATATCACAAAAAATTAACCCCAACTTAAGGTTACGGGACAGCAGCTGTATGCTATGGCAGGCTGCCCTTAAATTAACCAATTACCGTGTGCCACTTTCCTAAGCTAGTGATAGGCACGTGCCAATCTGTCATCTCATTATCTATTACCGCGGCCGCACGCAATTTCCCTGGAATAAAAGCATTCAGGTCCCTAAAGTTGTAAGCTTTACTAATAAGGATACATATTCCTATTTGTATCAAATAGATCTTTAATTCCAATTAAATTATAAAATCCCTTTTATCAATAAAAACTTATATTAGTAATTTAGTATATTGATAGTTCTCACTTCCAACCCAAATATGATAATTAAACAAAAAGAATTTCTTTTGTGAAAAGAGAGAATCAAATTGTATATTTAATGACATAAAAAACTTGAGTTGTCTTGGTAAAAAATTAAAATTAACTTTTAAAAAATTAAATAGGCTCAATCAAGAAGCTTTTTTTTTTATTAAGAATTTGACACATTGCCTGAAGGTGATTTGGCTTTCTATAATTCATATACTTTCTTAATACAATTGGATAATATTTTCATTATTTGTAAAATAACAAGAAAGAAAAGGACCTGTATGTTATTAACTCAGTTTCCTCCCCGCCGCGGTTCCCTTCCCACAATGGTATAATTGCCTCTCTGCACTCTTGCTACTAACACGAACTTCTCGGTTACTCACAGAAAAAATGTCTCGAATCATCTCTAACACTCGATCCCTTCTCCGCCACTCTCTCGAACACCGACCCTTGATTTCCCTCTCATTTAATCGTTACGTTTCTTTTAAACCCCAACTGATCGAAATTGAACTCGACTCCTCGTCCTCCTCATCATCTGCCTCTGTCGCGTCGTCGACTTCACCGGACGGCGGCAGCGAAATGGAGGCCATAAAGAAGCTGGAGGACATGATCCATCGTATCATCGTGCAGAAGTCCACACCCGATTGGCTCCCATTCATCCCTGGCTCGTCTTTTTGGGTCCCGCCACGGCGACGGTCGCATACTGTCGTCGATTTGGTTAGCAAGTTGACCAATGAGTTGACGGAAGAGGAGTCGCTCTCGCTCGCCACACTTCGCGGCTGGCCTTGCTCTTCCTTTTTGCTCAAAGGTATAAAATATTTTCCTTAACTGGAATTCGTAGGTATAAAGTGTTTTTCTTAAATGAAATCAGGTTAGAAATTATGTAAAATAGTTTAACTGAAATTCTATGTGCGATTAGATTGCAAAAGCTATTAAAAATATCAAAAAAATAAAAAATAAATGTGTGTTATTCTTTTTATTGTTTTCTTTTTCTTTTCTTTTTTCTTTATTTATAGGTTGCTGGTGATTTTTGTGTGTTTGAAGTGCACGAACTCAATTTTGAAATGTCGGAAGTAGCATTTTTGGTGCTAAATTTGCTATCAAGTAACAGTATTGTGGTTTAATAGAAGCACATATATGAAGTCTTGTTAAGTTTTTCTTATCCCATTTTTGTGGGATGTTATGGGGTTGAAAAGTCTGCTGAAATGAAGCATTTGCGCTATGGTACCATGATCACACTTTAGTGGATTTGTTTGGAGTTTAAGAGAGGGAGAGCTCTTGCTGGTTCACTGTAATGGGATTCTTCCACCCGTCTGGTACTGGTTTAAATGGTGTTTTTGAATTTCTTTGAAAATGAAAATGATGGTTGTTTCTTTGTTTCAAATCGTGTGTGGTAGTGGGTGTTTAGAACTGTAATTTAAAAATGAAAACTTTGTACAATATTTGAGGACGAACTTGAGAGACAAAAGGTAAAAAATTGTCAAAGTGGAATTCATATTGGTGTTTTCAACTTTTCTTTTAAAAAGTTTTCATTTTCCGTGAATCATTTTAAAACACCTTACCAATTGTCTTGCACATTTTTTTAAAAATGAAAATTAGGGTCTGGAAAACAACACCAAATACAGTCTGAAATCCTGGACGATGGAGCATGTTATTGTTGAAGGACTATTGCATCTTGAAATCAGAATGTTATAGTTTACTAACAGAAGAGCTAACCCAATACTAGAATTCAGTAACAATGTGCAGTTAATCATTTCCCTATTGCTATGTATGAAGATTTTTATTAGTTATAATCTGTGGGTTTCTTTAACCCTTTGGTTTTACTTGCAGAAGCCACAAAGGCGGAAGGGGATGGGGTGGCTGAAGAAAGTAGGGGGCATATGGAGGTGAAAGTGATGGTGTTTGCAGATACGGAAAACACCTCACGGCATGAGGATGAGGAAGGATGAATTGCATACCTCATGATAGAATCATCTGCTGCAGTAAGTGTATTCTTTTATTCTTTTACAGTTAGTGTACTAGTTTTGCATCATCATTTTACTTTGAATTTTTGTCAAAACTTTTGGCAGACAGGGCTCAATCCGTTTCCATAATAAGTGTAAACTATTAATTCTACTCTCGTTGAGGGCTCGTTTGGTTTCATCAAGCAAGATGCATCATAATTATTTCTAGGTCTAATGTTGTGGACTTGCATACTTCGTTATGATTTCAAAACTAATTATGATCATTATCTTGTTATGGGTACATTTTCAATATCATGTCTTTGATTGTCATAATGTCAAAGTGTTGCACGTGTGTATTACGAAATTTCCTGCAGTTCAGATATAACTTCTCTTATGACTTGTTTGATTTTCAATAGAATGATTTTTGAATGTTTTGTTATTAATGCTTTTGTTTTTTATATGTAGGCTCGGTCAGCTTTCTAGATGTCCAGAGTTTCAAGAGAAAGAAAAGGACGCCCAAAAGAAATGGGAGTGACTAAATGCAATGTTGTACAGATGCAATCATGGATGAATGATGATTGGGGTGGAGACTATATTTTACTTTCGCTTTATCTGGCTATGGCAACTCCCGCCCTTCTATAGTCTTAATACACCCTACTGTTATTTTGTTTATGTTTTAGATGCTACACTTAGTAGTTGTAATTATTATTCTCTGTTCTTAATATTCAAATAATTCGGAAATAAAGGTACTTCCCGAAGTTTCAGAACATTCACGCTCTTCATAGCACTTGTAACATTCCACTATTGC
This sequence comes from Melia azedarach, assembly GCA_028052125.1. NCBI lineage: Eukaryota > Viridiplantae > Streptophyta > Magnoliopsida > Sapindales > Meliaceae > Melia > Melia azedarach. The sequence continues at coordinate 12,006,142 of CM051403.1, forward strand.
TTTCTATAGTCTATGCAACCACCAAAAGACCTGTAGAGATTTTTGGCTGCTGCTTGTAATTTCATTTTCTTCTTCGCATGCAGGAATACCAAGCAACCTCTTATTGTTAGGGTTGTCTAATATCTAATCCCATATCCATTGGTACCCATCGATTTTCAGGGTTTTGATGATTTTTACTTGGATGAGATGGACCAAATTCTCCGAGATGGATTTCAATAAATCAAGTTATGAATCAGTATATTGCTGAAATTGCAGTATTTTCGAAAATTCAGTGGAAGCATGATAATTTTAAATACATCATATTTTTTTCAAGTTTTAAGTATCAAAAAAAATTGAGAGGAAACAAGAAGTATAACTAGCCCGTTTGAATTACACGTTAAAAATAATGGACGAGTAACGGTTTAACAAGGACAAATGGGCAGCCCAATTCAATGGGCTGAGCTACAACGGTAATTAACACGTGATTCATCAGGCCCAAAATTTGCAGAGTGTTTATTCCCACTCCTGCCAACGTGGCATAATGTTATTGGTAGAGTGATCAACATTACACGTACTATTAATCCGCTTGTTTATAATTTGATTTCCATATATTTTGTTTGTTTGAAATATTATGAAATCATCATCTGCCAACTCTTTTCAGAGAAGAGACGCTTGAAGACTTTGATCCCTCCTGAAACAAATCAATAGTAATGGCGGAGAATCCCCAAACGGCGACGTCGTCGTCGGCGACGTTATCAAGCTCAGATCAACAACCCTCTTCTACATCTTCAACCGAGCCCAATCTCAAGCAACCCCAGGTTTTCTATGAAATTTCAATTTCTATTTCGATTATTAATTTTCAGTTAATTTTCGGCTTTGCATCAGAAATGTATCAAAATTTTAATTGTTTACAGTATTATAAGGCTATGGTATTCTTTCATTTTCTGGGTCTTTGATGATTTGTCTGTTGAATTCTTTTAATCATAGTTGAATATATTTAATTGCACCAGAAATTGGTTTAATCAGGCATTTTAATGAAGCTTTTTTACTTTACTTTATATATTGAGGGTTTCGTTCTACAATACAGGACAGTGTTGATACTTGATACTGCAATATTATGAATAGTTGATGGAAATTATCTCGTTTGTATTCAGCCTCATTGAGAGTTTAACAAGGACCGAGTTTTAACACGTGGACATAAATCATAGAAATTTTTGTATTGATTAATTGTGTTTAATTTCAGGTTCCAGCATTCTCAGGTTTCCCTGGTTTTGGAAATGGTGGTGATGTTGGGACGTTGCCAGTGATGTACCCTGCTGCATTTGGTGGGTTAAATCCATGGGAGAATCAACAAGAGACTAATAATCGTGGGGCCGGCATTTATGCTGTTCCAGTTCTCCCGTACACAGGAATTCCATCAAACACTCTTATCCCCCTCACTTACAACATACCCACGTAAGTATATCTTTAGCAAAACAATAATTGAACTTTGCTGTTGTTTAGATTTTCGTTTTTCTGATTTCAATTTGTGAGGTTTCCATTGATAATGCCATTCCATGGTTCTGGTAAGTATTGGTTATGAAGAGACTTACTCATTTTCACTGGTCAGCAAACTGTGGTGGTTGTTGAAATTGAAGGTCTTGCTCTCTACTGGAGTGTAAATGTAGCTCTTAGTTTCTCCTAGTTATGTGAATGTTAAGGTTCATCAAGCACTTTAGATCTCCTATTCTGATCCATGAATTGTCGAGTACTTCTGTTGATAAGATGGTGTTTGCTTTCCACTTTGACTTGCTTAATTTCATTCTTATGAGTTATTTTAATGTCAGTAAATTTGTTTTCTCTTTTTTCATTCCCTGTACACTACAGTTTCATGATATGTATGCTGCTATTTTTTAAACCAATTTTGCACGTGTTATTTCTGTATAAATTAAATGTCCTTAAGTATGTGAATTAAAATGGATTATTTACAATGTGGTACTAGAAGAAAATAAGAAATCCAAGCAGTTTAATTTGGTATGGGATGATAACCATCATGTAATTAGAACCTAAAATGCAGTTATATTCTTAGATTGCGATAGAACTTAAAACGCAATTATATGCGTAGACTACAATCCACCTTAGTGAACCGAAGAAACTCACCCTGATCATAAAATGTTTCACTCAACTGGTTTATTGCAATCTTTCATGCTTTTATACCATGTTTGTCCTAGTTGCAGGTAATTTAGCTTTGTGATTTACATTAGCACTATACTGTTGTATACCGTATTTTCCACCGGCAAAGTTGCACAAATTAGAAATATAATTTCACTTAATTAGACTCAATACAGCTGTCTTTAGAAATCCAGTGATATGTAGTTGTCTGATATTCCAGAATGGACTTTGATGCAATTCAGTGCAGCTAATCACACTCCAGTTTGGTTGCTGTGGAGGATCTAAGATTTGATGGGCAACATCTATTTAACAAACATAATATTAGTTCTATTATAATCAATAATGTTAACATGCAGTTATATGCTTAAACTTTATTTCTTAGGGACTAATGGATAGGCTACTATTTGGATTGAAGTGTACTCTTAAATCTGCCGAATGACTGCTGAAAATGATGAGAACATGATGTTACTTCTGTTGAAAAGATTTTTTTACGTACATTGAATACATCAACAGATTACTGCTTGTATCTAATGCAAGTTGCATGTGGTCATCTACAGTACTCGAACAAGCACTGAGGCTGGGGCAGTGGGTTCAGAACATGGGCAAGCTGGTCAAGAACTACATCAACAGCAACAGGCACGTCAAAGGCAAGTTGTCGTAAGGAGATTTCAGATTGCATTTCAGCTCGATTTGTTGCTCATACTCAAGCTGGCAGCTGTAATATTTGTGTTCAACCAAGATGGATCAAGACTAAGGCTTACAGTCCTCGTGATTTTTGCTTCACTTATTTACTTGTAAGTCCCTCATCTTCTGATCTTTTTTAATTTTGAGACTTTTTTCTGCTTGTTTTTCGTATTTGGTTGGTTTTCCAAAGATATCATCAAAGAAAATTAATATTTTCTTCCCTGGCTATATCCGTTAAGATCTTTTGGGTATCTGTATTTATGTAAATGGCAAAGCCCTGAGTTGGCCTCTGCCAAGTTACTCAACTGAGTTAGTTTCTACCAAGTTGACAGTGAAGGAATCTATTCTTATATCAAAACTACCTATTTACCCCGTATTTGGGTTACTAAAATACTAAAATTGAAAGGGTACACTCCAGCAATTTTTGAATATGGGTCAACAACAAGGCTTTTGCAATTCTTTTTTCTGGATAAACTATGTTTCACTATTTGTAACAATTTTCTGAACACCTTGTGCATTAAATAGATCAGATGCATTTTGAGTTCTATGACTTCTTTTTTTTGAATTTTTGCTTCATTTCTTTAGCATTTTTTTTGTCTTTGTTAAAATGAATGGTCATAACATGAAGGTCTCTGAGTTGAAATTGAACATTGTAAACGTGGTTGTTGCAGATATCAGACTGGAGCTCTTACACCATTTCTTCGGTGGCTTTCACAAAGCATGCAGAGGGCAGCACAGCCACCCCATCCACCTAGGCCTGCTGTCAGAGCCGAAAATGTTCATGCGGCTGCAAGGCAGGTGAATGAAATTGCTGGTGTGGCAGGTAAATTCTACTTCCCCTGTATCCATGAATGTATTGTCTTTTGTGATGTTCATATTTATATTATATTGATCTTAACACAATATTAGATAATTCGAGCTCTAGTGAACCTGTTTAACTGCAACTTGATCCATAATTGATCCAATCTTGGTTATGACTAAACCTACCAGCTTAACTCATTTTTGTTGTTTAATCTAAGACTTAAATAAAAACAGATATTAAACATCAAATTGATCCTGCCTATTTGAATTAACCATTTCTATCAAAGGGGGTATGAGATTATCTGGTCTTCCTGTTTGCAGCTTAAATCGTTTCAACATGGACATCATCATATCATGCCTTCCCTACACAATTTTTTCATAGAATAAGATGGTTCTTATGATTAAACATCAGTTCTTGTTGGAAGGATAACCAAAGTTCACTTATTAGTTGCTTATGCTGTTATAATAATTTGCTGCAGATGGACAAGCCAGAGCTGAAAATGAGAATCAGCCACTAAATGATGGTAACCAGGCAGCCGAGAATGAGAATATAGCAGACCCTGCAGCCAATCGCGGTAACCAATGGTGGGGAATTGTGAAAGAGATTCAGATGATTGTCTTCGGATTCATCACTTCTCTCCTCCCAGGGTTCCACAACCTAGATTAATTCTTACCATGTATACCCAGAAGCCGGGAGAATTGATCATCCTTCTCATTCCCCTTTTGAAATAAATGTAAAAAATTACGCAAGATTTTATAGGTATAACTTAAGATATATCTATTGTATGTATGGTGCAAGTAAAATGCCATTTTGGATATAGAGTGGAGTGGATTATAGTCATTGATTTGGAATACATTTCGTGTTAAGTTTTTGTTCCTCCAGATGCTTAATATTAATTGTTACTGTTGAAGAATTTGCTATATCTTGCAAGTCATCGAGTTCCTTCCTCTGTTTTCCTTCTTCATTGGGGGATTTGTGAAAGACAGGGAGACGGTTTAATTGATTTATTTGAAAATATGTCAAAGAAGTCAAAGAAAGGGAACTGGATTATCTTATCTGGAAAGTATATTGTTTTACCTATTTTATTTTCCTTTTAATAAATACTAGATTTTTGTTCTCATTTATTCAATTTATTTTCAAGGGAAATTCGTATAATCATTAACTTCCCATATTTAAAATTAAAAGGCATGCTATATTTTCTTTACTTTGTTCATTAAAAAAAGAAAATCAATCCTAACGGCTCAAAAGAGAAATCTGAATATGAGGTACAATCATATTCCTAGGTCTAGATTAGAGAAAGTAAGTCTCAATGTTTAGGTTATTAGATTAAGCATTTTTCTATTTCTTTTTCTTTTTTTTTCATTATTTTTCTTTTTTCGTATTATAATTCTATATAAAAATAAATAAATAAAATCCAAATATATTCTTTTAAAAATAAGACGTACAAACTTGACACACTGCGCGCGACATACATACGTTGTCGTGCCGTGCTGGCAAGCATTAGGCACAACGAAACGAAGCGACGATGTGGTGAGAATATGAGATACAGTTGGAAATCCATTAGGGTTGATTGAATTGGCCCAACATTATCCGTTGGTACGCGCTGATTCATTCCTTTGTAAACGGATAATTGGCAAGCAGCCACAGCAACTTGTATTTGTTTCTATGAAATTTCGTGAATCATGAGCCAGTCCACCACCACCACTCAATTTTTTCTTTTTATTTTTTTAATTTTCTTTACTCAGTCTACACGAACAAGTTGTCTGAAACACTGAAATTCCCAGCAATTCAATCTTCAGAATTCTCTCATAGTGCGGGTCAAGTCAACAATGTGTAGTAGGCATTATTAAATAATAATAGTGTGCGAGATTGAATTCAATAAAACAGAGCAACTCAAAAAGTAATTATTAAACATTTTAATTTAATTATGATATTACACAGAAACCTCATATTTACATGCCCGTCTTCGTAACTTGCCAAAATTTGGACTACTACTGCCAGAATATGTGAAAGAGATAAGCCCATAACCTTATTTTATTTCTCACTAAAAATAATATAATTACAAAATGTATATACAGGAATCACATAATAAAGTAAAGCTCACATCTCTGATAAAAGATTGCTGATTTTTCGAAGCTCCTTGAGAGCCGTCATTGCTGTAGCTTGTCCTTTGCCGACTAGTACATTCTTAGAGAAGTTCTCCAACGAACCCACCTGACCCCGATCTTGCTGGAAGACAGACTCAATTACCTGGAAAACATGATTAATAAAAGGATCAGCGCAAGTAACAGCAATCAAAACTTGACATCCCACGCCGTGTCTAAAAGAAATATCAAGGAAAAGTTACTTCTAACAATGACCTGGAAAATTGTATGCACAAAAAAGTTCACATAGCCGTTCCAATTTCCCAATGAAATCACCGATCTATTAATTGTTGTTCACAATTTTAACAATGATATTATCTATATGACAACTAATTTATAAAGAAACTATGTCATACCAAGCATTCTTCAATATAAAGGATCAAACAGTTTTGTTCATAAATCTAGAAGCATGATGAAATTAGGGAATGCAAGCAGGAAACCTAACTGGAAGTCTCCAAGATAATTTTAAACTACTATCTGAATTGTGTGTTGTATTCTTCTACACGGAGAACCATTGGTTTTTCTCACCACTCCACCATTCCATTATTTTCCTATCTCTAAGTTAAACTAAGCGTATAAGGCTTTGTTCTTTCTAAACCTATAATGCTCATCTTTCACTTAGAAACATAGAAGGAAAAAACAAAAAATCCCAGACAAGATACTATATCATCAAATTGCAGTTTCAGGAAAGAAAGCCCAATGGAAGCACATGGTAAAGCATATGGAGGAGCCAATAGCCCAAACCAATATGTTCTCTCAATAATGTATATTGGTACAATGAGAATGAGAATGCAAGAGTAGAATGTTACCTGAATATGCTCAAGCATAGACTGCCCAAGATTCTTTAAAGTTCCCATCACATTCTGGTCAACAGCGTCTGCTTTGTAGCTGGAACATGACTTAAAAGACCCATCACCATTACAGGCGACATTGGTATTGCTCGGACTACCTTCATCATTGGTGGATTTCTTAGTCTCATTGGCACCTCCAGATTTCTCAGAAGTCTCCTCCCCAGCAGCATTTCGTCCAAACTTCCAAAGCCACTGGAATTTACCCAAAAGAATCTTCCGCTCCTTGAGACTTGTCATCGATTTTTCTGAATAGTCATTGTTGCTTTGAGAATCTTGAGGGATGTCATCCGGGTTATCGGAAACAGGAAGAGATGGGCTCTCAGGAATAGTCTGGGATTGACTGTCAACTTCATCAAGAGATAAATTTGATGCAACACTACTTTTTTCTGAATCATTTTCATTGTCATTACCACTAATAAGACTTGCTGGGTCTGAGAATATAGAGGAGTTCTCCTCACTGCCAGTGTTTCCACTCGGAGATCTGTCTTCAGATACACAAGAAAAGTCCTTATCGACACTGTCTTGTCTCTGGACCTCAGCTTCTACTGAGGGATGATCTTCCTGGGTAGAAACTTCTGAGCAGCCAGCTTCCTCAATAGGTTCCTCGAAGCCAAGTTCCCTAGACAAGTCTTCAAGCAAACTTCGCCTGACAGATGATCTTGGCGCTTTTTTTCCACTGTCCACCTTTCTCGGACATGGGTCAGATTCTGTTCTGGATAAGGTTAGTTTTACTTTTTCTGACCAACTCTTTTTCCGGGTAGGGTTTTGTTTCCCTAAACTACCTTGTCTTAGTTCTTCTTCCTTGTGCAGATCTCTCCACTTCTCTTCCCAATAACTGTCCGGTACCACATTTAAAGGTGTTCTTGGAGAAATAGACTCACATGGAAGGCTGTGGCTGTGGCTGTGACCCCTCACCACTGCTGATTTACTCCGGTTATAAACACCATCAAAAGAATGCAATGATGATGAGGTACTAGCATCTAATGCAAGAACCTGTAACGACTTCGCCTTTACTATGATTTTCTTTAGATTTATATTTTCTGGAAAATTCAAGAGTCTCTGAAGGCAGGTAGTTGCATTCTCAGTGGCAAGCAGTGAAGATCTCAAATAAAGCATCATTGAAACTGCCATAGCAGCAATCAATGCTCCCCGAGGTGAACAAAGAATTCCATTTTCGGTTTCTTTATCTAATTTGCTGTTGTCTGATGCAAATATCTCATCCCATACTACCAAAAGGTCTCCAAGAGAAAACTCCCGCCCAAATAAGACCCGCAACCAGCGAAGTCCAAAATACTGAGGTTCCACACCAAGCTCAACAAGATGGCTATGTAAAGATGAATCAACAACAGACAGCAAATTGTACAATGCAGAAGAAGCTTCAATGACAGGAGGTAAACCAGTGAGAGACCCATCTGCAAGGGAGGAAGCGAAAAATTCTGCCATGGAAACTGAACCATGGCCTCCACTCATCAAAGCATCAAACATACAGTAAGCGTCGTGTTCCATAAATTTCTCAGACAAGACAATACCCAGTTCACCTTCAGCTCCGTATGCATCGCTTAGCTGTACAATTGTCTGTATCTCAGGATCAAGCTCATCAAGACTCCTAACCTTCATTGAATTTCCATGGGAGCCAATCTCATCTTCCATTGAATCTAAAAACTTTTTCAAATCAAAGTTATATGTAACATCATTTTCATGAAATGATAAACCATCAAATTTGTCAGTGAAGTGGTCCTCATATTCCTTTCGAACTTGAGAAAGATGCTCCACATCAACATGAAGAACGTACAATAAAGGAGCCAAAAGTTCATGCATTCCTGTTTAAGAATATAATGAACAGAAAAGGAAGCAAGTATGTCAAACTCTCTGGAAAATAGAACCCACAGGATATGTGAAAGAATGCATGTTTAGGAACAAGTTGACAGGAGTCAGCAAGTAATAAAAATGACAAAAAAACGGATATTTTCGAACATCTGAACCTTAGCAGTCAAACTGACTGAAGGATGTGGATTATTTGAGCTCAACATGCAGCCATGGAAATATTAAAACCTCACTTCAGACAATAATGTAAATAGTAGGATCAAGTGCCGTTAGACTCCAGATGAGACAGGATAGTGAGCATTTAGTAGTGTTGCCCATAACTAGAGAGAAAAAGTAAAATAAGCAGGGGGATGGAGCACAGCTTGAACTAGTACCGCATTTGTTGAATTCATAAATTCCTATTACTCTATTTTTTTGTTTAGTGCTCCCTTCATTTCAATGAGAAATAAAAACTTAAAGGTAAATGAAAAAGAGCGGTGCTAATAGGATTACCTATAGATTTCAAAAGTTAAAAAAAAAAAAAAATTGATGAAAGGAAAATAAATGGCATACGTCTCGCTATCATGTATACCGTAATTTACCTTGTTTATAACCATATTCCGGATGCCTAAGGCACCATAATAACAAGATCCGCCTTAACATGCCTTGGCATCCAGGTGTCTGAAAGTAGCTCCCATGTTCTGGATATAATCGTGATAGATCCTGGTCAACCATTTTTTCCAGCTCAGCATTCCGAAAGAAGCGACCCCATGTACTATCTGCATGGACAATTCATGTGGCAATCAGTACAGAGCAGACATGTGTACGTAGGAGGAGCTTGCTAACACTGATGCGACAGCAGAATAAGGTAATACTCAACAGTGGAGGCAACCATTTTTTTTGTTAATTCTGTATTTATCATCATCTTATGGGTGCACCTGTAATCTCACTGGTAACAGAGCCATTCTCTGAATGAATGACAGTCAAAGATTCATGCATGAAGAACTTCTAACACGAAAATAAGTATAGAAGACTTATGAATGGGCAATTAAACAGCAAGACATAAATATAACTCTAAGAGATGAAGCAAAAATTAGAAGAGAGAACCAGGGAAAGTAAGCAAACAATGCAAATTAACCGCGAAGGCATCTAGTTACTGGATGCACCAAATACCAGATGCATACAAAATATGGAAGTGTGTCCGAACAAAAAAAGTAATATTACCTGGATTCTGTGAAAGTGGATTGTCCATAACAACGTCAGGAGAATTACTTCCATCCTTGGGCAATTGTGGATCAATAAGTAGGCGCCTTCTTAATCCAGCATATCTGAAAGAAAAGAAATCTTCCACTTACCTAATAGGCAAAGTAGATCATAATCTATAGCACATACTCTACTCTGTTATAACCTCAAGGCATTAAGAAAGCATCTTGACCGAGTACTATAAATCATGGCAATTGAGTAGGAACTATAGTTATAATCTACAACTCAAGACTATAGCTATCAATGTTGGTATAGGCATCAATTTTGGTATAGGCATAAAATTAATAAAACTAATTTTCAAAAATCTGAGTTCACCAGAAAAATCATTAATTTTAGTGGAAAAAGAAAAGGATTAAGAAATATACATAAATCTGGTTAGCATTTATTTAAAGAAGCCAATGGTAGAACTTTGAAAATTCCTATGACCAATTTGGCCACAACAAAACATCAAGAAGCTTAACCTTGACCTAACTTATTGAGCTCAAAACAACCATCGAGAGCTTAGAAAAAAATGGTAGCTTGATACATGGTAAATATGACAACTCTCGATTTACAAACAAGTCGTTTACAGCTATCAGTAGAAAATAATTAAAGCAATGAAAATCGAAGGTTTGGTGAGCGAACTTCTTCTGTCTCTGGGGTTTGTTATCAACTAAATGCTAGAACAACAAAAATGAGAAGAAAAAAAATTAAGAATGAAAGAAAATATATCTCAGTTCACAAGAAGAAGAAAGGAGAAGCAGTGATATGGAAAATCATGAAACGGTAAGAAGAAAGAAAATTTTGAAGAAACACTAATTTGATATTAGCAAAAGCCCAAAACCCAGATGATTAAGCGAAAATAGAAAAAATAAATGAAAGTTAGAGCAACCATTACCTTCTTCTAGAATCAGCCGTAACTCGGCGAAGATCATCAATGGAGGGAAAAGATGAAGGCAAAATCCCAAGATTAATCCGCCACTGGACGCCTCTAAGATTTCCAAACGGAATAGATCTCTCCAAACCCACAGAACTCGTAGGCGACTCCACTTGCTGCTCAATTGAAGCCGGCGGCATGGCTTTCCAAGCAAATTATTTCTCAATTACCACACAACCCAATTTCTGAATTGTCACCAAGATGCAAAACCAACCCAAAAAACATGGAAATTCGGAACAAAAAAACATAATTCAGTTACTGACAATTAAAACAACAAAAATTAAGAAATAAAATGAGAAAAAAAATAAAAGAAAAAATCAGAAAGCAAAAGCAAAATGGAGTGACTGTAGGAAAACCCAAAATTGAAATGGAAAAACAGGGAGAAGAATTACATCATGGTCTGGGTAGAAAATCAATAAAGTGTTGGTAGATCTAATTTTGTATAAAGGCAGAGAAGAGCATAAAAAACCAAACTTTAATTTGGTGCTGCTTAATTTAGAGAGCAATAGAGAAAAAAATAGGGAATTAGTTTGATCAGGTAAGGAAAACGTAAGCAAAAATGGAGGAAAGGATTTGGATTGAGCTGCTAAGCTGACCTGACCAGACTTTCGTTCTTCTTCTTCTTCTTCGTTGTTGCTGTGAAGGATGAAGTTGAGCTGTCGCTATTCTATTTGCCCAAATAGGAACAAGAAAAACGCTCCTATTATTATTCCACTTTTTCATCCCACTTTAATTCCTCTCATTTTTATTTTATTTATTTATTGTCTATTCAATAAATACAATTTTATAAATTATTTATGAGTGATAAATGATTTTCCTATTTTACTTTCTGAGAAATTAACGTTATGATTTATTATATATTGCGTCTTGTGTTGTATATAAATGAAAAAAAAAATGTTTAATTTAAATTATTTTTGGGTATATAAAATTATTTATTCCATAGTGTAAAGTCCCAAATTTGATGGGGATGAAATATACTTTTTTGACAGAAGCAATGGGCAAGAATTACTTTTAATCACTTTTATCCTTATTGATTTACCCGTACAATGATAGTTTAAAGCTCCATTCATGTTTGTTTATGATTTTTTTGCTTAATTTTTTTAAAAAAATTAAAAATAAATAATTTAAAAAGTTCAATAAATTATAGATAAATATAATCTAGCTAAAAAAACAAACTATTTATGTTTAAAAAGATGAAAAATAACTTACAAATTATTGTATTAATATAAACGTTGTACTCTCAAGAGTTAGCCAAAATAGTTATAAGCGTCACTTAATTTTAAAATATTATATCGAGAATAGGTTAAGAAATATCTTTATTTAAAAAAAAAAATTAGTCGTCGTGAATGATTGGCATTAATTTTAAAAAATATAGTACCTTTCTTCTATTTATATAATATCTTCATGAAAATATACAATAAAGTGTGATTTATTAATAAAAATCCGACTCTCATATATTATTTAATTAAATTTAAAAATATATATTTTAATGTTAAAATTTTTTGTCAAACGCTGAAGTATAGGCTCATCACAACAATCATATTTGAAAGTTTTTAAAAATAAAAATAATTTTTTTAAGGAAAAATTATTTTATAAATTACCTTTAATAAAATGTGTTTAAACACAACTCAATTACTTGCCATAAAAGGAAACAAAGAATTTGGAAATAAATAATAAATATAACAATAAATGTTAAACTGAGGTGACGTGGCAGTTCTGTTAAAAAAACTGACCAAATAAGCTAATGATAAATGGCAAGCAACTGAATTGAGCATTGACAACAGTATCTTTCTTTTCTTACTACACAAGGCACTAATAGTAACAAATATTATTATTATTATTATCATTATTTATTAACTATGCGATTAATTTAAATTACTTTTTAATATAATTACCATTAATGCAATGTTCATAATAATTTTCCCTTTCTTGTATTGCGAGTGATGATAAAGTATTAATAATTATGCAACCCTATAAAATAGAGGGGTTAACATAAATTTAACACGATAATATAATATTAATATGAGACAATAATTAAATTAAATTTGTGTTACATATACTTTAGACACAATAATATAAAATATCAACATGACAATATATAAAATAGTATAAAAGTATAAATAATTAATAAAAATAAGTTAAAATATAAAAAAAGAATTAAAATTTTCCTTAATAATAGCTATATTACAACTAACTTGAGGAATATTTTTTATAATTCGATAATTTTTTTAAAATATTAATACAGCACGATATGAATAATATTGAACTAATAATCCGTACAATACCTAAATTTTAAAATTAAGGTTATAAAAATAGTATCACTCAATTCAAAAAATTAATCTTATAATTAAATTTCATACCATAAATTTTATCACTATCCTTTAAAATTTGTTGATACAAATTTAGACACGAATATTAAATTTTTTGAATACTAAAAATTAAAGATTTATAATATTAAAATTATGATTGCACCTAAAAATGTTGCAAGAAACAAATCCGATCTAAGGAAAGTAGAAGAAAGACAAAAAATGAACACATGATGTGTGTAGTGCAGCTGGTAGGCAGCACTACTGTGCATAAATTGACCATTACCATTTTGTGTTAGCAATAATATTTAATTTAATAAAAAATAATTTATAGTTTAATTTGAAATATTTACCATATAGAAAGGAATAATACTGTTCGATTAATTTGTGATTTTAAGTAAATTTTTAAAAATTATAATGTAATGTGAGATACAATTTTTTTTTTGTTGTTTTCAATTGAATATTTAAAAAATATTTAAAATAAAAATATTGAACCGACCTAACATTTAAATTGTTAATGAAAAGATAATTTTATTTTTATTGTTGAGCCTTGATACTAATAGGATTTAAAAGAAATTTTTATTGTAAATTATTTTTTATTAGTTGATTTAAAAGAAATTTTTAAGAACCGATGTATATTATGAATATTTTAGAAATAGTGTGAATATTAGTTCATAAAAAGGTGAGTTTTTATTGTTTTTAACATAGTTTTTAAAACTAAATTCTTAAATGAATATATAATTATTTTTTTTAAAATAAAAGCTTATATTTTAAATAAAACAAGTTAATAATTATAATTAATAATTTCATTTGAGTAGGGGCATACACAAAACAAATGATTAATTTAAATATTTCGTGAATTTGACTTGACCTCACACGACATAAGAAATCCAGGTCAAAAAGAGTAGATTTTAATAAAAGTTGAAAAATAATATAAATAAAAAGAATCCAGGGGAACAGTACGTGTGATATTGGGATATGCCAAAGTAGAAGGACTCCGATGAAAGGTCAAAAATATAATATTCCGAAGCATATCCTTAGCTGACGTGTCGCCGACGTGTCTTTTATCTTGGTCTTTTCAATCATTGATTCAACTACCATTACGCCCACGTAACACCTTTACCTAACCTAAGCATTTTTACTTCCATACGACTCTTCCAAACGTGGAAAAAAAAATAACACATGATTTTAAATGGATTTTCAAATTCATTAAATATATGATATAAATTTAATTCTCATAATTTAATATTTTTAGAGAAATTTAATTAGAAATTTACCTATATTTTGTAAAATTAAAATTAGTATTTCTATAAAATTTAGAATAAAAATATATTCAAACTAACTATTATTATTATTATTATTTTAAATATGATAGCAATAGGAGTGAAGAAGAAGAAGTGATGATTAATATGGATTATGTGTGTTTTAATTTAATTGGATCGAAGGTCAGCTATCAGTTGACCCATCAAAATCTCTCAACACCCACAATCATCACTGATCACCAAGACTAAAAAACTGTCTAATTAATAAATAGAAACTTTGGTTTATGAAATAGAAGGCAACTTCGTATTAATATGCCTAAATATTAATGAATTTACACATTGAGTACGATGATATAAACATTGCACTCCCACCATCAATTATTGTTGTCCAATTAAATCTATTGAAATTAAACATCTATTATTATGCATGTCAATATCAATATTATTATTACATTTTTTTTATTTGAACACCTACTCTCCAATTTTTATAAATTTTACATTAAATAATTAATTTTTTAATTTTTATCTCGATTTTAAAAATCTTACATAATATTTTTTTTTAAAGAAATACAATAAATTTTATCGCTAACATTAATTAATTTAAATTTTTATGTGAAAAGTTGGACCGATAAATATGCTATGTTATTCTTTTAAATGTTACTTTTAACATTACAAAAATAATATGTGATAATATAAGATATTATTTAAGAAATTATTTTGCTAATAAGTTGTACCAAAAAGAGGGTGTCTATTAGCAATTAATTACTATGTTGCATGCTATGAATTATTGGTGTTTTTTTTGGAAGCATTTGAGGAATGATTAGCATTAGCATATATTATTATATAGCATATATGACAAGCAAAATAAATAAATAAATATTATTTTATCTCGTTTTCTATCATTTTTCTTTTTTTAATATTTAATTTTGAGATCAATCTGCTTCCAAATATATTCTCGTAAATCTTGTATATACAATCATTATTTTCAATCTCTCGTGACTTGTGAGATCTTGTTTCTTTCCTCACATGCTCTGTTTGTGGTGCTACGTGTCACTTATTGGATCTATAAAAAAATTAATTAAATTTATAATTTTTTTAATTGTCGGAAATATAATAATAATAATAATAATAATAACAATTATTATTATTATTATTATTTATACATGCTGCCAAATTCGGAGGAGCCTCACAATAACAAATAGTATTTACCCATCAATCGATATTTAATTGTATTTCTAAAAAAAAAGAATATTTCATTTAATAAAATTTAATCACATAAAATAAAAGATATAATTATAATGATTAAAAAAAGAAAAACCCCATGTTAGGCGTAAAAAGAAAAGGACTAGCTATCGAATGTCTTCCTCCACATTTTGTGAACTTCCAATTAAGTTCACAGAAAAAAGGGTGGAAAGTTCTTTAAGCTTAATGACAAAAACCAAAGGAAAAGCACAAGCAGCCACCTGTTCCAAAAGCACTTCTTGTCAAAAAGTGATTTTACAAGTCAATTGATTCCACGTAATAATCCATCCACGGATTCTTAACACATATTCCAACTTGTCATAGTTGTCTACGTTTGTTATTTGATTTGGTTGGTCGGTAGCTCAAAAATTAATTAATGAATTATGTAACCATCTGTTGTTTAATTAACTAATTAATTAGCCCCCGAATGAAATTCCATCATATATGATGTTCGTAATTGACAACTCTCTATGCTTCTAAACATTGTAGTAGTTAGGTTAAAGCATTATATATAATTTCATTCGGTGCAATATTCTTCTTGGATTTTTGTATTGCAATTTGCACATATGGTCTACAATTTTTAAATATGTATGTACAACAAAATGTCTTAATCAAAATCATATAAAGATACCAAATGCACACTAAATTTTTATTATTTTATTTCCTTTTATAATTATATATACAACGCCTATAAGTTCGCTGATAGACATAATTAAAATTGCATATAATAATAAAATGTTGTACTAATATTGTATAAAATATGTTGAGTATTATATTATCATTTTGTTAGATTGTCGCACTAAATTTGTTATTAATCAAGTATCATAATTAAATATTTATATTTTTTAGATTGAACTAAAAATTTCTATCTAAATATTTTTTCAAAATGATTCATTTGATTATAATTATTATTTTTCTACTTATATAAATTTATTTATTTATTTATAAAATAGATAATTGAATCAATTTTAGGTTGTTCCAACTTCCAAATCTTCCTATCCCACCTATTTAATAACTATCATTCCAAACAAACAAAGTAACTTGCTTTCCAATGGAATTTATTAAAGATAAAGGAACCCTTTGCTTTCCAACTAATTGAACTTGATTTCTTTTTTTTTTTTTACCAAAAAAAATCATTTCACCAACAGTACTTTGTATTTATTAAAATTTATAAGTTAGGATGTAGTTGTTTGTTCGTCGTGAAATTGTATTTAATTTGTAAAAACAAAACAAAAAAGTTGTATGCGAAAGAGGAAGGAAGGTAGAAAACGGCTCTTTTCTTTGGGGGAGAATAGAAGCACAAGTCCAAGTTGAGAACTCTTTGTTTCTTTGGTGTCAGTGCATCACCTCCTACACTAAATGTTGTTTCTCTATATATTTCATTTTCAATCTCTTTTCAAAATAGAAAAAGAAAATTGTTTTGAATGATGTGCCTTGAATGCAGCCTTCATTATCATCCTCTCCTATACTATTGATGTTGTTATCTACCAAAAATGTAGAATTATTGTTGCAACACACCCATCATCGAAAACATGCTCTTAATACAAGAAAACTTCTATCATTTGAGTGGAGAGAAGTACACTTTTATAACGCATCCCATTTAAGAATTTATCCTTAAATGTGGGGAAACTCTATCCTCAAAGTAGAGAAAAATCTGTACAAAATTTTATGAAAAATATATCCACATAAAGTGGGATTCAAATTCACACTTATTGTGGCCGTGGGTACAATTTATCATCACGCCAAAAGCTTGATGGCATATTAGTAATATTATTTGGAAGAAAAGAATGTTATTTTAATTAATATGCATATGCTGTCAATTATATATATATATATATATTTGAAATTTAAATCATATATATAAAATTTTAGACTAGAGTAAAAAATTTAATCTACGAAACATCAAATCTTTATCCTTATTATTACTTGAATTTGAAATAATTCAAGTACATCGAGCTTGCCCCAAATCACCCAAACTATATCCAAAAAATAAATAAGAGATATATTATTTTATATAGATTAATAAAAAAAATAATTTATATACATGTCTTTTAAAAAATAATTTCTATCATATTACTCACATATATATAAACATTTTAAGTCTAAATATGATGCCAAGTATTAAAAAATTAAATCTTGTTTTACTAGTCTCATACCATAATTTTACATAACTTGTGGGTCACAACTTAGCCAGCTAGCATCCTATTAGATATATTACTTGTTAAGGAGGCTTCCAAATTGATTGATTAATTTTGCAAATAATAATTAATTAATCAACTAATTTTGTTTCTAGCTACTTGTAATTTTAGTTTTGTTTAGTTGCTTAAAGCCTCCATTTGATAAAAAAAAAATTTAAATTAAAATTATTTAATGAAATTTAATATGTACATTGAACAATAATATAGAATTAGTAAAAGTGCATCATGCTTTGTCATTTTAAAATGACAAGATAACAAGAAAGTGGTCTTGATTCATGAAGAGGATGAAGTAAAGAATATGTCAACAAATTAATTAAAATAAAGTAATATTCAATTAAATAAAGTTTTATTTAATCGAATGTAGGGACGCCAAATTAATACATAATATATATATATATATATATATATAACTTTATTAAAAGTGAAGTTGAAACCAGTTAACATAAAGTATAATTTTAAAATTTAGTTGTTAATTAATTGTTATAACTATGTAGGAAGAAGATTCGTATTTAACAGAAACTCTGTTAAAAAATTGATTTTATAATTTATGGATAATTTTATTTCACAATTTACAATTTTTACTTAACTTAATCTCTTAACATTCCTTGTAAACTAAAAATTTATAAAAATAAAATAAAACATAATTTTCTTAAAATTAATACAATTTTTAGAGTATAAAATTTAATTTTTATGATATAATCAAAATACTTATTTCAAAATGAATTTTACAAATAATATTTTTTAAATATTAAGTAAAATGAAATTAATATGATCCCATAAATAATTAAAACCTATTTGACTAATTGAAATTTAACAACATATTATATAATAGCATAATGACAAGAGTTTTAGAAGAATTACATAGAACTAGATTAAGTCAAAAATAGGTGAAAATTCTTTCTAAAATATTAAATTAAGTACAAAAAAATAATATTTATTATAAAGATAAGTAAATCTCGAACCTTAAATGTTGGAGTTAAAAAAAAAAGAAAAAAATTAATTAATGTGAATGATGAAGATACATAATCATGATTAACCTTGCTTTTGACTAGATAATTATGTCTTAAAGACTCAAATAGGAAAATCTCATTTTCACCTTTTAGCTATACGATTGATTTGTTCCATATAATGTTGCCTACCTTTTTTGTCCACCTATGAAAAATAAATGTGTGGAAGAAAACCAATTTTTGAAATAATATTTATATAAATAAATATGGCCCATTTTAAATGTAATTTGCTTGACCAAAACAGAGAAAAGTCTCCACCAACCAAAGATTTGTATGACTATGAAAGAGTGAATACACACAATTAAATAAATAAATAAAAAGAAATTCTATAATTAAGTTTATATGAATGAATGAATGAAAATAAATACAATATACTACAAACCAAATATAACTATAATTTTTGTCTTCACCGTTTCAACAAAAAACAAAAGGAATAACATGTATAATATTTTAAATATAGAGTTTTGGAAAATTAAAAATTTTAAATTCTTAATTTTGAACAAATTCTTCAATAATATAGGAACATATGAAAAAAAATGGGATGACGCCGATATCATTGGCTGCGACTGTGACGGTGACGGCGACTCAAGGTCAAGGGTCCACCGCCGGCAAGGCCTTGTGAACAATAGATCAATTACTTCCTTGAACCACCGACAGCATACAAATATAATTAATTCTACACAAATTATTAACTTCATTTATTGAGATTTATATTTTTTTAAAAAAAAAACCGTTTATGGTAATATAATAAAAAATAATTTATGTAAGACTGTTAAATTTGAATAATTTTATTCAAATGTTTAAAGCTGATTATTTTTTAACTTATATTTGAAAAATTAGAAAAAATATCTGAATGTAATTAAGTTAAAAAATTTAACTTAAATTTGAATAATTAAATGTCCGAATGCATTAAATATTTTATTTGACAATAACACCTTTAATTTATTATTTAACATTTCTATATATGTCAATAACTTAATATATTAGTTTCATATTTTAAGAATATATATATGTCAACGTATCAATTTCAATTTTTTATTTTTATAAAAACAAACAATTTAATGTTTATATTCAGATATATAAAGTAAAAAAAAATATATCAATTAGATTTATATTTTAATTATATTAATATTTTAGACCAAAAAAAAACAAGCACTACCTTAACCTGAGTTGTGCTAGTTAATTAAATCAAACATTGTTTTTATTAAAAAAAATTGTAATTTTTTTATAAATTTATTAATTTAAAAAAAGTCATACTTTACAAAACTAACCAATACGAAGCAGAAGAAGGTAGGGGGTGGCTAACCAATACCTGTAGGTCGGTGCCACATCTACCTTGATACTGATTTAGCCATCAAATTATATAATTAATTAATTAATTAATTAATTTCTTTTTTCTTTGTTAAAATAGTATCTGGACTTGCATGCCATCATCCACACATAAATTTTTACATGGGCACTTAATTTTTAATTTTCTTTTATAATTATAGAGTCAGTAATGAATTATTTCAGTGATGATTAGTGAAGACTAATGACTCATTAGTCTTAATCCAATTCTCTTAGTAAATAAATAAATCGACATTTGATGGAATATTTCAACTGCTTCTGCTAATTATTCTCTTCGCCAGGACTCTGCTTTGGGCCGTTTTTATAATGTCTACATATTTAGCCATTTGGATTGCCACTTGATTCATTGTGTATTACATTTTCTAAATATTGTAGAACACTTGACAATAACTATTCATTCATTTTACTAATATATGTAATTTAAATAATTAAATTTATTGTTGACTTTATTTTATTGTTCTGACTTTTTAGTCAAATATTTAATATATATTTGATTAATAGTGTAAGAAATTATGTGAAACTAAAGAGTTGTTAATTAAATTAAAAACAAAATAGAAATATCAAAAGTGATTTTAAGGATTCGTTAAATTTTTTTTCAAAAACACATTTTAACATTTCAAAATTTTGATTTTAGAAATATATCTTATTTTAAAATATAAAAATTTAAAATTAACCCTAAAAATTAGTTATTGAATTCCAACCCTGATTAGGAAACAAAATTATTGAAACTTAAATAAAATTGTTCTCTTCTTTCTGTTACTTTTCTTCTTCTATTTTTTTTTTTGAAAGTAGAATTAAATTTACATTTCTTCTATAAATTATTTTATTTTAAGCAAGCAAATTAACAAAAAAAACAATGAAAATAATATATATACATAAAATTAATTTTCATTTAACGTTTTGTTATGTACATTTTACAAGTGTGTTATATTATAATATTTTAACAATAAAATTTATTAAATACATGTAAAAGAATCCTCAGAGAGAGGAAGAAGAGAAGGGAGGGTAGACCAAATGTCCAAAAGAGGCAAAGCCAACTTCACATGGTAAACAAAAACTATAGGACCAAAAGTTGATGGCTTTTTAACCCTGACTTGGAATCTAAACAAGCCCAAGCTTACTATTTCACAAAGAAAAAACAAATTAATTTCTTGCTGAAATCTTCGATCACAAGTAACCTATTAAAACCTCTATAGGTTGCATGCTTGAAGTTTCTCCCTACGGTAGCAGAGCCAATGCAGATTCTGGGGTGACATTTCCGCATTTGATGCAACCTCATGTTTACAACTTGGAGATACGAAATATAGTCACAGTTTCTCACTCATAATAATATATGTCCAATACCCTCTCAGATATGAAATTGTCAGAATCCAACACATATTATATGATCACATTACTTCTATACCAAATTTTACTCCGTGCACTGTCGAAATGAGTATGCTCAGAACTGAAAGTTTCATGTATCTTTCTGCTATTTGTTCGGCATGCAATGGCTCTGCAGGGAAACTATTCTGGAATTGTTCAGTGGTAAATTTTGGGAACAAGAGTAGCATGAAAAACAGCTCCTCTATGTTCATGCGAGAAAAAGTATGGTTGAATTGTTGAGGCTTTGTAGAAATTTTCTACTAAGCCATATGGTTCCAACAAACTTCACCTGCCATTAAACCTATGACTCTCAGCATGTACTTTATCTCTTTGATCCTTGAATGAGAAAACTCCCCTACCGTAAATTTTTTCGAGAGTTTCCTTTACTTCAATCATACTATAACCAGGCTCCTTCTTCAGACCACTATCCTTCAACATCTTCCTTGCCTCTGCAACATCTCCCCACATGGCATCTGAAGCATACAAGTTTGACAACAAGACATAAGGTGAAGTAGTCACAGGTTGAAGATTTAATAAATGTTTAGCCAATCTTTCCCCAATGACAACTTCTCCATGCAGCCAGCATGCAGATAGCAAGGTCCCTAAAACAATTGGGTCTTTCCCAAATGGAAACCTTTTCAAATATTCTTCTGCCTCAAGTAATTTGCCCGCTCGTCCTAACAAATCAATAAGACAAGAAAAATGTTCGATATCAGGGGCAATCCCAGTAGGTTTCTTCCATAGAATTGAAGTAAACTTCACCCTCCTCCACCAGCCCTGCATGATTACATGCCATTAGAAGAGCAATGAATGTAATTGAATCTGGCTTTACCGCCACTGCTTTCATCTGCTCAAAAAGTTTAAGGGCCACTCCTCCCAGCCCATGATTTCCATATGCAGTAATGATGGTGTTCCATGTGATAAGATTACAATGGAGCATGCCGTTGAATACCGTGTCTGCATAGCTAATTAAACCACATTTAGCATACATGTTCACAAGGGCATTACCAACTCCCACATCTTGATTGAGCCTCATTCTGATTAGGTGAGCATGAATCTGCTTGCCATGACGAATTGAAGCAAGTCCAGCACAGGCAGCAAGAATACTAGCAAAAGTAAAGTCATCGGGCCTCACACTATGATCATTTGCCATCTCTTGGAAAAGTCTCAAACCATTTTCATGATCTCCACAATGAGAACAAGCAGCTATAAGGGTGTTCCATGATATCACATCTTTCTCTTCGATCAATTTGAAGATTTTGTTGGCTTCTTCTATCAAACGGAATTTTGAGTACAATGTCATTATCATATTGCCAACAAAAGCTGTCGATTCTAGTTTAAGCTTTATAGCATGACAGTGCAATATCATTCCCCGACACAAATCATTCAAAACCGTGCAAATCTCCAATACACCAGCAAAAGTAAATCGGTCTGGTGCAAGACCTTGTTGGAGCATAAGTTTGAACACTTCAAAACCTTTTTCAGGCTGCTTGTTTTCTACAAACCCAGTAATTAGAGCATTATAAGAGACAGAATTCGGTTCTGATGCTTCGGCATAAACTGATAAGGCGTCATTCCAACAACCACATTTCATATACATCGATATAAGCGAGTTGGAAACAAATGAGATTGGTGCATATCCAAATTTCAACGATTGAGCATGAATTTGTTGTCCTTTTACCACTGTCTGAATGGCAGCACAGGCACTTATAGCACTAGCAAATACATACTCATTAGGCACAAACTGCATTCGTGAAAAAAGGTCAAGTGCCAATAAGTGCTCTCCAACCTGGTCATAACCAGAAATCATAGCCGACCAGGACACCAGGTTTCTATCAGACATTTCATCAAACATTTTTCGAGCTAAATTCATGTTGCCACACTTGGCATACATGTTGAGAACATGGTTGGAGACAAAGACATCAGACTGCAAACCTTTCTTCAAAACAGCAGCATGGAGTGAAAAACCTTGCCGCAACGCCTTGATTTTGGAGCAGTGATGCAAGAGTGAGCTAATAGTTTCTGGTATCATTTAAAAATTATATAAATTGTTCACAATGAACTCCATATTTCCCTTGAGAGAAACATAATAATCGATTTTTTCTTTTTCTTTTTTTAAAAAGAAACTGACAGTTTGCGGCGACCGAGACGAGAGAGATCAGGCCGGTCTGTCAGATATCGTTGGAAATAGCGGCCACTGGGAGAGACGGCGTGCCGGCGACGGTTAGAGTGGTGGCGGTCTCGGCGAGGGAGCCGACTGGCTCAGGCTGAGAGAGAATGTAAGAGACTTGGGCTTGGGTAGTCCCGTGGCCACTCTTTTTAGCCCAACTTTTATGGGGCTAATTGGGCCTGGTCCTGGACAAAAGATGTACTTAATGCACCTTTAAAGATGCCGATCGTACCCCTTTTCTTTTTTACATTGTTTTTTTTTAAGTGTATTCAGAATAATGCGAGGTGTATTTAGGAACGTAATTGTGTTAAGCCTTCAAAAGTGGAGGAAAAAATAATATATTTTTAATCTTTTACATTTAAAATATTTTTAAGAATCATTTTAGTACTGTGCTTGTTTAAGGCCTAATTTCCATGTTCTATTGTTCTTTGCGTTTGTTTATTAAATCTTGTTGTTCTCAATGAATGTGTATTATATTTTTATTTTTTTCATCTTCGTATTTGTTACACAAAATTGTCGTGTGTTTGACATAAATTCTTTAGTAATAAACATATCCATAAAAAATTATTTATTTGGATATTAAAACTCGAACAAGAAGTCATTAATAAAAAAAAATATAGACTTAAATAAAGATTTAGTAATTACATATAAAACACAAAAAAATATAGACTTAAATAAGATTTAGTAAAAAAATATAATATATGAGAATTCTGACCAAATTTTTATTTTTATTTAAGTCCTTAAATTATTTTAAGTTATTGTTTGACGCAGTGCGGAAGCAATACTAAATGTTGTTCTAGCGTGCGTTTTAAATAATTAAGAATAAAACTCTCAGAGAGAGATAAATAACCCACACAGAATTAATTGAAAGAAAATATTATTAAATAAATCGATTAATTTATACTAATGAATAACAAACTCTAAAATTCTATAATTATGAGAGTTCTAATAATTTTAGTATTGCTCCTGCATCATCGTTGATGATATTTTATTGTATAAAAGTATCGTACAGAATATTAATTATATATTTTATATAAATAGAAAAGAAATACCATTATATATTCAAAGAGTAATATACTCTATAGTTAGTAAAATTTCAATCATTAAAAATTAAAATTAGGATTTGCTAAAATAAAAAAAATTGATTAACAAAAATGATATTTAAATAATTATAGTTTAAGTTTTCAAATCAAAATTTTAAATCTCTGAACATAAAGTACCATTTTAAAAAAAATAATAATTTTTGTGTTAGAAATTTTTATATTTCTTTATGTGCTTGTATGATAATCAATTATATATAATCTAAAAGGAGAATAAATAAATTATGTTAATAATTTGATACCTAAAACTTATAATGAGGTGTATTAAAACCTCGTATTATAATATTACAAATCATCATTCTAGCTAATAAATGAATATTAAATATTACAAATTAAATATCTAAATGTAGATCACTAATATAATAGAAGGATCCTTTCTTTTTTTAACTTTTTCTTTTAACTTTCTTACTTAAGGACTAATAGGATGAAAAGACAAGAAGAAATCCATAAATTACGGTATCAATTTTCATGATCAAACGGTGGAAATTGCAAACAACCATGCATCAATTTCAAAGAAGTGATGATGATCACGATTCATCAAATCCTAAAAGGTTAATAAAGCAAATAAACAGATGGGATAATAGAGGATGATTTGGTTTCTATCAATCACAAAAAGTGTAAAAACTTTTGTCACATTGACTATGACCCCCTTGTCCCCTTTTTAATATATAGATTAAAATATGAAAATCAAAGCCCACAACTTTTGTTCCTTTTTAACTCAAAGAGGACTCACCTATTCATTCATCAATTTATGGGGTTTATAATTGTGTTGCTAATTTTTCTTTGAGTTACTCGATGTTTGGTTGGTAAGAAAGTGAGGAAAGTAATGAGAAAATTTAGAGAAAATTTCGGAAAAAGAAAATGTGAAAAGTTTAATTATATTAAATGATACAAGGTATGTTTAAAATTAAAATATTATGATTTTAAAATCACATTATGTTATAAAATAAAATCACTAAATATTAAAATTGTATTATTTTAAAATATACTTATTAACGAAAAAGTGAAAATAATTTTTGTTAAATAACAATTTGATTTTTTTCACTCATACTATACGTAAATATTTTCTCTTAACTTTATTAAGAAAATATCAAGAGAAAAATTATTAAAAAAGTCAACTTTATGTGACACATTCTAATCTTAATTTTCATAAATCTTAATAGTGATAATACATTGAATTTAAGTTACCTAGAAACTTTTAATGTCTTTTTTGTTAACAACTTTTTTGTAATCTTCCATCCTAACTTTATATTATCTATCACCTTGAATTTTAAGCACCCATAATACTATTTTTAGTTGAATGGAAGTTAAAAGTATTAATTTTGAATCATTAATTTTGCAAGTTAAAGTATTACACTTATGAATCATACCCAATCACATCAATACTTCTGTTACATATATCAAATTTATATTTGTGTTTTCTTTTGTAAACTTTCAACTTGAACATGTTAAAACTTGCAATCTCATCCGTTAATCACGCTATTTGATATAATAAATATAGAAGCTGGATGAATACCCACATGCTATATCGTAGGCAAACCCAACTTAATACTACAAACAAGTCTTGAATTTGTCCAAAAAAAAATTAAAAGATACCCCTTCAACTATAAGGAAAGAATATATATCCCTGATATTTCAGAAATAACAGATATCTCCTAATGTTTTGAAAAATAATACATATCCCCTTAGTGTTAACTTGCAGTTAGTTTATTGATAACATTGGAGGGGCAACTTGGTCATTTCACTAATCTTCATCTCCTCTCCCTCTTCTTCCTTTTTTTTTTCCCTTTCTCCTCCATTTTTTATTTTTCTTCTTTCTCCTTCACTATTTATTTATCTACCGTAAATTTTTTTCCAAATCATTTCATCTTCTTTTTTATCTCCTTTATTATTATATTTTTTATTGTTAAGAAAATGAGAGAGAGAGAGAGGTGAAAGGAGAGAGACGGAGAGGGGTTATTTGATTGGGTGGCTACAAAAGGATTAGTTTTTTAATTTACTAAATTATCCCTTAAAAGTTAACCATAAAATAACGGCAAGTTAATATATTAGGAGGGTATGTGTCATTTTTTAAAACGTTAGGGGAATATCTGCTGTTTCTGAAATATTAGGGAGACATTTATTTTTTTCTTATAATTGAGGGGTATCTATTAATTTCCCATTTGTTTAATTTTTAATTTAATTTAATTTTGGTAGAATCTCGAAAACTATTTTCGGCCACTGAAAATAATGTGTGTATAAATAAAGTCACATGTGGTGTACAAGAATAACGACAAATATGGTGGGAGCAACCTTCACATGTTGTTAGATAGTAACCCTTCACTTATAAGTAATTAGATAGTAAAATAGGAAAAATAAATAAATAAACTTTTATAAATATTTTTTATTTAAATAATATTACTTAATATCTTATATTACAACATGAATTTATATAAATGAATTTATATATGTAACAATATATATATATATATATATATTCTTTTATTATTGTGCTTTTAAAATCTAGTGAAAGTGCACCGAATATAAATTGACTCTACGAAATTGGATTGAATGATAGGGTATTGAAAATGAAATTAGATTGCTGTCCTTTTCGTTAGTTACCAATTTCGTCGACAAT
The DNA here is from genome assembly GCA_028052125.1 of Melia azedarach. Classification (NCBI taxonomy): domain Eukaryota; kingdom Viridiplantae; phylum Streptophyta; class Magnoliopsida; order Sapindales; family Meliaceae; genus Melia; species Melia azedarach. The sequence goes on from CM051403.1 coordinate 12,033,349, forward strand.
GAATTAGATTCCAACATTATCTATCCATATAAAAATTCTAATTATGAAACATTATTTGATTTCGATGGCAATATTTTTTTAAAATAATATAATAAATATTTTAACATTTATTTTTTTTTATAACAGAAAGAGTAATTTTATTTTATTTTATATTAGAATTAGAGAGTTTTAATTTTTATTCATGTAATATTAATATAAAACTAGCTTGAAATTAGTGGTAGGTTTAGGCTTTATCCATTTATATCATAAATTATTTGTTTCTAAAATTACGAAAAAAATAATATTAATGTATTTTTTAAAATAATAAATTCGTATGCTTAATCTTTTTTTAATATTAATATTCAAATATGAAATTGAAAATTTTTTAACCTACTAATTAAATTAAAATGTCAATTACACGTTTTTCTTCCTTTTGACTCTTCCGAATTTGCAATAAATTTTTATACACTATGTTGACTATTTTGATTTGAAACTTGAAAAAAAAGTAAGTTAAGAAAATTGATTAATTAGCCCAAATTAATTACTCAAATCTAGCAGCAAGTATTGATCCAGCTTTTTTGACTAACGATAATTCATTTATTTAATAAATAATTATTCATTTATTAAGCAAAAAGGAAAAATAAATAATTAATTAGAAAAATGTAGATGCCGCCAAGTCTAAGGAAACTAAATTCGGAGCAGGAAGATGCCAAGGGCAATATTGTACTTCCGGTTTGAATTGCTCGACAGCTTGCGCGCGAATGTCTCGTAATTAAGCTGAAAGAAATAAAAATATAAAAGAAAAAGAAATTAATTACGGAGAGAAAAAAATAATTAAAGAATTAATTGACAGATACCAAAATAATAAATAACGTAAATAGCAGAAAAAATACGTAATAATTAAATGACGTAACTTTTTATAATGATTTCTCTATCACTTCTCCATCATCTTCGGCTCCCTGTCTGAAAAATCCCCATAAGAAATTCGAAAAATCGAAGCTGGATAATCACATATAAGTCCCTTTAATGTATTGTAATAACAAATAAGGATATAGTTATAAAATATTTATAAACGGATCCTATCATTTTTCTAAGACTATTTTCACTTAAAAATTTAAAACAGCCCACCTTTGTTTTCAAGTGGGTTTTAGGTTTGTGTTTTCCTTTTTCACAACAAGTTATTTTTCAGTAAATATTAAAATGATATAATTATTAATAGAATAATGCTGCATTCTTTAATTATAGAAGTAATAATATATCACTTGTCATATAAAAATTTGAATTATTATAATTTTTATTGAGATAAAGTGGTATTTATTAAATTAATACAATAAATTATTTTAGGAATTATAAAAATTTATCATTTATTCATCACAAAAAATCTTAAGATAATAGACAATATACTATATACCATATATATTAGATAGGGACTCAAATAAAATTTTGTCAGAGTTATGTTCTTATATGTTATTATATAAAAAATAAGAGTCCAAATATTATTGGGCAGTATAATTAATTAAAATAATTAAAAAACCCTAACGACCTCACTTCTTCACTCACTCTCACTCTAATGAACAGTAAACACTAAACTTTTGCATTTCTCTCTCTTTAAAGCATCCAAAAAATCCAAATGTGATTCAATCACTAGATCTCTCTCCCTTTCTCTTTCTTCTTCTCTCTGAAATCCCACGGAGATCCACCGAAACGGCAAATGTGAATGTCGTATTTGGATACGTACACTATTGTATGATCCTCCATTGGCTAGCTTTTGCTTTGCTCTGATTGATTGTGTTACCGAAGGTGAAGCTTTTTCCCTGATTCGTTTCTAGCGTGTGAGTTAAAATATTGCTTCTCTTTTTTCTGCTTTTTCGTTGATGTGATATTCTATATTGGCCGAAATGTGAATGGGGCCGTTGTTCTTGATTGTTATTCCTTTCTTCGATCGTTGATCAAAGTGGCGCATTTTTTTATTTGGTTGGGATTTTATTTTACTTTTGTTTATTTATTGGTGGTTGCTGTGGAGCTTTGGTTATTGAAATGGCTTTTTTGACTGATAGGTTGATATATATGTGTGTCATTTAGTCTTTGCTGTTGAATGAAGTGATTCTGTTTGGTGATCAAGCATGATTTCAGCTCTGATTCATACTTGAACAGTCGTTAAGTTTTCTCAAATCAGTGTATGTGCTGTTTGCTCAAGTATCTCAGCTTTCTGATCTCTTTCAAACTGATTTTTCCTTTTTGTTGGAAATTTTATTTTCGTCTTGGATTACATCGGGATAGTTGCTGGGAAGCTCAGAGGATTTAAAGCCTTCTTTTATTGTTATTTTTAACGGTCGCTTTTAATCGTATACGAATGCTTAAATTAGTCTGTTTTTTAGTTGGTTGAGATTTTGGTATGATCAGGTTTCACGTTAGAACTCTTTTTCTTTTTTCTTTTTATTTATTTAAGTGTGCACTGGGTTTGAGACAGAGGTTTATTTTAAAATCTTAATTTTATTATTATTTTTAATTCTTGGGAAGTAATCAGAAATAAAATTTTGAGCTTAAGTCATCAGCAGCAATTACTGATATGATCATGTTTTTTATGCTATTACTTTGGTGGTCAACTCTGTTATGTTAATTAACTGTTTGTTATTTGCTGGAACAGATCTTGTGGGCAGCCTTGGGTTGGCACTTGAGCAGTGAAGATGAGGACGAAAGAGTTTTCTTGCATAGTTATTATGTTATTCACAATTTTTATTCTTGTGAAAGCAGAGGTTTACATAGTAACAGTTGAAGGAGAGCCTATTACAAGTTACAGAGGTGGAGTTAACGGTTTTGAAGCCACTGCCGTGGAATCCGATGAGAAGATTGACACCACCAGGTACCCACAGCACGTTTTGTTATCATTGTCAACTTATGCTAGCCAGCTTGTTATGTCTGGAACTTTATAATTCTGGAATTTTATATCAAGTTGTATTTTTTTTAGTGGGGCCTAGACTTGTTATGTCTGAAAATTATATTTTGCTTGTACAATATTCAGTGTTGCGTTTTGGATTCTTGTATTGACTTTATGCTGCCTTTAACTATGCCAAGTTTGAATGTTGGCAAACTCATGGAAACTAAGTCAAAGTGGGTATTGTGGAATTGGATGTTCCATTTAATATGTAGCTTAAACTCATGAAATCAAGCCTAGTTTAATAGGTTGTGTATTATCTAACCTGGTTGTAATATGTGAACTAATAATTGGGTGGTACTTGTTGAGTTTAATATAAGCAGTCATGTTTGGTAATTTTAGGCCAAGCTGAGTGTATTCCAATCTTCTGTGACAACTGTTAGTTTTGCTGCTCTGTCTAGTGATTGCACAACTAAGCTCAAGTTTTGTAGAATTATTATCAGATTTTTTTTTTAATTTGTATTTTTTTTCTGTAAAACTATGGTGATGACTTAAAAGTGAATCTATGTGTCGGAGACTAGAAGAAAGAATCAGATTTACAGTTTCTGCTATGGGATATTAATACAAAATATTGTCAATCATGAAGACTATGACTGCAGTATTATTTTGTTCAAATCTTTTCTTCTCTTGTGATGTTTGTTCAATTTATAACCAAGGTCTTGTAAGGCCTCGATATTTGTGATCTTTTTATTACCCTTTAGAATAGACCAGTGGATTTTAATATTCTAAAGGGGTGTTTTCTTATGACTTTCTGTGCATTGGTGATGTTTTCAGTGAACTGGTCACATCCTATGCCCGTCATCTTGAACAGAAACATGATATGCTCCTTGGGCTGCTGTTTGAGCGTGGTAGCTACAAAAAACTCTACAGTTATAAACACCTTATAAATGGCTTTTCAGTTCACATTACCCCTGAGCAGGTGAAAGCCTTGCAAGATTCTTATTATCTTTAGCTTAACAATATAATTTTTTTATTTTCATTCATATTGCATTCTCATTCCTTTTAACATACTCCCAATATATTAGGCAGAAACCCTACGTCGTGCCCCAGGTGTGAAATCTGTGGAAAGAGATTGGAAGGTGAGGAGACTTACAACGCACACCCCGCAGTTTTTGGGGCTACCAACTGGAGTATGGCCGACGGGAGGTGGCTTTGACAGGGCTGGTGAAGACATTGTGATAGGATTTGTAGATTCTGGAATTTATCCTCACCATCCGAGCTTTGCATCCCACCATGATGACCCATATGGGCCTGTTCCAAAGTACAGTGGAAAATGTGAGGTTGATCCTGATACTAAAAGGAGCTTCTGCAATGGGAAGATTATTGGTGCCCAACATTTTGCAGAAGCTGCAATAGCAGCTCGGGCATTCAATCCTGCTGTTGATTTTGCTTCTCCCATGGATGGTGATGGACATGGAAGGTTAGATGCCACATCATTCTTCTATGTTAGCGTCAACTGATATCATATGCTACCATTTACATTTCTTCCTAAAATGTATACGTTTTGTATAATAATTTTTTTATTTCTTATTCTCTCCCAAGTTTTATGTGATACACTTTGGAAAGTGCTGAGTTGGAAGAATAAGGTGTTCTGATCAACTACTGTAATATGATGCTATTGGTTTTTTGCTGACTGCTGCAAAGAATCGCTTGACAGGATTGTAAATACAGGATGAGACAGGAGGCTTGTTCTCTATATGTTGTCTTTGAAGAAGATGTGTCACATTTGATGTCTCTTTTACACTTTTTTATGTGCTTTTTGATGACAGTCACACGGCAGCTATTGCAGCTGGAAACAATGGTATTCCTGTGAGAATGTACGGCCATGAATTTGGAAAAGCAAGCGGGATGGCTCCCCGTGCCAGGTGGGTCTAATGGCAATAATTCAATCAAAGTTTCCTTGTTCTCTCTTCTTGAATAAATGACATTAATTATTTTTGTCCAGGATTGCTGTGTACAAGGCACTATACAGGCTTTTTGGTGGCTTTGTGGCAGATGTGGTGGCTGCCATTGATCAGGTGTGTTCTTGTTCCATAGAACTTCTATCTTAGAAGGCAGCAGATAAAAAAATTAGAAGATCCTATTAGCATTATTTCTCTTTTTGCTGTGATATAACCAATGGGTTGTGTGTGTTATATAGCTCATTTGTATTCACATATTTTATACCATCATTACCTTCAAAGAATTAGGTTCTGATTTTTTTATGGCAAGATGTTCCTCTGGTATATAGGTCCCTTACTGACAGTTTTAAGTAAAAAATCTCTAGCGTAGATATTTTCTCCTTAATTCAATGTTTTCTGCATTATATAGACAATTGCATCGTGCTTCTGTTTTTGTTTGACTCTCTAGGGGAAGTCTTTTAAGCTCATTTCTCTTTTTCTACTCAAAATGAGAGATCTGCACTTTAATTTTGATGAAGATTGGGGGAAAAGTCGAAAGTTCTAGGTTGATTGGTTTTGAAATGCTGCATTTCCTGCTAAGAATGTATTAATATGAACACATACTTCTTTGCCAATGAATCTGACATTCTCTTTGGTTGTTTTCATTGGTATTTATATCTTTGTGCATTGATTCTTATTTGACAAGACTGATGTTAACAGGCTGTTCACGATGGCGTGGATATACTTAGCCTCTCTGTAGGGCCGAACAGTCCTCCAGCAACCACCAAGACTACATTTTTGAATCCTTTTGATGCTACACTTCTTGCAGCTGTGAAGACAGGTGTATTTGTTGCACAGGCAGCTGGAAATGGAGGTCCTTTTCCAAAAACTTTGGTTTCGTACAGCCCATGGATAACATCTGTAGCAGCTGCAATTGATGACCGCAGATACAAAAACCATCTGAACTTGGGCAATGGAAAAATCTTAGCTGGACTTGGGTTGTCACGTAAGTTTCATGTTATACCTATTTGTTTCTTATGGTATAATAACTTTCGGGATGGACTTACTAAACCTGTAGAAGAACATTAAGTATCAATGTGAAATAGAGGGCTGATCGGGATATTGTTCTTGAAAATGTAAATATTGTCAACTTGTTGATTGGGGTTGAGAAATAGAGATATTAGTAATGGCAAAAAGACTACTTACATGTTCGTTTTGTTCCGCTGATATTTTTTTGTTCATACTTGAAACATTGTCAATTGATGCTGCTGTTCAATTTTTTGCCCCACTGCAATTAGCTTGTTAACATTTTTCGAGCAAACTCAAGTTTGACTGGTAATTATGTCAGACTTTTTATGGTACTGCCTTTTGGTGTGAGGTTCATCAATCCTAATAAGGTTTCGCCATTTTATAGTGTTCATCAGTTCAACCACACTTATGGTTTTTGTTCTGAAACAACTCTGGTCAGGGGACATACTGCACTGATTCAAGGAGTCTACGGCTCTTTCTACCATGCACTGAGCTAGAGCTGGGTAGGATAATATTTATGTCCCCATATCCTAGATATATTGAAGACAGTCAAGTCTATCAATGATCTTGCAGAAGCTGCGTGGAATTCCTTTGAATTTTATTTTTTCTCTTCACCTTTGTTATATAAATCCTTAAAAGTCAAATCTCCAACTGAACAGTCACCAAATATATTTGCTTTGGATCTCTATTCATGGCGGTTACATTGTAGTCAGTTTCAATTTTCTTTGGCCTGTTTGTACACACCATAAATGTCCAATTATGCACATTTAAGAATCTACTAGTCGGTAGCCATCGGGCCTGTGGTCTGATGGTAAGAGCTCACGCCCACAATGGGCGTGAGTTCGACTCTGACCCCAAACAGTGGGTAAGGATTTCCCACCCAGGGTGGGCATCTCTCAGAAATTTTTGGGCAGACCTTCCTCTCATGGTACGAGTTTAGATTATCTGGGTGCTGGTAGCGTTGTATCAGTGTCTTCAACTTCGTAGTAGATTCTTGATTGTAATATCAGTAGACTTGTAAATAATAGATAGGATTGTAATGTAAAAAAAAAGAATATACTAGTTGGTGGCTGCATACTTGCGGTTGTCTGCTAGGGTTATTTGATTTTTTACTTTTACATGGAGACCTGCCTGTCTAAAGCTGGTACTTTTCATGGACTGCAGCTGCTACACATGGAAATGGAACCTTTACCTTGGTTGCTGCAAATGATGTTCTTCTAGATTCTTCAGTAAAGAAGTACAGCCCCTCAGACTGCCAGAGACCAGAAGTGTTAAACAAGAACTTGGTTGAGGGCAACATCCTTCTTTGTGGCTATTCCTTCAATTTTGTTGTTGGTACTGCATCAATCAAGAAAGTTTCAGAGACAGCCAAGAGCCTTGGTGCAGCTGGATTTGTTCTTGCTGTGGAAAATGTTTCCCCAGGAACAAAATTCGATCCTGTTCCAGTTGGTATTCCTGGGATACTTATCACAGAGGTCGACAAGTCACTGGTAATTTGTTGAACTCTTCTCCTCATTTAGAGTGATAATTTAGTTGATAACTATCAATCACAGGACAGAGGCAAAGTCCACATTTACAGTCTTCCATGTGATATACTCTTCAATATTTGAGATTGTCAGATGCATAGTTACTGAGATTGATGATAAAGTGTGAGGCAGTCATGAGCTTGTCATATGTGATATGTGAATTGGATCAAGAAAAGAAATAGAAAACAAGCATAAAATATATTACTATTGCATTATTTAGTTCATATATCTCTATTGTACTCTGATAACAACTCTCTGAGATCTAAGTTGTTCCTTAGTTTTATATTCCTGTGAGCTCCTTTTTGTCTTGTCTCATCACACCATCCCTACCCAACCTCCAGCCTTGTCATTTGTTTTCTCTGCCATGTTCCTAATTATTACACATTTGGTGCTTGGGAATCTTTATTCTAGGATCTTATAGACTACTACAACACCTCTACATCAAGAGATTGGACTGGACGAGTGAAGAGTTTTAAAGCTATAGGTAACATAGGGGATGGTTTGATGCCTATTCTCCATAAATCAGCACCACAGGTGGCGTTGTTTTCTGCTCGAGGGCCCAATATAAAAGATTTCAGCTTCCAAGATGCAGATCTTCTCAAGCCAGACATTCTGGCTCCTGGCTCTCTCATTTGGGCTGCATGGTCTCCAAATGGAACAGATGAAGCTAATTATGTGGGTAAGGTTGTGCAACTCTTAAGTTGTCTTCTTGGCTATTAAATGCCAATACTTGAAGAGCATGTAGTCAGAGAGGAATGTCAAAATAATTTTGCACTTCTAGTGAAGATAACTCTTGCATTGTAAGCAGTTGTTTGCTTTGAGCAGGAGAAGCATTTGCCTTGATATCTGGAACCAGCATGGCTGCACCACATATAGCTGGAATAGCTGCTCTTGTGAAGCAGCACCACCCTCATTGGAGCCCGGCTGCTATCAAATCAGCTTTGATGACCACCTCAACGACGCTGGACAGAGCAGGAAGGCCTCTTCTAGCACAACAATATTCTGAAACAGAAGCCATGAAGTTGGTTAAAGCTACACCTTTTGATTACGGGAGTGGCCATGTCAATCCTAGAGCTGCCTTAGATCCTGGACTCATCTTTGAAGCAGGTTTAGTTCCTCTACTATGTCATGCATTTATTTTTACTTTGATTGGTCAAATGGATGAAAGTTGAGACCTAAACCCTAACCTTTTGTCACATATTTGCCCAAAACTAGGAAACTCGAGGGATGGAATAAACTTGTTCTTAGAAAAATGCATTTACCATCTTCCATAGTTAACCATTGGTCAATAGCTAACAACTGAGAATCTGATTGTCTCTGCTGTCAAGTATCTAACTCAGCTAAGGTCAGCAAGGAATAGCATTAATCCTAACCCAACAACTAAAAATTGAAAAAAGAAGCTAACAAACAAATAAATAACTAGAAGGACAGCATCAAAGTGTGGTTAAGAAATCTCAAGAAAGCTTCTGGTGTTTGCCTCTTATTTACTGTTTCCAAGTCTGGCAACAAAATGACCAAGTCCTGTTACTGGGAATGGGATCTGGGTTTGGCCAAAAGAACCTGATGTGAGAATGTGGACGAAATTACAAGTTTTAGCAAAGAATAGGAACCGTAAGGAAACATATAGGGAAATTTCACTCTTACTTCCTAATGGAACTTCTTTTTGGCAGGTTATGAGGATTATTTAGGGTTCTTGTGCACGACACCTGGTATTGACAAACATGAGATAATGAACTACACAAGCAAACCCTGTAACTACACAACGGGCCACCCATCAAACTTCAACACTCCATCAATCACAGTCTCCCATCTTGTGAAGACTCAAACTGTGGTTCGGACAGTCACAAATGTTGCTGCGGAAGAAACCTATGTGATCTCTGCCCGGATGGATCCTTCTGTTGCCATTGAAGTCAATCCACCAGCCTTGACCCTGAGACCCGGTGCTTCACGGAAGTTCTCCGTAAGTCTTACTGCTAGATCAGTGACTGGCACATACAGTTTCGGGGAAATTTGCATGAAAGGAAGTCGAGGGCACAAGGTAAGGATCCCAGTGGTAGCTCAGGGATACTGGCGATAGACTGATGAGAAACGGTTGATCTTATATATTAGTTAAGTTGTATGGTTGGTTGTAATATTCTTTGTAATCTGTGGTAATAAGATATATAAGGCTAAATATATTTGTCTGAAATATATATTCTGTGGAGTAGCTGTAAAGATAACCAGTATAATGGGGAGACTCCCTGTTTCTTCCACTCATAAGTTTTGCTAATTAGTTTAGTAATTTGAGATAATTTGCTTCTAATTCCTTGTGGTTTATGAGAAAAGAAAGTTCTTTTTTCAATATTTTTTCCCCTATTATTCTTTAATCTTTATTGATTCAAATTTCACACACATGATTATACTAACCTCATAAATAGTTTTACTTGTTATATATAATTTTACTTTGTGCTACTAATTAGTTAATAAAATTTTTTAAACTGGTACAAGAAGTTGGAAGATTTTCTCACATCACATAGTATGTGAATTTGGTTTTATTCATATATAAATTTTTATATATATATATATATATATATTATATTAATAAATATTTCATATAAAAAATTTAATATATATTATTTTAAAGCAAATGTGCAATAAAGACTTGGCAAATGAATGAAACTTGAATCTTATGCTTTGTTAGTTCATGGTAAAGATATTTTGTAGCTTTACAAATTCCAAAAACAAGATAAAACCTTTAATTTTTTATCATTTGAATTTATCTATTTAACAATATCATTGAAAAGAATATAATTAACAAATTATTTTTTTATTCAAAATGTCACTATCTATTGACTTTTTTCATTGTGACTAATGTTGAAAGTGTTTATTGACAATTTTTTTTTTATATTTGTTAACATTTTCTGAAATTAAATTTATTTTTGTTTTGGGTTTTCTCTAAATTGTAAAACAAATAAAAACCTTAAACTCAACTCTTTTTCCTTCCATCTCTAATTAAAAAAAAAAAATTTGGTTAACACTTAACAAATACGTTGAGACGAATAGACAAATACTTTAATTTTGTTGATTCATTGATTAGATAATAAAGAAAAAGTTAATTGTATTATTATAAATCTAAGTTATTAAATATTTTAAAATAAATCTTGAAATTCAAAATTACCTATTATCCAATAAAGACCTAAGATTCTTAATAATAATTTCATATCCTCTATCCGATTAATTATAAATATTTTTTAACAAGTGTTCATTGCAAGAAGTCATGTGAATCAAATTCTATTAATAGAAAAGAACATATTTTAATTAATTTCTAAAAGATATAAATTTGTATAAAATTCAAACATGTAACTAATCTCAATATTAAAGTATTAAAAAATTCATATAAATAAAAAATCTCAAATATCCTTAATCATGAGACATATATTATGATTTATACTCTTAAATTTTATGTAAAATATCTTTTATTTTTCAATTATAACAATATAATCTCTATTTTAATATTTTGTAAAAATTATTGAAATAATTACACTTTTCTATCTACAAGGTAAAAAGAAAGTTATATTTTGAAATTAAAATTTTAAGGTAAAAAGAAAGTTATGCCTTGAAATTAAAATTTCATCTTTCTCTAAAAATCAATACTTTATTTCTCAATATTGCATCTTAAAAATGAAATTGTATAACAATTTCTTTTTCTTTTAGTTAATTTTTGTGTTAAAAATCTCAAACCCATGAGCATGCATCCATCCAACAACAATTAAATAACACTTAGATAAGCAAATAATTTAAAATTAAAAATATAAAATCTTTTAAACAATGTAGTATAATAATAAAAAATTTAACCCTAAAATAATGTCATATCAAACTAACATTAAATTCTTTATTATTTTTAAGTTCTTTGACGTAATTTTAAGAAAATATTTTCACTTTTTTTAATATTCAAAGAAATTAAAAAAATTATAAATATATAAACGAATAATATTAAACATATAAATTATTTATACGAATAAATTAAATAATTAATTTTTTTTTACTATTATTTTGCAAGTACAGGAGTTCGTTATTTTAGCGGTAGCCATTTTCATTTTGAGCATTAGCTTCAGCCTTCAGCTCATCTCGAATATCAAACTTCTGAATTCTGCCGCAGGTTCTTTCTAATACTAGTTTACATTGAACACACATTTTTATTTGTATTCAATTCGTAGATGTCCTTAAACTTTTTCTTAGCTCCAAAATAATAGCAGAAGAAAAGGAAAAAAAAATAAAATTTGAGTTTCATTTCACCACTGCAACTATAGTCTCGGCTTGTTTAGGATTCTTTTTTACTTTGTTTCTGCTATAAATATTTCATTAAATGCTCATATGATCTGGGTTAGAATATGGGTTTCATAAAACTTTAAACAATTTGTTACTTGCCTGCATTTACAGAAATATTTTTAGCTTGTAATCTAATGCATTGAACTTGTTCGATTAAATGTTTCAAAAAATTATGTCCTGGAGTGCGCGTATGCTTCGAGGAAGTATCAGTGAGCATTTCGTATGTTGCATGCCACTTGTTTGATGAAATGCTCCAATTAGTTTATGGGCATTATCATATTTGACGTTTTCTTACTTTTATGCTTGCCATGTGTAAGGCGAATTCGATTTGAATTCCAGTACTGATTATTGGTATTTTTATGAATCAGATAGGTGAATATACTTGGCTGATTTGAGCATGGTATTTTGAATGTATGTATTATTACCTTTTGATTAACAACTTGCAGGATAATTGAAAAGTTGGTTTGGTGGTTCACTGCTGAATTTGATGGAGGAGCAAAGATTTTTTGATAGAATGATCCATCATCTTCGCTCATCATGCAAGTATGAACATTTTTTTTTTTTCTTTGAGGAGCTTGTAACAATTTTGTATTTTGTTTATATGCAGCTGCTATTCATTATTTTTTATCATTCTTTAATTTAATACATCTTGACATGCTTTTATGCGACGTAATATCTCTTTGTACCGTTTCTTATTCACTTCTCACCCTTAAATAATATTCTATTGTCTTGAATATTGTACCTCGACTAGCATCTCTAGTTTGAATTATAGTACTTTGTGAATAGCAAGGAAATTGTGTGTCATGGGATAAGATATTTCTGATTTTGATAGTCAACTTGCAAAACTGGTTTATAAGCTGATTGTTTGTCTTAAATATTATTTTGTATTCAAAGAATTCCTCATAAAAGGATGAAATCTGCATCAGAAAAGGTTATGTAAAGTTTACTTTTGGAAGAGATTTGTCTAAACTATTCTAGTAAGCTTGCTTTCAACTCTGTGCTAAATAATATACGATCGCTAGATATCATTTTAGTTTGATGCAATTCTTGAGTATGCAAGAGACACAAGTCTTGAAAAAACAGTTAGAAAATAAACTCTCAAATAAACTTTATTGATTCACAACTCTCTTTTAGTTACATTGTTATGTGTTGGGGGTAAGAAAATGAAAATAAGAATAATCAAATAGTCTCTAGAATAAGGAACCCTAAAGTAATTAAACATAATAATGTTACGAATAGCAAAAGTAACAGAAATGGTAACAAAATGCAGCAATAACTGGCTGAATCGCACATATTGTCAAAATCAGATTGTCATATTGTATTTTGATCTGATATTGGTGATATTTTGTCAAAGCCTCTCCTTGACATCTCTTCGCATGCTCATGGAGTCAATTCATATAAATTCTTGGTTTGCTTCATTTCTAAATGTCATTGTGGCTTTCAAATTTTATTATCTGCTATAACATTGTTTGTATTAGAATGAATCACCAAAATCATATCAAAGATTTGAGTGTTGTTGGGGTATGCAGTCTGCTTTAGGGTCTATGATTCCTTGCATCCTGTTAGTGTTCATCTTCTAAAATATTTCATTGTTCATTATAAATTTCACACGTCATTTGTGAAAATTCAAGGTATTACACTGGTTATCCGAAAGACCTTGGGCCATCTCGTGTTGTTCATTTTACCTCAGAGCGTGAATTTGTCCAACTTCTTCATCAGGGAAATCCTATTGTAGTTGCGTTTACGATTAGGTGATTTGGAATTGAACAATTTTCCCTTCTCTCTTTTCTATTCTTCTGTTTGATACCAAATTCTGTGGCTCTAAATTTTCATTTAAATGATCAGGGGTAATTACACCAAACATCTTGACCGAGTACTTGAGGAAGCTGCTGCTGAGTTCTATCCACATGTAAAATTTATGCGTGTAAGTTGTTTTTGCTTTTATAACCTTCTAAAAGAGATTGGTTAGATTGAATGTGATATAGTTCATGAAAATTGTACTTACTTTGTGTAAGTTTTTCAATAATAAGAAACTGTTACATTATAGTATCTTTATAAACTATGATTTTCTCTTTTCACAAACTGTAGCTTCCCTTCATCCCCTCCTCTACAATTCAGGCTATATGTGCTGCTCTGCAAATACGTCATAATTCTTTTTTTGTTTCATCCTACGTTATCTCTTAACATGTTCCTCATTATTTTGGTTTTGGTTGGTTTCTTCCAGGTTGAGTGTCCAAAATATCCTGGGTTCTGTCTAACAAGGCAGAGGAAGGAGTATCCATTCATTGAGATATTTCACAATCCAGAACAAGTAATGGCTCATACCTACATTTGCATGTTCAGATCTTTCTCTTATGCTTTGTCTCTGCCTCATATATCTTTGACCTTAACTAGTGGACAATTATCGGAGTTGCTTAGTGTCAAATTGAAATAAAATTTCCTCCTTATTTTATTGTTCTGAATGTTAGCAAATAAAAGAAATTGAGAGATCATATTACTATTTCTCAGTTTTATTTGTTTGCCATCCAAAGTAAATTAATTAGATCAGTGGTTTCATAGGCTGTGTAGAATTCTTATTCAGAGTATATAAATTTTCTTTTTGTAGCTTATGAAGGTGCACATAGTTCTTATTCAGATCATACTTTTTGTTAGTTCTAATGCTCGAGGGATTGTCCAGTGGTTGGGGAAATGAGTCTTTCGTTTGTCTGTGATGTAGCTTATGGAATTTGTCCCGATAAATTTTATATCTAAAACATGTCATCCATGCATGGTATGGTTTTCTGTTACATTGTTTTTATTTTTACATTTTCAGGTGCCTGTATGATAGCAGATTTTTTTGTACTCCTTGGGAACAGCAGACAAATACTTCATTGCTTATCCATTTATCCTCTGAAAGTTTAATTTTTACACACACACACATTCAAAGCCATATTATATATTCTCTTCTTACTTGTACCCTGAGTGATTGTAGCTGTGCATAATTCATTTGGCTTGTCCTTGCAATTTACTACTATTGTGTATACTGCTTGATGTGCTTTGAAGCTTCCATTCAATGGCATATTTTTTGTTGTACAGGCAAGTAACCAAGGAAGAGGAGCCGATCCAAATATAACAAAGTACTCTGTTAAAGTTCTACCAGTGAGTTCCAGTCTTATTTTCCATTTACTTCATTATGTTAGTATATAATAGGTGCTACAGTCTTCAATTTTTTTTCCCCCTATTTTAGCATGAGTTTTACCTTTATTCCATAATGCTATTCTTTTAAAGAGACAGTACCTATGATTTGCTAATAACCAACATAAAATGTTATTCAATATGGAAAGAAAAGTCATACTTCACCAGTTTGTGTTCATTGGAACAATTTCCTTTTATCTGTTCTATTTTTGTTATCTGAATATAATATTTTTTGTCTGGTTTTTATCCAGTTCAATTATGACCTCAGTGCGTATGGATTTAGAGAATATTTCAAGCGGCATGGAATAAGGTCATCAGATCCCAAGTAATCAATCATTTTGATGAAATAGAACCCAGCTTTATAATTATATATGGCTTGAGAACTATACTTGTTTAGGTTGATTCTCACAGATATGGTTGTAAAAATCTGATATATTTAGGCCTATATCAGCTTTCATACATGACTGATGACCCTCAATAACTGTAATAATTTTGTTTTGATCTGGGAAAATTCATTTTTACTGTAAAAATGAAGCTGAGCTTCAATGGATGCATGATGTTCCTTACTTCCCAGTCTGAAGAAAGCATGAGAATTTGGTTTGGGGGCCTTTTCCGTACTTCGCTTGTTCGTTTGGTACTGAATTCATTCATTTTGTGACCAGATATGGATTGGTAGTTCTAATCCTGTAATTTGTTAGAGAGGGGACAAACAATTATTCCAATGAAATTCTATCATATTCACATTCTGTTAAATGAATAAACGCATATATAATTTTTCACATTTTTTTTAGAAAGTCCTTTTTAGTTAATTTTCTCTGTTAACTTTTACTTCCTCCTATTTTTGATTGAATAGAAACAAGAATTTCATGCTGAGGTAGCTTTTATTTATAATTGCTAATTTAAAATTATAAGTTACTTTTTGATTTAATAAAATGTAAAATTTTGGAAATTTAGGTGATAAAATTTTCTTTTTTCATACATATGGATGACTATAAATCATTGAACACCACCTCTTGTTCTATAAATCAAAGAATAATTGCTGGTGAAATCATTAATGTAAAGAAAAAAAAGATAAATGCTTGTAATTTTATTTTTGAAGAAAAAGAGTTAAATCTTTTTTTTTTTAAACATAAAATCTTCATTTCAATCAGAATTAATACAATAACATAGCAAATTTGCACCATCAACATTATCACAAAGACATTCAATGTATTTTAAAACAAAAAAAAATGAATGACCTACTAAAATACAAAGAGAAAATAATCACAACACCGTTACATTTCGTGATTTTAACAAAAAAAATGAGTTTTAAAATAGAACTCCATTAGAATGACTTCTAGAACTCTTGATTTTTCCTCTCCAGCACATGAGTTGATCCTCTCGATTGAATTTGCACGAGTTTTTTATGATAATTTTGTTATAGCTTAAGATCTTTTAGATTAGGGTAATTACAAATGTAGATCTAGTCACGTAATTTTATAAATTCACATATTAAAAAAAAAGTTATAATATTA
This sequence comes from Melia azedarach, assembly GCA_028052125.1. Classification (NCBI taxonomy): domain Eukaryota; kingdom Viridiplantae; phylum Streptophyta; class Magnoliopsida; order Sapindales; family Meliaceae; genus Melia; species Melia azedarach. Next base: position 12,049,694 of record CM051403.1, read on the forward strand.
TAGATAAATAATAAAAAATACCCAAATTATCACATATCAAAATCTGGGTAGATACAACCTACCCTAAAATTTATGTTCGGAGAAATATTGTTAAATTGTAAATAAATAAAAAATAAAAATAAGTATTATCGTAATTCAAAGCAGTGAATGACTTGTCAAAAGTAAATAATGACATAAATATCTAAAAACCAGTTGTCTTGTGGCATTGTTTTGTGTCCGATACAACAAAGGAAAACTCTTGCTGTTGCTGTTGACGTGAACTCTACAATGACGGCGAGAAGAGTGACTCCATTGATCTCAGCGTTAACAGTAGCAATTGCTACCTCTCTCTTCTGCGCATCTTTTGCCGGAGTTTCTGCGAAATCCCCAGAAGCTGCCTTTGTCAAAAAGACCATCTCTTCCCACAAGATCGTCATCTTCTCCAAGTCTTACTGCCCGTAAGAGCCTTCGTTTTCCTGTCACTTCCTCTTAAATTTATTCAGATCTTTAAGTTTTAATTTGTCTCTTTTGATATTTGTATCTGGGTGTGGTTAATTTGTTTCAAGATGTGATTTTTCCGTAAGTGGGTTTTTGAGTTGTGTTGATATTGATCAAATGCATGGTCTCGTTTATGAACTAGTTTGTTGAGGTTTAGTTGAGTACCTTTGCTTAAATTATTAATGATTTATTTTTATGGGAAATGCTCTTGGATTATGAATACTGTAAGAACTTGAACATTATAATATTATGCAATAGCAGTTCCAGTGAACAAAAATGTTGATGGATTTTAAACTCTAAATGAATTGGTTTGCTTCTGACAATCGAAGGAATAATTCCTGGCAATTTCATGAGAACCCCTTTTGTTGAGTCTGTCATGCTGAAATTCATGCTTTCCTGAAAGTAAATCAACATTGCTTTTTCTAATATATACTATATGCTTAGTTATAATTTTGGAGTCAGGTTTCATTGAAGGCATTTGCTTTTGTTGAAATTTTGTTGAAATAAGTGTTTCTGGGACATAATTAAGTGAAATAATATATATATATATATACACACAATCATTAAATGGTTAGATATTTATATATTATTAAGTGGTTACTTGCACTTTCATAACACTGTGATTTAGAATGTCTTTCTCGTATGTATGCACTGAAAAATCCTGAATTTTTCCATGGAATGGTGCAGTATTATTTGTTGTTCTGTTGTTTACTTGTTTCTTTCTTTGTGGGTGTGGTATTCTGCAGGTATTGTAGGAGGGCAAAATCTGTCTTCAAAGAGTTGAAGCAGTCTCCACATGTTATTGAGCTTGATGAGAGAGGTTTGTGTACAAGTTCCTTATGCTGATGTACAAGAAAAGGATACTGTTGTGCATGAAATTTATGAAGCTGTTAATAACATAAAAGTTGATAGAGAGTAATTGGTGGAAGACAAGTGAAAAACAAAGACATCGAGATCATTAAATAAGCATTCTACAATCTTGCTGTTTCGTTTCTTGTTTTCTCAATCTTAGCTTTTGTTTGTATCACTTGTGACTGAATGATTATAAGTTGATTCCCACCACTAATGCCATTGAACTTACATTTATGATAACTGTAGATGGTGGCTTAAAGCCTTGATGTTATCTTTATTGGACTTTAAGCAGACATAATGTCTTTATTTTGACAAAGAGCTTTCTAGACTTGAGTTCATAATCTTAGTATATAGTTTAGGATATGTGCATCTGCATGAATATGCCATTATTGACTTAGAAGAATTGTTTTGTCAATTGCAGATGATGGCTGGAACATTCAGGATGCTCTTGGTGAGATTGTTGGGAGGCGCACTGTTCCACAGGTGTTCATAAACGGAAAGCACATTGGAGGCTCAGATGGTAACCTATCCCTTCTTACATTTGCAAAAATAGAAATTTTACTTGCCTTTTTTCACCCCTAGGAAATGTTTAATCAGACCGAAATCACTGAGGGAGCTTCTTGATATGTTTGTTTCAGATACTGTTGAAGCATATGAAAGTGGGAAACTGGCTGAGCTTCTAGGTATTGCCCCAAACGATAAAGATGATCTCTGAGCAAAGAACTAACAGATTTCTTGTTCAGTGCCGGAATTGAGTTAAGAACAATACATGATCAAGGAACTGGATGTAGACTCAGTCGACAACACTGAAGAACAAGGATGATCTTGGAATTATTAACAAGGGATCTGTTATAAATTGCCAGAGTAAGTTTGAGCAAATTACTTATAGCGTAACTCTATTTTTGGGCAGAGAAGAAATATATTAGTCTTTGAATTAATCATCATAAGGAGTAAAAGGATGTTAATTTTATTTGAAAACTTATGAATGTTAGTGTGTGGCTTGAGTTAATGAATCAAAACACTCTTTCCCAGCTCAAATATGAAATGATTCAAGTGGAAATATCATTTTTAATTGATCTTAAAAAGTTTTTATATCACTATATATAGTTTAAATGTACAAGGATCACGATACAGGAGTCTTCTGCTTAACCAAGTTCACTTGTAATTTTTTCTTTTAGTAAAATGCTCATATATTAGTTTGTGGTCATTGTTATTATTATATGATTTAATATATTTCAAATTATTTTTTTGATAGTTTCTAAGTGAAATTATACTGTAAAACTTCATTATACTTGAGCAAGAAAATCAAATGAGAACAACTATGATGAGAGAGCCTACTTTTCTTCTCTTTTTTGTTTGGCAAAAATAAATCCATACTAATTCTTCAATGCAAGTAGAGATTATATAAATGAAGTTTTTGAAAAAAAAAATTTTAATTGCGAATATAAATTTTGGAGAGTTATGTTATAATAAAAGGACGTGGAAAATAAAAGCACTACAATTGGTTAAAAGAAAAAGCATGTTACTAATATTAGTTGTGTTAGAATTTATACTTTCTTTTATCATTATTGTAATATTGATTGGTTCTTCATTCACATTCTTCTTTTTAATTATTGTGTGATGTTGTAATTTCATATAATTAATAAATTTGTGGCCCATAAAATTCATAGTTAGATTAGATGTTCACATAAAATATATGTTGAAAAACAAATATCATTAAGAGTAGAAAAATAGCATTATAATATTAAATAATGTAATAAAACATCGGAATAATAGATAGCAACGTACATTAAATCTTTTAAATGACACAAAATTATGTGGCTCAACAAAATCATAATTAAAACAATAAAATTAGCTATCTCTATTTAATTACTAATTTAATTACTAATTTATATTCAAAATAAACAAGTGGTAAAAGTGAGCCTTCCGGGTAATATTTTTTTGTTTCTTTTTTGAATTTTTATTCTATTTTGAGAGAATGATAAGAAAATAAAATTTGTTTGATTCTTTCAATTAATTTTTACCAACAAAATTGGACGGCAAATACAAACGTAAGACGAGAAAACTTTAAAGACCAATATGGCGCATCAATTCCCCTTTTAATATCTATATATATATATATATATATATAAAAGAAATCTTTTCAATGAAATAATTAGGAAAGAAATCTCAGATTAAAGAGAAAGTAAAAGTCCTAACAGGAAAGACAGCAATTAATTCGGAAAATAACCAAATTAAATCCTGAAAACAAATCTTCATATAATCAACCCCTACGCAATACTAAGATGGCAAAATCCCCCCTCATTTTGGGTCCCACGAAAATCCTTCCCGAGTAAAATAAAATCATAGTAATATAATGAAAAATAAGGTAAGAAATGAGAGAAAATTAACCCCTCTATTATTAATAAGAGAGGAACGGTTTAATAGTCCACGTTCTATTTTTTAAATATATATAATAATATATTATTTTTAAATAATATATGTATGTGAATTATACTTTTAAATTTTATTAAAAGATAGAAGTAAAAAATAGGGATCAAAATTAAAACGAGGTTTGGAAGGAAAAGGCCCTCCTCATCCCCAACCCCCATTCGGCGTCCTATGAAAAAATTCAAGTTAATAATTTATATATTAAATTAAAGTGGATAATATTATTCAAGTCTTTAAATTATTTACTTTTTCAAAGATAATATAGAATTCATTCATTTATATCAAATAAGTTCATATGCTTTCAAATGACTTAAATACCCTTCATTGTTAAGTTACATATCTTGCAACATGTATAGTGGTCAAAACTGATTCTTGTAACGGTAATATACTCATTTCATAATTTTTATTTTTAAGGGATATTATCACATTTCTTCTATGAGATTTGATATTGTATCACTTGGATACAATATCACTATAAATTCCTATAAATTCCTTAGAAAATAAATTTTTTATGGATCTTAATTTAAATAAAAGATATTTGGTATTCAAGTTTTTCTTTAGCTTCTCTTGAAAAATAAGTTTTTTTTGGACAGGTCTTGAGAAATAAGTTTTTTTTTTTTAATGGATCTTGATTTATATAGTAATTTTCTCTCTTTTCCTTTCCTACTCTCTCTTAAGCAAACTCACTTGTAGAATTTTGAACAATTATTTTTTAATATTTATTCTTCATGTTAATTTTGCTTTGTAAGAATTTTATGATCGATAAAGTATTTTTATTTTGTTAGATAGTAAAATAACAATATTTATGTTTTTGTTCCTTGAAACTAATTCAACAGACGAATCAATGTAGTGATAGGTATAGGAGGTAAATAATATATTTTTGGTTCTTTCTATTTAAGTGATACAATTTCAAATCTCATAGAAGAAATGTGATAGTATCTTAATTTTTAGGGGTAGTAAATGTTATTGCCAATAAATTATTAACCTCGATGAAAAATAATAAAAAAATAAATAAAGAAAGAAAAAAGATATGAAGGTCCCTAAGATTTGACTTAATGGACATATAAATCCTAATAATTTAAAAAAATATTATAATATATATTAATATATTATAACTAAAATATAAATTTATTTATTTTACAATATATTAACAATTCAATATTAATTAAGTATAAAAAAGTAAATAAAATAAATTATACATAAATATTAATATGTTAAATAAAATATACTATAATACAATACTTATGATTATAATTTATATTTATGTATGGCTAACATATTTAAATATGATAAAAATAAATTTATTATTTATTAAAATATATAAGTTTATAATACATTAATAAGTTTTATATTATTAATATATTTTTTATAAATATATTATATTTTCTTAAATTTTAAAGATTTAACAATAATATTTATAAATAATTGTTTCTAATAAAGGTATAATCGTCTTTTAAAAATAAATTGAGATTTTTATATATATTTTTAAAATAATTAAGATTTATGTGTATATTAAATCAAAATTTAGGGACCTTATTGTTTTTTTCTTTTATAAATGAATAAATAAATGATAAATCCAACACAAATCTTGCTTTCCTCGTCTCTTCTGTTTTCCAATTCCCATAAATACACAACGAAGCATTCAAAAAACAAACCGCCTCACTTTCCACTAACAAGAAAACAACTCGAAACAAAACCATCCTTTTCAGTTTCAGAATTCCAAATTTTCCTTGCAGATTTAGCAGAATCCAGCGCCTGTTTGGTTTAATTTTCTCTCTGCAATCATCAAACTTTCTGGGTTCATCAAATGGTATGTACCTCTTCATCTCCACTGGTTAATTTTTTCTTATTCGTTTTGATCAAATCAACTTTCTCTCATATGCTTAATCTGTATAACAATCTTAAAAATAAGAGAGAAAAAGTTGTATATGTGCTGCCAAAAATGGTTGTTTTCCGGCAATGAAAAGAGCTTTTGAACGGGAAAAAGCAGATTTTGGTTATTCTGATGTGTGTTTGACGTGGGTGTGAAAGTGCTTTTCTAACAGGTGTATAATTAGGGCAATCGGAATAATTATTCTATCATTGTTTTGATTCCTTTAACGTGAAGACAGAATCACTTACATGTGCTTTGTCTAGCTATTGTGAATACGATTTTGACCAAAACCAAGAACATATTATTAATTTATTTCTTCTAAGCCAAGGAAAATATATATAAAAAAGAAAAAAATCTCAGCCTTTAAGACAATTCTTATCATTTCTAGATTGAAAATTATGATTTATGAGTTGTTTTATAGGTTGTTTCTAATGGAATAGTAATGTTGTAATTTTTATATTTTAGATCATGATTTGTTTATTACTATCAAATTAGTACTTTTTTAATGTCTAATTTTATACCGTGATGGTCAAAATTCTGTGTTAAAAATAATTTAATTTTTTTAACAGAATAAGTAAAAAAATTACTATTTATATCTTAGGAAATGACTGTCTAGGAATGCATATTTAATTTCATTACTTTTCAATTTTTTGTAATTTTAAAATTAATATTTGGTGAATATACCAATAATTAACTTTTACACTTCTGGTGTAATTTAAAAAAGACAAGTTGTCTGGTTTATAGTGATTTGGATGGGAATCCTTCTGTCCTCGTTTGCGGATTCCAATGTAGCTGCTTGGAATCCTACCAGTTTGTGTTCATACTGATTAAAATATTAATTATTCTTTAATCAAAAAGTTATAAATTGATTAGTATATTCTCTACCATTTAATTTATTGCCTAAAACATTATTACTCTATTATTTTAGAAAAATGTTAAATGACATAATGCACATAAATACTCCTTCTATAAATGTATTAATTCAGCAAAAATTACTATTAACGCAACTTATTTGTAATCTTTTTCTTATGCTTCTTTAAAATTTAGATTATTTGTGAAATTCTTTAGTAGTTAATTAATTTAATTAACACAATTAAAATACCTTTAATTTTTCTTAAAAAAGAAATTGTTCTCTCTTTTTTTATTTCTTATCTAAATAAATAAATAATTTTTCCTTAATAGGTTTGTTAGGAGTCAACTTGGAAATTATTTCAATTATAACGTGGTTTATATTTTCACTAATAAAAATACAATTAATTCATTATATTAAATTGGTCCATAATATCTATTGAAGTAACTCATATATCATTTTATTATTAAGCTACATATAACTCTATGATACTCATAACTACATGAATAGTGTGATACAGTTATTTCGATAGGGCTGTGGACCTATTTGACACAAATTAAATATTGTTATCTTTATTTGTGAAACTACAAAACCTCGGAGACCTAAATGTTTTAAATAGTACGCTCTGTTTTTTACCTTAATTATGCTGACAAACTAATCACCGATAAATTATAGCCAAAAAGATGATGAGCTAATTGCTTTATTTTGGCTATAAATATTGTTATTATTTTTCTTGTCTAGATTCGTATAATTTATAATTAATTATAAAGTAGCCTACCTTCACCACTTTAATCATTACAATAAAAATAATTAAAATGTTGTATTGGTTGGTTAGTCATTCTTTATCTGACGCAATTAGTTTAGAAGACGTGTTAAATAAATTATAATTTGTCAAATCTTCTTACCTAATACATATTAGGAGCCATATAAATATATAAATATATATGTATATAAATTAAACAATTAATTTTTTAAAATTAAAACTAACTTTATTTATATTATGACGAACGCTATTTTCAAATGACTTTATTTTATTCGTTAATTTATTCCCATTGTGTTTAAGTACATTTTATATAATGTTGGACACGTGCTCACCAAAATATTTTGTTATTTAAATTAAATTTTTTAATTTCGATATGATTAAATGATTAAGAGAGAATAATTCTAATGAAGATCGCTGTGTGTCATTTTTATTAGGTATTAATACAGTACGGGTGTGGTGCAGGTTAAGGAAGAGAAAGGGGTAGTGCTTACAAAGCCATTATCGTTAGACGGAGATTCAAATGCTGATTTTAGAGCTCCAAATATTCTTCAACGGATCTTAAGTCTCTTTAAAAACGTACGCCCTGGAACCGATCTCACCAAATTCCAGGCAAGTTAATTTATATGTTACATTTCATTTCAGGTTTTTCAATCCGGCTAGCGCGTCTTGTTAACTTTTCTCGCTACTACTTCAGCTGCCAGCTATCTTCAACATTCCCAAGTCGCAGCTCCAATGTTTCGGAGAATCTGTGTACTGCACTGGCGACAACATATTGAGCAAATGCAACAGCTTGGAGAGCCCGGTGGAGAGATTTACCTCTGTCGTCGCATGGAGCATTTCGACAACTCGCCCCGCCATTTTTGGCTCTGCTCCTTACAACCCTATTCTCGGAGAAACCCACCATGTTTCAAGAGGAAGCCTCAATGTTATACTAGAACAGGTATGATATATACTTAAAATACCCACAAAAGAAATTCACATTTTAATCTTAAACTTTTATCGATAAGAATCTTAGTCGTCATTCATCGAATATAACGAGTTTGGCAGTATTATTATTGCAGGTTTCACATCATCCACCAGTTAGTGCTCTTCATGCAACTGATGAGAAGGAAAATGTAGAAATAATTTGGTGCCAACATCCTGTTCCCAAGTTTTATGGTGCTTCAGTGGAAGCTGAGGTACACGGGAAAAGGCAGCTGAAGCTCCTAAATCACAAAGAAACTTATGAAATGAACTCACCAAAGCTCTGCCTAAGGTTTCTTCCAGTGCCTGGGGCTGACTGGGTTGGCAATGTCAGAATCAAATGCAAAGAGACTGGACTTGAAGCTGAATTAACGTACAGAGCCAATTCTCTTATAGGGTTTGGAGGAAATCACAGAGCAGTTCGAGGAAAAATCTATGACTCTTCATCATCGAAAATTCTTTATGAGATTGATGGCCGCTGGGATAGGTACGTAATATTTTCTACTATCCAACCAATTTATAATACAAAGACATTGGGATTCTCTTCGTTCTAAAACTTGGAAGTCTTGTAAATAAAAATATTAGCCAACCTTCCTCCAGGGTGGTTGTGACTGTCTTTCCCAGTAATATTAATATAAATATTCAGCGAACGCCCTTATGTTCTAAGTTTTAGTTAAGATTCATTTGCAGTGCGCTGATTTTTTTTCCTTAAAATTTTCAGAACTGTCACAGCAAAGGACATCAAAAATGGGAAAAATACAGTTATCTACAACGCCAAGGAAGTTCTGTCGGGGCTAAAAGCTCCTATCGTGAAGGATATGCAAGTACGTATACATGAATTTACTTTACTTACTACGAATGCAATCAATTTTGATTTTAATTAAAATTATATGAAATTATGTTCTCCTTAAATACTCCTGTCTTATTAGCACGAGTTTGATTTTGATCAGGAAGTGTGGGCAAGTGAATCGGCTGCAGTGTGGAGTGAGGTGAGCCAACATATACTGAACAAAGAGTGGGGGAAAGCAACGGAAGCAAAGAAAGCAGTTGAGGAAAAGCAGAGAAAACAGTTGAGAGAAAGAGAATCAGCAGGAGAAACTTGGGTTCCAAAGCATTTCAATATTAGCTATAGCAAAGAAAATGGTTGGGACTGCTCACCTCTTTTGAAATTTGTACCCCCAGCTCCAATTGTTGTACCTCTTTGATATTAATTTGCAACTCAATCAAAATATTAAACTAGCTAGCCTAATGTATTAATTGCAGCTACACAATTTTCCATATTCCATTAATTTAATTTGGCATATAGTTAGGTTAGGTTGATATCCCAATTATATGTGTATTAAAAAATTTAAAGAAATGGTTAGGTTGATATCCCAATAATATGTGTATTAATAAATTTAAAATTTCTTTAATTTCTTTCATTTTTTTGGTAAGTTACCCACGATCACTAATTGATTCAAGGATAATTTATGTATTATCTCTAAAGAATAATGATATTTTGTATTCTTATTTTTAGTATTTGTAAAATATCAATATATTTTCTGCTAAATATTATAAAAGTAGGAAGCATATAATTGTTTTATTTTATTGGTCATTGTGAGGTCTGTTCAAATATGCACCTTGATTAATCTTATTTCTATCTAATTAAATATATATTTTAATTTATTTATTAAAAAAATTTAATAAATATTTACCAACAGTTTTTAAGTGATGACTAATTTAAACGAGTATTATTTTTATTTTATATTAGAAAAAAATGACATTTAAACATATAAAGTTTCAAAAATGCTCATTAATTATTGTATCATATAGACTACTAAAAAATGACTCTTGTAACCAATTAAATAATAATTAGTTAAGAAAAATAATTTTTAATTAAACCCATAAAATTTAATGCTTATCAATAACAACAACAATAATTTTATAATATATTGAAAAATTATAAATAAAATATAAATTTATTTATAATATTAATACAATATTTATGATTATAGTACAATTAAAACGCAATATATAGCTAAAATGTAAAAAGTACATTATAAATTAAAATTTTAACAATATAGTTTATTAATACTTTTAAATAAATATATTGCATTTTATCAAATTTGGAGGTTTAATAGTTATTTTTCTTTAGTAACTATTATATATTGTACCAATTCATAACCTGTCATTTTTTTAGAAATTTGTATTTTAAAAAATACTTGACTAATCATCATCAATTTGATAAAAAGATAAATGTCCTCTTTATTATGGTTACATACATCTTATAACACTTTAATACTAAAATTTATCAAATATTTATAGTCTTTTTAAATTTATAGTATACAAGACAAATATAATTTTTAGCAATTGAATCATTTCTTGAATACAACATCACAATTTTATAGAACACAACAATCCCAATCTAACCATTTTTTTTTATAAAAAAAAAAATTATCAGCAAACTAGCTCGTATTTAGGTTTGATAAAATTACATTTCTTATTGATGCGAGAATTTTGCTCATTTGCACTAGGTTCGAAAATAGGTCAAAATGTCCCTAATGTGGTCAGTTGGGCCATACCAAGTTTTTGTTTATGAGAAGTTGGTCGACATATTTTGAAGCTAGACCGAGGATAGGTTGACTTGAAGTCTTCTGAAATGGTGAATAGAGGTTACTCATTCGTTACAAAACTGCTCCGCTTCACCTTTCTTACCTCCGAACAGTCTCGAAACTAAGATTTCACCAAGCCGCTCTACGTACACCGGTAAGATAGAACACAGGTCAGATGAAGGTTGCATCTCTGGCGTCCCTCCTCCGATACTTAAGTTAAGTCTTATCAGAGAGTGAACTTAAAAGGCATGGGTCTTGTCCCTTTTACGTATATAGAAATGGAATGTTAAGGAGTGAAATGAGGAATAGAAAAGTTAGTCAAGATTAAGGCTCTTCATCCTTTGGAGAAAACAGTGAGGGAAAGATGTTCTTGAAGAGCTCATGAAGCATTAATAGAGGTCAGAATGAACATGAAGAATATTCTTGGGGAGTACGTGTAAAAAAGAGCTTACTTGGGAGAATGTGTTTTTTTCCTTGGCATGGTATGGACAAAAAGGGCAACTTACTTGAAACCTAGAAAAAAATATGTTTATAAATGAAGCCAAAGCTAGGCATTAATTGGCTGATGCATGTTGCCCTAGCTTGGTTAAACTTGGTATATATAGAGCTTGCTTATTCGACTTTGGTCATGCCACATGAAGGGTTAGGATTAACGGCTTTTGTGTTATCCAACACCCTTGTGCTACGTAACTTGATCTTACTAGGTTAAGAGATATGATATTCTATATTTTTTAGGTGGCAAGGTCTTTTTCGACCTTGAGTTGGGATGTGGTCCTCCTTTAGTTAGAAGCTAGTCCCCGCCTTACCCCTAACAGGTTCAGATATTGATCCCTTACACTTTTCAGCGTCATCCGTGCAATCTTTCTGGATGTAAGAGGTCGTGTCGACTTGGTCCTCAGTGCACCTAGGTACTTGGTCTAGGCTCACCGAGGTGTGACACTTAGCATCAAGCTATTTAGAGCAAATCAATTCGTGTCCCAAAGCATAAATGATGAATTGAGAGCACCTTTCCAATCCATCTTTCAGTGTCGTAGTATGTGACCATGTCTATCACACGCGTTACAGTATATGGCCATGTGAGATGATATTCATCATTTGCAAAAGCTTAGTGATATATAGCGAGGTGCCCAACTCAAGGTGCGTTTTACTTAGCCACATATGAGGAAAGCTCTCGACGCACTCCGTGTTGAGATGGTAGAAGATAGGTCATCTCCTAAGGTATTGACTGAGACCTTGATAGGCTCATACTTTGCCACGTGTGCAATCATATATATTTTTTATAACACTACCTCATTTACTTTACTTTTGACTATTAGTTTTCGTGCACTTGTTATAAATAATATGTTTCTTTTAGAGAGAAAGCTGGTAACATCTTCATAACCAAGTTTATTTTCATTTAATAACAATAATACTAAGAATAATAGTCTCGTTGAAATTGCAAATTACATTGTATTGTTTACATATATGTCTAATATCATTTAATTATTTTCTTTTACTTAAGAATTTTTTTCACCTTGCAAAAATATACAAAAATATAAGAATGATATTATATTGTCACATTACATTATATAAATCAATTGTATATACGAAAATACTTTTTTATAAAACAATAACAATAGAAATACATATTTTATCTATATAAATTGATTTAATAAATCATATATAGTAATACTGTTACATCAATTTTTTTAATGAATTTACATATATAAGTTTTAGGACTTTTGTTGGCATTATTTAACAACTTAAAGCAGAAGTTGTATAAAAAAAGAAAAAAGGACAATTTGTAAAAATAAGAATTTTTTTTTTAGGAAATGATTCTCCTCCTACTAAAAATTGTGACTTTCCTGAGGGAATTAGGAAATCATATATTCTTTGTGGCGCTAGGGTTTTAGTGATAGTATATACAAAGTCGATATCCTTGAAGGTTGTGCACCTTGTAGCTATGTGTGCCATATATGATAGAATATTACACTGTACATTATCTACATTGATTTCATACTCCTATAGCAGTTTCTAACATGTTTGTGTAGATTGTTTAACTAGATTTCTTGCAAATATTAATGCCGTAAGATTGCTACTTTATCCTGTTAGGATTATATTCATCTTGTGTTATTGTGAAGTACACTTTCAGACGTAGATTGTGATCTAGCCTTTACCCTTTAGTTCTTGTTATTACTTAAGTATTTTAATTCTGAATTAGTGAGTGAATAGAAATTATTGTGAGAGTTCTTTGTTTTATACTTAAGGATTTAAATATCCTAAGGGGATTTGAAGACATATTGTTTATATTTTTCGGGAGAAGAACTTGAATTTTTTTTAGAGAAGAAGCTATTTTCATTCAAAGATATCAAAAGAGAAGGAATCTTGTGAAACAAGGCCACTCAAAAAGATTTAACACAACAATGACAATAAAGATGTAGTCTTTAATTTGTGTAAGTCTATTGGTGTTTGTAATCATTTATTTTTTAGTGGATTATTTTCTATAAGCGTTATCTCGTGGGTTTAAGATTAGAAAATTTGAACCACGTTAAAAATTTGCATGTTTTCATTATTTATTTTCAAAGTTTGATTATAATCATTTGTGAGAATTTTTTTTATATTGGTTAATTAATTTAATAATTAATTAACATTTGTACTTCACCCTACGTATGAATCTATCACTACTGTTAATAATTTTTTTTTCCTCAAGATTTATCACTTAATTAAAATATAAAATAAAACTCAATTTTTTTTTTCTGTTTGTGACAAGAAAAGAATTACTGACATCGCAAATTAGGCTCTTCAACATCACAGTTTTTTATCTATATAAATTTTTTATGCAAAAGAAAAATGAAAATGATTGAATTCAATCATTTCCCACACTACCCCGTGAAACACTCAAATTATCTACCAAGGAGAGCTCAAAAGATTTCCCCAACCCGAATCCTTCCAAGAAATCAGCTCTGCCACCATTATGCCACAACCACACGCGCTACTTGCACTCATCTTTACTACTATTGTCAATTCATTGTCTCTGCTTTCAATTTTTTTTTTTTAACTTTAAAAGTCGATGATTTGTGTTTCTTGGACGGAATATGGTGAGGATGGCTGTCATTTGGTCAGTCGTCGAAGTATTTTGATTCCCTAGGTAGTCTCCGGCCATTAAACGATGATAATTGGATGGCCGTGAAAGATGGTAATTGTGCTCATAACTGTTCTTGGTTCTTTTGTTATATGGGTAATGGTTAATTTTAATTTTCGTAGGTGTTTCTTTAATCAATATGGGTTTTTATTTTATGGATATTCAACAATGATGAAGGATCTATGTATCAATAATTGGGGATTTGTTTGGGCAAATGATGTAACGGTAAGCAGTAAGCTAACCCACTCTAAATTCACCACCATTATCATTTAATGTTTTACCATAAAGCTTCTAGTATGGGATTGAGGAATAAGCAACAGAAGTAAAACAATAAATATGAAAGGTTGGTTAAATCCTTGTTCAATTGCAAAGATTTGATTTACTTTCACCCCATGGAGACTTAATAATTGATTACCTGACCATTTTTTGAAATTTTAATTAATTTTGTTTTACGAGTAAAAGAGACAGTGATGACTTTTTTTGTAGTTTGAATTAATGAAATTATGATAATTTTTTTTTCTCTGAAGTTGTTTTGATATGGTTGGAATGACTTCAAATAAAAGTAGTGATTCCACATGCTGATTGTGCTATTTCAGTCTATTGTATTATGTTGTTTTTGCTTGCTGTTTTGGGCTGTATTGTGCTATAAACCTTCGGAATGCTTTTATTGGACTCTACTGCTATTTCTTTGTTGCTACTAGTTTTTTGGTGATGACATTTGGCTTGCTGCTCTGGTTTGTTTTGTCCTTGTACAATGAAGGTTATGGATTTTCTGGTGCAATTTTAGCTGCAATTTGCTGCCAAACTGCTTTGATTGGCATCTGCTACTAGCTTGCTTTTGTGCTGGTCAAAAGATTTTGCAGCAGAGGGAAATATTCTGCTCTTGACTGAGATGTATCCTATATTCTTGTAGCTTCTTTTTTTTTAACAGTGCTATAGTTCGTTGTCCTAGGTAGAGGCCCTTTGATCATCTTCTTCCTAACCAATTAGCTGAATTTTATGTTCTACTTTCCATTATCTTTCTTTTTGCTGGTCTCTAATTCTATTGTTCGTTTTCTTTTTAATAATATATAGCTCTAAGACTTTGCTCTTAGAGATTCAATAAAAAAAAAAATAGCTGGAATAGTTGCAGAGGAAGCTTGATATGGTTGTGCGAAGGGGATGTTTATGCAGGTCATTTTTTTTTTCATTTACACTCCTTTTCATTATTCATGCTAGTGTAATTAATACTATAATCCGACATCATTAGCTTTTTACATGTATTTCAAGGATATTTTAATAATTTTACTTATTTTCGTTAATTGTATTAACAAAGAGCCATTTAAAAACTTTAATCTTGGCCATATAAGTGATAATATATCATATCTCGGGGGAGAAAACTAACAATATCCTATTAAAAATCTCCGAAATATATACATGCACACACGTACATGTATGTAATTTTTATATTTGTTTATATTTTCATAAATTTTCTTGAGAAAATAGAATAAATTTAAGATAATATTTTACACAGATATATTATTTATAAAATAAAATGTTAAAAATATTTCATTAAAATCTTTTTGATAATTAAATATCAAATTATTACAAGAAAGTAAAAAAAAAAATATTCTAGTAGATCCAACTCATTGTTTGAATTTTCTTTTGTAAATTTTTTATTGAAATAATAAATTAAAAAAATAATTTTAATATTTTAATTCTTAATATATTGTAAAAAATAGGAGCTAAATTATTATAAATAAAAAAATATAACTTATTTTACTATTTTATAAATGCGTAGAGATACAAATAATAATAATTTAAAAGGTTAACATATGTAAAATATAAAGGGGTATTTGTGTTTACCCAAAATTCTAAGGATATTTATCGATATCCAATAATTTTCTCAGCAAATTTCAGAAGGCAACATCTTTAGAATATGATCTAACTCACATTTTAATTTTAATTTGACAATTATTTATTTAATTTTTAATTTTTTAAATACGTTATGTCCGGAATAAGTATTTGACTCCTTTCATAATTTATTTTTCACAATCAACTATATCATTATATACATAAAAAAATTTAGATTTTAACGATATTGACAACTAGTTTCAATACACTGCTATATTAAATAGAAGTTAAAAGAGTAACTAATTAAGTTAACAATTATTTTACATAGTTAAAAGAGTAACTAATTAAGTCAACAATTATTTTACATAGGTCTAGGCAATTTCAAGTTTGGTTCAGTTTTTTAGAAACTCAATCTGAATCGAAATAGAATTTTGGTCTAAAACTTGAATCGAATGGACCGAACCATGGAACTAAATTAAACCAAATCGAAATAGTTCAATTCAATTTTAACTTTTGTTTCAATAAAGATCTTCAAGTCTTCAAAAGTTTTAGAAATATTCTTATATGTCTCTAAACTTTTAAAAATTATTAAAAAATAAAATTTATAAAGTATCTCTTAATTTTCTTTGTATTTAAGTAATATTTTATAAAATTTATTGTAATTTTCATAAACTTTACAAGTTTATTTGATATTTTACAAAGAACCAATTATATTGAAATCAAATTAAACCAAATGATTGAAATCAAAGAACCATTTGGTTTGGATTTTTTGCCCCAGCCTAATTTTACACACCATAAAATTTAAAAAAAAAAAATTAAATGAGAGTGAAAAAGTTTACCCACCAAATAACAAACCATTTGTTCCATACTATTACTTGAACTCAGAGTGATCTAAGAGCGTCAAACATGCTTGATAAGTGCGTAAAACACGCACTAAATCATTTACTTTTAAACTTCAATTGTTTGTTTAATCCTCAAGTTTCTTTTGGATTTGAAATATTTTGGTTATTTTGTATAGAAAATGATAATTTTAACTTTTGAAAGTTAATTGGGCTAAAAAAGGATTAATTCGGCTCGAAAAGGAAGAGACCGGAGCATAAAAACAGGGTGGACCAAAATGCAACAAAATCAAGATTAAAATGAAGAATTATCACAATAGAAAGATAAATCTCAAATACATGAGAGAAAAGAGACCTAATCGATATTTACCAGATTTTCTAGTTTCATTGGCAGAAGCCGGTGCGCGATCGCGCGCCTTGCTGCGCGACTGCACACCACGTTTTGCCAAGGTGGACTAAATTGTATCAAAATCTGGACTGAAGTAAAATAAAATTTCTATCCATGACTAAATGTCTAATTAATTATAAATATAGGGATCCAATTGATATTTTCTATTTAAATTGCATTCCTGGACAGAATTGGGTGCTGGACTGCGTGGCACTTGGGGACCCCGTAACTGGACGAATTTGAGGTTGAAAAAGGAAAGAAAGGGAAGGAATACGGTAGTCATACCTTGGGTGAGATTTTTAGACAAATTTGGAAAGGAAGAGAGGAAAAAGGAAGAAGAGGAGAGAGAGTGGATTGGAAGAAGAACTTGGAAAAGAAAAGCTCTCCTATTCTAGTTTATCTCTTTTCCTTATTTCGATTTATTGTGTTAACTGAACAAATTTGTGAATTTCGAATTTATGTTTTCAATTGTTGAATTTATTATTTATAAATTTGGATTTTACCCAATATGTGGCTAAACCTATTTTTCTAGGGCAATGATTTAGTCTATTGAAGTATTCATTTATGAGATTGTGTTGTTTAATTGATTGAGATTATGTGTTGAGTGTTTATTATAATAACTAATGCTTTTAAATATTTGGCCAATATTTAGATGAATTATGGATTGATGGGATTTGAGAAATGAACATCACATTTAGACCAATTGATAAACACCATAAATTGCACGTTAGATAGAGATATACTAATGTGGTTTGCGTAGTTTGATTAATAATTATCACAAATCGTAATGCGTTTTCGTTTAATCAATTTCACATAGAGATATAGTGAAGTTTTAAACGCGGAATAGATTCGAGTGATCTCGAGAGAGATAATCGAATAATTTAGAATAATTAACTAGCAACACGTAGTTTAAATTAGAACAACATCAATTAAATACGTGGATGCGACCAAATATGATAAATCATTAGCCCTAGACATTTTCGTTAATTGAATTCTTAAGTGTTTTGCTTAATTCTAAATTTTAATTTTCTCAACCAAAATTATTTCATTTTCTTTAGATAAATTTATTTATTAATCATCTTCGGTAATTATAGAATTAATATTTCTCGTGGGATCGACATCCTCTTATCACTTTATTACTTGATTGCGACACGTGCATTTGCGTTCGTTAATTTTACACGCAACGGTGCTCCAGACCTGAGTTATAAGAGTATTTTATATGTGAGAGTTATTACTTAATATTGTAAAAATATTATATATGTATATGATGTATAAGTTGTATTTCTTATCTATTAATATTTTAGTCATATTTAAATTAAAAATTACCTAAAAATAAAGAAGGAGCTAAAATTGAGGAATTAGAGGTCAAAATATTTAAAAGATAAAGTTAATCGACCAATATTTTAAAATTAATTAATAAATAAAAGGATAAATAAATAATTTTAAAAAGTTGTATAGATAAAAAAAAAAAACTTAGGAGTTGTTTGTTTTTCTAATAGTTTGTTTTTTAACTTATGTTTGAATATTTATTAAAAATATTTGAATATAATTAAGTAAAAAGTTTTAACTTAAATTTGAATAAGTAAATGTCTAAATAATTTAATTTTTTTATTTTTTAAAAATATTTTTACATTATTAATTTATTTACTAACAAAATTAAAGCATTAGTTAATTATTTTTAACTTATATCTAGTCTATTTTGGGTTTTCTCTATTTATCTTCTCAATCATACTTATTTTACACTTTATTATTATGATAAATTTATATATTTACATAATTATAACTATTTTATAATATAACTTATTATTTTTATTTAATTTTTATTGATCTTTATATCATCTATTAGAAATTATTTTTTAAAAAAATTATATATCAAACAAATACACAATGTACATACTAATATAATTTATTATTTATTATTGTGTTAATTAATATAATCAAAATTATTATAAATATAAAAATATTATTTAAAAGCGTATATATGTTAAAATATTAATTTTTAGACTTTTTATTTTGTCAAAACAAATAATTTAATACTTATTTTTAGACATTTTAAAATAAAAAATAAATATACTATTTAAATTTAAATTTCAGTTAGATTTAAATTTGAACCATATTCATAGTTTAGACAAAATTATAAATATTATTTTAATATATAAATTTAAATTATAAATAATATAATAAATATTCTAAAACATTATTGGCCCATATGTTTTTTTTTTTAAGCTTTATTAGCCCATATGTTAGATAAACAAGAAGTCTTTGATAAAAGGAAAATAAAAGTAGTAACAGCAATTAATTTTGCAAACTGCCACATTAAAACATGAAAGCAAATGTAATAAATTTTGCCGGCACACGACATCAATTAGCAGAATATATTCAGGTCCCCTTATAAAAAATATAATAAATTATTTGGTCCTACCCATATGTTAGGTAATAAAATCTATCTAATCATAGAGATGAAATGGTGTATTATACTTTACCCCTTAAATTTAAAAAAAAAATAATATACCCCTAATTTTTTAAAAAGTTAAAATACTCCTTATTTTAAAGAAAATGTTAAGGTACTTTTCTCATACTAATATTTTTATTTTAAATAATTATTAAAAAATATAAAATAATTATATTATTTTTATTTTTATTTTATAATAATTAATGTAATATTATTATAATATTTAAATTAAAATTAATAATAATAATTTGACTCTTAAATAATTTTCTTTTTTCAAATTTGTTATCAAAATTTTTTAAAACATATTAATTATATATAATTTTTTAAAATAGATCATTTATTTAAAATAGTTTTTTTTAAAATTATCATTTATTTAAAACTTTTAAATATATTTTAAAAATTATCAAAATTAATAAAAATATTAGACTAAACGATTTAGAACTAAAAATGTTTATGCTTTCAAATGATTCAAACATCCTCATTAGTAAGTTACGTATCTTACAATGCATAAGTTCACATGCCTTCAAATGACTTAAATACCCTTCATTAGTAAATTACATATCTTACAACGCGGTGGTCAAAACTCAAAACTGACTCTAGAAAGTGTAATTTAGCCATTTCCATATCTTTATTTCTAGTAAGGGTAGTAGAATGTTATTGCCAATGAGTCATTAACTCCGACGAAAACTAAAAAAAAAGAAATGATAAATCCAACACAAATCTTGCTCTTCCTTGTCTTCTGTTTTCCAATTCCCATAAATACCATGAACACAACGAAGCATTCAAAAAAGAAGCCACCTTCTACTTTCTACTAGCAAGAAAACAACTCTAAACAAAATCACCCTTTCAGTTTCAGAATACTACAAATTTTCTCGGCAGATTGCAGAATCCAGCGCATGTTTGGTTTAATTTTCTCTCTGCAGTCATCAAACTTTCTCGGTTCTTCAAATGGTATGTATCTCTTCATCTCTACTGGCTATTAGTTTTTAATTTCTTCTAAATTTTAATCAAATCAACTTCTTATATGCTTAACCTGTATAACAATCCAAAAAAAGAGAGAAAAAGTTGAATATGCGTTGCCAAAAATGGTTGTTTTCGTCAATGACAAGTGCTTTTGAACGGGAAAAAGCAGATTATGGGATCATTGTTCTGATTCCTTTAACAGACAGAATCATTTACATGTGCTTTATCTAGCTATTGTTAAAACGGTTTTGACCTAAAGCAAGAACCATTTTAGTAAATTAATTCTGTTAAGGCAAGAAAAACACAAATAAATCTTAACTTTTAAGATAATCGTTATCATTTTCTGGATTTAAGAGTTTTTTTTAATGGAATAGTAACATTGTGTCTCTAAAATTTTATTATTTTGTACAGAAGATTATGATTTGTTTATTAGTATCAAATTAGTACTTTTTCAACGTTGAACTTCAAATTCTGACGATCAAATTTTTATTTACTATAAATAATTTAATTATTTTAATAAAATAAATAAAAAATGTACTATTTTTTTAGAAAATTAAATGACTGTCTAGTAGTGCAGGAGCTTGAGTCCCACCAATTTGGGTTCATATTAATTAAAGGAAATTGAAATATATCCTGAAGTTTGGAGAAAGGACGGATACTGCTCTGCTACCATTTGGGATAAACAAATATAAATGGAGTTTAGACAAATGAAAAATCTCTCTTTGGATACATAACAGATATCCTAGCATCTTTAAATTTGGAAAAATGACAGATATCTTCCTTGATTTTCACATTGTTAGGTTGAGCATCATTTTCATCTTTAAATTTTAGTACCATAATATAATAATTTATAATCTTTCCATTATAATAATTTACTTTTTATTATTTAGGGATGATAAAAATTTTCAATTTTGAATTTAAATAAAGATAAAGTGGAGAATGAGAATGAAAATCCATCCCTTTTTAAAATCGGGTCGGAGACGGGGAGGTTGCTCTTTTTCTGACTCATCCTTATTCTCCACTATAAGTTTCAAATTTTATTTGGTTGATTATTTATATATCCAACTTATTTGATAAATTATGATAAATATTATATATTTTTTAGTTTAGTTAATTGATTTTTTTTAAAAGTTTATACTTTTTAATTTAATCAATTAAGTTTTTCGTATCTTTTTACAATTTTTTGGTATAATTAATTTTAGAATTTTTCAAATTCATTTTCCTAATAAAATAATTTATTGAAAAAATTGAATAATTTTTAATAGTTTAATTTGAAATAATAAGTTTCGATAAAATAAAAATAATCAATTGATGTAAAGAAAACTAATTTATAATTAATAAATTAATTTGTTTTAAAATAGCAATATAAGATTAAAACAATAAAGAAATTCTCAAAGATTTTAATTTTCTTTTTATATTCAATTATCTTATTTACCAAACAAAATATTTTTCTGCAAAATTACAAGAAATATTAAACTCTAAGATTTAATATATTTTATGTAACTTTTTTATTAATTGTATTACAAATTAGATCATAATTTACTACTATGTTTACTTATTTATTTTATTTATATAGGTTAATAAAAAAGAGGAGTAAATGTTTCAATCAAATTTTATATTTTATAATAAAATTGCTATAAACAATAATATTTTATATATATTATCTCAATCAAATTGATGATTGTTGCCAATTACTTTATTTTCATCAAGTATTTTATGAAAAATTAAATATTTAATTTTATTATTTTATTTTGATAATATGTGAAATGACAATTTCACATATCAAAAATTAATTTATTATTATTGAAAAGATATAAAAAATGTGATTTGTATTTGAGATTTAATGAAAAATTAAAATTAATGATATATTTTTTAATAATAAATTAAAAATTGATAATACTTTAAATATGTATTCAAATCAATAAATTTAGTATTTTTTTTAAATTTGTATTAAATTTAGTTCTATTAAATATTTAAACCATTGTAAAATTAAATTATTATACAAATTTTTAAATCGTAAATAGAAAATCCTAAATCTAAAAAGAGAGTGAGCTGCCCACACTCATGTATCTTCTCCTCACAATCATTTATTGTCTATTGCACGAGAGAATAGTTTTTATAAACATGAATTACTTGGATGATTGTTAATATTGTATACGAAATTTCTGATTTTTATGGTTTTACTAACTTGAAACATTACTTTTGTGATACTTGGGTTTTTTATGATTATACCTTCATTTCGAAGGATTTTATATTCAGTTTATATAAAATAATATTATAATTTACAATAATTGAGATTTAATAATTATAGTTATCTATATATAATTTAAATTATTGACTTATTGCTAAGTAATATCAATTATATGTAAAAAGGGATATTATCACATATCTCCCTTAAGGTATTAAAAACTATCACATAGATAGAAAGTATTAGCTTTCTATCACATACTTTTCCTTGACTGTTATTTGACCAACACCTATTTATTTAATTACGAAAATACCCTCAACTCATTTTTTTTTCTTTAAAAATTGTGATTAAATTTGATGGGTCTTGGATAACCCATTTGAAGGGAGAAGAACGACTTTTTGGTGATGATAGTAGCAGGTATAGAGGTAGATGTGATGTTTATGGAGGAGAATAATTTTTTTATGGAGGAGAATGAGTTTTTGGTGGAGGTGGTGGTGGTGGTCGGAGAAGGAAGTGGTAAGTATGGAGGAGGATGAATTTTTGGTGGTGGTGGTGATGGGTATAGTTATGGTTATGAAGATAGTATATGGAGGTAGTGGTGGTGGTTATGGAAGAAGAAGATAAGTTTTTGATAGTGATAATGGTGGTGGATATGGTCGGAGAAGGGAATGGTGGGTATGAAGGAAGAAGGTGAGGTTTTTTTATGGTGATGATGTGATTGTGGATATTGTTGAAGAAAGAGTAGTAGGTATGGAGGTAATAATGATGGTGAGTATGAAGGTAGTGGTTGTGCGTATGGAGGAGAATGGTGAGTTTTTAGTTAAGGTGGTGGTGGTAAGTATGGAAGAAGAGAATGAGTATTTAATTGTGGTGGTGGTAGGTTAAAAGGAGAAAGGGATAAGTGTATGAAGGAGATAGATAAAAAAAATAATTAAAATTAAAATATTTTTACGATTATACTCTTAAAACTAACAGTCAACTCTAACACCATGGGAGGTATGTGATAAAAATTTAATACTTTCTATCTATATGATAGTTTTTAATACCTCATGGGAGGTATGTGATAATACTCCTATGTAAAAAATTATATATATTTTTAAAAATTTTAAAAAATATTTTTTAAAAGAAGATAAATATATTTGTAATCAAATTTATTTTGATAATAGTAAAATAAATTTATTATTTCTTAAAAAAATTATAATCTTTTTTAAAATATTTTTTGAATAGTCTATATAATAGTATCATTACCATCAACATTTGAGTAGCCGTTCATCATAAATTTAAAATTAAAATTTTCAAGTTAAAAAACTTAATTTTATATTTATGCAAAGGAATTTTTAAATGACAATAATGAATATATCATTTTATAAAAATTAGAGCATTTAATAATAATTTTAACGATACCTATGATATATATGGTGATTCAAACGGTGCTTGATGGTGACAGTAAATAATAAAAAAATATTTACTAAACTTGACCCACGGAAGGGGAGCGGGGTGACGGGTAAAGTTTAGCCCTATTGTTCTGCAGTATTTTCATTTTTTTTTATCTAAATCAGTACATACTTACAAAATTTGTCAAATATAATATAAAAATATTTTTTATAAAAGACAAACCCGCCAGCCAAACAACCCCCGAATTTCTTTCTTTTATGATTAAAATTGTAATGAAGATTGTTGTGTTACTTAAGGTATTATATTAAGAAGAAAATTACAGTATTAATACAATACGGGTGTGGTGCAGGACCTGCAGGTTATGGAAGGAAAAAGGGTAGTGCTTACGAAGCCGTTATCATTTGATGGAGATTCTTCAAGCGCTGATTTCAGGCCTCCAAATATTCTTCAACGAGTCTTAAGCCTATTTAAAAACGTACGCCCTGGAACCGATCTCACCAAATTCCAGGCAAGTCAGTTTATATATACATTTCATTCCAGGTTTTTCAATCCCGTCGGGAATTCCTGCTGGCATCTTGTTAACTTTTGTCGCTACTACTTCAGCTGCCAGCTATCTTCAACATTCCCAAATCACACCTCCAATGTTTCGGAGAATCAGTTTATTGCATTGGCGATAACATATTGAGCAAATGCAACAGCTTGGAAAGCCCGGTGGAGAGATTTACCTCCGTCGTAGCATGGAGCATTTCGATAACTCGGCCCCTCATTTTTGGCTCTGCTCCTTATAATTCTATTCTCGGAGAAACCCACCATGTTTCAAGAGGAAGCCTTAATGTTCTACTAGAGCAGGTGCGGTATATACTTAAAACACCAAAAATGATTTTCACATTTTAATAAATTTTTAATCTTAAACTTTTGTCAATAAGAATATTACGTGTCATTTATTGAATATAACGAGTTTGACAGCATTATTATTGCAGGTTTCACATCATCCACCAGTTAGTGCTCTTCATGCAACTGATGAGAAGGAAAATGTAGAAATAATTTGGTGCCAACATCCTGTTCCCAAGTTTTATGGTGCTTCAGTGGAAGCTGAGGTGCATGGAAAAAAGCAGCTGAAGCTTCTAAATCACAAAGAAACTTATGAAATGAACTCGCCAAAGCTCTGCCTAAGGTTTCTTCCAGTGCCTGGAGCTGATTGGGTTGGCGATGTTAGAATCAAATGCAAAGAGACTGGACTTGAAGCTGAATTAACGTACAGAGCCAATTCTCTTATAGGGTTTGGAAGAAATCACAGAGCAGTTCGAGGAAAAATCTACGACTCTTCATCATCGAAAATTCTTTATGAGATTGATGGCCATTGGGATAGGTACGCAATACTTTCTACTATCCAATCAATTTATAATACAAAGAGATTGGAATTCTCTTCTTTTTAAAACTTGAAGTCTTGTAAATAAAAATATTAGCCACCCGTCCTACAGGGTGGTTGTGACTCTGTCCTTGCCAATATGAGGTAGCCTTTCAAATACAATTACAGAAGTGAAAGTAAAAATTGTTCGGTTTGATTATAGAATTCTAAGATGTAATATAATAACACTAATATAAATATTCAGCGTACGCCCTTATTTACTAACTTTTAGTTAAGATTCATTTGTAGTGCAATGACTTTTTTTTTCCTTAAAATTTTCAGAACTGTTACAGCAAAGGACATCAATAATGGGAGAAGTACAGTTATCTACAACGCCAAGGAAGTTCTGTCGGGGCTAAAAGCTCCTATCGTGAAGGATATGCAAGTACGTATACATGAATTTACTTTACTTACTACGAATGCAATCAATTTTAATTTTAATTAAAATTATATGAAATTATATTCTCCTTAAATACTCCTATCTTATTAGCACGAGTTTGATTTTGATCAGGAAGTGTGGGCAAGTGAATCGGCTGCAGTGTGGAGTGAGGTGAGCCAACATATATTGAACAAAGAGTGGGGGAAAGCAACGGAAGCAAAGAAAGCAGTTGAGGAAAAGCAGAGAAAACAGTTGAGAGAAAGAGAATCAGCAGGAGAAACTTGGGTTCCAAAGCATTTCAGTATTAGCTATAGCAAAGAAAATGGTTGGGACTGCTCACCTCTTCTGAAATTTGTACCCCCAGCTCCAATTGTTGTACCTCTTTGATATCTACAACTGAATCAAAATATTAAACTAGCCTACTGTATTAACTGTAGCTACACAATTTTTACTATTCCATTAATTTACTTTGGCATATAATTAAGTTTGGTTGATATTTCTTGTCCATTTTATGTTTAACAAATAAAAAATTTCTGTATTTTTTTATTTTTTTTTAAATTACCACGATCACTAACTGCTTGTTAAAGTTTAATTGGTTTAAGGATAATACAATATATGTATTATTTTCAAAGAATAATGATATTTTTTTGTTATTCTATTGAATATTATAAAGTAAAAAGCATAATTGTATTATTTTATCGTTGGCCATTGTTGACTAAGGTATATCAATGATGCACATAGATTAATCTTATTTTTATCTAATTAAATATATATTTTAATCTATTTATTAAAAAATCAATAAATATTTATCAATATTAATTCATTTAGTTTTAAGTGAAGGCTAATTAACGAGTATTATTTTTATTTTATCTTAAAAAAATACATATAAACACCTTATAAGGTTTCAAAAATGATCATTAATTAAGGTCTCAGACTATTAAAAAAGGACTCTTATAACCCATTCAATGATAATTAGTTAAGAAAAATATTTTTTTTAAACCCCTAAAATTTACTAAGGAATAGCAAGTAATGACAACCTATCATTTATTAATATATTACAACATATAAATTTATTTATTTTATAATATATTTATAATCTGATATTAATTATGTACTAAAAATCAAATAAAATATTAATTTATCACTTTATTAATTTTCTAACATAGTTGTAATACAATATTCATAATTATATATTGTATTATCAATTTTTTATTTTATTAGTATTTTTAAATAAATATATTGAATTTTACCGTATTTAATCAAATTTTAAAGGTTTAATAATTTTTTTCTCAAGTAACTACTATTGTATAGGATGGCGATCATCATTTTCATAAAATAGGAGGTTTCAATAAATATTTTTAAAACCACTTGAATTATTCAATTTAATAAACACAATTTCAAAAATTTGTATGTCCTTTTTTCTTTATCTTATTAGGACATTATATTTTATCAATAATATTCATATATAACTATAAGATGTTGTAATATTATTTTTGTTTAAAAATATTGTTGCTTGTAAAATAGAATTTGGGTTTATATTCAGATTCCCCCACCCCACCCACCCCCCCCCCCCCCCCCCCCCCCCCCCCAAAAAAAAACATATTATTGAATTTCAGTCAAAATTTAAACTTAGACCTCCTTTGGAATTAATGTTGGAAAGTGATACATAATTTATTTTTTAATTTTTTTTATTAAATTTGTGTTTGATACAAGAAAAAATAAAATTCTTTATTTTATAATTTAATGTGTTCTAACATAACAGCAACTTTTAAAGTAAGAGATGAGTTATTTTTAAAAATTAATTTTTCTTATAATTTACTGTTACATTATTAGAATTCCCATAATTCATCATTTTAATAAAAAAATAATAAGTATGTCCTGTATTTATATAAGGGGAAGGATTAATAGTCCTATTATTTTACACATACCTTTACATCATTTGTAAATTAATGAATCTAAACATACTTAATGATTAAATTGAATATGATAATCTAATTAATACATATTGTTACACATATACAATATAATTAATTTATTTTCTTTTACTAGGGAATTTTCTTTATCCTCGTAAAAATATATAAAAAATATAGGGACAAATAACATTGTCAGATCACTTGATAAAAATAAATTATATATGTAATAATACTCGATCTGTAATAAATTAATAATGATAAAAATTAATAAGTGCGTAAAACACACACTAATCATTTACTTTTAAACTTCGATTATTTATTTAATCCTCAAATTTTTTTTGGATTTAATGTATTTTGGTTGTTTTGTATAGAAAATGATAATTTTAACTTTTGAAAGTTAATTGGGCTCAAAAAGGATTAATTCGGCTCGAAAAGGAAGAGATCGGAGCATAAGCACATGGTGGATCAAAATACAATAAAATCAGGACTAAAATGAAAAATTATCACAGTAGAAGAATAAATCTCAAATACATGAGAAAAATGAGACTCAATCGATATTTGCCAGATTTTCCAGTTTCATTCGCAGAAGCAGGTGCGCCATCGCGCGCCTTGCTGCGCGACCGCGCACCACGTTCTGCCAAGGTGGATTAAATTGAAACAAAATCTGGATTGAAGTACAATAAACTCTCTATCCATGACTAAATATCTGATTAAGTATTAATACAGGAATCCAATTGATATTTGTCACTTAAATTGCATTTCTGGGCAGAATTGGGTGCGCGACTGCGTGGCACTAGGAACTCCACAATTGGACGAATTTTAGATTTAAAAAGGAAGAAAAGGGAAGGAAAAGGAGTCGTACTTTGGGAGGTCATATTTTGGAAAAGTTTTGGATAGAAAGAGAAAGAGAAGAAGAGGAGAAAGAGAGGAAATTGGAAGAAGATTTTGGGAATCATCAAGTTCAACTTTGGACGATTAAAGCTCTCCTATTCTAGTTTATCTCTTTTCTTTATACAATTTTGTAATTTTCGAATTCATGCTATCAATTGTTGAATTTATAATTTGTGAATTTGAATTTTCCCTAATTTGTGGCTAAACCCATTTTCTAGGACAATGATTTAATCTATTTGAAACATCCATTTCTAAGATTGTGTTGTTCAATTGATTTGAGATTATGTGTTGAGTGTTTATTATGACAATTAATACTTTTAAATAATTGGCCATTATTTGAATGAATTGTGGATTGATGGAATTTGAGAAATGAACATCATATTTAGACCATGTGGTAAACACCGTAAATTGCATGTTAGATAGAGATATACTAATATGGTTTGCGTAGGTTGATTAGGAATTAGCACCATTCGTAATGCGTTTCCGTTTAATCAATTTCACATAGAGATATAGTGAAGTTTTAGATGCAAAATAGATTCGAGTGATCTCGAGAGAGACAATCGAATAAATTAGGATAATTAACTAGCAACACGTGTTTTAAATTAGAATAACGTCAATTGAAGAAGTGGATGCGACCAAATACGATAAATCATTAGCCCTAGACATTTCCATTAATTGAATTCTTAAGTGTTTTGCTTAATTCTTAATTTTAATTTTCTCAATTAAAATTATTTCGTTTTCTTTAGATAAATTCGTTTATTAATCATTTTCGGTGATTATAGGATTTACATTCCTCGTGGGATCGACATCCTCTTATCACTTTATTACTTAATTGCGACACGTGCACTTGCGTTCGTCTAATTTACGCGCAACAAAAATATAAGTTTTATCTATAAAAAAACTGATTTAATAAGCAATAATATAATACTATTATATCAATTTATATCATGAATTTATATGTGTAAGAATACTCTTAATAAATTTTTTTATCTTGTCTAGATATATCACTTGATTAAATATAAAATAAAGCCTTATTTTCTCTTCTTTATTGTGACAAAGAAAGGCATTATATCACAAATTAAGCTCATCAACATCACAATTCTTTATCTATATAAATTTTTAATGAAAAAGAAAAAAAAATTATTGAATTCAAGCATTTCCCACACTTCAAGCAAGAAGGTGAGTGAGACTTTCACTACCAACAGTGTCTAGTCGTTCACCCCTGAAACACTCAAATTAATTAACCAAAGAAAGCTCAAAAGATTTACCAACACAAGTACTTCCACGTTGTTGTGGTCGTCCAATTGCTTCCCTCCATCACTTCATAAAAATGGAGTTTCTGTTCCAAGACAGTCACTTTCTACTTGATTATGAAAACAAAATTATTTTCAGAAAACACTTGAGTAAAGAAGTCTTTTATGTATCCAACAAAACTATTGTATAACGTAAAAAAATGTATATGTCTTGATTTTTCTAGATGGGTGTATTGTATCATGTATACACATCAATGTAATTTTATTTTATTTTATTTTATTTATTTATTTGTAGCTGTAACTTAAACTCAACTCAACTCCGAGCACCTTCTCCTTGGCTTCAAGTGACAGGGACTCTTAATTGATCATGTCCTACTTCTGGGGTAATTACATTTCAAAGTAAATTATGAAGATTCAAAAGAAAGACATACACACACAAAAAAAGTTCAATTTATTACTACACTAGAATATTAATTAATGGACATTTTATATCTAATATTTTCATTTCATATTCTATATTCAACTGTTCAAATGACAATAATCCATCATACATTTTAAAAACGTTAATCTGATATTAACATTACAAGTATTATAACGATTCATGTTTTATATATAACATTAGCCAATCTACAGACTCAATATCTTTGGTAATATGTAAAAAGTCAAATTAACGCCGACACATAATGGGTAGACCAACTTTTTGAGTAAACGATGAATTTTGTTGAAATGGGATTGAATTTCTTTGTATTTATATGTATGAAAAACAGAAAAAATAAGTCTTGGTAAACATTTGCCGTAAAGGATGGGGAAAACGCTTTTTAGAGTCTCAATCGTTGGGGACTACCATATTTGTCTTAATGGATGATCTCAGAAAAGTACCAATATTGGCCTAACCCCACCAATACCCCATTTTTCAAAAAGAAGTCACACCATGACTTACCAACTAGCTATCTTGGGTGAACCCACTAGACTAGACTACTCCCCTAATTCACGTATATCATGAATCTAGCATAAAAGTGTTTTCTTGAAAATACTTCCATTGGATTGACTCGTTCTAACCCCCTTCTAATCCGTTCATGAAGCACGAAATCTAACTTTTATAGCTTTGATTCGTTCAACCCCCTTCCAATACGTTTAAGATCAAGAATGTAAATCTGATAACAAGTTCAAATCAAGAACCCAATTCGAGCTATATATTATTAATAAACAAGTGCAAAAAAAATACTTAAATGAATTGGAGGGATTAAATTATTTGGTTATCATATCATTGCTTAATATGAAATAGAATGTGACTTTCTATGAAATATTTATAAGTGTGAATTTTTTTTAAAAAAATTAAAGATTTTAAATACGTCAATACAAAATCTCACCTATAAAACATCGAATATTTATTTTTCATCGTTACTCTCACTATGTGTGAATTTACTATATCTAAAAAAAAGACATAAAAATTAATTGATTGAGATGGGATACTAAAATTTTAAACAAATCCGTTATTTGAATAAAAAATTTAAATTTTGGATACTTCCACTATGTATATTTCATTCACTCTTAATAAATTCGCATCTACGTATTTGTTTTTTTTTTTTTCACAGTTGATTTTGAGTTACATATGACACCATCAACTAAAGAAAAATTAAAATACGCGAGCGACCAACGTTTTCCCCACCCCAATATTACGTTAGTCAACCACTTGTCCCACAAATTTGATCGAATAAGAACTGAGACGTGTAGTTGAATAACACACATCTTATCTCTAATATCACATTAATGTAAGAAAGTGATTGATTGAAACGTTAATTAATAATTAAATTACCACTAAAGACTGTTAAAAAGCTTGCGTCATTAGAAGTAGGAGTGAGTTTTCGTCAGCCCACGGGAAAGTTTCTATATAAATCCCAAGGTAGTTGGCCATCCGAGTTCATAAAACATTTTTAGAAAACATTGAAAACATTTTCTTACCAATCTTATCCGATTAAGTCCTTATAATCTCCATTAGTTCTTACATTAAGACAGAATATAGGAGACAGAAATGGCTTGTTGCATGTTTCGCAGCTCATCATCTTCTTCTTCATCTTCATCGACGGTAATTAACAACGTAAGAGTAGTGGATCTGAATGGCTACGTGGAGGAGTTTGATTATCCTGTATCAGTCAGCCAAGTTGCCGGACAGCCGCCGAAGCATTTTGTATTCACGGCAGCTCAGCTTCTGTCCTCCGCGATAAAGCCGTTGAAACCCGAAACCCTTCTTCAACCAGGCCATATTTATTTTCTGCTGCCCTGCTCAGCTTTCCAGACTGACGTTTCTCCGCTTGGCTTGGCAATTATAGTGAAAAAGCTGACGGCAAAAGCGAAATCCAACAACCCATCTTCATCACCGGCAAGAAGTCCTCTCCGGGCGGCGAACGGTGGGGAACGGCTGCCCGCCAGAAGATCCTGGAAGCCGATTTTGGACACCATCAGAGAGATGTCGTTCAAGAGAAGTGAATCTGATCTAAAAGAATTAAAAGAAATTCAAATCGGAGACCATGAAAGACATCAATTTTGAGGTCAATCGTCGTACTGTACACAATAAATTGTCGTTGTTGCATCTAGGATTATTACAGCCCTAGCAGTATGGTAGTTTTTTTTCCCCCTTTTTCCTTTTTTTTACTGTCTTATCTCTTTGCAGAAATTACTACAGGTATCTGTGAACTTTTCAGATTCTTGAAAATTAGTGTTATTAATTATTTCCTATGTACTTGTACCTGCAAATTTATGAGAATTTTAGCACAGTTTCAGGTTTTTCTTTTCTGATGAAGCTGCAATTGTTCTTCCTGTTTGGCCAACAAAACCTTTCATTCTGGAAACCAAACCTACCGCACCCAAAACATTGAAATCAAATTGGAAAAAGTTTTTCTTCTGAAATGAGTGTGAGATGGAATCTATCCCTTAACCCCTCTCTTTCAGAGCAATTAATAATTCAATCAACTAAATTTTGCCCAGATTAATAATATTTTTTTTTGTTCCTCTTGGACTTAGATTAAAGGAGAAAAAAGATAAAGGTCAAAAAATAATATCACTGAAACAAATTTGAAGAGATTATGAGAGAAATTAAATTTACTTTCATTACACAATTTTCTGCCTCCGTCACTGCTTAGAATGTCAATGTTGAAAAGACAAATTTGTTCCATAATTTCAGATAAATTTAAAAATGAATATTTATGACATTTTCTTAGAATTTGGACTGAACACAAGTTTTCTTTAATTGTCTTTATTTATTTATTTATTTAATAATTAAGGTTGCAATATTTTACACGTGGATTTGAGCGTTTGGTCCCCTTTGTTTTCATTTGGTGGGTAAGCTGCACGTGTGTAATACTCCAAGTTGAAGAATATATATGTTTATTTTAAAATGGTGGTTATGGTTACAACCAACAAATTTTCTCTTTTCTAAAATATTTTTTTTTATTATTTATATACTCATCTGTAAAAGTAATATAATTTAAATAAATTAATAAAACTTGAGTAGCATTTATTTTTTATTTAAATTAAATAAATATGAATAATAAATTTGTTTCCTATTTATAATATCTAAATATAAAAATTTAAAAATTATCAATTTGACATTTAATAACTTCAATTATACACATACATTCTATTTAATTTAAACTGATTGTATCATGAAAGTTTCTTTTAAAGATTTTGACGACAATATGATGTTATTACATCATGTAAAAATTTGAATACCTGTAAATATCCCATTGACAAATATATAAATCTATATAAATGGGAGATGAATAGAACTGACAACAACATGGATGGAAGATACTTTTATTTGGTAATTAATAGCTCATCAACTAGTCTGCCTACGGCTTGTGGGTTTGAGCTCTTTGTCTAGTTTCAATATTATCATCTTGTTAAGCTTCACGCAACTTCTGACAAGTGTGCTTAAAATAATTCATATATATATACACACACACACACATATGTGTTTGTTTGCTTTAAGATAAGCTTTCGCAATGCACAATTTTCTTTGCTGACTTATGCCAACTTGTCTGTATTATGATTGGAGCATAACCCTTAATTAAATAAAGGACCACTTTCTATTTTAAATTATAAAAAAATTATGGGTTTATAGTATTTATGCCACCAATTCTTTAAATTTAGTTGACATGTTTTGAATAAATTATAGTTGTATAAATTTAAAAATAAATTGATTGTATAAGACAGAAACATTAACCCTTGTTTGACAAATGGCAAATATTCGTCACTTTAAGTATAATATTTTTAAAAAAAATGTTGGAAACGAAAATTATGTATAATATATGGATTGCTCCTGAAAATAAATGATTTATTCTGTTATTTTAAAAAATATATAAGGGTATGAATAAATGAATTTTGTAATGTTTTATATTATTTATAAACTTCGATTAAATCAGAGTGTTGTAATTAGAAGTCAAATTGGAGACTTGGTGATATTAATTAATTAACTGCTTAAAGTGTTGTAATCAGGGCTCAAGCAATTCAATAGATATTCAAATATCAATATAAATGAATGATTGTGATATATGTACTTTCTCTTTATCTCATTGAAATTTTGTATTAATCAATGAACTCAAAATTAAGTTGAATAGACCTCCCACCTATAATATTGATTGGATGAGATTGATTGGACGATACATCCCTAAATAAATATCATTCAATATTTTTATTGAATAAAACACAGAATAAACTTTAAACAAGATAAGTACGATAATGAGATGACAAGGATTTCAAAAGGCCTTGATTCTTAATTTTTTTTTTTTTGAGCTTAATTAAAACCATTTAAAAGCATATCGTACTTTTTTCCTAAGGTTTTTATGAATAATATACGATTAGTTGGTATAAGATAAAGAATTTTTTAAAAAAAAAATCTTAATTATATACACAATTATTAATATAAATAATATAAGACATGTAATAATATTATAATTATGTCAACGCCAATTTTTATAATGTATTGAATCCGTTGACAATTTTATAATTTTTTTTTTCAACCTACAAGTTGCTGACAATCCAATTAATTATAGACATTTTCCTTTTCTTAATAAATGACAAGTTGTCAATCTTGCTAATGAAAATTACATAAGCTTCTTAAGTCTACGCATACTTTAAAGCCAAAAATAATGTAATAAAATTTGTTATATTACGAATGATTCGATAAATTTATATATATATATTAAATTTTTTTATATTTCAAAATAAATATACAAATAATTAATATGTGAATATATAGCATTTTTGTATTTTTTTATA
This sequence comes from Melia azedarach, assembly GCA_028052125.1. Classification (NCBI taxonomy): domain Eukaryota; kingdom Viridiplantae; phylum Streptophyta; class Magnoliopsida; order Sapindales; family Meliaceae; genus Melia; species Melia azedarach. Next base: position 12,084,793 of record CM051403.1, read on the forward strand.
TTATATGTGAGTTGATGATAATTTCACGAGGCTTTTCTTTATGACTAGTCGTAGTGGCATCTAATTATGGCCATTATTATTATTTTTTACTTTTCAAAAATAATTGTTTATAAAGTCAACCACCACAACTTGTGATAGATAATTTATTTCGTTTTTTCCAAAAAAAGTAAGCACATAAGTGTCTTTCAGACTAGGTATTGTCTAGTAGTTTTCATTATCAATTCATAAATTTTTTAATGAAATGGTGGTTGATTACATCAAAATTAAAAAGGGTTAAATCGACCATAAATTAAAGGGATGATATTTTTATTTATCTTACATTTTTGTGTACTTACAGCCCATTTATACTTCATAAAAATCTTTTATTACAAAACTTAGTAATTTTTTTTTCAATTCTTTTCATTGCATATTTTCTTCTTCTCTTATTTTATAATACTACAAAATCAAGAAATGAGGTACTGCTACATACACGAATATGATGAGGTAAAAATACGACGACCCTAAAATAAATCGGGTACATTTTGAGTTTAAGCCCAAGTTTGGATTGGGGCAGATCCGGTTGCATAGGCCCATCAATCTTATATAAATCCATCTATTTTTCTTGTAAAAAAAATTGGGTGATAGGTTGGAGAGGTGGCAAATCCAATGTGAATTTTTGGACTGGGTTGATACGATATGTACAATAAAATATATAAATTTAACTCGGTCCACTATACAGTTACGGTTTATATCGTGTCTGCACAGCTCGTTAAAATACAGCCCACTTAGACTGCACAGTATCATTGTTCATAATAAATAGTAGTACTGTTAATCATAAATAGTGACTAAATTTTACTGTTCATAAGTTAAATAGTAATTCATGTATTTTTTTTGACCTATTATTGTACCAACACTGTTCACAATATGGCCTACGAGCTTTTTTCTTAACCCAGCCCATGAACAGTGTTAGGCCGTGTCGAGCCATGTCGACACTATTTATGAGTTGGGCCGTGCCATGCTCGAACCGATCCTCCCGTTTTGCCATCTCTAAATTAGGATAACATATTTTTCAATAATAAATATACTAAGGTATAATTACAAAGATTATTTTTTAAAAATAGAGCGAACCTAAATACTCATTATTCTTAAATACAATTTTTTCAATGGTACGTGTGTCCTTTAGATTCATTAGAAAAAGGTAATAGGATGAATATAAATTAATTGTTAAAAGTATTTTTAATAGCATATAAAGTTTCGTCTGTCAAGAAAAATTTTGTTTAAATTGGACATAAATTTTTGTAAATAATGGTAGATTAGATCTAAACATGTGGAGATAAAATTATTCTTGATAGGGACAAAAATGTCATATTAAAGCCAATTAAAACTCCCTGCGAATATATATTATTAAATCGGTATAGAACTTAGGTGTATTGAGAAATATTGGGGTGCATTTAAAAGAACCCGTTCATAGATCGGCCTGCAAACTCAGTCCGAAATTGACGTATTAAGAAAAAGTGGAAATAAATCATATTCGGTTTATTTGTGCAGTTAAAAAAGAAATTTGAACTTTAATATTTGTTTAATATAATGAAGAAAAATAAGTAAATAACATATTTTAAATTTATTATTATGTTCTACTTCTATCATATAAAATGAATTTAACTCCTTTATTTTCCCTGTTTCTGTAATTGAAACCATTCTTGTTTGGTTTAATTTATTTTATTCTCTTTGGAGAGAAGAAAAATAAAATAATTTTATTTGCCATTTCAGGGTCTGGGTTCAAGCTTCAGCTATGGTGTTCCATCTGATATTGCAAGATTTTCTCTCATTGTTTCTCCGCCGCCAAAGTGAAAGTTCAAGTTCTCACGTGGCATTTCTAAATTGCACAGAACAATGAAGATTTCTGAATCCGACGTGTGCTCCTGCTCCTGCTCAAGTATTTTCAATAAACCTCCACCATGTTTACCGCTCGTTCTTTCTCTTCTTCTCCTGGTAATTATTCCAACTCATTTTCTCTTCAAACCCTACTCAAAAGAGGTTTTACTCCCACTCTCGATTCCATCAACCAGTTCCTTCTTTTCCTCTCTCGAAACCGGAGATTCAATTCAGTATTTCAAGTCTTCTCCCAAATGAAATCAAACCAAATTGAAGGCAACTCCGAAACTCACTCAATCTTCACTTGGGCTCTACTCAAATTGGATAAATTTGACGAAGCACATCATTTCATGAATACCCAGATGGCAAATACTTCATTTTCCCCCAAAAGCCGGTTTTTTGATTCTCTAGTTCGAGGATTTTGTATCAAAAGAAAGGACCCAGAAAAGGCACTACTTGTATTGAAAGATTGCTTGATGAATCATGGTATATTGCCGTCTTCTTTTACTTTCTGTTTGTTGATATATAAATTTAGTTCTCAGGGTAATATGAGCAGAGCAGTTGAGGTGTTAGAGTTGATGACGGGTGAGAATGTTGAATACCCTTTTAATAATTTTGTCTGTAGTTCTGTGATAGCTGGATTTTGTAAGATTGGTAAACCTGAACTTGCTGTGGGTTTTTTTGAGAATGCAGTAAGTTTAGGAGCTTTAAAGCCTAATACTGTGAGTTACACTGCACTAGTAAGTGCTCTTTGCATGTTGGGTAGAATTCATGAGGTATATGATTTGTTTACAAGGATGGAGAATGAAGGATTGAAATTTGATGTTGTTTTCTATAGTAGTTGGATTTGTGGGTACTTTACAGAAGGGAGGTTATTGGAGGCATTTCGTAAGCATAGGGAAATGGTGGATAGAGGAATAAAACCAGATACTGTTAGCTACACTATTCTCATAGATGGGTTATCAAAGGAAGGGAACGTGGAAAAGGCGGTTGGAATTTTGAACAAGATGATAAAAGATGGGTTGAAACCAAATTTAGTTACTTATACCGCCATCATTTTGGGTTTCTGCAAGAAAGGGAAATTAGAGGAGGCATTCACTGTGTTCAAGAAAGTAGAAGATTTAGGAGTTGTAGTGGATGAATTTATTTATGCTACTTTGATTGATGGAGTTTGTAGGAGAGGAGATTTAGATTGCGCTTTTCGTTTGCTAGAAGAGATGGAGAAGAAGGGAATTAAGCCAAGTGTTATTACTTACAATACTGTTATAAATGGGTTGTGCAAAGTTGGTAGAACATCTAAGGCATATGAGGTTTCTAAAGGGATACTTGGAGATGTTGTCACGTACAGTACATTGTTACATGGGTACATTGAAGAAGACAATGTGAAGGGAATTCTGGAAACAAAACAGAGATTGGAAGAAGCGGGGATTCAAATGGACGTTGTCATGTGTAACATACTTATCAAAGCACTGTTTATGGTGGGTGCACTGGAGGATGCTCATGCTCTTTACCAGTCCATGTCAGAAATGAATTTGGTTGCAGATTCTGTTACCTATAGTACGATGGTTGATGGGTACTGTAAAGTGGATAAAATTGAGGATGCACTTGAGATATTTGATGAATTTAGGGCAACATCAACTTCGTCAGTTGCTTGCTACAATTGCATTATTAACGGGCTCTGCAAGAAAGGAATGGTGGATATGGCAACTGAGTTGTTTATTGAACTCAATGAGAAAGGCTTGGGTTTGGATGCAGGTATTTACAAGATATTGATCAAGGAAACTTTTGCAAAAGAAGGAGTGGATGGAGTCTTAAATTTAGTTTACAGAATTGAGAATTTAAGATCAGAAATAATTGACAGTATATGTAATTATGTGGTTACTTTCTTTTGCAAGAAAGGTTTGTCTGAAGTTGCAAGTGAAGTCTGCATGATGATGAGGAAGAGAGGATTAGTTGTGACAAACAAGTCTTACTATTCTATATTAAAGGGGCTTACGAATGATGGCAAAAAGTGGCTGATTGGGCCTTTAATGAATATGTTTGTTAAGGAAAATGGTCTGCTTGAACCAATGGTAATCAAGATAGTAGTACATTACTTGTGTCTGAATGATGTTACCAATGCCCTGTGGTTTATCAAGAAGATGAAAGGAAATTCTTCAACTGTCTCTGTTCCTGTCAGTGTTTTCAGGAAACTTACTAAGGATGGACGAGTCTTGGATGCATACAAACTTGTCATGGGAGCTGAAGATAATTTACCTTATATGGATGTAGTTCATTATTCGACCATGATTGCAGGCCTCTGCAGGGACGGACATGTCAATAAGGCTTTAAATCTTTGTGCTTTTGTTAGAAATAAGGGGGTTGCTGTTAATATTGTCACTTGTAATTCAGTTATAAACAGCTTATGCCGCCAGGGATGCCTTGTTGAAGCATTTCGGCTATTTGATTCATTAGAAAGGGTTGGTATTGCTGCCTCTGAAGTCACATACGCCATACTGATTGACAATTTATGTAAAGAAGGACTATTACAAGATGCCAAACAGTTGTTGGAGAGGATGGTCCTTAAAGACTTTAAACCTAATACACGTGTTTATAACTTGTTCATTGATGGTTATTGCAGGTTTGGTCAAATGGAGGAAGCCTTAAAGTTTCTGCATGATTTGGAGATAAAATGCCTTAATCCTGATGAATTCACAATTAGTGCAGTGATTAATGGTTTTTGCCGGAAGGGTGACATGGAAGGGGCTCTTGAATTCTTTTTTGAGTTCAAGAGGAAAGATGTATCTCCTAATTTCTTGGGTTTTCTGTATTTGATAAAAGGTCTTTGTACAAAAGGAAGGATGGAAGAGGCTAGAAGCATCTTGAGAGAAATGCTTCAGTCAAAATCCACTGTTGAACTAATAAATAGAGTTGATGTTGAAGTAGAATCCGAGTCAGTTTTAAACTTTCTTGTCCTTTTATGTGAGCAAGGAAGTATACTAGAAGCAGTTACTTTACTAAATGAGATTGGATCCATATTCTTCCCTGCTCGGAGGGATAGTACTGATCGTGGATGGGGAACACCAAACAAGTTTCATGAATGTGAATATCTTAATGCAGTTGCTTCAAGATCCACATTAACCAATGAACAAACTGATTTAAAGTTGGTGGAGGACTACTATAATGTAGAAAAAAGATCTCAAGTTCATGACTTTGACTTTTGCTACTCCATAATTGCTTCACTCTGTTCAAAAGGTGAGCTGCAGAAGGCAAGTAAAGTGATGGAGGATATGCTTTCTAGTCTCAGTAGAGATTCTTAGATGAATTATTGGCTGTTGCTGCCATATAAGCTTCCCTCCCCCACCATGGGCAAAGAAGCTCACTGGTTATATCCTGCCGGTAAATATTATTTGTACGTTTAAAACTTCTTCCTGGTTTCAAGCACCATGTTGTTTAAGCATTGAATTTAAGCATAATGTCGTTAGATAATTCACGTATAACATTGTTTGAGACGATTTCCATTGGAATAGGTGTTGAGTGGCCAAGGACTCATGTCAAGTCCACTTATGCTCAATGCTTGCATATCAAGTGCTCATATCATGGTGAGCAGCCTTGGAGTTGTGGAGCCAACTAACACCACTGTTGCAAGGACAACAGAAATTACTTTTATTGGTACGTTGCACCTGAAGTTTCTCATGTCCCATTTAAGTGTTTCTTTAATATGCTTTAAACTTGATTTAAATTTATGCATGTTACATTTCTGGTTAGAAAAGAAAAGGACAAAAAAAGAAACAAGAAAAAAGAAAGCCACAAGTAAATATATCAAAGGGTAAATCTGACTAGATGATCTTCGAATGAACTTCAAAAGCTGTCAAGACAAGCATATATTTGCTACTCTGGGAAAAAAAAACTTTTCATATGGAAAATTTTGCTGAATGCTCTTGATTTGTTGGTATGTTCTTTTAGAATCTGTTTGAAAGGCTTTTCCATTTGCTATTTAAATCTATCATCTTTGTTTTTTTAAATAATTCCTATTTTGATGGTTTCCCCTTTTCTGCATCAAAACTTTATCTTTACAGCCAAGGATTCAGTTATATTTGTGTGTTCCATTTTGGTCGGCCAGCCAACAGAAGTGTTCGGAAATGCTTCATAATTGAAGGGAAAACTTATGCATGAAAACACATCATCTTGTGCGTTGTATATGAGTAGGTATCTCTGTGGAAACTTGTTCATGAAAGCACTTAATGATATAATTTGGATATGCATATTTGGAGCCAATCTTGTTAGGGAATAAGAGTGCTTCTCATAGTATCCCTTTTTTAGTCGTACATATTTGCTAAAATGTTTGTAGTTGAGAAACATGGTTTGATTGAAATGATGAGCACTGTAATTGGTTGTGTGCTGGAAAATCTTAGGCACTTCTCATTTTGCTACATCAAGTAGATTGGTGAGACTGAACATAGTGTTTGCTGATCCATAGTAAGAATCACCGTAGGTCCCAAATGTATTCGATGTATTGACATTGACTTCGAACTAACTAATAAAACATGAGCATCACAGAAAGTATAATTCATAAACCTCTGTTAGTTCCATACTTTATCAGCAACTAACTTTCAGATGAAATATAAGTGCTCAACAGTAAATGAAATGCACCACCTAATAACTTAGCATAGATTCAACTAAATCACCAAAATACTCTCAATGTATAGGAATCGAAAAAAATTACTGTTCTGTTCCTATATACAGAATAAGATTATGCATGGATTGCTTAAAGGAAATATTATGCAAATAACAAAAATTGTTTTTCTGTGCTTTTATATCAGAGATCATCTTTGGATACTACATCACAGGAATTTTTGGAGTGTGCAGGCTTCACAATGACTATTCCAGTGAAAGATATTTTTTATCACGGTATTTTCCTGTCAGGTACATAATCTAGCCATTTATTTTGACTGTGAATCCAATGTTTTGTCAAACTTGGGCACATCTTCTTTGAGCTTCTGACAGGAAGACTGCATTTTTACCAGGAGTTCCTTGCTGAGTTGCACTCGTAACCAGTGGGAAATGTCCCACAGTGGCACGTGTGTTGGTCATTGTCAGCTTTTGTTTTAAAGGTTTGATCCCTTCCTATGATAACTGGACAAATGAACTGAATATGATTTATTTCCTTATTTTTAACCTCTGAAATTTATGCCATTGCTTTAAGCTAACTTATATTGGTACAAGTAACTTGCAAACTGGTTCCTACTCGTGTGTCCCATAATTAATCACATCACAGCTTTTTGCTTTTCTAGGAGTGCTTATCACCCATCTGCTTAGCTGCTGGTCGTGCCGCCGCCGCCCATTCTTACTAGTTTTCTAATCAAGCTCTGGGCTAGGCATAATCTGAGGGGCTTCACTGACCACTTTGCCTGAATTAAATGGGAACATCTGGTGATTCAGTCTTTAGCAGGGAAAATTGGCTGTCGGATGCTGGGTTCAGATGTAAGAAGATGATCAGAGGCTTGCGGCCATTGCCAGTCAAGAGCAATCATCATGGCATGGAGGTCTGGTTATTAATGCAAATGGTTTTCATTGTCAAAGCCTACTTTGCATTGCCAGTTTTATATTATCAGCTAATAATTCATGAATAGCAGAAATAGGGGTTTGGTTTATGCTGCAACTTCATGTAAAAGTGCGACAACTTTTAATTGTCCATTAAAAGTCAAGTTTATGGACTACTGTAGTTGCTATGCACAGTAGTTGTAAATATACTAAAACAATGTATTGAGCACGTCATTAGGGAAGTTGCTGAGATGGCTATATGGATTGCACAATTGACCCAGAACCAGAAGGGCGTGGTTGGTTTATGTCAAAGGAATTAGAGGGTTATATTATGCACACTAATTATAGGCTCAAAGCCAATTGATTTCAACTATTAGAACATAAATGTATGTTAAGGTTCCAGAAGCATTTTTTTTCCAACTTGCATTATTTGATGAAGTATATTCCACTCGACAGAGTGAGATGCTCGACTCAAGATGTGGAAATTGAAAGATAGGGGAACTAATTTTCCCCTATGAATAGTTTGAATTCGTTAGTGAAGAGTGAAGGACAACAACAGTATTATTGATGTTGGGTTTGAGATTGAGACTCCAGTCTTTTGAAAAAGATGACCTCAATAAATTGATTTGTTCCGCTTACAAAATTTGTGGTCGTTATAACACTATCTAGAATCTTTGAAAAGTGGAGAACACCGTTGAAAAGTGAATAATCTTTCGAAGTACTTAATCATGTGTTACATTACACTTGGTTAAATACAATAAGTGACATCAACATGGCCATATAAAATTATGGTCAAAAGCTTGTTGGAAGGTCTAGAGTCTAGATGAATAGATGTACGATATTATTTAAAATATTTTTATGACATATATGTTCATTCCACAAGAATCGATCATAACAATGATAACATAACTAAAACATAAGAAATTAAGACACTAAAAATATTACGACCGTCGTACTTGAGTTTTTGTCGCCTAAATAATTTCAGGATAATTTTCAAAACAGTTCTTCAATTTAAGGAGTACGCTTTGTGGTGTTGTTGATTGCCTGTGAAACATTCTTAGGCAGTTCGGTAGGAGGGAAACTGTTTACAAGAAGAAACTAAATGTTATTAAAGCACAACAAAGTTTTGAAGCATAAGACGTAAAGAAACTTTTTCGTTTAAGACCCTGTTGTTTGCAAAACTATATCATAAACTTGTCACTTTAGTCCCTATTATTTAAAAATAGATCCACTTAGGGCTACAACCAATTTGAACATTAGTCCCACAATTGTATGCACCCGAACCCGATAGCAACAATTTTGAATGAATAAAAATGTTACGAATATTAATGACTTTTAACACCGGAGAAAAACATAAGTTGATACATTTTCGGTTCCATGAAATTTCGTTAACATTTATCAATAAATGCTACGTTAAATGGGTGATACATAATCTTTCTCACACTATATTGATTTATATTTATGTAACTTAAAAGGAAGGTGATGTACTATGATATGAATAAATGAGTTGAAAGGAAAGGAATTTAATTACCGGCAATATTTGGGAACTGTACTCCAAGATGGTTGAAGTGATTTCTCCCTGGCCCTGGGAGACAACTCCATAAACGTTTTCCAATGCTGAAGGACAACTTTAAGATCACGAATTTTGGCCTGCAGGTCAGGACAACAATTTGCATGCATGGTACAAACTGTGTTAATATCTGTCTTCTTCTTATGACAAAATCCAGCGATATATTTGGTGTCCAAAAAGCTTATATTGACTCCAATTTCTCTGATGAATGGATCAAATTTGATCTTGTTAAGAACATCTTGATCGTGTAAGCCTGGATGATTCTTCCTGGAAGAGTACCAGAACTTGTAGAACTCAATTGTTTGATTGTTGGATTTCACATAATTAAATCCTCCATTTGGTAGATTTCTTTAATCATACTGTTTGCCAAAGAAAAGTCGCAAGCAATTTGGAAATCTCCATCTGGGTATAGATGTTGAAATGGGTTTCGAAGCCACAGAATATCTGCATCCTGATACATATATATATATATATATATATATATATATATATATATATATATATATATGAAATACAAAGATTAGATTAGAACAAGTAAACAAGATTATCAAAAAGAGGAGAAAATCATACGGTGAAGACAAAGCTGTAGCCCAATTTAAGGATAGTAGTAAGAAGACGAATTCTAATCCACATCATTTCCAGGTAATCGGAGCTCATAAAAGGTTTTCCAGAGCCAGAAAAATCAGTGCCAGAATTTTCGAGAGCATAGCAATGAGGATGCATTGCTGAACAGTGAGCATGTGCTATTGGGTCTAATGATACTACCACCAAATGATTTAACAGCTCACGAGTTCCATTTCCCACCCTAAAACTCTCCATAAATATATCAAATATTGAGTTTGGCTCTGCCCATGCTTCACTTAATGTTGTTAGTATTACCGTCTTGTTTTTCATCTCTGCCCTTTTCAGAATTCCCTCTAGTGATGATGGCTGCAAGAAAGAGAATGAATTAATATTGGGGATGAAAAACTCAAATTTTGAATCAAAACCAGAGAAGAATTTCGTATAAAAAAGCTGACCTGAAACTTCATTAATGGCGGTATAAAATCATGACGATAAGCATAATAACTTGGGAGAAGAACAATGGGATAATAAGCAGAATGATAGAGGGAAAGTGATGAGACTGCAACTCCTAAAAATAACATAGTAGCTATCACATTTCTTTTGTACATCTGCTGATAATTTTTGCACGAAGAAGAATCCGATGCTTTGATCTCTCCTGATTGATCTGATGATGATTTTGACATTTTTTGTATATGTTCAATAAACAATTCTAAATTCAATTAGATAGTAAGGTTTGAGATTTTATCTTAATTTCCTTCAGTTAACTATAAATTCTAGGATATTTAATGGTTAAAATTTTGCAATATTTGATATAAATGGCTTTTCAAAAGTACAGATATATATTTTATGTTCTCTGTTAAACGGCATGGGTTAGCTGCAAGCATATAGCCCTGAAACAGAAATATAATTACCGCAAAATAATAAAATAAAATAAAGTTTACAATAATACTTAAATTTTATTTATTTATTTATCTTTTTTGCACATGTATTTCTATTTGTGACTTATATTTAAATAAAAATTTTTCAACTAAATATTTTCAAATATAGGAAAAAAAATGCACTTTTGAAAAATCTTTAACATTAGATCTTATAAATTTTTATCTTTTAATATCCTAGCATTTATAGTTAAATGAGTATAAGAAATTAAAATAAAATCTTAAATTCATATTATTATAACTTATGCCAAGTATCATTAAATTCGTTGAAATTATAATTATTTTAAAATAACTTATAAAATATCAAATGTTACTTAAAAATTAGTGATTCTCCCTAAAAATTAATGTTTACTAAATACTTTAGTAGTAATTCACTACTAATCTTTCATATCTTTTTAAGTATCACTTGCTAATATATACTTGAAGTAGATGTAACTCTGAGCGAGTTCAAATATTCAAACTCTTTAAACAGATAAATATTATTGATGTTGGGTTTGGGATTAAGACTCCAAATATACAAAGAAAATGGCTTAATTAAGCCGTTGCATCATTCCACTCGCTAAAAGTTTTGTGTAGAAAATGAATTTTTGTGGTCACAGTAATATTATCTAGACTATTTGAAAAGTAGAGACATAATTACAAATTGAATCATTTTCAAGATACTTAATCATCTGTTACATTAGACTTGATTGAAGAAACAAATAAAATCAACACAAATATAGATATAGATCAGGATTTTTCAAGTTACTGATACATTTCAATGATCTGGAAACTCCATCAATTCAATGACACAATATTTATCTAATGAATTCCTGCTGTATATAGATTTAACTTAAGCTACTATTATAAGAGTAACAAATATTTAAAATATGTGTAAATCTTTATTAAATAATTTTACAATAACTGTTCTACCCAAGTCTTTCTTCTAAAATAGTTCTTAAAAGAAAATTAAGGATTGGCTGGCTGTCTAAACTTTACCTTTGTAAACTAATTAATTAAACTTAAGGCACTGTGTTATATATTGCTGGTTGCCTGTGACTGAATACTCGGGCGCTTATGGAGGAGGATGGAATGCTGAGAGACTGTTTACAACGGGAAAATAAATACATATGAGAAATAAATAAATCAACAGTAAACTAAGAAATCAAAGAAAACAAGACAAAATTAATATTACTTGAACAAAAAATCTATTTCTTCTTTATATATTATAAATACATGTATAATCCATTGATACTAGATTAAAATTGAGATATATGTAAGTATAGCGTTGCCAAAGAAAATAATTGGGCAAAATTTTACTTAATAGGTTTAAATATAATGAAAATAAATAGGTCTATTTTGAGCTATTCAACACCCTACCTTTAAAAAATTTAAGGTAGCAGAGCAAGTTTGAGTTTGTAAGTTGAAGAAGCACAAATTAAGCAGTTGGAAAAGATACAGAAATCTTGAAGTAGCTGAAAAGATAAGAGAATCCCAAAGTAATTGTGAGGAAAATCCGACTTGAAAAAGTAAGAGAGGAGTCCGATGATGGCCCCAGTTGCTGATGAAAGTAATTGGAACAGCAACAACAGGTGGCGGCAACAATGATCTTCTAGTGGTTGGGAAAAATTTGTAAAGCAGAAAATAAAAGAGAAAAGAAGAAAACAAATACTAGGCTAACGCAGAGAAAAACAAGAACTAGGCAGGCGTTAAACAAGATATCAGATGAAGAGAAAATCAGATGAGGACCTTTGGCTACAATACCATATAAAAATAAAATAAAATATCATATTAATTATATTAAATGGGATTAAAATAAGTATATGAGAAATACCCTTATGTAGATTAAAATAATAAACTAATATAAATCATAAAATTAAAATACATTCGGTAAAACTAATACTATTTTGATAAAAAAAAAATACTCGGTAAGACTAAATTCTATTTTGATTCTAACATATTTTAAAACATAAACGGAATATTTTGTTTATGTCCCTTCTGTTTGCACATATTATATGCTAAGGTATAGGTTAGAGAAAATCCATCAGTTAGGACCTTATTGTTTGAGAAAAGGTCCATTTAGCTAGGGGCTAACTATGACCAATTTAATTACCTGCAGTTGTTGGGAACACTCCAAGATCGTTGAAGTGATTTCTCATTAGGAGGCAATTGCATAAAGGTTTTCCAATCCTGAAGGGCAAGTTTAAGGTCACGAATTTTGGCTTGGAGGCCGAAACAACAATTGGCATGCATTGTACAAACTGCGTTAAAATCTCTGCTAACTTCACAAAATCCAGCAATATATTTGGTGTCCAGAAACATAATTTTGATTCCAATTTCTTTGATGTATGGATGAAATTTGATCTTGTTAAGAACATCTTGATCGTGTAAGCCTGGATGACTCCTCCTGGAAGCGTACCAGTACCTGTAAAATTCGATTGTTCGATTGTTGGATTTTACATAATTGAACCCTCCATTTGGAGAATTTTGAAGATCATATGGGTTGCCTAAGTATCTGTCGCAGGCAATTTGGAAGTCTGCATCTGGGAAAAAGTGTTGAAATGGGTTTTGAAGCCACACAATATCTGCATCCTGTAATAATTTTAATTAAAGAAAAAAAAAATTAGAACAAATGAAGATGCTTATATAAATGAAGACATTTGTAATAATCAAATGATAAAGAATGTCGTTTGTATATTTGCAAAATATAAGTCCTTTAATTCCTTTCAAGTTACTCTATTATTCTTGTAATAATGAATTAATTTTGACTCTCTCGGTATATAAGAATAAGAGTTCGTTTTGGAGTATTAGTTAAAGTAATTTTAAATTATATTAGGTGATTGATAAAAAAATTTCTAAAATTATTTCTGTCAACATAAACACATTCTACGAAAATTAAATCAATGCATCCTTAAGTTGAGTTTGAGAAATATGTAAAAGATTGCTTTTCAAAATTTAGTTTTAGAAATACCATTCATCTTTATAAATAATTTCAAATATAAGTGTAAAATAATTATTAAATATTATGTATATTTTGGTCATTTATATTATCATAATTTTACGGTTAAATTTGTTAAGTGCAAATAACTACTTTTTAAACTCGTGTTACTGTTGAAATAATTTCATCAAACACTTCTCTAATTTTTTTTACAGTTTGTTATTTCTTTTAGGGTAATGGTTATAGAAGTCCTAAAGATTTAGCCAATTAGCCATATAAGTCCTATTAGTTTTAAATTTTACCTTAAAAGTCCTAATGTCTATAAAAAAATATAATTTTACAATAATATCATCAGTAGTTATTATACTTAAGTCTCTCAAATTTTTTTAAAATAAAATATATTTACTTAAATTTTTAATAATATAAAAATATTCTTAACTTTAAAAAAGATAAAAATATAATAACTAATTATTTATGATAAAAAAATAAATATTTTATCTCTATATTATTGTCTTAAACTATTAAAAAAATCAATTAATTATTTTTCTCCCAAAATTTGATGTAATTTTTTTTATAATATAATTATATATAAATTATGTATAATAATATTATCAAAATCTCTAAGTTTTTTAAAATATTAATTATGATAATTTTTATAATATAATATTCATCGTCATATATAGTTAAAATTTACAATGTGTAATTTTTAATTTATTGGTAAAAATATTTACGATATAATTTTTTTATTAATTATAAAAGTTAAATACTCTATTTTAGAAATTTTAACAATATTAAATGACTTATTTTGTCAAAATCTCTAAAATATGTCATTTATTTTTTATAATTAATACTAAAAAATATCTTATAAATTTTTTTATAAATAAATTTAAAATTTTTATGTTATAACTACTTTTTTTATAACAAAGTGACAATAAATTTTAAAGAAAATAATTAATGATTAAAATATTATTATAATTTATAAATTTAAATATTAAAAAATAAAATTATATTAAGTATTAAAAGATAAAAATAATATATTATAGTAATTCTATATGTCTTTTAATAATTTCAAACAATAATACAAAAATAAAATATTTATTTTTATTATAAATAATTAGTTATGAGTTTTTTATCTTTTTTTAAATTTTAGGGTGAACATATTTTGTTTTTAAAAAACTTGAGGGACTTAAATATAATAACTAATTAGGATATTATTGAAAAAATATATTATTTTTATAGACACTAGGACTTTTAAGTTAAATTTTAAAACTATTAAGACTTATATGGTTAATTGGTTAAACTTTTAGGATCTAGATGACTATTACCTTTCTTTTATACAATTATTGGATTAATTTCAACCTTTCTCTATCATTTATTGACATATACCAAATATAATAATATTTTATTAAAAATCATCACTTCGGCACCAAATTATAATAAAATAACTATTTTACCCTTATTTTAATTAAGAGATATGACAAATATTTTTCAATAATTTCACAAATAACAGATATCCATCTAAAGTATGAAAAAAAATACTATATACCCCTTTAAAGTTATTATATAATTATGTAAAATAAACATCTTACTCTTATATATTTAGAAAGCATCTAAATTTATTATTTAACCTTATTACTTCTACATAATGACTAATATAACCTTAATCTTTAAATTTATTTTTATATAAATTAATTAATATTTTTGACATAAATCTTAAATATTCAATATTGAATATTTTTATATATAAATTTTTTAAAAAATATAATTTATATAAACCAAATATTATATGCTATTTATTTTAATTTTTTTTGTTATAAATTAATGTAATAAGAATAAAACAATTTAATTATCAAAAATTGTGAATACATAATTATCACCAAATAAATTATAAATTTATATCAGTCATTATGTAGTAGTAATAAGGATAAAAGGGTAAAATTATATGTCTTCTAAATATATAGAGTAAGATAGTTATTTTGCATGATTGCACAATGACTTTAGGGGGTATTTGTAGTGTTTTCATATTTAGAGAAATATTTGTCATTTGTAAAATTTTATAGGAGTATTTGTCAATATCTCTTAATTAAAATAAGGGTAAAATTATCATTTTATTATTATTTTGAGTGGAGTGATAATTTTCAATAAATGATAGATAAAAGATAAGTATATCTTATATATGTCAATAATTGTTAAGGTAAGACTGAAATTAACCCAAAATATAAAAATAACCTTTGGTATCTTAATGTTCGTAGTCTATAACTTTTTTTTACAAAATTTAATATCAAAATGCAACAGTTTAAGATATTAAAGAACAAGTTTTCAACACTAAATACAGAATTTCCCTAATAATCTATAAACATAAGTGCGGTTTAATTATGGTGCAAGTCTTCTCTTTCATTTATAATTAATGTAATATGACGTCTCTTACATTGAAATTCAAAAGAAAGCCATTATATAATTATATATTATCTAAACTTAACTAGTAATTACGTTCATATCTCCTATAAAACTATTATACAATAATGACGTCTACTGTCTCAATCTTCAGCCTAATCTCTTACGTTTTATAAAGTCAAGAAACCATTAATTTTTTTCTCTCTTTCTAAACTCTAAAGTCTCTATGTTATTATTTGAAGTAAGAAAAATAAGACCGTCACTCCTTAATTCATCTTTGACAAATTAAAGAATATTTCACAATAATATTAATTAGAAGAGTATAGAAGCTCTACCATCACTAATATTAACTTGTAAAACTAGATTTACTCAGCCAATATATAACATGAGCATCACAATTATAATGAGAGTAGAATGTTTAAGGAGAAGATGCATACCGTGAAGACGAAGTTATAGCCCAATTGAAGGATATTAGTTAGAAGACGAATCCTAATCCACATCATTTCCAAGTATTCGGAGGTCATAAAATATTTTTCAGAGCCAGAAAAATCAAGGCCTGAAGTGTTGAGAGCATAGCAATGAGGATGAGATGATATGCAGTGATTATGTGCTTTTGGGTCTAATGATACTACCACCAAATGATTTAACAGCTCACGAGTTCCATTTCCCATTCTAAAACTCTGCAAAAATACATCAAATATTGAGTTTGGCTCTGCCCATGCTTGACTTAATGTTGTTATTATTACTGTCTTGTTTTTCATCTCTGCTCTTTTCAGAATTCCCTCCAGTGATGCTGCCTGCAAGAATGAGATCGAGTTAATTAATTATCACAAGGATTTGAAGGATCAAAACCCTAATAAAGGAAAAAGAAATTAACCAGAGACACAGCATGAGAAGAAAAAAAAACATTAATTATCACGGGAGATTTGGTTTTCTGTCATCTGGGTAAAGAAAAGCTGGAAATTCTGAATAAAAAATCAGAAAACAATTCGGATAAAGAAACTAACCTCAGACTTCGTGAAAAGCGGTACGAAATCATAAGCAGAATAACTAGGAAGAAACTCAAAGGGATTAACTGAATGATAGAGGAAAAGGCATGAGACTGCAACTCCTACAAATAACCCAATAACAATCGCATTTCTTTGGTTTATCAGCTGAAGATTTCCTCCTGATGACCTCAATTGTATGTTCTCTCCTGATGATCCACTGATAATCGCAGTTGATGATTTTGACATTTTTAATTGTTGCGTATTTTCTGCTGAATTTTCCATTCCTACTCTTTTCTACTCTAATTTTTCTCTGATTGTAAGTGATCGGAACAAAGTCAAGTTAATCTATATCATCGTCATGGATTAATTTTTCTGGCAGCTGCCTAATTAAATTATTAAATTGAAGATTATCAGGGTCTACAAATCGATGTAGACCCTGATAATAACTTTTCAAAGGAAGAGAGAGAAAAAAAAAATCTGGAAAACGATTTGAGAAGCAAAAGAAAAAGAAAAAAGATTAGAAAATTAAAAGTAAGACTTTTCAAATGGGTGGCTTTCTCTTGAATGATGAATACATATAATTATTATTATTAACTTGCAGAGAATAAACTGGCATGCAGGACTTTTATTTTTCTTTTCTGTAATGTTAAAAATTTGTGGAAAGACAGAAATAAAATAATAAAAGAGAGTAGATAATATATATAGGCCCTGAAAACTAGTTCAACCTTTGAGTTTTATATATATACGCAGCCCTCCATTTTGTCTGAACAAGTCAAGAAGTAGTTTCGATCCAGAAAACATGATTTGCTTTTATGATAATTAAATTAATAATATTTTTAGAAATTAAATCATCTTGCAGGTAGATCTTTAGATTACTATTCAGCTGATAACGAAACTGTGATGTAAGTCAATGGATCGATTTAGCTAATATGATTAGAATTTGAGTGAAATGGATTCAGCCTTAAGCTTTACCTGAACCGCTTGTTGCAATTGCAAGTTTCAGAAATCACATTTTGTCTCCATTCATAACATTATCACATGAAAGATAATATTTTATTTGAATTGTCGTACTTGGATCTCGTATATATCAAGAGAATGTACGTAGACTCAGATACGAAATGGGTTTTAATTATTCTATTAACTAGCTAGCTAATTAAAGTCATATGCAGCCAACAATACAATAAATATAAACATTTATATTACGGCTAGCCAATAAAGTTTTCAACAAGAGCTTCAATTTGGTGAGAAGTGGTCCAATATATCCTAACTAATTATGATGACATTAAATGTTTATAATTAATGTGACATACATAGAAGGATAAATAATTAAGAATATATAGGTAGAGGTAATTCAAATTATAGAGAAATTGGAGAAAAGGTTGTTATTGTTTAACAAGTTGTGAAGGGAGTCCGGGTGGAATTTCCTTGCAAATAAGTAACACGGTCGTTTCATACCATTCCATAGGCAAGACTGTCTTTGAACTTCCTTCTGTAATAAGGATATTAATTAATTACCAAAACAAAATGAAAAATAATTTTAATCAATTAAAGGGATAATGTCTTGATGTTTGGGCTAATATCCTATTACCCCATGTTGTTTAGTTAATACCTCAATATCTCCTCAACCTTAGTTCCATTAATAAAAACCATTATTTTTTTAGAATAGTTACTAGTTTGTCCTTCCAATTATAGTTAAAAGTCTGAAAAATGCCACATATCATATTTTTATTGTACAATTTAAAATTGAGTTGATCATCATTATCTACTACCATTGACTGTCGTCAAACATTATCCATTTAGATCATCGTAGATAATATTAAAATCTTTTTTAAGCATTCCACCCAATGATACCATCACCATCATTACTTGAACAATTGTTCATTGTAGATCTAAAGTTGAAATTTTGGTACTCAAAATTTTAACTCAAATCTACAGCGAATAATTTTTCAAACGGTAATGATGATGGTATTATTGCGTATAATATTCAATAAAAAATTTAATAATATTTATGGTAACCTAATCAAAGAATGTTTGACCACGATTAGTGGTAATCGGTAATAGTCAACAAAAATAGCAATCAACTCAGTAATAAGTTACCTAATAAAAAGATGACACATGTGCAAACTTTTACCATAGGTAGGAGAACAAATTGATAATTATCTTAAAAATAATAGTTATAGTAATGGAATTAACTTCAAAGGTATTGAGGTATTTAACAAGCAATAGAGAATAACGAAATATTAGGCCAAATAAAAGCAATATTAATTTTTACCTTTTTATCACTTGTTACATGCACGCTTATATCAATAGACTGCACACCATACAATAACATCAAAATTATTATATTTTATTTATTAAATAATATTATATTAATTTAATAAATGTATAATATAAATAGATGTATATATACCGTAATACTGTTTAGAAGCTGAGAAGTAACGTCGGAAGCCTTGTACAATTTCGGATGCCATTTTCGTTCAGACCAATCAACATGAGTTACCGACCAGTTTGCAATGCCACCAGGATCAACCATCTGAAATTTTTTTAAAAATTATATAAATAATTAATAAGAATATTAATTAGAGAAATCAATATTAGAAAAATTAGCTTAGCTAGCTAAATCGATATTTCATTCTTAATTACATAGAAAAAGGTCGGCAAGTAATGTTCATCAGCAACGCAATATTTTCCCTCAAAACCTAGCTGCAAGCAATAACAATCACAATCACAATCACAATCACAATCACAATCAAAATCATCCACGTCAAATTGATTTTTTTTATTATTTTTCTATTTTTCACCTTGCAAAAATCTCGGAATTTTGAGTAGTAAAGAGTGTCAGCCACAGTTATCACAGCGTGCTTTCGTTTCATGGAGAACCACTGCCAAAAAAAATTAAGAAAATGGAAGAAGAAATCAGTATTAAAGAATTTTTTTTTCTAATTTATTAACCAACATAATCTTTCTTTTTTATTTTTGTATAACAAAATTATATATGTTATTAATTTTTTTTTAATATGCATATGTAAATGAAGATCACATAATATTTACCTGGGCACCCTTTCTAAAATCTTTTTTCTCGACTTCTGGTAACATTTTGATCGGGTACCTACCATCTCCATACTTGCCTGGATCTTTAAAACTTCAAGAAAAATAACATAAAACTAATAGCAGTATAAATAATTTAAAATTATTTGAAAATTACCTACTCATATAATAATATTAATATATATACATGTAGATTTAGATATGTACTTACCAATCAATGAAACTAAGATTTGCATGTAACAAGTAGTTGTAGACATATTCAAAACTATGCAATGGTACACAGCTGCAATGCCCAAATGCAATGATTTTAGAAATCGAGAACTCCATTAGTTAAAAAGTATTAATTATGACTTAATTTTGATTAATTAAATAATCAATCACCTGTCGGAGAGTAATACAAAATGTTGGTTTTGAGGATCTTCAAGAGCATTTGCTAATAATCGTCTTTCAGCATCAATCATTGAAATATCACCCCACGTCACCTGCAAATCGATAGAATTAATTACACTTATATTAATTAATATAACTGGTCATATGATACAATTAAACTGGCTAATAGAATCCACTTATACGGAGTGTATAAGTCCATTTGAGAATTGACTCAAGCAATTGAAGATGGGATTTAGTAATTAAGAAAAAGAATGAAGGATAGAAAGAACGGTCAGAAAGTTGAAAGATATCATAACTGAGACTCGTTTCCACGATAATATAAGATAAAAAGAAGTAAGTGCGTCCAATAATATGATGCTATATGAGCAGGACTTCCAATAGATAAGGATATGTCAAGGGCAAAGGATAAGAGGGGAGTGAGAGGGTAAAAGGTATTAAGCAGTCTCCTTCAGGATTATACTCTCCAAGACTTTTCTCTATGCTCTTTCCAACCGCACTCTTTTTCCTTCTTCAAAACTCTCTAATTTCCATCACCCAATAAGTAAAGCAGTTCTCACCGCACACAGAGAGAGCTTGACAAATATGGCCTCCTATGCTTCTAATAAATAAGTTGTAATCGATCACTCATTGATAACCATGAACATAGGTTATTAATGCCGAACCATATAAATTTTGTGTTGATAATTTATATTTTGATATTTCTTTTGATTATCTACTTAGATTGTGGTATGTTCAGGAGTTAATGAGATATCTCAACTCTTCTCCTACTGATCTCTAAGAACGCTTACAGCAATCTTTTCATATTCATTAAACTTACAATTATAAACCTCTCCCAAACAGTTCTCTAATTAGCACTGGTGAGTTTTAAGAACCCTAGTTTTCTTCGTTTTATCCAAATCACACAAATTCTATTTGTTTGTGCACCTACTAGATTACTGACAAATAATAGTAATAAAAAGAAAAAGAAACAAATTCAATACTGAATTA
The DNA here is from genome assembly GCA_028052125.1 of Melia azedarach. Taxonomy (NCBI): domain Eukaryota; kingdom Viridiplantae; phylum Streptophyta; class Magnoliopsida; order Sapindales; family Meliaceae; genus Melia; species Melia azedarach. The sequence continues at coordinate 12,105,964 of CM051403.1, forward strand.
CCTGGACACTGTGTATATCGCGATCAACGAAGTGACGACTGACATGCACTGGTTTTTGGGTTGAAGCATGGACATAAACAGAGAACTTTCCCTCGTAGCCCTGCTTGTAAGTATGAAAAAGCTTTTAATTAGCTGAAGAAGGTTTTAGATATTTTTAAGTAAAATCAAGATATTACAATTCTTTTTTTGATAAAATCATTCTATATTATAATATGTTAATTTTCAAAAATATATATATATATATATATATATTATATATATGATGAGATATTATTAGATAAACATAAGAATAATGTAATATGTTCATATTCATATATTCAAACTTATATATATTTCATACTGATTTAAATATTAAAAAAAAGTAAATATACAATGTGTGTCCTTTTTCTACTGCAATAAAAGTTAAGCGTACCTTAATTTTAATCAATACTACTACGTTTTCTATAGTAATGGGATGGTGAAATATAGTAATAATTTATAAAAATCTGTCATTCAATTAATGACAATACTTAGCAAATGTGTTATTATATATCAATTTATAAGGAATGCACTTAAATTTATTACAACAAATGGTAAAAAAAAATTAACGATTGCTTGCATGTAAACTCACCTCTTAGACTTTTAACTTAAAATAAAAGTTTACATTTTTGGTTAACAATTTAACAGTATCTATATTTGCATAAAAGAATTAAAATTTAAAAAAAAATTAAGTTGAATTACGTACATGGAAAAATTTATCCCAGAGCATCTCGAAAGGCAATGAACCTTTAGTCAAAAACATGAAGGCAATTTTTGGAATCTTGGTATGAACAGGATTCAGAATCTCCCTTATCACAACTCGAGAAGCAATCTCTTCATCGCTATATTCTCTTACAGAATCAGCTGCTTCAGAAAAAGAACTTCTGCAAGAAGTTAAAAACATGTAGCAGCCGGAATTGTAGTTTTCCGGTAGAGAGATATAAGCGGAAACCAGAAACAAGCAGACCAAAGAAACAGAAACGATAATCCAAATCGGCCTTTTCACAGGAGGCCTTTGGCGAAGGGGACGAAAAATTTGCATTTCAGAAGCCATGATTTTGCAGAATAGAAATTGTCTGGTTTTAAAGAGAGATGAAGAATTTCAAACGGGGGTGCCTATTAGAAGCTTAATGAAAAGATGTCGTTAAATTAATTAAATAAGTAAAAATTATTGGACCAAATTGAATAAATAGGACCCTATTAGAGTTGTAGTAAATATGAAAAATGGTTTTACTTCAGAATAAATTTGAAAATTCATCTATTAACTTCTCTGCTCATAATACTTGCATATAATATGAAAAGCACTTCCGGCTGTATCGGTTTAAATTTACTGCCTTAAAAGAAAGATTTAGTTGGCTTATTAATTCTTTCAATTTTAAAAGCCAGCAATTAGCTAGCTTTGTTTGGTTCAATTGTTTTAGGTGGAAGTCATAATTTTAAAATTGGAAAGAACAACAAAATGCATTGGGGATTATTGTAGTAAAACAATAAAATTGTTGCCTAAGAAATAATTAATTAAGGATATGTTTAATATTGTGGTATTGTAATATATTATGAAATGAAAGTATAAAATGTTAAATATTAATGTAAATAATTGGTAAATCCACTAAAATTAAACACGCGCGCCATTTCAATTTTGTTTTCAAAATTATTAAATGCAAGTCAGTGATTCTAATATTATATCTTAAGAATTGACTGAAATTATTTGAACTCAATAAAACATGTTTTACTTATATATATATATATATATATATATATGTTATTATTAAATTCTTTCCCTGAGATTTGAGATTGTATCAGTTAAATAAAAAGTTTAGAGAATGTATTAAAAACCTCCCCTTGACTATTAGTCAACTAACCTCAAATAATACATTTATTGAAATACCCTCAATCTTTAAATTTTATGTTACTTAATTAATTATAAAACTATTTTAATTCCAAAAGTTTGGTCTAATATTCTTATAAGTCATAATAATTTCAAAAGTACTTTTAAAATTTTCAATTTATTATAAAATAATAATTATACCTCTCTATAATAATAATTATTTAATAAAAATAACTAACAACACTATTTCAAAAATTTATTAGGTATTTTTCTTACACAATCATTTTATTAATACATTACTAAAATAATATTGTTATTTATTTAATTAACATATCTTATATAAATATATTATATTTTACTCTTATACAATTTATTATACATTTTCATTGATATTTATTTTTATTATTTTATTTGCATTTGAAATATGTATACATATATTTATCTAAATAACAATATAATTATAAATATTTATTACATATGTTATAAAATAAAATAAAATTTATAAATCTAAAATATTATTTATTTAATTTCTAATAATTATGAATGTGTAGTTTATTTTTTATCTAATTTCTTTCAAATAATTACAATACAATTTTTTATTAATATATTATTAAAATGATATTATTATGTTACATAAATATACTATATTTTGTCCAATTTTAGAGATTTATTAGTTATTTTTAAATAATTATTATTATTATATATGGCATAATTGTTGTTTTATAATAAATTGAGACTTATAGAAATATGTTTGAAAATACTAAGAGTTATAAGGGTATTATACCAAACTTTTTTTTACTAATAATGACTTTTATAATTAATTAACATGAAATTTAAAGATTGAAGATATTTCAGTAAATCTGTTACTTGAGGTTAGTTGACTAATAGTTAAGGGAAGATTTTTTATACATTCCCAAATTTTTTATCTAACTAATACAATCTCAAACCTCAGGGAAGGAATTTGATAATAACCTATTATACATAGTTTGAACATCCAAAAGTTTATATTGGAGAAATTTTCATAAGTAATTTTAATAGTATACTATGTGGCTTGCACAAGGACTACATATCATTACCTTATTGGTGGAGGAACTTAGTGATAATATTAATTAATTTCAGAATATAATTTATTTGCACCTCTTGCAATGTAAAACAAATATTTTATGTTATTTTAAAGACGAACAAAAAGATAGCTAGAATCAAACAGCAGGTTGAGTTCAATTTGGGTTTTCCATTTTTTTGCATATTAAACATCGTAACTCAATCAAATCAAATGGATACGACCAAAGTATATATATTATATTAATTAAATTAATCCTGTGAATCAAGAATTGATCAATACTTGGAGAAAAGAATGATGAACAATTTATCAAGTGTTTCCGGTTTGAATTTCCTTGCAAATAAGTAGCATGGCCGTCTGATACCGTTCCATAAGCAAGGCCCTGATACCACTGATCTCTGTAAATTAATAATAGTATCCAAATTAAATAAAAAAAAAACCAAATTTATTTAGTTTCAGAACTTGGTTAAAAATTTCAGTAAAAATTACGAATAATATCGACTAATTAATTAAAAAATAAATATACAATTAATTTACCTCATGGTCACTTAATTGAAGCTCAATTTGTTCAATGGACTGCAGAAGGTAGATACATATATAAGAACGTCAAATTAATTAATTAATTAATTGCATATATAATGAGAATTCAATTAATATATATATATATGAAACACTAAATTAAACAAGAAATAGAATGTTACCGAAATATTATTGAGAAGCTGGTAAGAAACATCATCAGCTGTGTATGATTTTGGATGCCACTTTCGTTCGGACCAGTCAACATGTGTAACTGATCGATTTGCAATACCACGAGGATCAATCAACTGAAGTAATTAATAAACAATTAATTAATTAATTAATTAATTAAGCAGAAGATGACATATATATACATATATATTGACGCTAGGAGTAGTTTGAGGGAAGATTAATTAAATACATATAAGTACTCACACGTAAAAAGGTTGGCAAGTAGTGTTCATCTGAGATGCAATTTATGCTGCCTTCCCCACGACGCTGTAATTAAGTAATATTGATGAATTGAGCATCCATTTCATCAATTGATACATACATACATACATACATACATATATATATAACCTGACAGTGATCTCTGAATTTGGAGTAGTAAAGATTATCAGCTACAACTATCACAGCATGTTGCCTCTTCATTGTAAACCACTGCAGAATTAAAGTCAATTTATACGTACGTATTATAAGCATGTATTATCATTTCACACATTCAACTTATTATTACCAGAACAATACATACATGATTGAAATCAGAATTTATATAATATATAAAAGTGGATACCTGTGTACCCTTTCGAAAGTCCTTTAGCTGGATTTCCGGCAACATCTTCTCAGAATACCTTCCATTTCCATGTGGACCTACATCCTCGTAGCTGGTAAGAACAATAACTAGCAGTCGGCATCAGTAACTGAATAATCTTCCCTATATATATATGAGAAGGTGGGATATACGACGTTAATTACCAGTCAATGAAGCTCAAATTTGCATTGATGAGATAGTCGTAGGCATAGTCAAAATTGTGCAATGGTATACAACTGTAATGCATGCCAATTAATTAATTAAAAACAGTGAGAAAGATATATACAGAGAGAGAGCTGATCAAAGTAACTGAACAATCTTGCTATTAATTAATATGTGTCTATGTTTATGTCTATGTTATGTTACCTCTCAGAAAGTAGAACAAAATGAAGATTATCACGATCTTTTAAAGCATTTGCCAATAATCGTCTTTCTGCATCTACTATTGAAATTCTTCCCCAACTAACCTGCAATTTTATATATAATCAACCAAGCAACCTGATCTGATTTAGCTGCTCATATATATATATATATATATGGCAATAGAAATTAAAGATTCAACAGTAAATTGGTAGTGCATTAATTTAATACAGAACCCTGGCGCTGCGTATATCCCGATTGAAGAAGTGAGGGCTGACATGCAGTGGTTTTTTCCTTTCTGCGTGGACATAAATAGAGAACTTTCCCTCGTGGCCCTGCTCAAGTTGACATACATAAGATTATTTATTAGATATAATACTACTATCTAATTAATAAAATTATACTACATGTATAATATTATAGTTTAGATTTATTATTCTTAATTTATTAGCTGAATTACGTACGTACATAGAAAAACTTATCCCAGAGTGTCTCGAAAGGCAGTGAATCTTTAATCAAAAACATGAAGGCAATTTTTGGATTCTTGGAATAATGAACAGGATTCAAGATCTCCCTTGTCACAACACGAGAAGCCATCTCTTGATCGCTATTTTCTTTTACAGAAAAAGTTGGTACAGGAAAAGCACTTTTGCAAGAAGTTGAAAACATATTCCAGCAGAAATTGTACTTTTCAGGTGGCAAGGTATAAGCAAATACCAGAAAGAAGCAGAAAAAAGATACGATAATCCATACTTGTCTTTTCAGAGAAGATCTACGGCGAGGCCGAGAAAAAACCTGCATGTTAGCCATGCTTTTTCAGAAGCTGACCAACTTTTGAACTATATATTTTTCTTAAAAGAAAAAAAAGAAATGAAGAGAATCGTTGTATTTCAATCCAAATATATTATAACAAAAGACCAAATGACACAGACTTATCTGCAATAAGATTTAGTTTTCGTAAAATATTTGATTGATAATGGCAAATTATTGAATTTCATTTGAATCTTGTCTGCTCTCTGTTCTAGTATGTAAAGTACTTGTACTCTCAATTAATCTCCCTTAATTTTACTACCATAGAAAAAGATATGCGTGCCTGGCTTGCTTTTCTAGTTAAATTAACGTAAAAATGTTATTATAAGAAATTAAATACCAAATCTGCTGGTGTTGCACCGAGATTTTATCATGATGCTTGCCTTCGTAGAAGATAATATACATCCCAACTTGCATAGCATATATATACATGTATTTATTATTCTGGTAAGCTCAGTAGGGAAGTCGCTTTCGAATCTGGTACCCACAGTCTTCACCAACAGCATTGTTTGACAGTTTTCAAGTCATTTTGGGTGTACTGTTGACTTTATTTGTTCAGAGTTGTATTTGCAAAACACATTGTATTCTGGGCTGAAGTCAATTTTTAATCAAGATAAATAAAGAATTTTAGAGAAATATCCCAAGGTTAACGATTAATTCTACAATTTAATGAATGAATTTATCATTACTACCATTTCCACTTTATGGAACTGAGAATGCAGGGCATTCTACCAAGAATTTTGGTGACAAAACGACCAAGAACGAGGAAAAATCAAGCGCAACACCAGAAGAATAACAAATAAGAAACTACATCCAAAACATAGAATCTCCACAAGGCATGAAAAATCACAAAGTACAATTCATGTAGAGAAGTCTTGACCACAGATTAACTCCATGCCAAGTGACAGATTTCATTTGGTATTAAGGTTAGACGGCATTAAAATCACAACTGTCATGAAATAAAAGCACTACATTTCAGATATTAGTAGAAAAATGAGTGGTTCTTACCAAAAGTTGATGCTTACCAAACACTTTTTTATCTTTACTTTAAAAGCACAACAGAATCACCACAGTACCAAACTAAACCTTAGACTTCAACTCAGCTAGATGGCATATTTTCCACAAAGTTCTGTCATCTCTTCCCCAATTCTCCTTTCTTCTGACTTAGGGATTTCTAAGAACTTACAATAATGATCTATGGACAAGGGCAGCAATGCCATTTATCAACATGATCTATGAACATGCTTCTATTGTGCATTCTAATATAAAGCATATATACTCAACTCATCATTGTAAGTTTGCTTGATTATGAAAATCATAAAAAGCAAAACAACTATCAAGCTTGCAACAATATGGAAATTTCAAACAACTTTCTGTAGCCCCTTGATATGTTATACATTATCAGAAAATGAGGTTATTCTCCTCTTACAGTCCATACAAGAATTTGAAGCCACTTGAGATGTCTTGTCTCTTCAGGTATCATACACATCAAATTTTCAACTACTAGATGTGTCACACATCATAGTAAAATGCCAGAATTTTGGGTCAAACCATCAAAAACCCAAACAGAAAACAGTAATGAAATTAATTTGTATATTTTCATGTTCTAAGAAGGAGCTTACAGTGACATCTGACTAGCTTTAGCATAGTTTCATTTCTACACGGACCATAACCTTGGGCCAGAATTACAATTTAGTAAACCATGAAGGTCATAATAGTCAGAAATATGGCTAGTATTACCACATAAATCATAGAAATTTTTGTATTTGATAAGGTCAAGAGAACATTCACTAAAATTTGACTGCATGCATGGTGTTCAAATATTCTGTTAAAAGTTGCAGCACCACATCTGAATATTCTAGCAGTCCACCAAATCCAAATGAAGAATGAAGTGACTGACTGCTGCTTAAAACACCCCATTTAAACAGTGATACAGAACTTGTTCTCCTAAACTGTTGAGAACAGAGCATCCTCAGCTATACCCTCATGGCATTTCAGAAAATGTAATTCTTCACTGAATAACAAATAAATGAGATCATCTTCCATAATCTTTTTCCTCACCTATACCAAAAAATAGCGTTTTAGAAATTTCATTAGTAAATGTTTATCTACCTTTTGGCATTATGGTTCAATGGTTAGACATGTTCCACTTTCCACCCCATTTTGTGTAATAAAATATGAGTGCTTTATTCATAAACAGACTTGATCCTTTTAGCAAAGAAATTCAGCACTAGAGTAATATTTACATGCTACACAGAAAACTTCCACCAGCAAAATTTCAAATTTCTCCCAGAATAGATAATGTTAGGAAAGAAAGTGTGGGAACAAAGGGAGAGAAATTCCTTTTGTCTTCTGCTTCTACTTCATCTTCAATTTCTGACCATAAAGGAAAAAAAATTAGACAGAATTCTCCTTTTGTCTTCTTTCATTTTCCCTAACAAACCAAATATTGTGTAAACACTCAATTCCTTTCCTCATAAATTACAACCAAATAAAAAGATGACTTACCTAGAAATCATGTTGCTAAGTCTTTCCCTTTCTTGTATCGAGCAACATGCTCATGATATTCTTCCAGCTCTTTCTCCAACTTTTCAATGAACCAACCTGTATGCTCCAGAGACTGCTCATACTTATATTTTTCCAGGGCCTGCAATTTACGAATAGGATAAGTAATTATTAAGTTGGCACTTGCTGTCCCAAAATGAAATAAAACACCCATAAGACCAATCAATTGAATAGACAGAAAAAAGATCATTTAGCAGGACAGATGATTTCATAGTTTGTGTCGGCCCATGAATCCACCATGAGGTATAATAAAGGCATGTTAACTCTCATAAGAATAAAACTAAAACAAAAAACACAAAACAAAACAAAAAAAGGCTGATGTGTTTCAACATACTAAAGATCTTCTATTACTCAAAGAATTAACATCCCCTAAGATACACTGGCTCAGAATGGTACGTACTACTATAATAATTTTGAACTGAATCATTGACGTAAAAGAAGAGTCACAGAATCAAATACATGTAGCAGGGGTAATATTAGATTTAGCAGGAATAAAGCTCCAAATCCTGACCATAATTCATGCTGCGTATGTAGATATGAACATAAACATTTAGTTCTACACCATTATCGAGCGTCAAACATGGAAACGTTTCAAAAATTTAGAAACATGGACACAGTTCTACAAACTTATGTGCATTTGTGATATTAAATGGGTGTGGTTCTGTACAATTTTAAGTCTGTTGCTTGATAGGAAATCGCACAAAAGAACAATAACCAAAATTGCAAGCACTTGAATGTGTTATAACAAAATTCATGTCGCTCACATTTTAGACAAAATTATCTACTTTCACAGTTCATACAACTGTGAGATACAAGCGGATATAACCGTCTTATTAAAATGTTGTGTCCTCAGATGCGTGATCCAAATTTTCAAAAGGAAACATGTCCTACAAGTAGCATATGCATAGCAGGCCACATCAAAATATACCAAATGATATTAAATTTGCTCCTCTCCAGACTTATGTAAATTGGCCCTTAATGAATTCAAAATATTGTTATATTAAGTTTTGATGACACAAAAAGTAATAAAGATTATGTTTTCATTAGGTTATTCAAACAACTTAGCATCTATGATTTGTAGCATCCATGTCTGATACTCAAATGCCTAGTTGCAAAGGAAAAGAACGAAAAATACCTTTTCTTTAGGTATCGTATCCGGAGGGGACATAACTTTTGGCTGCACATAGTTCTTTCCACGATAAAATATTATAGTGTTGTTAGGTTTGATGTCAATAATAATGCCTTTGCTGAGTCGAGCAAGTTCTTCAGCATACTCATGAATTTTTCCTGGCTTGCAAGGCTTGCAAACAACTTTCACAGTCTCATGCCTCTTCCAATGAAGATGCATATTAAGCACAACACCTCCAAACACTCCTCGTCGTCCAACTTGAACATAATGCTTCTTTTTCTCACCAATACGCTTTATGTAGTGCCTCTCTTCCTCGGTTAAAATTTCAGGATCATGTGTTTCAGGTGGTGCTTTGGGAAACTCAAATTTCCTCAACTTCTCAATCAGCCACGCTTCCTTTCGTTTTGCCTGACAAGAGTTTTTCATAAAAGAATTAAAAGGGATTTAAATCAATAGTTGTATGGTGTAATGGAAGAAATATAATGCAAAAAACCTCAAACTCAACAAATCTACAACAACCACATACTGAATAATAAAATTTCTTTTAAATTACTAAGAGAAAGCTCAAAGCAGCAACAAAATTAAAAAAAAAAATCATAGCTTTGGCCGGCACATCATCATCCCACCTACAGGAGCATTAGCTAAAAGATTTAAAAGGGGTACAGTTAAAACTGAGGCTAAGTTTAGAGCAGCTTAGACAAATCAAATTGAAAAACTAGTAAGTTGTCCAACCTTCTCAAGTTTGTATGTAATCCTAACTAGTGGATTTGGAGAATTCATCTTCTTTTTTGCCTTAAGGCGATAGAACCTAAGTTCATTCCTTTTGGCCTTTATTGACATCTTCCGCCGTTTAGTCCCCTTGTTCACTGGAGTTACTGAATCACTGCGGCGATGATTATTAAGAGAAAACCTAACAGTATCACCATCCGCCTTGAGCTCAATCGAAGCATTGCTCATGTATCTCAAATGCAGCCATTTTCTAGCACCAGTAAACATATCCAGTTGATTGTGTGCAAGTATAGTGTAAGGATTATGAAGAGACTTGAAAAATGCCGAGGGTTTAGACAGTGGCGACTCATTGTGAGCAAGATGACAGAAGCGTAGTGAAGAATTCCTGCATAAACAGCGAACATGAAATCAGGAACAACACACTAATTTGTAGAAAACGAGCTTGTTTCTGCAATTAAATCAGTTCCTAACAGAAAAGGAGTTCTCTAAATTAGCAGCAGCGAATGAAAGAAATAAAAGAAATTAAACTGATAATGAGAAGAGAGACGAAGAAATTTAACCTTTTGAGAGACTCTGGCACTGAATATGCACGAATTATTGCTCTAATCGAAGCTCTGGAGAACATAGCATAAAATTGCACAACAGAACATCCTTCAATTTGCTTCATGAAAACAAACGCACGCCGTAAAAGGTAAAATGAAATAACATATAGGTCCTTAAACTTTTCTAAAACAACAAAGGACGACACATTTTTCTTTTATTTTTACACGAGTCCCTCCCTAGTCCCTACTCCGGTACTCCCCAATCCCGTCCAATCCCGTCATAAATTTTTTTTTTAATATTATAAATTACATGTACAATTTACTAATATTACACTGAAAATCTAACAAGAGTCGAAAGTTTTGATTGAGTTGAATTTAACACCGCTTTGAACATTTACCCTCAAATTTGAGCGATATTCACCCTCACGAGAAAGGAAACTAACCTTCACGAAAGAGTTAAACCTATCACACTACTTCACTTTTAGTGGATAGTGGACTCCACTTATAATGGAAATTTCATCTTTAGGTGGGAAGTATGGTCCTCTTACTCAAATGTGAAAAACTAGTAAGTCCTATCATGAAATTATTTGCACTTTTTATTAATATACATCCCTGCAGTGCAGCAGGGACTTCAAAACATGCATCAAAATGAAGCCCTTCCTATTTAAAAGGATTGTATATTTAATTTTTTATTATATCTGTTAAGATTATAATTAAAGTTATGTGTTGCTGTAACCTATCTAAAAAATTTACATAACAGAGTGTGATCAGTAAGGAGAGTTTCACATATAGTGGAAGGAACGCTGCAGAAACATAGAGGAGGACATTTATTCTAACCACCTAGACTGAAACTGGATGTCAAAAAGATTGGTATTCAAGAAAAAGTTAGATATAAAGAGAAAGCATAATCCTGTTATGCCATATTGGTAAGCATATAAACTTTCCAATCACGTCATAAAAGTATCTAAACTCATAAATTGAGAATAAAAATTGGTCATTCTGAGCTTAGCTATAGGGATTGGAAATAAAAAGAGAAGTGAACACGTGATAATTATGATTTATTTAGAACCTTCGATTTAGTCATATCAAAAGTATTCTTAGATTATCAGAACATAATCAAATTAGCTACTTCTCCGTCTGATTATTTAACAAAATTGATAAATCATAACATGTTGAAAAATAACGGTGAAACAATCTCGACAGGTGTCATAAATTTTTGTTATTAATTAGTAAAATTTTAAATAAAAACATATAGGATGATTTTATTTGTAGACAGACACAGAAATGCGAGCAGGAACAGTGCTGAGAATAAGAAGATGCATCATGAGCTGAAAACATCAAAGAAAAATTTTCTCTCGACTTGCACAGAGAGCTTTTAACTTGAAGTAAAAATTTTATCTTGTTTGGAACCTCTTAATTTTTTAAGTTTTACAAAATTCAACATAAATTACAACTAAAGAAAAAAAAGAGGAAAAAAAATAGCCCCCAAAAAATTTATGTCCCAGAAATACAACATTAATAGCCCAAATGGAGGTAGAAGAATAATGGACAAGAAATTACCCAGCCCCATAGGAAGCAATACTAAATTGCTAGCCTCCCAGCCTGACTCTCCAGTCAGTCAATCATCTAAACACACTCTCCATGTTGCCTCCCTTCCCTTGCATCTAAGAATTAAGAATTTTTCTTGTAAAGGGAACAATACATTTCTGGTCTAAATAATCTGGCAATTTACAACTTTCCAAAGCTATATGTGGGAAACCAATATGGAGAGATTTTGGGGTGGGGGGGTGGGGGTCGGTCGAAAGCAACTGTCCATCCGACCAAAGAATTTCAAAGTAAAAAATATGCCCACTCAAAGTGTTGTATAATTGGAGAAGAGGTTCAACAAGTTATCGAGTGTGTCTGGGTGGAATTTCCTTGCAAATAAGTAACATGGCCGTCTGATGCCGTTCCATAAGCATGGACGCAAGAGCACTGACCTCTGTAGTATTACCCAAAGAAAACAAAAGTAGTTCCAGTTATTACCTAATTATACATAAATATGTCAATATAACAAACCAGAAACATCTCTTGAAAGTGTTTACCTGATCCTCACTCGTTACATGCTCACTTTGGTCAACCGACTGCAGGTAGATATAACACCATCAAAATTTGCATAATCAAAATTCATGATACTAAATAAAAGATTCTTAACAAGAGCATAATCATTAATGTGTTCTTGCCCATACAAACAGAATTTTTCACACTCATTCTCTCTTGGGCAGAGATAGCAGTTCTTGGTAATTAAAGAGAAAAAAGCAAGTCATGCATTTAAGCCTTTGTTTCGGAAAGTTTTTTCGTCAGATTTGTTTCATTAGTATCAAGAGATTAGATATGCTACAGGAGACTGGGAAAAGATGAAATACTATGACAGTTGTATAAAAATACACTCAAGAAACTCAAAAGTGCTTTGACTGACAGAGGATACTTGTATGACAAGAGAGAGAACAGCACACCGTAATATTCTTGAGAAGATCGTAAGAAACATCACGAGCTTTGTATGATTTTGGATGCCACTTCCTTTCAGACCAATCAACATGTGTAACTGACCGATTTGCAATACCACCAGGATCAATCATCTGAAGGTATGTATAAAGGAAACTCATTAGGAGAAGATGAAAATATTACAAAGTTGAATACGAAAATTTTGAGGGAGATTCTTACATAAAAAAAGGTTGGCAAGTAATGTTCATCAGCAATGCAATTTTTCCCATCCACGCCATGCTGTCATTATCAAGAGCATCCATGTAAATTAAGAAACCCAATAAAGTCTCAAGAGTTAAGATGTCATAACTATCACACAAAATATTAAACTCAATAATGCTCACCATCCACTCATGAACATCTAAAGACTACAACTGCCTCTCCTTTTAGTCGCAAGACCAAATAAAACCAACATCAATAGGGAAAGAAAAGAAATTCTCTATGCTTATAGCCATAGTTAAGTAAGATTTGATGGGGTTAACTTTTGGCTTAAATATGCAGCCCAAGAAACACATGTTCATTTTGACCTCACAACCAAAATTTTCTGTAACATCTGCTTAAAATTATGATACAAATAAACAAAAACAACCATCAGAAACTAAACCTATAAAAACAAGAGCAATACTTTTTAACAGCAATTACATAGGATTCCCAAAATGTACCTAGACTGGTAGATTAACAGCTTCAAAGAACACAGAACGGATATAAGAATTTTCAAAGGCTTGGAAACAGAGAAGTAAACTACATAAACAGATTCAAGCCAATGGCAAAAGTTCGAACAAGCGATAAATTTGACTCATACTTACACCAAGAAGTATCAAGAAAGATAATATTAGACAACCACAAGCACCATGGCTATTACAATAGGAAGATTAATTCACCTTACAGTAATCTCGGAATTTCGTGTAGTAAAGATTGTCAGCCATAACTATCACAGCATGCTGTCGCTTCATTGTAAACCACTGCACAAAATTCACACATTAAACTTACCACAACATGAGATCAGAAAAGATTCATGTAAATGATGCTGTGAGTTGATAGATATAATCAAGATCCCTTTCAAGATTTACGGTTGAGTATTTTTTTTTTTTTTCTTATTTGATCAGAAACTACCATTTGAGAGAGTGAAAGGGTCTGGAAGTAAGAAAATTACAAGTGAAAAAAAACTTGTTCATCTGGAAAATATACCTGTGCACCCTTTCTAAAGTCTTTCAGCTCAACTTCTGGCAACATGTGCTCAGAATACCTGCCATTTCCATGCGGACCAGGATCCTCGAAACTGGAAAGAAAAGGCAGTGTTCAGCCGTAGGAGAAAACTAGTCCCAAAGACAACGAACATTCAGTTGGATGGTCCCCCATCCAGTGAAACAAAATTATAAAATCCATAAAGTAATAATAAAACAAGCTACATCCACAATAAAAGTAAAATTGAATTATATCCATGCCAGAACACATTACCAGTCAACGAAGCTCATATTTGCATACATCAGATAGTTGTAGACATAGTCAAAATCATGCAGCGGTACACAACTGCAATGGCAGGAAGAGTGATTAAAAACTACTATTAGCAAGCGCACAATTCAGCAAGATAGAAAGAACTGAAAGTAACTAAGTAATTAGTCACCTATCAGAAAGCAAAACAAAATGCTGATTATCAGGATCTTTTAGAGCATTTGCCAACAATCGTCTCTCTGCATCTACCATTGAAATTCTTCCCCACACAACCTGCAAATATAATCAAATAGAAACAACAACAAGAGTTAGAAAAGAATGGTAATCGTAAATGAACATAAACTTGGTGTGTAATTAGAAAAGAACAGTAATCATAAATGAACATAAATTTAGTACAGACCAATGGGCAACAACATTTTAGATATATTATATGTCATCAAATGCCTAGACATTTAAGTAGGTATATGTAAGAAAAAATATAGAAGAAAAAATAAAATGTTGACTGATCTATATTTTAGCTCAATAAGATTCTCACATTGGGGTCCTATTATTTTAGCACTGCAGCTGGGACATTAACTTCACATCCAGTATCTCTTGAATGTCATAGAAAGATAAGTTAATTGGTAATGCAATGAAGAAATTTTCATACTTGTATCAGCTGTGAAGAAAACAAGGGCAGTCATTTGCTGTCCAATGAGATAATTCTAAGTACTGAAAATTTTCGACAATATTCTCTACAACTGACATAATTTCTTAACCTTATGAAAGAAAATGTATTAACATAAAAATGCAATTGAAAGAAGGAAAAAGACTCCACTGCAGAGTATTGTTTCAAACCTAATAAGCTGAGCTTTTATGTTTCTGTGGAGAATATAACCTACAATCGACTTTATAAGGCCAAAACAATTCATGCATAAGCTAAGAGAAAAGGCGTGGTAAACTTGGAACATTCTGTACACATGTTGTATGAGATCTAGAAATAACAAGAGTTTGTAATAAGGCTGACAAAAAGTCAGCTAGAATAAATTATGATCCGCAATATTCACTAACATCACCATCGAAGAAAGAAAGAACTGCTACGAAATAAAAAATGAGAATGGAATGACCTAATTAGGGCATCAACAAAATATAAACAAGAAGTAGAATAAGTTCAACAAAGATTTCAGAATAGAAGTTTCTGAAAGACGCAGCAGCATTTCATATTTCATGGCAAAACTACAACTGAAAAACTCAGATGAAAAACACCAAATGGGCTAAAAAAAGTTCTTCCAAAAATAAGAACAGAAAAAGACGTGTAGATAAATAACAAGGCAGAAAACACTAGACAAAAAGCCACAAAAGGAAAAAGAGGTGGAACATAAGCGAATGCAACTTAAGACGACCTATAGAAATTGAGTTTACAAACCTGGTCACTCCGTATTTCCCGATTAATGAAGTAGCGGCTCAGATGCACTGGTTTACCTTTTGATGCATGTACATAAACTGAGAATCTACCTTCATGACCCTGCCAGAAATGACTTCCATTTAGAGGCATGACTTAAAAGTAAACCATCAATGAACAGGCCATATAGCAGTGATACCAATGAGATAGAGAAAAACAGAATTCTATGTAATTGAATTAAAGGTTTGAAATTTATTGCCAACCTCAACTTACACATTTATTCAATCAATGAACAGGCTATAGAGCACTGATATAATGCAGATATGGCATCAATAAGACAATAACTGCTAAATTCATGTTTTGAGTATTTCATACAAAAGTCTCAGAACCCATAATTGCACATAAAATTTATTGCCACCAGATTAAATTATGCCAAAGAATTTCATCAAGGTAAAAAGAAATTCCCAGTTTCCTCTTATATTATACATGGTTAACTTTGACTCACAAAGAACTATCATTTTGTATAATCGCAAATGATATGCATACTTATCCTGACATTTTACCTAATGGCATCCATCTAATATCCTTTGTACCAACTGCATAAAATTTTCTGAGAGGAGAGAGAGTCGTAATATTCATCTATTGCAATGTCCATCCTAAGAAGAGCCCAATTCGGCTTACCCTTTAAAAATCATGCTAGTAACAGTACTTCACAACCATTTTGATACCTCCATCCAACTAAATCAAGTTATTTGTTTGCTCTTTCCTAATGCTAAGTTACAGCACCAAATTTCAAAACGACATGTACGTTTTAGCAAGAGATTATCATCATGATCCCGCCATAATGAAATTACACTGTTAATGATGATTGCAGTCTTTCACAGCAAATCTTCTGCACTCATGGTAAAACCCTACTATGGTCACCAATTCTTGACAATTATCATTATCGCTAGATATAACTCAGCCTTATTCTAGAGTCACACCTCATATGACAGCTTATCTGCAACTCAACCGTTCTCACCTCCCACAGCAACATGATGTACGAAGTGGAAGCAGAATTGCCACTAAGACATCATCTTAAAGATAACAGTCCTTAATCCATGTGAGAAGCTTCCACTTCAAATCAAATTGATAAAATTCCTGCAGTAGTTATATAAGACACCTCCCTAATCCAAATAGCCATCTAAAAAAAGGATTCATCAAATTTATTTTTTTTTTTCTAAAAAGGCTACTTGGAATGAATTTTAGAGGATATCAAGTCCGGCATAATAGTTGCAGGCTAACAACATAAGCTGATGTTTAATATATAAATAGGATTTCATACATTAGTTAAACAAAGTCAACACAGCAAACACTTAAGCATGCAGATACTGATGTAAACCAAATTGCATTGCATGCTAAAGCTCCTTCCACCCTCACGAAACACAATAACCAATCACAACTTGAGGTTAGAATTCTTCCATATCATATATTGGTGCATGAAGCAAAAAAGTATCAAAGAAGCATATGCATATTCAGTTCAAAATTAAGGAAGAAAAGGGAAACAATCTTACGTGGAAAAACTTATCCCATAGCTTCTCAAAAGGCAATGGGCCAGGAGTCAAGAACAGGAAAGCAATTTTAGAATTCTTTGACTGAACAGGAGGTGTGTTCAAAATATCCCTAATGACAACACGAGAAGCGATCTCTTCGTCGGTGAGTTCCCTCACAGGAGTTGGTGGAAGCCAATCAGAAAACTTGCAACCTCTTGAAGAGAACATATAACAAGCACCACGTGTATGGGGTGGATACATATACGCACAAACTAGAAACAGACTGACCATTGAAAGCAACACGATAATCCATACAGGTCTCTTCATATGAGCCCGGTGACGAGCTCCGGGCAAAATCTGTAAATCACCCATGTTGCCTATACGCCATGCTTTGACCGACTTCATCTTAGCACAGAGAATTCTCAGTTTTAACGCCACATAATGCGATTCTTTACACTGGAATTGCCGTTCAGAAAACTACTGGGGATTCTTTCTTGGATTAATTGATGTTGAAATAATAATCTGAAATTGGAAAGCATTTATGAATCAATTAAGAAGACACATACACATAATAAATGCAATTTAAATCCAACAATTAATACTAAATAATGGATCAGAGCATGAACATTCAAATTCCAAAACAGATCTCCAAGCATAACCCCCAATGAAATCAATTTAAAGTCTCTATTTAAAGAGTCAACTCACACCATCAAAAGAACAAGAAGGAGCAAGAAGAAGAAGAATACCTAACAGAAACTATAAAATTAAACGTAAAGAAATGAAGTTCGATAAGCAAACCCTTAAATTGAATTGATTTGCCCCAACTACTAGACCAACTAATATATGAACAGGTATTAAACAACCAAAAAAGAAAAAAAGAAAGCTGGCTTGTATTAAAAGTCAAACAAATATAACGTTTTCGAAAAGTCTAACAAAAAGACCCATTCAAATCCAAATACAACCTGTATACTCATTTACATTTCTCAGTCAAAGTTACATTTCCTGTTAATTTCCCGCGAAATTACAAGAAAAATAAAATAGAATCAGAAAATTACAAACAAAGAATTAGAATGAGGAGGTATTACGAGCTGAAAATGAGCTGAGGGAGAGATCTCCGTATAAGGCAAAGTGTTGAATGAAAGATCTTGAATCTGAGAGGCTTCCTTATTTGCTTTCAAGATCTAGGGCTCTCAAACGCCAGTAATATAAAACAGCAAAACTCATATAGAAAGACCAAGAAAAAGAGAGAGAAAGCGAGAGAAAGAGAGAGAAAGTTCAACTTTTTATTTAAATTTTTTTAATATAATTTGCAAAAATTACTAATAATATACTTTTTTTTATTTTCGAAAAGAAAAAATATAGTTTTATGTACACAGATGATTTTGATTCCTTCGACGATTCGTTTCCATGTTTGTTAGTGAGGAGATTGTTTCTCTCTCTCTCTCTCTCTCTCTCTCTTCGACTTAAAAAAAAATAATAAATTAAAAATAAGATAATTTTTTTTGTTTTTCTCAGAGAGAGAAGGAAGCAGTCCAATGAGGAGGAAGAAGGTGGCAGTGTTTTTAGCCTCTATAACAGAAACAACAACTGCAAGTTGCAGCCGGCGAGATTTATTATATTATTTATTTTTTAAAATTATAATATAAACAATAATTTCATTTCATTTTTTATTAAAAAAAAAGAGAAAAAGAAAATTGTGAGTGGTCGTGTAATTGGAATTTTATAATTTAATATAAATGAGTGATATATTTGAATGGATAATAGTAGGCAGAACTAGGCGCATTACAAGCGCGTACTGTGTACCAATAGATTTCACACAAGTCATGCATTGACGCTAATTTTTCTTTTTCCAAATCAATGACTTACATTGACATTTTGAGCCCATTGCTCAAATTTAACACATATAATTAATAATTATAATTAATAAATTTATCAAATTCATTCAAATATTATTAAAAATATATAAATTTAACTGTATAAATAAATATAAATATATATATAAAAATATAAAATTATTCGTCTCAAATAAATAAAAATGTGGAAATGTCCATCTTTTATATATATACACGAGGATAATTAATGATAATAGTATTAATATTATCATTGATTAATTGTGATTAAAATTTTTTATATTTTAGATTAATATATTTTTTATAATTATATCAAACAAATTAAATTATATTTAAATCATAATGAACATGTTTTAAAATATGTATTTTAAATGATATGATATTGATAAATTAAGTGAGTAAAATACATAATAAATAATTTTAAAAATTATAAGAACGCATTATTCAATAAATAAATACCATTCTTTGGAATATACTTTTTGTGTTTAATATTATTCTAAATTTCCCATATTTATAATTTAATTCTCACTTATTTTCCAAGGCTAATTAATCCACTCCAGGCAAGAAATTAATTCGGGTAGGTATCGTGTCTAATACTCTAAAAAGGAATTAATAACCAAACCTAAGTCTTGCTCTGTCTACACGACAACTTGTTCCAAGTCCCAACACCCACGACAGGGTAGAGAGAAAACAGCATCGATTAGAAATCAATTCCTAAAATTTCCCTTAAAATCAATGGAACGTTAAATGTTTCTGTAAGGATTCATTGGAAGATATTTCATCCACTAACTCATTGTTCTATTCTATCAATTCATGTGCAAATGAGTATGCATGTATGTCCAAAAACGAAGGGGACCATACTTTTGCTGAATTATTTTATAGTTGACCATTTATTTCACTCAAGACTTTCTTCATGGATTCGTAATTTTGCCTAAGAAACTCAAAAAAATGTATTGTATTTAAAAGTTACGATAAAGTTTATTAAGTAGATATGTCAAGTGTATTTAATAAACAAATTTATTAATCATTTAAGCTTAACTTAGATAATCAGAATCCATTCTCTCCTCATAAATATTTTTTATAAGATTTTTACATAAAATTGTGTTGTCTTTTTTTAGAAAATTTTGAACAGTATTTCTTTAATTTTGAAGACGGTTTCTCTGAATGTTGGATGTACTACAATTGTAAGTCATTTCTTCAGTTAAATTCAGATAAATCTCTAATTGTAAATACTAATAAATTTTTAGTTAAATAAAATTTAGATAAATTTTTAATTATAAATATTAGTAAATTTTTAGTTAAATATTAATAAATTATGGTGTGTAATATTTAAAAAAAATAAACAAGTTTATTCGAACATAGGCCTTAAATTTCAATAAAATATACTTTTTTTAAAGGGCAAAAATAACATCATTTAACGCAGAAAAAAAAGTTTAGAAGACGGTGGACCAAATAGAACATTCGGGTTCGTCTTGTGGATGTATAGTTACTATTTTCGACGCGCGCCATAGCGCGTGAAGATAAAGCTTTCAGCGTACTCAATCGGTAATTGATTTGACTCTGTGTTTCTCTTGCTTGACCCGGTCAACTGGCCATTGGGTTGGCGCGTAGGTTAACAACAAGTTGAAAATTATATCAATAATAATAAGAATATGACGTGGTATATAGGAATTCCAGAACATTTTATTGCATGTGATATAATTACGAAATTGCCCATACTTGATTGCCATCTTTTCCGCCAAGGTGGGAGGATGACACAATTAGATTACGTTTATGCCCTCCCCTCAAAATCGTCCATTAAATCTATGATCATATCATTACTTTTAATGTTCACACTTCCATGGCCAGAAAACAAATTAAGACATGGAAAATAATAAATAAAGTATATATAATATCTTTATAATTTATAAATATTTTTCCTATTTATTATCTTTGTTTTTAATTATTAATATGTATCCTTAAGTATATGTTACCATAGCATTTTATTTTAATAAAAAAATTAATTATTCCTTGATACTTCTTTTTTGAATAATTTAATATTATATATTACATAAAAAAATCAATTTAATGTTTCAAGTTGTTACCCATTTGTGCTATGGATTCAAGATATTCATGTTACTGATAAACACTCCTTCATTAATAATTTGACATTTGAATTTCGATACTTCAAAATTATTGTTAGAATTACAATTTAGATTCTAAAATTATGTACTGGGTAACAGTTTAATATGTCGCAAATTTGACATTTAATATTGTAAATCAGAATTTTCACATTATAAATATGATACACTATTCTAAATTTAAATTTTTATAATAATTAATAAACAATTAAAAATTCAATGTAAAAATAAAATATATGAAAAATACAATAATGTTAATTTTTTGTAATTTCTTATATTCTAGTATATCACATCAATTTGCATTGATACAACTAAGTTGTTATAATTATAATTGTTGACATAATTAAAGCAAAATCTTATCTCCATACTTTAATTCACATTGGTGGAATCCAAATGTCAATTAATAAATTAGTATAATTTGGTGGATGAATATGAAAATATCAAATATAATGTTCATATCCAATGGACCGATCTGAAACTTCTAAGAAAATAAATCCTAATTATTTTTTAATTATTATTGGTAATTAAAAATTATCTGGTATCAGAATTCATAGTTGGCTAAATTGTCAAATTCCACGTCAGCAACAAGTTTTCACGTGGGAGATGAGCTGTTGTCCTGAGCCAAGCAACTTCCAACTGAGACCAGTCGGGATATTATTTTGAAAAATATTTGTAAAAATATTATTTATTATTTATTTAATGTGAAAATTTTATATATTTTGAAAAAGGACGTGATCTTTTTCAAAATCGATTGAAAGAAATGAATTTTTACTAATTATTTTCAAGTTGTGTAATATATTTCTTTAATAATCATATTGAAATCAATTACGTTACTAGAATTTTCCTTAGGATAAGATTACGGATTTTTTTTTTAAATAAACTAAATTTGATTTTGAAAATTGAATATCAGGTGATTCAAAGAAATTGACAAACGTACAATTATTCTATATTTTCAAATATGACGACTCAATATGTTAAACATTGTTAAGTAATCTTCTAAACATACTTACTAATAACAAATTATCGAGTATTTTCTTAGATTAAATTTGTCTTTAATTCATTAGTATTTTGTTTAAATATTGTTCATCAAAGTTATAAAACTAATTAAATATTCCCATAATTGTGCATAACATAATTATTCAGAGTATACAATATTAAACAAATTTTCTTCGTAGTTGACATTCATCTTACCCCCAATATGCCTGCACCAAGTGGGATTTTATATCACAATCATATTCTAATCTTCTCGAAAGGCCAGCCGACTTTTCCTGCTTTGTCCATTGTTACAACCATATTTACCATTTAGGTTGTTATTGATACGTGGTTAGGTAAAATTTCTAAAATAAAAGACATAGCAATGATATTTTATTATATCATTTTTTGATTAATTTAAAAATTAATAATATATGTAATTAAAATGACGATGTTACCCTTGCCAGATTGAGTTTTTGACTGTCATGATTGTCATAGTATGTAACTAAAATTGAAGGGTATTTCTATTATTTTGTAGTGGGTGAAGGACCTACTTGTCATAAATGGACAAACGCAAGGGCCCAAATTTTATTATCCAAATTGTTATTATTTTATTAATAATTTTCTTGTTTATGTAACCGGTGTGTCTGGTGGTGGATGGCATTTTCTTCCTAGTAGAAGGCCACTTTCACTCTTGTTTCCCAAACAATGTTAATTTATTAAATTAATTATTAACGATTTCCATATTGTTAAAATCGTCAGCTCAATTTGCATCAAACATTGAAAAAGTTTAATTAGTCAACTCAATTATCATAATTGAAATTAGTTAATTAATCATAATTTGACGAATTCATGAAATTTAATTCGTCTTGCAACGAACGTGGAATCATTCCAACGTGAACTTGTTCCAAATCCTCGTGCTAAACCATGTGCCAATAATTATCGTCTTATCATTTCCATTTTCTTTTTCTCAAAATAATTGAAACTTAAATTCCGACCTACCCTTTGAATTGTCACCTTAAAATATTAGAATTTAAATCATATTTTATATTTTTCATCAAAAATAAATTAATATAAATAAAAGTGCAACGCAATTGCATGATAAATCATTAAAAGATTAATCGCCATTAATTTAAATTATTTTTTAAATATTTTTTCGTATTATTAAAATCGAGTGTTATTATCTCAAATTCTTAATCGAAAATAATATATTTATTTATAATTTTTATTTTAAATAATATTTTAAACTCTATGACATTATTATATAATTTATTAAATAATTTGTCAGATGATATAATAACACGTAATTTAATATGAAAATTTTATAATATTTTAAAAAAATAATATTATTTATTGATAATAATTTTCCTTCTTAGTTGTTGAATTGTCAAAGGCTGCTACATACATTCAAAAAAATAAACTAACTTTGATCAAGCAATGGTTTTTGCTTGCATTAAATCAACACTATTGACTATTGGTAGACAATCAAGTTCTAGAACTTTTATATTATTAATTATAATGGGGCAATAACATTTGGGTTATTAAATTTTTATAACTTCTCAAATAATTAGATAATTTTATATATTCGACTTTAAGTCAAATAAATTCTTAATATTCTTAACAAAAAAAATAAACAATTACAAATTTAGGTTACGTTTGGACTCTTTACTTTCACAGTGGATAATTATATTTTGGCCTTAAAGTTTTGTAAAATAAAAAATTATGTTTACTGTTTTAACTATTTAATATATTCGCATCATTGATGGATTAAAATGCTAAAATTGGATTAAAATATATTACGAAATTATTATTATAAGATTTAGAGATGGAGATGATATTATCCAGGGTTATAACAAAATTTAAAACTAATTACCTAACCATTGGACCAGTCGGCAACTAGGTGGAAGCCCAACGACCTCAAACATGCTTTCAAATCATGTAACATAATATTAAAGGGTAGTATTGTCACGTCAATGTTGATGATTAAGGATTTAGTTATCTGCGGAAGCCCAACGACCCCAAACATGCCTTTAAAGCATGTAATTTAAAGGGTATTATAATCAGTTTCACAATAATTACTAATTATGAATGGCGATTTTCATCCTTACTTGAGAAATATAAACAATTTACGGATTCAGATGTTATTTTACCAAATTATAACATAGGCGTTTGTTCTCTTATATATTGAATTTTGGGCTGAGGTCTACGGCCGACTAATTAATTTATAGGAATAATCCAACGCCAAACAAACAAGAGTAACAGTTAAAGTAGGATTTATTTTTAGATATTTAATTATTAAATAATAAATTAAGAATATTATGTAGAAATAAAATATTTAATTTATTTAAATATTTAATTATTTAAATTAAATTTTTAACTTAATTATATTAAAATATTTTAAATAATTTTTAATATATAAGTTAAAAAATAAACACGTTTTAAACATTTGAATAATTTTATTTGGACTACAATTCAAAAAACAAACAAACTCTAAGTCACTTAAAGTTCTTCAACAACAAATTTATGTCCAATTGTATATATGAAATAATAAGGATATATATATATTTTTTGAATATTACACATACAACTATTGATATTATATAAGAAATTTGTTGTAATGTTAAATGTGTACGTTAAAAATATATATTAAGTTATATTATAAAGTTAGGAAATGATAAAAAATAATGTCTTTTTTTATAAAAATTCATCTTCAATATTAAATTTTGATAATCTCAATTTTAAAATACTTTTAACAATACAGGCTATTTCAATAAGGATTAGAATTGGGAGTTTATTTGATTATTTAATGCATTAGATTTTTTAAATGACAAATAGTAAGAAATTAGTAAGATAAATATCAACGTTGGGCTGGAGCACTGGGCCTTCTATTGGGCTCAACTTGGCCTGTAGTTGGGCACGTCGCCCGCTCTATGTTTTTATTTTTCACAGTGAGTTATCATAAATGCACCCCTCTATTTTTCTTAAGACACCCCTTTGTTTCCATGAACAGTTTTAATATTTTTTTCTCTTTTCGTTTGCATTATAATTGTGCTTGATATGCGTAGGATGCACAATTTATTTATGGTTAAAAGTAAAAAAAATTAAAATTCGACTGTATGAGGTTTCTAAAAATATTTTTGTAAAATTGTTTTCAATTTTCTTAAATAGAAACATATTATTTTAGTCGTTATAGTAGTTCAATATAAGCAAAGTTTTGTCACCTACGAGCATTTTTGTATGTTATAAATGCATATTTGTAATAACTAGAGTTAGATACGTATGGATTAGAATGAGTTAATACAACAATATAATAATATATATATTTGTATGTACAATTTAATACTTTGTAATAATTATACAATTTATATATATATAGAAACGAGATATCGTCAATATGTGTATTAAAAATATAGACAAATTAAAATAAATTAATATAACTAATTAATATTAAATTATTGTTTAAAGTATTGAAATCAAACACATAAAAATCCTGCGGGCAGACAAGTATGAAAATATATATCTCAAACTTATTACTATATATACGAAGTGTATAATTAAGGCAACGAACTTAGAAATTTATATATAACACAAAAATAATAATAAAAACCTGGAATGAAAATGAATTTATCTCCAAGGTCTTATATGGGATGAAAGAGGACGAACAAGAGCCAAGGATAGACTTCCCGGATCGATCATATTTTATACACACCGGCAAGTCATCCTTGGCTCAAACCCACCCTCTTTTTCTTCCATACAAGACAATGCATTATTTACTTTCTCTTACACTTGAGAACATCCTATGGCCATAGCTAGCAATTAATGCTTCCAATTTATATAAATATAGCCAAAGATATATGAATAATGGCTATATATGTATGGGAATACTGATTGCACATATAATAATATTCCAATTCTAGACACACATATATGTTATTCCCCAAGAGGAAAACAGTTGACTTCAAAAATGGCAACATTTTCGTGCTTGAAAGCATCCATACATGTATATATTCTTAATTCTATATAGCTTTCTATATTGAGGCAAAGAGAGAGCACTTTTCAGTCATTGTGGGAATAGAATCTATTCAGGGATAGGGACTTAGTGGAATATCATTTGAATTAATGCTATTCTTGTCAATGATTTATCGACCTTCTACAGCCTTCATTCATTTATTTTTACAATTCATTCTCAACTTAATTCCTTCCTGTTTAAGAAGCTTGACCGTGATATATATATATATATATATATATATATATATATATATATATATAGGTACAGATTGAATACGGGTGAAATTAATTAAGCTGATGAAAAATGACCCAGATGAGATCGATTAATAATGATATGTTTGATCAGTTGATAATATGGATATTTCGATTGTTTAGAGAAGTACTAGAAAAGATCTACCGACATGACCAAGCTATCTGAGCTTTACTTTGCACAAATTCAACGTTCAGATTCTACGATCATAATGTGTTGTGGGATCCATCCAATATTTTCTGAAAGGACATATCGACAAAAGAAATTGGTGATGATCGATCATTTATATATATATGATGAGTCTTAGTAAGAAGAAAAACAAGGTATTTAATTAATTTGCATATCTGTAAATTGCTTCCATAATTGCCATTAGTGGACTATTAATGGTATATATAGGAATTGATTCGAACTGATTTTAGATGGTATTAATCACCATCTTTTCTTTCTTTGGTTAATTTGACGTACATTTTAGGAGACCAAGTTTGGACAGGTTCTAATATTCTCTTTTTTCATAGATTTTCTTTATCGATCAAAGTTGATTCACTTCAATTCTTGATAAGATTGATTCTCGATTCATATCTCTGCATAGATATTGTATGAAAAAGCATACGAAAGCATTCTCTCGAGTTGGTACTGTTAGGGTCTATGGTCTCAAATTATTGGTCAAAATTTGTCAAGCAAAAATTTACCACCGCTGGGTTCGGGAATTAATTCATCCTAATTACACTTTAATGTCATGTAGTATTAACTCCGTTGGGAGTTGATTAATTTTTGCAGTATAAAATATATAATTAGATAAAAAGTTTTAAATTGAAATCGGGATTCTCTTCCTTTTTTTCTTAACTTTCTATCCCTCTCTCTTTTTTAATTTTCTTAGCACTATAGAAAGAAAAGAGTTCATATTCATATATCTTTTATTTTATTTTTTTTTAACTAATTAGTAGTGTTAAAAGAATAAAATCACGATATTTTGAACTTTCTTATATTAATGAAGAGAAATGATTCTTTTTTATTTTTCTATAATTTTATTCCCGTTCTTAATAAGGAGAATTCTCGATTCTCTCTATTATTGAACATAATACCGATTTTTTAATAAATATTCTATAATTCCATTGTTATTTTTTAAAAACAATCCTTATATGGGTTAGTTGTCAATCGTGTTGGAATAAAAAATAGATTGAAATTATATGAATATCCTTTAAATCACAAAAAAATATTTCTCTCTCTCTTTTTTTTCCCTTTTTTTTCTCCATCACAAAATTTCTCTTCCATTATTCGTCTTCCTTCTCTCTCTCTCTCTCTCTCTCTCTCTCTCTCTCTCTCTCTCTCTCTCTCTCCATTTTTCTCCATAGCTAAACACTCCAAATTATTTTTCTTCCTTCTTTCTCTTTGTCCATCACCAATTTTTTTCTACCGCCAGATACCCCCCAAATTATCTTTTCTTCTTTTTCAGGCTTTCAACCCATTCTTGATATAAATAAGCATCTCGTCTCTCTTTAATTCATAGCTAACAAAAAATGGTACCAATCACATCAACCTCACTTTCTCGGACAGAAAATCATATACTTTAATTAATTAACTTGTCTGAATATTGGATTAAGAATTAAATGATTTAGGAATACAAAATTGTAATTACACAGTGTCTACTACTATGTGCAATTAATGGAGGTCGCTTCTAGGGAATAACACTTATCACACTCCATTATGTGTTTGGAACTCAAGTCATATTATAAGTCTGACTTATATATTCAGACTTTAACAAAGAAGAAAGAAGAAGAAGAAAAACACACACACACACACACACATATATATATAATCATGAAGGTGGATCGAGTACCAATAATAATTTTTCTGTGGGGGGAGTCTCAAATGAGAAACAGAGAGCGAAAATGAGTCAAAGGATGACTTGCCGCAGGCATATCCATCGGGTTTACAGGAAGGAACTGGATTAATATTGGCGGCAAGTTATTTTTACCTCAATTTTTCTCTGTCTATCTGGCTTCATACAAGAAGCCCTACACAACACAGACAGAATTAATCCTTTAATTACTTCCAAAATTTTATGCATACGAACTGTGAGTATTTATCGGTGAAGATAGTTGAAAATATTTTCAGTAGTAAAGTTTTTGGATTGAGAGAGAGCTCTGGCCATGCTAAAATTAATAATAAGTGAACCCTGTTCATGGGGAATTTGTTATGAAAGAAATAAGTTATTATATATATATGCTCCTAATATTTGATCTCTACGATATAATTTTTTTAAAAATTCTATCGTGCATGCATTGTTAATGTTTCATTTGAACAACTTCCTCACAATTCGATTCGCATATATAGTAAAACTATTTGTTTTTAAAATGTAATGTTGAATATTGAATTTTATCACTTAATATCAACTAATAAATTTTTAGTTTGTGAGAAAGTCTCGTTTTTTATATATTTCCTTCTTTTATATACTTATAATTCTTTAGGTCATTTAAAATATTAATTTTAATAAAATTTTCATATAAAGATGACTTAATAATATGTGTTTGTCTTTAATTCCAATAGACTGGTTTTTGAGTAGAATTAAAATTATATATTGAATTTGAACCTTGTGAAAAAGAATAGTAATCAATTCTAAAGTGTGAATATTTTATTTATTTATTATTGAATATTTTTTAAAATATGGACTTGACCTTTACCATGTGAGCTGTAGACTCAAGATGTCAGTTTTGTGAAATTTCGGGACAAAACAGTTCTGGCATGAAGTTTGGAATTAGAGTGCAACATATAAATTAGCCAATAAATTTTAAAAAATATTATCATAAATTTACCTAAAAGAAAATATTTGTTAGAGAGACCTAGATAAAGTAGAATCATATTCTTTGTCATAATATATATAATATATTCATATATATCCAACATGATCGATACTATTCAGCCTCATTGATTTTTTTATATATATAACAAAGAAGCAGAAAAGCTAATTTCTCTGTGATTAATGATTTTGTTATTTGAATTGCTCACAACACTTATGTTTGCAAACCCCGGCTTGATATTAATGAGTCTGAAATATTTCAGGCCTTCAATCAATCACTTTGCAACTTAAGCAGAAAAATAAAAACAAAAAAAAAAGAAAGAAACTGTTGTCGAATAATTCCCCGTATTTGTATTAGTCAGTTGCCAGAAGACAACATAATTAAAAACTCCTTAGAATGATATTTTTGTTGTTTTAAATTTTAATAACAATTCTTTCATGAGATCGATTTCTTTTACACCAACTCAAAATTAAAAGGAATTTATTTAATTTATGTTTGTGTATGAAGTGAGATATCCCTTAGTGCATCTTAAAACTCTCTTAAAATGAAAACGTTTTGTGTATGAGGTCTATATCTCTTGATTTTATTAAAGAATAATTTAAAGGAAAAAAGATATAGAAAATTTTAAGGTGTAACTTAATGAACAAATAAGTTTTAATAATTTTAAAAATATTCATAAAATAAATTATAATATTATTTTATAGTATATTAACTATATGATATTTATTTACATATTATAAATTTATATATTTTATAAATACCATAAATAATATTTTTAATATATTATAACTAAAATATAAATTTATTTATTTTATAATAAATTAACAATCCAATATTAATTAAGTATTAAAACTAAATAAAATAAATCATAAATAAATATTAATTTATAAATAAAATATTAGTAACAATTATTTAACAAAAATTACTATTTAACATTTAAAATTTAATAAAATATAATATATTTATTAAAAATATATTAATAAAATAAATTATAATATTATTTTATAGTATATTAATTATATAATGTTTATTAACATATTATAAATTTATATATTTCATAAATACAATAAATAATATTTGTTAACATATGGTAACTAAAATATACGAGTCATTAAAGTAAATATTTTGACCAATATATGGGTAGTCGTGCTTGTGCATGCAGCCAAATTTTTCTTGTCTAACTTATTTAAAACGTTGAAATACCAAAAGGTAATTAAGTAATACCCATCAATTTTAGTTAATTTCGGCCGTCAGCCTATTAGAATATTTGATATTAGATATATTTACAATTAAACCCCTAAAATTTAATTATTTTGTGTAGAAATATCAAATTTGTGGAATCATTTAAAGACAAAATAATTAATCTCAAAGGGATATTAACAGTTAGCAGTATTGATATAAAGTACTCTTGGTTGATGTTTAATTATGCTGCTAGAATGGTGTATTATATTAATAATCGTTTATATAATTATAATATAAGCAATGGGTTTATTTTAATATTGAGAATAAATATCCGATTTTTCTTATTTTTTTGTTTATTTTTTTTAAAATCAGAATAATATTATTAATATAAAAGGGAGAAAAGAAGATTATAAGACCAATCCTTAAGATTTTGAATACAAAAATTGTAGTTCAAAAACAGCATTAAACTACAGAAATTTTGTTGCAAAGTTCAAACAGTAGCAATTAACCCATGAAGCAGGAACAAAATTGTTTAATATTTCATTACTCTTAAACTTTGACTAATATCTCATCATTTGTTTGTGTCGTTATTTTTATTTTAATTATAATTTAAAAGTTATTTTTTTAATATCAAATTGAGAGTGATAAGGTGATGAGATATTAGGACTAAAAAAAAGAATATTAGACACTCTCTTAATATTGTAAATGAATAATATTTTTCGTTGACACAAAAGCTCAAATTATTAAATTTTGTATGAATAAAGAAAAGGAGCATAACAAATGGAAGCATATATTAGTGGAATTAATAGCGAAAATGTAGAAGAAGGAAGAGGATTAATTATCAGTTAATTCCATGTAAGTATGTATATATGGAAATCAATTAATATTGAAACCTTAGGGTATTAGGGTTTTACATAAGAAGAAGAGAAGCAAATGTAGCCAAAGACAACTTGCCGATTTCTTCGATCAAAATTCCAAAAATAAACAAATGAACGGCCGGCGACCGGCAAGTCATCCTTGGCTGCATTCAAATCTCTCCCTTCTTCATGCAAAACTCTCCAACCCATCATCCATATATATATATATATGTGTGTGTGTGTGTGTGTACCAGCTGCTTGCAATTCTGCAGGTTTCTTTCCAACCAATTTATAGGCTCATCTCATGGCACCACCTTCTATAAATTTAATTAATTAATGAATTAATTGATTATATATATATATATATATATATATATATATATATATATATTCTTCTAAATATTATTCGTCCGACCAACTTTCTAAAATGTCTGCATGCGGACCCATAAACGAATAACAATTGGGTGTATACACTTTGCAAATTAAACTTTTAGGTTCAACCATTAATATAATATATAATAATTTTATTTACACTTTTAAAATATAGATTCAGTAGTAATGGTTGGAATTAGTGTTGATTTCTGTGCAA
This sequence comes from Melia azedarach, assembly GCA_028052125.1. NCBI lineage: Eukaryota > Viridiplantae > Streptophyta > Magnoliopsida > Sapindales > Meliaceae > Melia > Melia azedarach. The sequence continues at coordinate 12,137,846 of CM051403.1, forward strand.
TTTAAAATAATTTAGTGTCAAATCGCATAAAATTAAAATTTATATGTTAAAAAATGCTATCAACGTCTACAAAATATACACGTAATTAAATATATATTTAAAAAAAATGTTAATTAAGTTTATATTACTATAAACTTTTAATAATTCCTTATATTATCGAATTTCATCTTTGATTTCATCTCCTTATATTATTTTTGTTAAATTGTTTAAAGTGATGATAAATTTATTAAAATTATTGTTCTCCAAATTAATTTAATTTAAAAATATATAGAATGGTAATTAAATTATTTAATAAGCACAACTCCACGCGTACAAGTAAATTGTTTAATAAATTATATTTATACATATAGAGTTTTTAGATCTTATTTCTTATTAATTTCCTGCTTGGTAATGGTGTATATATTAATAGTCATCACTATTACATATATTCCTCTTTATCCTTCCTTTTCCATCCACGAAAGGTCAAGCAATGTATAGAATGCTGCTCCATAATAATATTATGACTTTGCCTTTTGGATTCCTACTCAAAAGTTTGTTTCCTCTTTAGAATATTTCTTAAAAATTAAAAATATATATTTCCTTTGCATATTTTTTTGAAAATGACCATATTTCACTTTCAAATTTTTTTTTACCATTATTTAAAATAATCAACTTTGTATTATAAGAAAATGCCCTCATTATCAATTTTAACAAAAATATGCTACAATATTTTCAAGCGCTATAGTACTTTCGAGTGCTATAGTAATTTTGATAAAAGTAATACATTTTCATATTGTGCTATAATAACTTTTAAATTGTAATACAATATTTAAATATATATATTATATTTGTTGTGTAAATTTTTAAAAAGGATTAATAATGACAACATTGATTATGAAATGATTTAGTCTAGGCAAATTCAGCCAGTCTCATAACTGTATTCATATAAACTCTTGATTGGCATTTATTTATATTGTTAGAATTAATCAAAAATATATATTACAACAACCGTAGATACCGTAGACAGGGAAAACGTTAAGAACAGAAGAAGACAGTAAAATGGATGCCAAATATTTACGAATGAATGAAGAAGAGGGATTGGAAGAACGGAAGATGAAGTAAATTTGTGATGAAGAATATAATAATCAGCAAAAACTTCTTCTACCGTTTTCTTTTGATTAGTAAATTTACGAATGAATGAAGAATGGAGGAAGCTTGGAGAGTGGCGGAAGCCGTTGGGGTGGTGGCGAAGCTGCGAAGAGAGAGCGGCGAGGGATTTGTTGCAAGAAATTCTGGCTAAGAGATGATTATTTATGTGAAAAGTGAATGGTGAAGGGTAGAAAGGTAATTGCATCTGTTAAAAGTTCTCCTTCAAATTACGGAATATATAGCGTACTAATTCGAAGGCTATCTGTCGTTTTCTATGGTAACTGTCATTCCTTAAATTCACTGCTTTTCAAAAATCCAAAAGTATCCGTCCGTTTCCCTTTCACAATCTTTCAACCCAAAAAGGATATAATATAAGTCCCACTTTCCATTTTACTTTGGCCATCTTTAATATTTTGATATGAAATCTAAATAAAATAAAATTATTTAGATTTTAATAAGTATTTATTTTTTAATTTATGTGTAAAAATTTATTAATGTACTTAAATTAATTTTTTAAATTAAAAATTAAATATATAAAAATAAATTAAATATTTTATTTGTTAACGATACATTTAATTTATTATTTAATATTTATGTAAATTAATAATTTAATATATTAATTTTATTTTTAAAAAATATATATATTAATATATTAATTTAAAAGAGTTTTAACACATATCTCTCTTGATATTTGAGACATTAATATTGAGATAGAAGGTTTTAAAAAAGACACACTTACCTCCTATGAATCATTAGTTGATCATCAATTTTTTACTTAAATAATTATAATATTCTTGTTTGCTTTAAAGTAAAATTTAAAAAATTTAAAATAATTAAAATTTAATTAACGATAGTTTTGAATTATATTTATTTAATATTAGTAATTTATCCATATTGATATTTTTTTCAAAATCTATCATTGATTAATTTTATTGAAATTTTTGTGTAAATTCAAAAGTTTAAATTTATTTTACGAGTTATAGGATTAATGTTAAAGTGTGAATTTAGTGTGAAGATTTTTGAAAAAAATAAGTAAGAAAGGTGGTCGCTTTGTATATTAGAGTTTGAGATTTTAATAAATATGACATATGAATAAAAATTAAATAAATATAAATTAAAATTATTAACTTAAATTATCGTTAATTAAATTTTTAATTTTTAATAAATATTAAATAAATATAAACTAAATTGTCAAATTAAATTATCACTAATTAAATTTCTAATTTTAAATAAATATAAATTAAAATTGTTGTTGATTAAATTTTTAGTTATTTTAATAAATTTAAACATTAAATAAATTAAAATTGAATTTTTTAAATTTTACTTTAAAACAAATAAGGATATTATAGTCATTTAGATAAAAAATAGATAGTCAACTAATGATTTATAAGAGATAAGTGTATATTTTCTCAAACATTTCATTTAAATGTTAAAATCTCAAACTTTATGGGAGATATGTGTTAAAACCTCTTAAAAATTAGTAAAATTAAAAATTAAAATATCATATAATACGTTTATATCTTTCATTATTTTTTAAAATTTTTACAATAAAATCAATTAAGAAAATAAAAAAATAAATTTATTGTATATTTTCTCTAACTTTTTATTAATTCTATTAAAAATTAGATCAAAATCTACTACTACATATATTTTTTTTTATTTATATAGGTTAAGAAAAAAATTGAAGTTAGTGTATAAATCAAAATTTGATATTTTATCATAATAAAATTGTTATTAACTGTTAAATATTTTATTCTAATATGTGTGTATTAGTTAAATATTTTAATAACATTTAATAATATCCTAGTTAAATTAAGTACGTATTCTAGTTAAATATATTTATATACATACATTACATAACAATAAATAGTGATCTAATGGTATTTAAGGTGTTAAATTTGCTTCAAATCTTGAGTTTGAATCTTTAAAATTATGAAGTTTTAGTTTAAATTTTAAGTCCAATAGGGTCAAATTTGGGTCGGTGGCCTATAGGGATCCCTCGCCCATTTCGAGGATATTCTTGGCCCATCCTCGATTTGACTCCACAAAGGAATGGGCAAGGGATAGGGATATCCACCCTAATCGGGGACGGTGCAAAGGATTGGAGTTCCCGGCTCGTCCCCTACTTGTTGCCATCCGTAATTATGATTTTACCATATATGTTCTGTTTTCAACTCGTTAATCATTTTTGATGATGGGTAAATATGGTAGATCGCATATCCTCCGTATCTTCTTTAGCGTCTTCCTAACATCAACCACAGATGTCCTCTTCCCAACAAATTCTTTAAAAGGAATTCAATGATGCACCACCGGAATTTCTTTCTTCAATTCGCCAAATTGCTTCTTCACTCTCTTCAAAAGGAACCACCGCATCTTTACGCTTCCCGACATCATGAATACTACTTTATATATATATATATATATATATATATATTTATAGAGAGAGAGAGAGAGAGAGAGAGAGAGAGAGAGAGAGAGAGAGAGAGAGATGCTAGCAAGCTAGGTTAGTATTCAGTTAACATATCGTGAAATTCAATTCTTTAGTATTAATTAGTTGTTAATAAATTTGAAAACTTTGATTATTTATTGTTTCTTTGGTTTATTTTTATTTCATTATCATTAATTTGTTACAGAATTAATAATTTTGTTCACTAATTAATACTGCATGCATGGTTTTGATCATCAATGAAGGGTATTTATTGCAAACTCATGCGTTAATGGGTGTTTTGACAAGGAAGTAAGGTTGCAAATCATGCCAGAACTTAGCTGGATATATAGCAAAATTAAATAGAAATTGGAAATTGTTAAATAGAACGGTATGAGAATTAATTTGTTTCATTTAATTCATGGTTTTATCATGTTCGAATCGTTTTTCAAAACAGAGAAAAATAATGTCTAGATAGAGAAAAATCAATGAAAATTACTAGCTGCTGAGATTTTTCAAGATCTTCCACAGACTACTCTTTAGTATAGTCTGACCACCAACCGGTGAATGTCATATATTCATCATCTGATTATTGAGTGCGACAAACATGATCATCATCATCATCATAGGAATCCTTCCATTACATTTCATACCGTGCATCATGCTTCCTTTTGAAGTTACTAATCATGATCTCCGTCTTAATTTGATGATGGTAAAAAATGCATGGTACATTAATGTGTTACTCCAACTTTAGGCCGTCTTTGAATCACCTCTCAAGACCTTCGCGATGCCCACAGCTTTAGGCCGTATGATGCCTCCAATGGTAAGCTTGCCTTGGAGAAGGAACTGTTCTTTTCCCTTCTTATGTATGCCTCCAAGGGTTTCCTTCACAGCAAAGTCCTCTTAAGGACAAAACATGATCCTATACTTATCGATTACCTAGATCGCACACGTACCGGAGACTTGCACAACTCAATACCGTGGTGCCAGCAAAAAGGGCAAATATGAAACAGGTTTGCCCATATACCACTAATCTCATTACCAAAGAAAGTCCACAACAGGTCAGAAACATCTAAACTACATTCTCTTTACAAATATTATACACCCCTCTGAGATTTTAGTTTTCATTGTCTGAGTGATTAAATCGTCATTATTACTTCAATTATAATTATTATCCTATTTATGCGTGAAAGCTACTCAAAGTTCAAACAAGTATCATTCATATCTTATCTTCTATATGTACATAACTAACCCATCATACAAATAGCAAGCATAACGTTGCATAATAGTCACAGGAATCCTTTCAAAAGATCAACTTTTCATTCCATGATTTTATAAATCCCTAAACTGTCAGAACTTGGAGGGAAATCTAGATCTAATCCATCAGCGGAAACGTCTTTGGGGCTAGCACCTCAGGGATGTAGTTTTAAAAAATTGCTGGATCTTTATGTCTTCTCACCAATTCGGATTCACAAATATGTCTACTTCTTTGTATAAGAACTTCAACTGCAAACCAGAATCAAAGAAGAGGCTTGGACGCAGAGAGTTCAGGGAGAAGGAGAGCTTTGCGTCAATCTTATGGTTACTGCCTTGTGGCTAGTGTGTTCTCTTCAGTTTAGTACACACTTTAGCTTCCTTTTTATAGTATTCTACCAAACCCGAACATTAATATGAATTAAGACTTGGGTTTTTGGACTTGGATTAATATAATTTAACTAAAGACTAATTTAATTAATCTTATTAATTAAATAATTGGCGCAATTTAATAGATTCATTATAAATTAATCTTTGTAAATTTAATAAATTGTCCAATCCATTTAATTTAATGTTTATGATTAATTCTCCAATTAACCAGATTAAATTTTTAATTCCATCTTACAGAATTGCGGCTACTCAAGTCGTTGATGAATATATTCAATTAACGAGTCCAAATTGATTTTTTTTAATATTCTATTATCTCAAAATTGTAGTGTATTTTGTTTATTAACTAAAGGCCCAAAGTTATTCTCTTCACTTGAATATTTTTTTCTTTTATAGAAAGTATTATAATTTAATCCGATTAAATTACATTTTAAAACTCTATCCATTTAGCAACAAATTGTCATAATTACCCTTCATGGAATATCAATATTTTTTATACTAAACAGTCAAATTATTCAAATTAAACAGATCAACCCAATTACCAGCTTAATTTGACATGATTACTCGAAAAAATAATAGTAATTATATCAACGAATTAGTTTAAATTAATCGAGTCAACTTGACATGATTACTATTTAAATAGTAATAATATCATAAATAGGTTGACGGATTGAGAAAGTTAAAGTCAAACACGATTTGATTAATAAACGGGTGATACTAATATAACACGAATAATTATCGTGTCAATTTTGCTCAACTCAAATCCATAAAATTCGTATCGAATTCGTAAATTGTGTCTAATTTTATCATCCCTATTCACGTTAGAGTTCACATTTTTTGAGATCTTTCTTAGAGAAGGGGTTTTTCACTCAGGGTTAGAAATGGGAGTTTATTTAATTATCTAACACATTAGATTTTTTAAATGAGAAATAGTAAGAAATTAGTTAGATAAATATCAACGTTCGGCTGGAACTAGGGCCTCATATTGGGTTCAACTTGGGCCTGTAGTTGCACACATAGCCCGCCCTATGTTTCAACCTTTTACACTGAGTTGTCATAAATGCACCCCTCCATTTTTCTTAAGACACCCCTTTGTTTGGACGAACAATTTTAATATTTTTTATTCGTTTCGTTTGCATTATAATTGTGCTTGATATGTGTAGGATGCCCAATTGATTTATGGTTAAAAGTAAAAATTTAATTGATTAAAATTCGACTATATGAGGTTTCTAGAAATATTTTTGTAAAATTATTTTCAATTTTTAAAATAGAAACATATAGCTATACTCTTCATTTATTTAATTTAATCATTATAGTATCTCAATATAAGAAATTTTTTGTCACCTACACGCATATTTGTACTAATTAGAGTCAGTAAAATGGATCAATATATCTAGCTATGAAATAATGAAATCTATGTGTGGATCAGAACAATTTGATATAATATATATATATGTATGTATGTATGTATGTATGTACGTACGTATGTATGTATGTATGTATGTATCTATGTATGTATGTATTTGTAATAATTATACAATTGTCAACATGTGTTTTAAAAATACAAACAAATTTAAAAATTAAAATTAATTAATATAACTAATTAAATTATTGTTTAATGTATCGAAACCAAAGTCATAAAAAATCCTCCTACAGACATATAAAAATTAATGTCTCAAACTTATATATATGTATATATATAACACAAAAAATAATAATCAAAACCTGGAATGAAAATGAATTTATCTCCAGTGTCTTATATGGAATGAAAGAAGACGAACAAGAGCCAAGAATAGACTTCCCGGATCACAAATAAAACATGTATATTAATATTATATATGTATATATACACACCGGCAAGTCATCCTTGGCTCAAACCCACCCTCTTTCTCTTCGATACAAGACAATGCATTATTTATTTACTCGTACACTTTGAGAACGTCCTATAGCTAGCTACCAATGCTTATATATATAGGCAAACGATGATATATATATATATATATATATATATATATATATATATATATATATGAGAATATATTAATTGCACATATATTTCATATAATATTCCAATTCTAGACACGTACACATATATGTTATTCCCCAACGGGAAAGTTGAATTCAAAAATGACAACATTTTCGTGCTGGAAAGCATCCATCCATCCATCCATACGTGTGTGTGTATATATATATATATATATATATATATATATATATATATATACATTGAGGTAGAGGGAGAGCATTTTTCAGTGATTGTGGGAATAGAATCTATTCAAAGATAGGGAATTAGTGGATCATTTGAATGCTATTCTCGTCAATGATTTATCGACCTTCTACAGGCTTCATTCTCAAATTAATTTGTTCTTACTCCAGAAGCTTGACTGTGATATATATATATATATATATATATATATATATATATATATATATTTAGGGCAGGTTCAATGACCTTTTTTTTTTACACAAAATCTTACATCAAATATAAAACCGTTGGATTTAAGTATATCCAACGGCTGAAATTGCATATGACTATGTATTTAATACATAATTAATACATCTATAATTAATACACTGTCAAATGTAATCTCAACCATTAGATGTGTCTAAATTCAACGTTTTGTATTTGATGTAAGATTTTGTGTAAAAAAAATGGGCCATTGATTCTGCCTATTTTTTTTTTACACAAAATTTTACATCAAATGCAAGCCATTGGATCTAGGTACATACAACGGCTGAGATTGCATCTGACCATGTATTTAATGCATAATTAATGCATTCATAATTAATGCTGCATTAGATGCAATCTCAACTGTTAGATGTTCCTAAATTTAACTGCCTATAGTTTGAAATAAGATTTTGTGTAAAAAAAAGAGGGTCATTAATTATGTCCCATATATATATATATATATATATATATATAGAGAGAGAGAGAGAGAGAGAGAGAGAGAGAGAGAGAGAGAGAGAGAGAGAGAGAGAGAGAGTACAGATTGAATCCGGGTGAAAATAATTAAGCTAATGAAAAATGACCCAGATGAGATCAATTAATAATGAGATGTTTGATCAGTTGATTATATGTATATTTTGATCGTCTAATTAGAGAAGTATTAGAAAAAATCTGCCGACATGACCAAGCTATCTGAACTTTTTGTTGCACAAATTCAATGCTCAGATTCTATGATCATAATGTGTTGTGGGATCCAACCAATATTTTCTGAAAGGATGTATCGATAAAAGAAATTGGTGATGATCGATCATTTATATATGATGAGTTAAGGTAGCTAGCTAGGAAGAAAAACAAGGTGTTTAATTAATTAATTTGCATATCTGTAAAATTACTTGCATATATAATTTCCGCGAGTGGACTATTAATTGTATAGCTAGGAATTGATTGGAATTGAATTTAGATGGTATTTAATTTGATTAATCAATCACTATATATCTATTCTTTCTTTGGTTAATTTGACGTACATTTTAGGAGACCAAGGTTTAACCAGTTTTAATTATTGCCTTTTTCATAGATTATCTTTATCAATCCAAGTTGATTCACATCAATTCTTGATAAGATTGATTCTCGATCCATATCTCTGCATAGATATTGTATATAAGACCATACGAAGGCGTTCTCTCAAGTTGGTACGGTTAGGGTTTATGGTCTCAAATTCTTGGGTTATATTTCGTTCAAACCCCTGGCATCATGTGTATTAATTTGTTAAATAAAAATTGACCACTACTGGGTTTGAGAATTAATTCATCCTAGATGATCTTTAATGTCTTGTAATTAACTGCGTTGAGAGTTGGTATAGTAGCGTAAATTAATTAATTTTTGCAGTAGAAAATATATTTAGAAAAAAAACCTTTAAATTGAAATAAGGGTTCTCTTCGTTTTTTATTAATTAACTTTCCATCCCTCTCTCTTTCTGAATTTTCTTAGCACCAAGGAAAGAAAAGAGTTCATATTCATATATCTTTTATTTTTTTTAATTAATTAGTAGTGTTAAAATAATAAAATCACCATATTGAGTCATTGAAGAGAAATGGTTCTTTTTTCATTCCTTCATAATTTTGTTGACAATGTATCTTGTAATTTAACATAATGAGAATTTTCGATCCCTATTATTTCACGTAATATCTGTTGTTTAATAATTATCCTATAACCCTTGATATTATCTATGTTAAAGGAAAAAATTACTTTGAAAAATATATGTCTGTTGTGAATCATGTTGGAATAAAAAATAGATTGAAATTACATAAATATTTTTTAAAACACAACAAAAAAAAGAATTATTTCTTTTCTTTTCTTTTTCTTCCTTCTTCTCCATCCCCAATTTTCTCTTCCATTATTTTTCTTCCTTCTTTCTCTTTCTCCATTACCATTTTTATTTCATAACTAAACACTCCAAATTATTTTTCTTCTTTTTCGGCTCCCAAACTACTCTTGATATAAATAAACCTCTCCTCTCTCTTTAGTTCATAGCTAACCAACCATTGTACCAATCACAACAACCTCACTTTCTTGGAAATAAAATCATAGGCTTTTGATATTTTGGACAAACAACCTAAATGGGATGGAGCTAGCGAGTCGACGAAGGGAAAACAAAGCAACAGGTGAACGATATATTGTGCGGGAGAAATCTCCGGTACCTAATGAGTACGCCGGTTATGGAGGATGATTAACAGTGTTTGATTCTTTGGTTTGTGGTTGGAGGAAAATGGTGATGGGGAAAGAGAAAGAAAAAAGGAAAAATAATTTGAAGTGTTTGGTTATTGAGAAAAAAAAACATATTTGCAAATTAAAATTTCTATCCTATTTTGCTTTCTTGTTAAAATGTTTGTAAATTAAAAATGTCTAAAGTGCTTTTTAATTTAATTTTTTTCTTTTTAATTTTTCATAATAAATTATTAAAAAATAGAAATTATATTAGGAATTTTTTAAAAATATCTCTAATATATTTAATGACATGTCACTGTGCATATAAATATCAAATTACTTAATTATCTGAAAAAGTAACAACCTCCAATAACGAAACTAACCTAAAGAGAGTGTTGAGTGTCTGCAACTCAAGTCTTATCTTATAAGTTTGACTAGTTCAGACTTTAAAAAAAGAAGATATATAATCATGAAGCCGGATCGAGTACCAATATTAATTTTTCTGTGGGGGAGTCTCAAATGGGAAATAGAGAGCGAAAATGAGTCAAAGAATGACTTGTGGCACGCATATCCATCGGGTTTCCAGGAAGGAAATTAATTAATGTTGGCCGCAAGTCATTTTTGGCTCGATTTTCCTCTATCTATCTCGCTTCATGTTTACAAGAAATCCTACACAACACAAACAGAATTAATTCCTTACTTTCAAATTTTTATGCTCCAACTGTGAGTATTTATAGGTGAAGATAGTTGAAAATATTTTCAGGAATAAAGTTTTTGGATTGAGGGAGAGATCTGGCCATGCTAAAATTAATAATAAGTGAAACCATGTTTATGGCTGAAAGAAAGAAGCTATTATATATATGCTCCTAACATTTTATCTCTACGATATAAGTTTAAAAAAAATTCATAAAGCATGCATCGTTAATGTCCCATTTGAACAACTTCCTCACAACTCGATTCAACTAATTTTTTATCAAATAATGTTGATACTAAATTTTGTCATCTCATATCAACTAATAAATTTTTTAGTTTGTGAAAAAAAATACTTTTTTTTCCATATTTCTTTTCTTTATACACTAGCTAATTCTTTAGGCCATATGAAATATTAATTTTAATAGAATTTTTGTATTAAAGATGACATAATAATGTGAGTTTGTCTTTAATTTTAATAGACTGATTTTTTAGTAGAACTTAAATTATTTATTGGGTTTGAGTCTAGTGAAAAAGAATAATAGTCGATTCTAAAATATGAATACTTTATTTATTTATTATTGGATCTTTTTTTTTTAGAATATGGACTTGTTCTTTATAATGTGGGCTATGGTCCTGAAGATGTCAGTTTCATGAGATTCGGAGACATGATTCTAGCATGTAGCTAGAATCAGGTCTAATATTGGAGTTTGGAATTAAAATACATGTAAATTAGTTAATAAATTTTTAGAAAATATTGTGTCACAAATTTACCTAAAAGAAAGTATATGTTGGAGAGAATTAGATAAAGTAGAATCATATTCTTTGTCATAACCACCATTTGGCTAACCTTTCTCTACCTCCTCTATGGCCCCTTCGCAATTGCTGGTTCAACTGCAGGCTCTTACTCTCCAAAATGAATTTTCGCTTCACTCATACTTATCGGGAAAATAATAGTGTAGCTGATCACTTGGCAAATCTAGGGCTTAATTTTTCTACCCTTCATTGGTGGGACACTCCCCCGATTTCTACTCGATGCTCGCAAAGGATCTTTGTGGTGTTCCTAATTATAGGTTCTCTTGCTAATGATCCTGTGTCTTTCTTTGTCTTCTTTCCGAAAATGTGGTGGAGTCCAAATTGCAAATCTGTGTAGTATTTGCGGTGCTTTTAATTTCCTTTCTTAGTTTTTCATTTGGTTAAGGCTCTGGTGCTCCAATGACTCTGTACTCCTTTCTTTTTTTTTTTTATTAATGAAATTACTCTAAGCTTAGGCTTAGAGATTAAAAAAACATATACATATTCTTTGTCACAATATATATAATATATTCAATATTTATCCAACATGATTGATGCTATTGAGCCTCAGTTTTTATTTTATTGATCATTATTTTATGGATAATGTGATCATTGATTATACATATATATATAAAACAAAGAAGCAGAAAAGCTAATTTCTCTGTTATTAATGATTTTGTTATTTGAATTGCTCATAACACTTATGTTAATTTGCAAACCCCGGCTTGATATTAATGAGTTTGAAGCCTCCAATCAATCACTCTGCAACTTAAGCAGAAAAAAAAAAAAAAGAAAGAAATTGTTGTCGAATAATTCCCATATTTGTATCTGTGAGTTGCACGAAGACAACTTAAAAACTCGTTAGAATAATATTTGTGTTGTTTTAAATTTTAATATCAATTCTCTCAAGAGATCGATTTCTTTTTAAACCAATTCAAAACTAAAAGGAATTTATTTAATATATCCCTTAGGGCATCTTAAAACTCTCTTAAAATGAAAAAGTCTTGTGTTTGAGATCTATATCTCTTGCTTTTATCAAAAAATAGTTTAAATAGTTAACTAATTACATTGATTATGCATAAATGAGAATTTTATCAATTTTTGCAAGTGTGTTTGCTTGAATTTTCATGTTTTTTCATCCAGCCTTCGACTGTCATTTCTCTTGATTGAGCTATCATTAGCAGTTAATGTTTAGCCTATGTTTTTAATATTAATATTGAGCTTTATCTACAATTAAATTAAGGTGATGTTACTAATAAGTTAGATTTAAATTCCCATGTATTCAATGTCTCAATTAATTTCTATCAAATAAATTAAAGATTGATCTATTCTTTTGGCCTGATCTCTCTCGAATACATATTTATCCCGTTTCATTTTAACATTAATTAATTAATTTTGTACCTCCGTTAAGACTTCTTTTTAATATTAATTATATTGGAGCTGCGGACAGTTTTGAAAAAGGCAAAGAATTGAGGTCGGGATATATACAGGAAAAAAAGAGTACACAGTAATCCTCAAGATTAAAGGAAACGGTAATTTGAAGAACATTCGAGCAAAAGATTATATATATACATATATATAAGGCTGTAAATTAAAGTACTGTCAATACTAAACGAAGGATCGATCCATCGTTGCATGGTTCTTCTGATCAGGAATAATATATAGCATGCACTTCTTAATTAATTCCATTAATGTTGGCCGTAATCGTACGTCTAATCTGATCCGAGGAGGAGGAGAATACAAACATTTTAACTCATCAGGAACCTGCAAATCAAAAATAGCTAAATAATTAAGCATCGATAAGATTATAATATCACTCATGAAAAGAAATGGGAATATATTGAATAGATATATGAGTCGTCAATTTATAGTCACCTGGTACCAAGTTTCCATGGCGGAAAATAACAACATTCTAGTCTAATGTGAGATGCTTATATACACATATATTCCTGAAGCTATCTTAATTGCAAATGACAATGTTAACACTAGTTAACGCACAGCCAGCTAGCTCTAGCCAGCTTTCTGGTGCTAGCTGCTTTTATGCGGTGGATCGAATATCAGAGTTCGAGTTTGCGTCTGGTCTGGGGAGTCTCAAATGGAGAAATAAAGAGCGAAATCGAGCCGAGAACAACTTTTCGTGCATGCAATTGAGGCATATAGGCAGTCCCAATCACAGCAAATGCCTGCCGGCCGGCAACGGCAAGTCATTCTCGGCTCAAACCTACACTATCCATCTCTTCATCCGAGAAACCCTAAGACAAATTAATTAAACATCGATCATGCATGCTTAATCACGTATGCATACACATATAATTTATCTGTAATCTGCAGCCCACTGTGATTGTTAATTTATAGCTCAAGATGAGTATTGAATATTTATAGAACTCGGAGCCTCTGATAGCAGTACTTCATTACAACTATATAGCACTGTGTAAAAGAAACAAGATGAATATATATCTGACCTACTTTCCATCCAAACAAATAATAAAGTATGTCTGGAATAAAGTTTCTGAATTGAAAGCTGCCTGATCATGCTTGATCATGAGATCGAGAATTTGTTCTGACAGTGAATTACACATTTTGGATAAGGTTTTGACTCAAGTTTTAGAATCTCTGTGGGCATTGATGTTGACAACCTTAATAATATTACAAATACTAGCGTAATAATGTTATTACATGTCTCGTATTTTATTTTTCTAAAGATTATATATATATCAAATTAATTTTATTAAAAGATGGATAAGTATTATTGTGTAAATTTGCAAAAATTGTTAATAATATTGACACATTGGTTATGAAATTTGCACAGTTTTTAGCAGTAATTTGTGTTTAAACATTTGTTATATATACATATATATATATATATATGCATAAATATTATTTTTCCAAAAGTTTATGATAAATTAATCCATGAAAGAGACGAGTGAGACAATAGCTAGTACATATATATGGTCAACTTCCTGACAATTAATTCGATTCTCATACTTAGTGAAGCATCCATCCGGCTTTAAAATGTACGTAAAGAGAATCCATTATCTAAATTGAAAATCAAATGGCACATTGTTTGATCTATATATATTGACGAGTCCTTGTTGTAATATATGTGAAAGAAAATGTCGAACCTTTTTATCAGTAGATATTAATTCAATATCCCTTTATCACTTATAGTATTCTATCACACCTTTTATCTTAGGAAAATTGCCCTTGACCCCCTTAAATTTGAGGCAATCCCCATTATCCCTGGGGTTTAAAAAATATCCTAATAAGTATTATAGTCAATTTAATTAAGGGAAAAATGGTCAATATAAGGGTATACGAAAAAGAAAATTAAAATAATTATGATAATTTATTTATTTAATCTTTTATTTTATTTTTCTATTTTCTCTATCGATTTGCATCCAAGCCCATCAAATGTGAATGAAAAAATTACATCATCTAAATAAGGGAATTACACTGTTAGATCGGGACATTGCATGGACGACCAATAGCCTAGGACTAAGGACAAAAAGGACATGGTGGTGAGAGTGACTACATATGCGCCGGTGAAGGAGAGTAGGGTCATAGAGAAGGGTGCAGATAAGGTGGTAGTGGTGGGGGGCGGCATAGGAGGGTGCAGATAAGGCGGTAGTGGGGAGGTGGGGATGAAGCATCAGAGTTGGTGGTGCCTGTAATTTCAGTAAATACTTACTTCCAAGGGGAAAAAAAAAGAAGAGAGTTTGAAATGCTTAGAATGCGAAAGGGGCTTCTCCGAGAATTCTTAAAATTAACAAGAATATATTGTCTGTAATTTCAGTAAATGCTAACGATGTTGATGGAATAAAATGTTGACTGATCGATCGAGGTTTATTTCCTTTCAACAAAAAAATTGGCACAATTTGGTTCCTCGGTAGATGTTCTTACTTCCAAAAATGTCAAGTGAAGTGATTCAAAAAATAAGAGATTTGTTGTATTATGTTTACGAGACGATATCTAATGAAAGAAATTTCATAATGCAGTAGAAAACTATAGCAATCAATTAAATAATATAAATTAATTCAGAGCAAAAAATTGGATAACAAAATCAAAACACACACACACACACACACACATATATAAATTAGCATGTGGTGAACAGCAGCTGGTAAAACCACTAAGAAACAGAATCAATTCTAGCAACATAAAATAGATTTATTAATATGTATAAAGAATATACAATTTATTTTCTTTCTGATCGATCTGTATCTAAATCTAATCAAAGTCAGCACACAGTTTTTGACTTATAAAATTAATTGAAGTAATATTAAAAGAAAATCACAGTTTTCGACGTGTAAACTGAAGTATTATTGGACACTTTCTTAATATTGTAAATAAATAATATTTTTGATTGGTTTAAAAACTCCAATTATATAATCTCATATAAATAAAGAAAAGAAGCAGAACTGATGGAAGCATATATTAATCGAATTGTGAAACTGTAGAAAAAGAAAGAGCATTAATTATGAATTAATTCCATGTAAGTATGTATACATGGTAGTTAATTGATATTGAAACCTTAGGGTATTAGGGTTTTACATAAGAAGAAGAGAAGCAAATGTAGCCAAGGACAACTTGCCGATTTCATCGATCAAAATTCCAATATATATATATATATATATATATATATATATATATATATATTAAGTTTGATCAGTAAATAAACGGCCGGCGGCCGGCAAGTCATCCTTGGCTGCATTCAAATCTCTTCCTTCTCCATGCAAAACTCTCCATCCAAGTATATATACCAGCTTCTTGCAATTCTGCAAGTTTCTTTTCAACCAATTTATAGGCTCATCTCATGGCTATCAGCTGCTATAAATTTAATTATATATATATATATATATATATGTATGTATGTATGTATGTATGTATATATGTATGTATGTACACTCTTTTAAATATTATTCGTCCGACCCAACTTTCTAAAAAGTCTGCATGCATGCCACCCATAAACGAATAACAATTGGGTGTATGCCCTTACTGCAAATTAAACTTTTAGCTTCAACGATTAATATAATATATATAATAATTTTATTTACAATTCTAAAATATAGATTCAGTAGTAATCGTTGAAATTAGTGTTGATTGCGGTGCAATTGAAAATAATTTAGAGTCAAATCGCATAAAAATTTATATTTTAAAAAATACGATCAACGTCTACAAAAATATACACGTAATTAAAGATTTTTTAAAAATGTTAATTAAATTTATATTACTATAAAATTTTAATAATTTTTTATAGTGTCGATTGTCGAATGTCATCTTTGATTTCATCTCTTTATATTCTTATTAAATTAGTTTAATTTAAAAATATATAGAATGATAATTAAATTATTTAATAAGCACAACTCCAAGTAAATTATTTAATAAATTAAATTTGTACATACATAGTTTTTAGATCTTATTTCTTATTAATTTCCTGCTTGGTAATGGTGTATATATTAATAGTCATCACTATTACATATATTCCTCTTTATCCTTCCTTTTCCATCCACGAAAGGTCAAGCAATGTATAGAATGCTGCTCCATAATAATATTACGACTTTGCTTTTTGGATTCCTACTCAAAAGTTATTTGCTCTTTAGAATATTTCTTAAAAATTAAAAATATATATTTCCTTTACAGACTTTTTTGAAAATGACCATTTTTCGCTTTCAAAAGTTTTTTTTACCGTTATTTAAAAGTTTTGTTTAAAAATAATTAACCTTGTCTTATAAGAAAATGTCCTCATTATCAATTTTAACAAAAATATGCTACAATATTGTCGAGTGCTATAATACTTTCTAGTATTATAGTAATTTTAATAAAAATAATACATTTTTATATTGTACTACAGGAACTTTTAGGTTTGAATACAATATTTGAAAATTATTTTCGGAACTATTTGTATTTGTTTTTGTTTAGTTGATCGTGAGAGTATTTCTGTCCAAAATTTAAGAGACTAGTAATTTTTAAATAAGTTTTTAAATAAAATTAAATTTTGAATATAAATAGCAGTCGTTTTACAAAAAATTGCTATTTTTTTTAGTCAAATATCTATCAAATAGTTTGAAAACATATTATTTATATACACAGTAGCTAACAATCTTCTAACCATCTTAATGTTAATTCTCATTGAAAATCATATATACAAACCCAAATATTTTGTATACACAATATACTATACTAGAGTGTATTATGATAGTCTTTTATTTGTAATGATATAATAGTAATGCATATACATATTATCCCATATATCACTGCGTAATCCTACTCTTTTTGCCTTGAGCCACTTCCAACCCAAAGAAATTTGCAAAATGCTCTTTAGCCAAAACAAAGATAAAAATAAAAAGATCTTAAGAACTTGATCAAAGCTAGAGATTCATCCATCTATTTAATCTATTCTGTGACAATTTCAGTGAAGCTTCCTCCTCCTAAACCAGCTCCAAAATGTTTATGTTTACCACAACATTGCTTCATGTAGTAGCTCTTGCAACACCCCCCAATTTCTCTCTTCTCCAAACTCATACAAGCACTCATAGCCATTGATTCCATAGAACCTGACACTGTATGGTCTGTACAACAATTCTTCAACACTGGAATAGCATTAGAAGTTTGAGGTTGATGACCACAACAGTCGTTTCCTGAATCCTCGGCATTAGTATGGCTTGTGACATGTTTTTCACCGCAATGAACTGGGTGGCAATGAGCAGAATTTGCCACTTCGTGGCATTCTTCAGAGCAAGATGAACTCTTTGAATGATCTTCACCACAGTTTCCTTGCTTTTCTGCAGATTTTGAACATGTATTTTCTGTGCATATACTTGTATTGCAACACTTCTGCGCCTCAATATCATGAGCATCTTTGTCGCAGCTTCCATGATCACAGTGTCTATCCTCTTCTTTCGTGTTGCCGTCTGAACAGCACTGATTATCCCCGCAAGTAGTGGCACAGCAAGAGCTAGAATCACTTGTTGGAGCACATCCATGGGAGAAACAATTTTCAGGCTCACATGGCTTTTGAGCATTGCTAATATCAGAGCAACAATTCTGCTGCTTGCTGTGAGATGGTTGGCAATGATTAGATTCACATCCATGTTTGTGAGCATCTGATTCTGTTGAAGACTGACAACACTTTCCTCCATGGCTTTTGTTTTCAGTTGCATCTGAAGATTTGCATTTTTTTGCACTTGGTTTGCAACATTTCTTTCCATGTTTGTGAGCATGCGATGGAGTTTCGGAGCATTTACCTCCATGTTTATGGGTTCTTTGCAACAGTAGCATGCTGTTAAAGATCACTAAGAGGCATGTTCCAACATCAGCAAGAACTGCCGCCCAAACAAGTGGGTGACCTTCAATGGCCAGAGCAAGGATAGCAGCCTTGGTTGCGATTGATAAAATGATGTTTTCTATCACTTTCCAGTGAGCCTTTCTTGCGAGTTGAATTGCTTCTGGTATTTTTCTAATGTCATTTGACATAAGAATAACGTTTCCAGTCTCTGTCGCAAGAGCTGAACCCGAAATTCCCATTGATATTCCAATGTTTGCTGTAGCTAAAGCTGGAGCATCATTTATACCATCTCCAATCATGGCGGTTTTTCCTTCTTGTTTAAACTGATGGATGATTTTTGCCTTGTCCTCAGGTAGAAGTTCCGAATGGACAAAATCAAGGGCATTACCTAGCTGCACATAACATAATTTTGCTGTTCTTGTTAACTAGCTTTCTTTGAATAAGTTGCAAGAGTACATAGATGAAGCAAATCCATGTAAATAGGACAAGTAAATATTTCTTGGGTATATATTGTGCCATGTGGATATTCATTTATTTTAACCAGTAACTTGTCTAGCCATTGTCAAAATAAATATATATACATAGCAAACTTTATTTTAATCTTGGATGATGTGGTAAAATGGATGCATGCATTCTAGACATTCTCCACTATGTGATATTGAAAGCCAAAATTAATGTTTGTTCTTTCAAAGTAAATAGAATATTATAGGGCTGGAAGTGTACCTGTTCTTGTGCGTGCATGGCTGCTGCTTGATTATCTCCAGTAAGCATAGCAGTTCTAATTCCTAGCGATTTAAGCTCCTTGATTGCCTGAGCAGCTCCAGTTCGACAGGCATCAGAGAGAGAGAAAATTCCAACAAGAGAAGCTCCAGAATATATGTACCCAATGGTGTTTCCCTTACTTTTAAATCTTTTTATAGATGGAACTAAATATCATAAGAAAAAAAAAAAAAGATTAGAACAACCGTAGACAGAGTGCTTAACTGAAAGCGGAGCAGTCTTATTCTGCATGAAAGTGAAGACTAACCTGTTGCACAACCAGCTGCTCTTTGTGCAATTTTTCTGTTTCCAATATAGATTCCTTCTCCACCAATTTTTCCATAAATACCTTCTCCAGGAAAATTTTGATAGTCTTCCACATCTTCAGGCTTTGGCTCAACTGAATGTGATCTCCCATACTCAACTAGTGCCGCTGCCATTGGATGGCTTGACTTATTCTCAATGCTCGAGACCCTTAAAAAAATTTAGACAATTAGTATTACTGCCCAGTATACCACACATTCACTACAGAAAAGTAGTTTTTCTTAATAGAATGATACTTAGAAATTCTATAATGATTTGATAGAATGATATATAGAAATTTTGTGATGCTACATTAACCTTTCCTATTAGTATTCCGAACAAGAACAGAGCAAAACCAAAGGGGATAAAGTGATAATCCTTACCAGTACAGCAAAGTGTTTAAGTTTATATCTTCACTAACAGATTGAAAATCCGAAACGATAAATTCACCCCGCGTAATTGTTCCAGTTTTGTCAAATGCAACAACCTTAACTTTTGCAAGAATTTCCAGATAATCTCCTCCTTTGACTAGAAGACCAGAGGTTGCAGCTTTCGTAAGGGCACAGAAAGTCACAACAGGCGTGGAGAGGATTAGTGCACAAGGGCATGCACTTACTAAAATAACCAACGCTAAATGAAACCAATGGTTGAGGTTATGAACTCTCAATGCTGCTGGAATCACCGCAAAGCAGGCAGATATCACGATAACAGCTGCAAAGTAAGTTGTCTTCTATTATTAAGTGAAAAACTAAAAGAACGGAAAGGTTCTCTTGAAATTCTGTTAATTTTTCCAAATTTTCCTTAACGTCTCAATTTAACTAACAAATTAGGATATTCTTCTTATCTAAGCAGAAACGTTGTATGAGCTAACGAATTAGGATCTGAAAGGATCTATTCATAACAGTTACTTCTAAATTCATTAGAAATATTTGTCTTAAAAACATATGAAACTCTGTCAATAAATTTTCTCACAATCATCAATGACCCACCCTTCTTAAAAGATCTCTGCTCTTGAAACAAGTGAGTTCACTTATAATATTGGAGATTAGGAAATTTGACCTAAGCTTACGAGGCTGAAAGGTTCACAAACCTGGAGTGTAAAACTGAGCACATTTGTCTACGAGTCTTTGGGTTTTAGATTTGCTGTTTTGAGCTTCTTCCACCAGTTTTGCCATCTTAGCCACCACACAGTCTTCAGCTAGTGCAGTAGTTTTTACACTAATGTAACCTAAAAAAGAAGAAATTAGACCCTTTAGGATAAAAGCTTCAACTTCATGGATTTAAAAACAAGAAGGGAGAAAGAGATGATGATACTACCATTTAGATTCATTGTGCCAGCCCAAACTGTAGAATCCTTTTGCTTGGAAACTGGATATGACTCTCCTGTTAAAGTCTTCTCATCTACTTCACATTCTCCATCTACAACAATTCCGTCAATTGGTATAACTTCACCAGCCTTAACTGCAAGAACAGTGTTTAACTTCACCTCACTGGCATCAATTTCTTCCCCAGTTTCAGCTATTACTGCTTTTTGAGGGGCTATGCTCATCAATGATGACATAACAGCAGTCGCCTGAGAAATTTGAGATTGTATTTTAGGCTCATTATGTGCTCAGTAAATTGCGAAATGGTAGTGAGCAGAACTGGTCTTTGATTCTACTGTTATTATTATTTCATTTTAGGCGAATTTGAAGTACTGACCAGTTTCCAGGATTAATAGAAGTCAGAAACAGGCACCATGAAAGCCATTCAGAAAATTTATAGTCAAGAGCAGAGTTCCAAATGTCTATATGTACCGAGAAACACCTAGATAAGAGGATATTATAAGCACTATCCCATTAAAAAAAAAAATCTGAAGGTAAAAAATTTGATGGATGACTTCTGAACAGGTTGCTGAATCTGTTGGTGCAAGAATACACCCCATTTTGCACTCTCTTAGAAAATTAATCAAATTTCTTGTGGGCAGTTGATCAGATTCATCAAAGTATGCTCTAAGATCTTATTTTAGCAACTCAGACTAGTGGTTGCAATCATAAATCAACAAAAAAAAAACAATTAACCACAGCACAACAGAAAAAAGATTTCAAGTAGTTCATGAAATTAGGTATGTCAACAACAATCAACACTGTCACTAGAAAAAGAGATTTAACAATGACACAAAAAATTTATCTCTAATCTTTAGCTTTCTCAACCACTAACACACTGTTTCACACTTATTAAAGCCACTTAGATGAACAAAACTCTAGTTTCATATCCTAAAATATGCTTTTGGAGGTTTCTAGTTTAGATAATATGTATATATTAGAATTGTTTGATTAACTTATGCTCATTGTATTCTGGTAGCTCAATATTTTATTGATCACCCCATATAAAAAAAATGGATGAAAGGAGCTGATTGCAAATTACCTTGTGGCTTGCCCTTGTCTCAAGCCATTCAGCAATGGTGAAGAGGAAGACAATAGTGCCGGCTTCAGTATAATCATTCATAGCAATTGTACCTACCACTGTTGCAAAGTAATACTTTTCTTGTAAGACAAGTCAACGGCATAGATCATTATCAACAACCACTTAACACATAATACATACGAGCAGATAAGAAACTTTTGTATGAATCCAAAATCTAGGCCAGCGGAAGCAATTAATTACATTCCTAGAAATTTGCTAATATGTATACATATTTATGTATATATTCATCAATAAATTCATTATTTGTAACAGTATATTCTGAAATATATAAGAATGAATAGTCTCGTTGATATGTTATAAATTAGTGGTAGATATTACAATTCGTATATATAATTAAGAGAGCTAGAAAGGGACAACATGCAAGATGGGGATGGTCAAAAGACATCATGCAATTTGTCAATAGTCTTTTTGAGTTGTAAAGGTGAACCATGCAACCCACTCACAGATGTCTGATCTCTATTACTATATTTGTGTAGTGGATTATTTTGGAAAATGGGTCCAGAGAATCCAAAAAGCAAAGAAAACCGACGATAAAGATAGCCGACAAGTAAAACACCCATAAAAATAAATAAAAACAAAACACAAATAAAGAGATTATTATTTTTTTTTTTTATTTTATTCGTCTCTGTATGGGTTATTTTTTGGATCTTTATTTTTTTCATTTATTATTTTATCAAATAGGTCAATATCGATCAAGTGACGGCTACGAAAATATAAGAGACTTCAACGTTGAATTTGACAAACTTCCTTTTCAAGAAGAAAATAAAAAGGGACTTACTAGTAAATAATTAAATTATTTTTAGTATGAATTAAAAATAAAAATAAAAAGGAAGTGAAAGAATTGTGAGTTACCTGCAATGAGCATAAGTAAGTTGATGTCGAGCCTAAAATTCCTCAAGGAAGCAAAGGCTTTTAACACAATGGGAAAAATGCCAACGGCAACAGCAGCGATAGCAAACCAACGCATTGGATGAAAAACGTATTTCAAAAACGAAATTCCAAGCAATATTCCACACGCAATTGCGTATGGGCTTGGCCATTTTTTCTGATACTTTGTCCCTCCATTTGCTCTCACATTTGCCTCCAATCTCGCTTGATTCAGTGCCTTAACTGTCACCGAACCAAATATAATATTAGAAACTGTTTTCAGAAAATATTTTTGTAAAAAGGAAAAAATAAAGTTTTCCTGGGTATGGTGGACAAGTAGGAATAGGATAATGAACACGGACACAGCCAGCGGCGGTCCTATATCAAAACAGGTTCATAGAATGTGGAAAAAAATTGAGTCAAAAAATGAATCTCTTCGTAAGGATCAATTTAATTAATTAATTATAAAATCAGATATTGAAATCAGACAATCTCGAAAGCCTTTAATTATTTCTCGTGCTATGCCAACCCAATTAATCTGACATAGGAACGAGAAATCACGTGTCTATAATCATTTATATTTTGGAAATAATTGAAAAAATAAAATTAAAAAATTGAGATAGTAGGACAAAGTTGAAAAGTTTTATTCCCCGCGAGAGAAACGATGATTCACGCGACCAATGCGTTTGGTAAAAAATAAAAAAATTAAAAAAAATCTATTGGATTTTGATAAACAAAATCTCAGAAAAAAATAAAAAACTGTTTTTTTACACTAATTACTAGCACCAAACACACATCGCCCACCTAATGCGGTGACATATCAGCTTGAACCAGTTAAATCTCTAAATGGGAAAGCTTTGTTATTATCGTGCAAGCAATATCAAATCAAAGATAAGCACTTTCGGCAGAAGCAGATTATCGGAATTACTTGTGCCAGCTGGCTTCTTGTAGCTTCCAATCAAAAGAAAAAGGTAGAAGAAGTTTTTTGACGATTGATGATAATTACCAATTTGGAGCTGGGAAACGATGAGATTATCGTGGACAACGATCACAGTTCTTGAAGGAACGATCACGGAGACTTCCTTGACGCCGTCGAGAGATTTGAGGATGTTTTCAATGAGAGGAACTTCCGATGAACAGCAAAGACCTAACACATCAAAGTAGCTTTTCTGCAACTTGTTCTTGTCTGAACTCTTACTTTCTTTCAATTCTTCACCTGCCATTTCCCTGGAAAATTGAACAAGAATATGAAATCAGGTATAATAACGAAAGCTTCTGAGGAGAGAAAGGAAAGTAAAGTAGATATATACCAAACAGAGTGAATGTTAAGAATGAATGAAGAAGAGAGACAGGAAGGTTTAACTAGGGAAGAATGGAGGGTGATCAAGTGAATTTATATAGAATACAATAAGAGACCCAAAGGAAAATTCCAGGCGAGAGAGAGAGAGAGAGAGAGAGAGACTAAAGCTTAATTTCTTTTGAGAGAATAATAATTTTTTACTTCATTTAATAATAATTTTTTTATTTTTATTTAAAAAAATTATTATTAAGTAATCACACGGATCAATTTTGAATGATATTTAAAAAAATTATTATTAAGTAATCACACGGATCAATTTTGAATGATAGCAAATATTGTATGCATTTGCATAATCTTTTTATGTTGAGTCATTTCAGCAAATTCCTATTCATCTGCAAACCGATTAAGTTAGTAGGCTACGAGGGTTGCCAATATTTTACAAGAGAGCATTTTATAAGCCCCCCAAAAAGCATATAATTTAAGTCAAAATTCCAATGTCACCTTAGATATTGTTTGCTTTTTTTTTTTACTCATATCAGAATATAATTATTCAAATATTTAATAATTATTTATTTTTAATTTATATTTAAATATTTATTAAAAATATCTAAATATTTTTATTTTATTAATTTATTTATTAACAAAATTAAAATTTTAATTAACTATTTTTTACGTATCTATTCTTTATTATATTTTTTTATCATAGATCTCTTTTACTCTCTTCTCAATTCTACTTATTTTATACTTTAATTATTATAATAAATTTAAATATTAATATAATTATAATTATATTATAATATAACTTTTTCTTTTTATTTTTATTTAATTTTTATTAATCTTTATATCATCAATTAA
This sequence comes from Melia azedarach, assembly GCA_028052125.1. NCBI lineage: Eukaryota > Viridiplantae > Streptophyta > Magnoliopsida > Sapindales > Meliaceae > Melia > Melia azedarach. The sequence continues at coordinate 12,163,011 of CM051403.1, forward strand.
AAAAAATTAAGAAAAATTATATCAAATAAATAAATAATAGGCATACTAATATAATTTATTAATTTTTTATCTATTATTGTGCTAATACAATCAAAATTATTATAGATATAAGTACATATATGTTAAAATATAAGTTTTTAAATTTTTTATTTCGTTAAAATAAATAATTTAATATTTATTTTTAGATATTTTAAAATAAAAAGTTAACATATTATTTAGATTTTAATTATATTGATAGTTAAAAAAAAAAACCGCTAATTTAGTATTTATATCGTTTTTATGCTCAAATTGGTCAAATATTGGGATAATTTTTTGTTTAATATAAGATTCTTTCTCGGGAAAACGCATAAAATAAATCTAATTAAGTATATTAAAGTTTTTTTTTTGCCACTTTATTATAAAGCATTATTGAGTCAAATGTTTAAACTATTAGTCCAATTTTATTTTTATCCTAGTTTATATTCTATGTTATTGATATTTGTCCCATCGCCTGCAGTTGAACTTAAAAGCTAAAAATGACTTTCAGCCTGCCTAACACGACTTTTTTTTTTTAATTAAATTTTTTTTTTAAATAGAAATTCAAATTGCTATAAAATATTACAACCAAATTTCACAATCTTTTGAAATCTCTTTCAATAAAACAAAAGGTTCCGAAATAGATAAGGCTTTTTTAGCATAACAGTGTGCTACAAAATTACAAAATCTTGAAACATATTAAAAATTATAGTTTGAATTCTTGTCTACCAAATCAAAAATATTACTCAAAATCCACCCTAACTCTCCTCTACATTTAATCTTTTGTTGAATGTGATTGAACACGACTTTGAATTCACTAAGTAAGTATTTTCTATTTCTTTTAATTTAAATATTATTTTAATTGCAACTTTAAAAAAAGTATTGTTTCATGTACAAATTTTTATACGACATTTATGAATGCAAATTTACAAAAAGATAAAATATATTATTTTATTGTTACTTTATTTGTATTCTTATATTAAAGTAAAACAAAATATTTCATACAACATATATAATAATAATATAACATTACCATGTTTATTAATATAATAATTTATATTTATAATATTTTATATAAATAATGTATATATTATAAACAAAAATTATTTCTTTACGGTAAATGTTATTATAATGACAGAATATTATGAAAAGTAATTGACTTTGATTTTTTCAAAAATATTCTGATAAATGTTATTTTGATTATAACGACAGAATAGATATTATTTATTTATAATTGCACACAAAATTAAAATTAATAGTATAACTGTATGTTTTTTATAACTTTTAAATAAAAATTTTTAGAGTAAATCTTTTATCAATAGAGTTATTATAAATAAAATTTTTAATAAAATTTTATTAATTATTTAATTATTAGAATTAATTTTTTTTTAAAATTAAGTAATTACTTTAACACAAAAGTTTTAATATTCTATTTTAAAAAAATTAACGTGAAATTTTTTAAATAAAATAACAGTGTTTTAATTAATTTTATATTTTAAAAATTCAAAAAAATTTATTACTAAAAGTTTAAATTTTAGTCTTTTTTCAATAAAAAGAAAATAATATTTTTAATTTTTAAAATTTGTATTCAATACCAACCAAACAAAGTCCAAAAATATAAAAAAAACTTTTAATATTAAAAAAATTCTTTTAACTAATATAAAAGTAAAATCAAATGGAAACCGAATATCATATATTTTGATTACTATTAAACATTCTTTCAAAATAATATATCATAACCCCAAATGAATAATGAAGATTAATTCTTATCCCTAAACTGTTTTCAATTGGAATAAACTTTTTGTGCCTAAACTATTCTTATACAGGTCAACTTTTTAAAAATTTTAACTTTTATTAAAAGAAAATAAATAAATGTACAGTGAAAGATACTTTTACTTTTGGGAGAAAAATTGTTGAGCTCTTAAAATATTATCAAAATAAATACATATTAAAAATTATTCATTTAACGTAAATAATTTATTAAAAATAAGTCGTGAACAGTATTGAACTTAAAATTTGTCGATTTATACAAAAAGATATTAATTTTTATATTGAATATAACTTGTTTAACGAATTAAGAGTTAAATAACTAATTTTTAAATTATTAAAATTAAAAGTAAATTTCATCTCCTTTTTGCTTTGTTTCTTTTCTTCTTTTTGCTTTCCAAAAGCATTGTGTGGAATTACTTTTAACATTCCATATAATTAAGAAAGACAAAAGAGGGAAATAGAGGAGGATATCACATCACGTGACAGGGAGCACTTGGTAAGCTGTAACTGCATAATAAGAAAACTAATTATTAAACAATTTATTCAGTGTTCATAAACGTCACGCCTTCGCATTTCCATTCAATGCCCCTTCTTTTTTCCTTCCTTTCATTCACCTTTTACGCGTGTACGCACCCACGTTTTTTTGTTTAAATTTAGAATTACTATTTTTATTTATTTATTATTATTTAATTTCAAATTTAATAAAGTTTAAAACAAATATATATGTAGTCAGATTTTATTGGATGAATATATAAATAATAGGGATTGTGACAAATTTCTACTTAGGTTTAGACAAATAAGCGGATATTCTTAATATTTAGAGGAAAAACATATGCCTCCTAAGATTTAAGGAAATAGGCGGATATCTCTTTAAAATTAACTTCGTATCTTTAAAATAATTATTTTACCCTCACGCATTTAAAAAATTATAAACTAATCATTTTAATTTTTCTACTAATATATAATATATTATTAATATAACGAGAATAAAATTAAAATTATTTTAATTAAATAAAGATGATAAAATTAGCAACTAAAAATATTTTAATTAAATAATAAATTATTATAAATTTTAAAATTATATTTTTTAAAAAATAAGTTAAGTATATAATTATTATTTTAAAATTATAAATTTATTTTAGTAATTATATATTAGTAATAGGTTAAAATAATTAGTTTATATTTTTTTTAAAATGTGCAGGGATAAAATAATTATTTTAAAAATATGAAATTAATTTAGAAGATATTAGTCTATTTCTCGAACCTCAAGAATATTTATTTTTCACTAAAGTATCCACTTATTTGCCTTAACTTCGGGGGAATCTATCATAATCTCTAGATAATAAAATATTTTATTAAAAAGTTATAATATAAAAGTGAAATTAATAATTTGAGTTTTCTGTTTCTAGGAAAATAATTAAAGGTGCTAAAGGTTCTTTAATGTTACAAGTCAGCATTGCACTTTACAAAATAGTGGAAAGATATTGTAGCCTTTCAATATTGCAATGGGTTCATATCTTTCTTTAAAATAAAGAGAGAGAATTATGGAGTCCAAAGGGACAAGGCTCCAACTAGAGACCAATTTTATTTAATATTTAATGTGAGGGAGATTTGATACATAAGATATCGTTGTATACTTGTATTGATCATACGTGGGACCCCAAGCCACACTATCCATGTCTAGTGAATTATAGTATTGTCTATTTCCGGAGGAATTGCTCATGAGGCCCAATTTGAAGCCCATTACAGCCACAAACAATTGATACTATAATGGTAGGTTGGCCCACAAGGCCCATCAAGTTTATAGTGGAGAATATGATAAGAGTTGTGATCATGATTCGGTTCGGCAGAATTTTCGTCCACATAAATCGCTACGCACCAGAGTTTGTTTCATATTAATCGAAAGCCCCTCATCTTTGTCTTAATTTCAAAAAAGCATCATAGTTTAGGAATTCCATCACTAGTCATTATGATTATTTTAAAAGACGTGCATTATTTAATATATACTTGCGAAACACATGGAGAGTTGTTAGGATTAAAAAGACATATTCTGATTAATTTAATTAAACCATAATTGAATCATCCAATGAATGTTTGATACTCAGTAGGATAGCATTAGCATAAGTGGATGGATTATCCACCCATTGAGAATTATGAAAAGAAAAAATGACAATGTGAAAAGGGTTTTTGACTTGGATTGATGATAAAGTAGTTAGGGTATTTATTTTATTAATTAAATGATAAGTGAAATGTAAATAATGTAATCTTAGCAATACTATAAATTATCTTATGTATAAAGTAGATTTGCCTTCTTAGGCATATTCATATGGCCTTTTTAACTGAAGTATCATATTCTATTCTTCAATTTTAAATGTCAACATTTATTCCTTTTTTTTAAAATTTTTTGTGCTCTTCATTAAAGATGCATAGGGTATTTATAAAAAAATCTATATAATATATATAGATATGTTCACATGCTATAATTTTATTATATGAATATTAAGAGAAATTAACACATCTTTTATGAGATTTAAAAAATCCACACTTAAATGTTAGATTTAGAGAAACTCACACATACCTCTCTTGAATCGTTAGTCGACTATCCAAATTTTGTGAAAAGATCAAAATATCTTAAGTATTCCCTTAATTCTTTAACCAAAACATAAACTTTTTATTATCTTACATGCTTATATATGTGTAATATAGGTTTTATGTTGTTTGAATTTTACTAACTTATACAATGTATTATTTATCCATTATAATTTTTTTAATTTATAATAGGAATATAATTACTAATTTTTAAAATATAAAAAAATAAAATGATTATTCATTTTTTCATAAATAAATTATGCTCATAACACTAAAAACATATGTTAATCTAATTTATGAAAATTATTTTTAAGATTTTAAACTAAATTTTGTTAAAAAGTGTGAATGAATTGATAATATTAAATATTATTATTTTATTTTAAATTTTAATTATTGACTTATACAAAATTAAATTGTTAAATTGACTGAATATATAAAAATACCTTTAATACTAACGGTTCATGGGAGATATGTGTAAGTTTCTCAAAACCTAACATTTAAGTATGAATTTTTCAAATTTTAAGAAAAGTATGTGTTGATTCTCCCGAATATTAAATATGTTGATATAAGAATAATCTTTCAATATTTGTATTTTACATTTAAAAAAAAAGTACAAGTGAGAAAAGAGACCAATTCTCTGAACAATAATCACATACAATAATATTCGTACAAAAAATAGCATATGCTTAAATTAATTTGATATTCTTTTCTGCCATAGTTGATTCTCTAAACCTAACTTGCATATTCTTTTTTATATTACGAATATGTTCATTTTTCAATACGAATATTTGCACGTGAATTTATTTATAATTTTGAGTAATTTAACATCCTATTGTTTATAGTTATGTATTAATTCAATGTTTTATAGAATATGATATCTTCATTATATACGTAAGGTAGATATAAAATTAACATTCATGTATGAGTGATGCTATTACCCACTCTTTAAATTCTTCTTAAACCTCCACTTTCTTTATTTATAATTTTAACCTTCATTAAAATTAAATAAAAAGGTATATCTAATTAAATTTACAAATGTTAATTAATTAATATTAAACACTCTTTATATTATATCCCATTATATATAACTTACTATAAATTCTCTTTTCTTTTTCAAATCCTAAAATGAATAAATAAATCTTTAACTCTTCAACAAATTTACACGTGTTTTAAATTGATAAATAAAATAATTACAATCATGAAGAGAGAGTTGATCAATCACAATCTATAATCGAGTGATCTATTCATTACAAATTAATTGAGTATATTTAAAAAAAAATTAATTAATCATTTTCAGTAAAAAAAGATTAAGGACATTGGATTTTGCAAAGAAACAAGACAATAAAGATCATATTTAGAATTAATAAGATGTTATACAAATATTTTTAATTATTATAATATATTTTAAATTCTTAATGGGGTATCTGAAAAAAGAATTATTTTTTGTAAATATTTGTTAATTACAATACATTAATTACACACTTTTGGCCTCCATTATTGCAACATATGATGAAAAACACACTTTTGGCCTCCATTAATATCTCTTTTCCTTTGTTGTTGTAATTAGATATCAAATTTATATTTGTTCCACCACCTGCGACAAAAACATACTTTTAGAGTACTTTAAAAAAAACTAACTAAAAGGAGAAGATAATGAATTATTTTTTATTATTTATGTAAATTATTTATACAAACTAACGTGAAAAATTATAAGCAAAATTTAAAATGCAATCAATTAAAAGGTTGTTATAGAATATTCTTGAGAAAATCCCATCGTTCATTATATTTTTGAAAAAGATAAAAGGAATGATGATTTAGCTCCCACTAATACTTCATTGGATTTTTCTTTTATGAATGCGATATCCAATATATGGTTTGAATGAAGAAGTGTTCAATGATTGTGAAGACACAAATTGAACAATAATATTCATCCACTATATATAAACATATATATACAGTTGGTTTCAAATTCGATTGGCCAATATTTGGCCATTTTGTGAGCCATATTGCACCATTATGATCGATCCACTTTTGATTGAACTTACATGCAATAATTGATGCTTCTTTAATCTTATTCATCATGATCGATCATCAACTTATGGATTAGTTTTGCTATTTGATTTTCTTCTTCTTTCTATAATGGAGGTAGAGTTTTAAATTATTTAGATAAATGGAATCACCTATTCAATTATATCAATACAATCTTATCTTTATCTTTTCGTTTAATTAATGTAATGTAATGTAATTAACAAATGCGTGCGTGCGTGCATTTGTTAATTACATTAATTAATTAATTAATAATTATATATATATGTATTTAATTATCCGAAAAAGAAGAATCAAAAGCAATTAATATGATATTATATATACGCTCGATCTTGATCATGAATGCAACCTACCTATAACTATATATATGAGTGAGACAAAATGCGATATTATTATATCATTATCGTGTGATTATAGCTTCTTAATTTAATTTTCTGTATTTTTTTTATCTTTATTTAGTTACTTTTCTACATATATCACATTAATTTATTTATCTTAAAATTTAACTATTTTCCTCTCTCTCTTTCCATATGTAATGCATGCATATACTCAAATTTGATCCATATATAGAATTCATAAAGTTACATCCATTTTTAATTTTCTATTAAAATATGTGATATAAGTTTAATTATAAATCATAAAAACAAATAAATATAAATGTCTAAACGTTAAATTAAGTGAAATTCAAACCTCTCTACGAAAATTTGAAAAAAAAAAACCCTTAAATTAATGTTTGGTTTAGTAATGGCCGTATTTTCCTTCTGTAAAACATGAATCATTTTTACTTAATATGCAATATATATCATACACTCTGCACATTTATTTTTGATAATTAGTAATTCTTTAGTCTAACATTAATTAAGAAAAGAAAAACATTTTAATAAATATCTAGAACAAAACAAATTTTATGGAATTTTATATATTAAGACCATCATATAACCCAATATATTTGATAAGAAAAACTTTTAAAAGCAAAAGTATTATTTTTAAAGGTAGTTCTTTTGTGCACGTACGCTTTATAATTTATTATATTGTGTTATATATAAATATTGCAAATTAAAATATCACATCGAAGTATCCCCATAAAATTTCCAACACATATTAACCACAAAACGTGAGCAGAACTGTTAGAGGGAAGACTTGGTTAATACATGACAAAATCACACAATGTGTATATGTGTATACCAATTCAAACAACAGTAACTAAATCTTACGTATGGTGAAGAACACAAAGACATTATGGTGGGTGGGTTGGTGGGATTGGAACCCCACATGCATATACATAAGGCAAAAATTGAGGCCACGATTCAATTATTCATTACGTCTTTTTACAAAAGGTGGCAATTTTTATATAACAGAAACAAAAAGAGTGTTGTTACAGTTCGGATGAAAATGATAGGGGGGGATATGATAATGATTTAACAGCTAGCTAATTAAGCTTTTTGTTGTTGTATTGATAGGCAAGTGGAGAAGTTGTGCAGAGAAGACGTATCAAAATTAAATAATCATATAAAACATGATTACTATATGCATAATTGTTAGTGGAAATGGCTCGGAATTCCACCAACTTTATGGTAATTATTTAGAAATGAATACAGAATGATCATGTGTGTATATATATGCTCCATGCACTTGGTCTTATCATGTACAAAATTAATTAACTTCACTCACTAGTTTACTAATCATGCAAACAAGCTGTGAAATTATCTTCTAAATTTAATAATATATAGAGTCATGAATGCATCTTGGAAAATGACCTTAATAATATATTATTGGGTAGCTATATCAAATTATTAATTGCAATCAGCTTGGTTATATCTGGGTCCCCAATATTTATTTGATTTGATTTAACTCACCATGTGGGTTTCACAATGGCCTTCTTTTTGATCCAAAACGTCAGTGTTGGAGCGTCATCATCTTCTGCTTTTTCTTAGGCAGTAGGCATGAAGAGAAAGGAATGCTTTGCTTTTCCATGGCCTTAAAATTTGTCAATCAAGGGTTGTTATCCTCAGGCTTTTCTTCTTCAAGAGCTGGAAGAAGATCACCCTCTTTAAGATGTTCGTGTTACACAATCATGTATCGCTCTAATACCAAATGTTAAGAAGAGAGACAATATAATGCTGGTGTGGTAGAACAATAACTTATAACAGAGGCTGTGATAATAAACTAAGCAGATATTACATATTTTGGACAGTTAAAACTTACACAAAAGTGTACTCTAACCTATTCATTTTTGGAGTCTCTCTATGACAGAAATTATTTAGTTTAAAGATTATAGGCTTGTATCAAGCTAAGCTGTTTACTAGTGATTTCACCAAAACTCAGACTCAGATGTTTTCACCCACCAAATTATGGGCTCAACGAAATTCGCCTAATTCTTGGACCAAAGAAGAGAATTTGAAACCTATAAACTTTTTCTTTAGGTGAAGAACATTCTTCAGTTATCTTTTAATTCAATTAATTTGTTTTACCAAATAAATTTAAGAAAAAATATTCATTTTAATTATGGCCGATCAATGATGTTAAATTCTAATTAAAAACAAAAATAAGACATTAGGCCGTGACAACGATGTCTAAACAAGAGTACGAATAAAGTAAAAGAACTTCACCAAAAATAGACTACACACGAAACATAATACTTCTTTGTTGAAACATACACACTACACAAACAGATTAATGCAAAGTTACTAGTAACTTTGTCACAAAAATAAGAAAAAAGAGAAATGACATTCCTTCTCACATTTGGATAGCTAAACTATACAAAACCAAGCACAATGCACAGCCTGTACTGTGATATTTAGTTAACAGAACAAAATTATGTGACAGCCAGTAGCGGCCTACAACTAGATCTGCCAGTTAAAATGTAATGGAGAGAATCTGGAATAGCAGTCAGGAGTAGATAATCCAAACAACTATAGGGTAACCGCTATGATATGCAAGCCTGTTGCAGATATCGACTCACCATGGATTACAAAGTTTGGTATGTCTTTGAAGGCTTTGAACTGCTTATGGCAAGCTCTTTCATTGATTATTGCGTGCTTATGGAAGTAAATGGGTCAGAGGTCTCACAAGAGAACTGTCAGTAGAAAAAAAAAAAGAGTAAAAAATCAGGGGTTGAGGGGTAAGCCAACAATCATTAAAATTCAGGGCCACTAAACAAGAAACAAGATACAAGAAATACATAAGATTATCAAAATTAGATGTCTGAATGTCCGAACAAATAATATATGAACTTCAGATTGAGAAAAAACAGTCCCCACATCTTGCACAGCTTATCGTACAGTAAATCCTTCAGCAATAAATTAACGGAATACATGCATATAATGAGATTGTAGAGCTTAAGAGAAATAACCAAATGTGAAAAAAAAAAACAAACAAATTAACTGAAGGAGTGTTTCAAAGAAATTAAATGCAGAGCACAGCCTTCACTAACCTTGGGGATCTTAATGTCCAGTATGATGCCTGTTAAGGTATCAAATTTACTCTTCCAATGACAGTGCTGCATGCTATGTTCCCATCTGCAAATTTGAGAACAAGAAAACAGAGGTGGGTTGAGAAGCACTTGGGTGCAGAAAAAGTACTAAACAAATCTTACTTCCTGCATTATAATTCATCTCTAGACAAAATATAATTAAGCTGTTTAATAAACAGAAGACAGATTTGAACAGTCTAAAAGAGAAATAACCCACTTGGCAAAGGAGGTACCTTATTTGGGTGCATCCACTGAGAAGATAACTTTTACAACAATGTAATACAGGCATAATAAGTGATTGTAAGAGTGTTTCATCTTTAGTACCCACTAGAAGTTTGAAAAAACAATAACTTAAACAACTACCTCCTACAAAAATTTGATGGTAGACAAGGAAAGAGGGAAGAAAAGGATAACTTTGAAACAAACAACAAAGATAAACCAAAAAAACAACAAACGTTGGCTCAATATAAACATAAATGAGATAGACCAGCTTACCATAGAAAAGCAATGCGCTGAGTGTGATCAATTCCAGAGGATGATACATTGTCAACGTTTCTCCACAGTTGGTAATTAGAAGACCCAAAATCAAATCCGATCGCATCACAGTATATAGTGCTACTTGATACCACAGAAGAGATGCTTCAAGATCACGAAAGTTTCACTTTCAAATCTAAAATATCTCCCGTGATATTGAAACTCTTGAATTCCCATGAATCTTTTTGGAAAAAGAAATTAAATTTCTTGACGATAACTGCTTCAGTGATAATTGCTTTATTTGTGGCCTTGGTGATGGAGGACAACATGGATCTTCATTGCCAAGTTACTCCTGGCCTCAGTAGAGCAAGAGAGAATTTGTGAAAATCAGGAAGTTGTCTATATCCCGTTTGTATTCGAAAAAGATTAAAGAACTTCTAGCCTGTTCGCAAACTTGACAATGCAATGAACCAAGCATGCTTTGCAATTGCCAATTAGATTAGTGATTAAAGCAATTTCTCAACTTCTCAACCCCCATGGTCATAAACAATCAACATTTGGAATGTAGCCTTCCCTCTTCATCTCCTCATTTAGCAAGTAAAAGACAAGGCAGATCTCTGTTGATTTATCATGCAGATCATCACCAGCGTGAAATTCATGAATCTGATCATCAACTCCAATCCAACTACAACCAGGAGTCTTACTGATACCCCTCTCTCTCATTAACACCCTCATCTTTGCTGAGTCATCCCACATTCTCAAATTCGCATATATCTTCGATGAGATGACATAATTTCCAGAATTTGAGGGCTTCATCTCCAGAAGCAGTTGCATCACCTGTTGACTGACATCAGCATTTCTCTGCTTCTGGCATGCTCCAAGCAAAGCCCCTAGTATAATTTCGTCTGGCTTTTCAGGCATCTTTTGAATAAAATCCCAGGCTTCCGACAAATGTCCAGCACGTGCAAAAAGATCAACCATGCAAGAGTAATGCTCAATTTTTGGGATTAACCCAAATGACGAACTCATCAAATGAAATAACCGACGGCCTTCATCAACCAATCCAGCATGAACACATGCAGAAAGTACTCCTACAAATGTGATGTCATTTGGTTGGGCAGCCCCACCCTCCTTTGACATGCGCTCAAATAGTGACAAGGCCTCATGTGCCCGTCCATTGAAAGCAAGGGCCGAGATCATGGCATTCCATGAGACATCATTTTTCACAGGCAAGTCTTCAAAAACTTTTAGTGCATTTTGTATGCTCCCACACTTAGCATACATATCAATTAAGGCAGTACCAACAAAGATGTCACATTTCAATCCTCTTTGTGATGCGTAATCATCAACCCATTTCCCTAGGTCTAGGGCCCCAATAGAGGCAGATGCAGTCAGTAGTCCTATCAATGTAATTTTATCTGGATTAACACCAGCCTCTTTCATGCCATTGAATAGACTAATTGCTTCATTTGAAAAGCCATTTTGTGCATATCTGTAACGCATTGGTTAAGCAGCTAGTAAGCACGAAAGTCAATAAACATAGTTAATTTGTATAGAAGACTTATGTATTTAAAACATACATATGTCCTCACGAATACATAATGCAATTACAGTTTTCACGTTATACATAAGGATCACTTTGACTTGTGGAAGTTTTATCCATGAAATTGTAACAGGGCCTATATTGGTCAACTTCCACAATCTAAACGAACCCAGATCAAGTAGAATTAGCTTAAATTAGCCTTAATCCTGTCAAGGTAATTTATTTTACATAGACTATCCAACTCTTTAGAATTTTGCACAAAGTAGCCCTTCTCAAATCTTGAATACAGACTGGTCGAGTCAACACTTCTACCATCAGATGAAGCATAGCAGGTATCATTACTTGTTTTGTAGATAATTCTTACAACAAATATCACATAACATAAGGAAAAATGACGGAATTAAAAAATTCCATCAATATTATTTTCGATAATATTGTCTTAGAGCAACATGTTCATTTTTTTATTTTTATCAATAAGCTAGGGATATTTGGATGTTGAATATTAAATTTTTCAGTAAAAAGTTAGGGACATTTAGATGCTGAATATCTAATCTTTCAGTAAAATCAATGGACATCCAAAATGCTTAAAAAAAGTTTAATTATATAATTATTTGACATGTAAATCTATAAACCGATAAAAAATCCCTATTGAAACGAAAAATAAGCATGACAGAAGCATTTACCCTGTGATCATGGCATTCCATGTAACCACATCTTTCTTCACCATCCCATCAAAGATGCTCCTCGCAGACACTATATCCCCACACTTTCCATACATATCAATCAACGCGGAGCCCATAAAAGAATTCAATTCCATCTTATTCTGCACTACAAACCCTTCCACCCACCTTCCCAATGCTAAATCCCCCAAGTCCCCACACGCCCCAAGAATACTCACCAACGTCATCTCATCAGGGCAAAACCCCTTGTCCTGCATTTTCTTAAACAACTCCACTGCATTCCTCGCATATCCCATCTTCGAATACCCTGAAATCATAGAATTCCACGAAACCAAATCTCTCTCACTAATTTCATCAAAAACCTTACGCGCATAGCGCAACTCACCACACCGCGCGTACATAGTAATCAAAGAATGATTCACGTGATCGTCGCCGTTCAAACCAACCTTGAACACCGACGAATGTACAGCAAGGCCATGATTTAACGCCAAAAGATTAGCGCACGATATAAACAGAAATGGGTATGTAAAATTATTGGGTTTTAGGCCTAAACTTTTCATTTCATAATATAATTGAAGAGCAAGCGAGTACTTCTTCCATGCGGTGGTTAAACCACGGATCATAACGGTGAAAGCGTACTCATCAGGTTTTGAAATATTGCGAAAGAGAACAGAAGCGTAATTGAAATCTTTAAGGTCGATGATTCTGGAGAGAAGGAAGTTGGGTTTTTGTACGGAATGTACGAGCATTTGGGTGTGGATTTGTTGAAGTGATTTGGCTGATGGGCATTTTTTCAAGAGGGATAAGAGTTTCTCTGAGAAGTATTTCCGGTCGTTAGGTTTTGAAGAGGGGAGATGGCGGGAAGAAGCTTTTGCTGTCAGAAGCATTATTACGAACAAATGGACGACGCCTTTCCCTTAAATTTAAGGATGATTATAGAGATGTCGACATTGTGTACGCCTGTACGGTATTATTACAATATTACTTCTATTTTTTAAAAAAGGAGAATTAACACATATCTCCCTTAAGGTTTGAAAAATCTACACTTAGATGAAAGATTTGAAAAAATTTATATTTATCTCCCCTAGATCGTTAGTTGATCATTAATTGACCGTTAGAATTAAAGGTATTTTAAATATTTTATCAATTTAATTATTTTATAACTTACTAAATTCTTATAAAATATTGTATTATTGTTTATTAATTATTCAAGATTTCAAGTTATAAGGATGAAATTTTAAAATAAATTATATGAAAAATCATATAAAATATATATAAATAAAATAATATTATTACATTAATTTATAAGTAGAATTTACATGTTTAATATTATTATTTATCACAATCATAAATTTTTTTAAGTTAATAACAATTTTAAAATTATACTTATTTCATGTATATGTGTACTAAGTTAACAAAAAATAATATAAAATATAATTTAATTAAATAAGTACATGGATATACTATATTTATTTTACAAAATTCTAAATATTAATTCTAAATTTAGAATTTTTTTAAAATTATAGAAAATAAGACTAATTCATATTATGTAAAATGATATTATTATATGAACAATAATGCAATATTTTATGAGAATTAATTATGTAATAAGTTAAAAATAATAATGTCTAAAAATATCTTTAATTGTAACGGTCAACTAACGGTCTAGGGAAGTTAAGTGTAAATTTTTTTAAACCTTTCATCTAAATGTAGGTTTCTCAAACTTTAGAGAAGGTATGTGTTAATTCCCTTTTTAAAAAATAAAAAAATGAAGATTTTCTTTACAATAAAGTATTAAAACTATTTTCAACATTTTTTACTTTTTATGTTAAATTTCTCTATTTAATTATTCCAACAAAAAGTAATTCTATTATTATAATATGAATTGTTATATTTTTTAAGTATGAATATCCGTATTTAAAATTAATAATTTTATTTATTATATTTTTATAAATGATTTAAGATAAATTATATATATTAAGAAATATATAAAATTTATAAGAATAATATTAAAAATTATAAGTAAATAAATTTACACAGATTTTAAACGGTTTAGTTAAAAATTTTAACTCAATTTTATTCCGACATAATTATCAAAATGTTTAATGTTAAGATTGAAAATAAATATCTTAAAAAAAAAAAAAAACACTCGTCAGGAGGGGCAACGCAGAAGTTCAAGCGCTTCACCGGCTTGCAACTTTTTGGATATTCGTAGCTTCCTTAAATCTTCGAAAGTTATCGGTATATAAAGACGTGGGTGTTCGGAGTCAACAAATTCCGCCGGAGCTTCCACAGCTGCCTCCTTTGGGCCCAAGAGGAAGGTAGCAATCGACAATCTGATTGTTGCTTTCTTGCACTGTACTCTATGTTTCACGTTGTGCAATCTCCCATTGCTCCATAACTAATGTCAATTAACAAGTTAATTAATCAAAACAAAACGAAAAAAATAATTAGAGTTCTTAATTTTCATGTGCACTAATCACTACTTATATGTACGGACCGTCGCAATGTCTCCGAGATTGACGAGGAGGGTGCCGGGAAATGGATCAGCCGCTACAAAAGCGCCGGATTTGTCCATCACTTCAAGGCCGCCGACATTTTCATCATCCTGAAGAATGGTAAGGAATCCGGAATCAGTGTGTAACTGTACTCCGGGAGAGCCTACTGTTTCCGGAGTGAAGTTGTACTTGTTAATCCTGAATTGGCAAGGCCAATCCTGGAACAGGTTACTATTGCGGGTCAGCCCCATACTTTCGGCTAATTTTTGGGCTATGTCCACCGCTAGCCCTTGTATTGCTTCGGCATACTTCTCTATTATCTCTCTGAAAATTACAAATGGAAACTAAAATACAATGAATAATATTGCAATTTTTTAACTGTATACGATTACGAAATTTTTCATCACATTTTTTTTGAAGTTTTTTTAATAGAACTTCTCAAGTTCAATCATCCATTTAAATTTAAAGATCAAGATGAAAGAATTAATTCTCCCGATCGAGAGTTAGGCGCACCTTTGATGAGGAGAGGCGTCAAGCTGAGAACAAAAGGCTCGGACGGCGTCGGAGGAAGCCATGTCGTAGAGGCCCAACGCCTCGTACAGCGGATTAACTTTGCTGGGAGCCATGTAGCCACTGCCGGCGATCACATCGGTGTTGCGTCGTTTGACTTCCGAAGGGAGATCCAGAAGCAATCGCACCGCATTCCTCATCTCCGACAAGAGCGTCGAGGAAATATCGTGGTTCACGATCCTGAAACATCCCCATTCTTCACATGCTTCTCTCAACTGAGAGTACTGTGCCGGAAAATCTTGAAGATCTATCGTCGGGATTCTCGCTTTCGTCCCTGCCATTTCCATTTGATTTCTTCTTTTTCTTCTTCTTCTTCGTTTCAGTATTTTTCTATTAATTTGTTTTCTTTATTTATGTATTTTATATATTTGCTTGCTCGTGATTATGATATCAAAGAGACTTGTTATATCCGAACACGCCTCTCCCGACAAGGTTGTGTCATCTTGTCGGAATTCTAGACTGACTAGCCTGCTGACTAAATAGCAGTGCTGCGAATAGAAACTCTTTTACAAACTGGCTGTGACGTGGCAATATTATTACTATATCTCCCGTATAATTTCTTTAACATGATGTATATTACAATATTCACGTAATTTATTTATTGGGATATAATGATGTCATTGTTATATATTCTTATAATGATATATGTTATTAATTTTAATAAGCCAGTTATTAATTTAAGCAATTTTCAATTTCTTTTTTGGTCAGAGATACAATTAAACAAATCCGTTTGGACACACTGCTCCCAACAACACTGATAATTTCTGTAAGAATTTCAACATAAATCATAAATGTTAAGACTAAAGACTCGTAACAAGGTGTTATTGCTATATAGTATTATTTAATTAATTTATAGTCTCAGTTCTCATGAGTTTATTTTAAATATAATTAAGAGTTTTAATGAGAAACAATAAAAAGGCCGGGGATTATTGGACCGAGACAATATTAAATCCATTTTGAAAGTAGACCGAAAACAAAAGGCCCACTAAAATAATAGAAGACTTTCTTGAAAAGTGTTTTCTGCTGCTTCGTATTATAAATTTTGGTTTCATCAACTTGCAACAGAAGATTTGAAAATCTTTTGATATTCTATTAAATTCTTTTACGTGTTAATTAGAATATAAAGTCGTAGGGAACATTGAATGCAACATAAGAATTTTAAATAAATAACACGTGACTGTGAAATTTAGTTTAATTTGAATTTTAAAATCGTCTCACTTGCTTTGTTTGCCTGCCGGCTTGTATGGCGTAGAAGAGGACACACAATATATTCCAACAATTCCAAATGGAAAGAAAAATAAATAAATAATGTTGAAATTGGAAATGTCTGGGAAAGTTGGGGCAATATTTCATCTAAGGCGGACTAGCTTTAAGAAAATTGTATTCTAAATGTTTTCTTGCTTCTTAATTTTTACTTTTTCGTTTTCACATTCATTCCAATTAAGGGAAAGGATTGTTGGGTCCTTTGCGTAAATATACCGATAAATTCCTAATATTTGAAAAATACTAATATAAACCCTAGTATGTTAGATTTTAACAGTCATTTACACACAATAAACAGTGTAATTATATTATTATATTTGATATATATTATTATACTATTTTATCTCTATTGCTTATCACCGTTGACCGTTACCTTCAATTACCATTTGTTTCAATAAAGATATTATTATAATTTTTGTTGAAGGATTTACACAATAATATCATAATTATCTTTGTTTGAGCAATAATTCCCGTAGATATGAAGTTAAATTTTTGGATTTCACAATTTCTATCTTCAGATTTACTACTAATGGTTGCTCAAATTATAATGGTAATAATATCATTATGTATATTATTTAACAAGAATTGTAATAATATTCATGGGACCTAAAATAGAGGAGAGTTACTACACCAGCCGGCAACTACTAGCTATGGGTAATATTTAAACATCTGTTTGTTGCAATAAAGACACCATTAGAATCTTTATTAAATAATCTATACAATAATATCATTATCATTATGATTGAAGCAACCGTTGGTCTAAATTTAAAGTTAAAGTTGTAAAATTCAAAAATTTAACTTTAGATCTAGGGAGAACCGTTACTCAAACAGAAATAATAATAGTATTATTATATAAAACATTAAACAAATATTCTAATGATATCCTTATTGAAACAAACAGTGATTGGGAGTGATGAATAACAACAATTGACAATAAGAAATAAAATAGTTAAAATGATCTGTTAGGGAAAAATCTATAATTAAACAATGTTCACTGTTCAAATAACTGTCAAAAATTGATGGGCTAGCACTTATACTAGTATTTTTTAAACATTAAGAACTTAATCAATGTATTTAGGTAAACAGTAAGAACTCAAATGTCATTTTTCTTTTCAATTAATTACATAATTAGTAGTTATATTTAAAGAATAAAAAGTATAAAATTTATTTTTAGTGACTCATAGTATTAAAAAGGGAAATTGACGAATACCCCCTTGATGTATGGGGTAATAGACAGATACCCCCCTGGTGTTTTGGGGAGTGACAGATGCCCCCCTCAGGTTTGGAGAAATAGATAAATACCCCCCTGAATTAGTATTCTGTCATATAAATGACCATTTTACCCTTATATATTTAAAAAGTATATTAATTGATTATTTTAACTCAATTATTAATACATAATAACTAATATACCTTTATGATATGTTTTTTGATAATTATGTATTCAAATATTTTTATAATTAGTCAATAATTTATTATTAATATTTAAAATAATTTTATTATCATTATATTAATAATATTCAATATTTTTTTAGAAATTCAATGGTAAATTATATACATCATTCAAATTATTTTATAAATTAATAAATTTATGTATAAATTATATAAATATTCTCAAAATTATATATAATATATTAATATAATACAAATATTATTTGATTTTTATTTTAATTAATTGTCCTATAAATTAAGAATATTTTGTTATAAATTGCATAAATTATTTAAGTTATTTTATTTATAAATTACTATAATTATGTATAAATTATATAATTATTTTCAAAATATAAATAATATAATTTATATTATCTAAATACTATTTAGAATTTATTTTAGTTGATTGCGTTATAAATTAAATTAGTATAATAAAATTGTTTTAAATATTATTGACTAATTATAAAAATATTTAAATACATAATTGTAAAAAAAAATCATAAAGGTATATTGATTATTATATATTAATAATTGAGTTAAAATAGTCAATTAATATACTTTTTAAATATTAAGGGTAAAATAGTCATTTATATGACAGAATAGTAATTCAGGGGGTATTTATCTATTTGTCCAAACCTGAGGGGGGCATCTGTCTCTCCCCAAAACACCAGGGGGTATCTGTCTATTACCCCATACATCAAGGGGGTATTCGTCAATTTCCCTATTAAAAATAATATTTTTACATGTTAAATTTAGCGAGTCTTGTAATGTTGGTCATAATGAGAACAATATTGACACGTCATATTATACTGTTAATTTCACTATCTAAACATCCTTATTTAATGTAATATTGAATCTTTAAATTAATTTAAACCGAGGTAAGAGAGCTTAGCGCGTACCTAACCAACCAGTCATTTTCACTCCAACAAAACATAAAAATTAAGACAATACTTGTATGCATGTTAAGTTAAGTCAACTTTAATTAAACACTATTAATTATCGACATAACAAATTATTAAACTAACAAACAAACATCCAGTTTGCAATTCTGGAGCTTATTGATTCAGGAAGGGCAACGCACAAGGTCAAAAGCATCACCAGCTTGCAAGTCATTGGATATTCGGAGCTTCCTGAAATTCTCGAAAGTTATCGGTATATAAAGACGCGGGTGTTCGGAGTCGACAAATTCCGCCGGAGCTTCCACAGCTGCCTCCTTTGGCCCCAAGAGGAACGTCGCAATCGACAATCTGATTGTTGCTTCCTTGCACTGTACTCTGTGTTTCACGCTGTGCAACCTTCCATTACTCCACAACTAATTATATACATATTCACGTCAATTAATAAGTTAATTAACAAGCAAAAACATAATTAGAGTTCTTAATTTTAAGCTTCATTTGAAAGTACGTACGGACCGTAGCAATGTCTCCGAGATTGACAAGGAGGGTGCCCGGCAAGGGATCAGCGGCTACAAACGTGCCGGATTTGTCCATCACTTCAAGGCCGCCGACATTTTCATCATCCTGAAGAATGGTAAGGAATCCTGAATCGGTGTGTAACTGTACGCCGGGAGAGCCTACTGTTTCCGAAGTAAAGTGGTACTTGTTAATCCTGAATTGGCAAGGCCAATCCTGGAATAAGTTATTACTGCGGATCAGCCCCATACTTTCAGCCAATCTCTGGGCTATATCCATCGCTAGCCCTTTTATTGCTCGGGCATACTTCTCTATTATCTCTCTGGAAATTACAAGATAAAATGAATGATATTGCAATTTCAGAAGAATTGTTAAAGAAAAGGTCGGTATAATTGTCTAAATGAAATTTTTTATTATATTTCTTAAGTTTTAGTTACTAAACAGTTCGAGTTCAATTTTATTTTTTAACTTATTTACTTGATACGAGTTTTTAATCCAAGAACGCAATCTGTAATTTATAATTTTGATTAAAAAATTGACACGTATGAAAAACTTTTTGTGGCTATATGTCGTCATTATATGGTAATGTTTGATGTCCTAACATTCACAATTATGTGATATGGTAGTACGAGTTAAAGTCATGAATAAACAAATAAAACTTTAAGGAAAAGAGACATATCGACCAATAAAATTTGGCCAACGTATATCTTAATTTTTTTAATTTAAAAAAGTTATGCAAATTCTATTATTACTTTAATGACAAATTTTTAAAAAAGTATGGGTAATTATATTTAACTCTTAAAATAATTATAAATAAAACTATTATAATAATCATAATAAAAAAATAAACCAATCAAATTAATAACTTTTTAAAAATAAATAAACATTTTTAAAATCAGTGGGATCAAATCTACATGTCTAATTATAATAGCGTGTGTAACATTTTTTTTATAAAATTGAGAGGGTTGAAAATAACATTTTTTTCCCCCTGAGATTGAAAAAAAGTTTGTGGCATTAGTGTAATTAAAGGACAGTAATAGTACGTTTCGGATTGTGCCTATTACGAAGTAAAATCAGTAACGAATAATGATCAGTGAAATCTATATCTCGTAAGGAGTTATTTATTTATTTATTTATTTTTGTAAATAATGCTTAATTGACTGAATTTTGTTATATTCAATAATTAAATATGTTTTTTTAATCAAATAAACTCAGTAATGTTAATTTTAAAATACCTTTTGTTTAGAAGTAAAAAAAAAACGAGAACAAATTCAACCCCTTCACATTCCTTCATGAAAAGTTTCAATCGATATATTGCCATTATATTTTTGTGAGAAATCTTTTTTTTTTAATTCTAAATTTAAAATTATTAATAGTGTCAAATTAAAAATATATATTTATTTATCGTATAACATCATAAATTCATATTAATATAATTTTTGTGCACGTAAATGAATCAAAATAATTTTATTTTTAGGATATTTTGTTGCTTATTTAACATTTAAAGTTTATAAATATATATTGATTTTTAAATTCTTTTTAATTAAAAATAGGACGAATAACTTTATAGTTATATTTACATTTAAGACATAAAAAATAAATATATTATTAACATTCAAACAATTAATTCTACTGAAATTTCAAAACTTTCAGATTTTTCGTTAAATAAAAACAAAGTATAACCTAAGTTCGCAAAAAAAAAAATAATTTAGAAAAAAAAGTTTAAGTCGAAACAAGTTCTTTTAAATGGAAGAGAAGTCGAAAGAATATAATTACAGGCACACCCTTACGCGCGCCATTTTGCAGAAAATTTGAAGGAGAAATTAAAAGATGAAGATGAAAGAATTAATTAGGCGAACCTTTGAAGAGGAGAGGCATCCAACCGAGAACAGAAAGCCTGAACGGCTTCGGAAGAAGCCGCGTCGTATAGGCCCAACGACTCGTACAGCGGATTAACTTTGCTGGGAGCCATGTAGCCGGTGCCGACAATTACTTCGGTGTTGCGTCGTTTGACTTCGGAAGGGAGATCCAGAAGCGATCGCACCACACGCTTCATCTCCGACAATAGCGTCGAGGAAATATTGTGGTTCACGATCCTGAAACATCCCCATTCTTCACATGCTTTTCTCAATTTACTGTACTGTGCCGGAAAATCTTGTAAATCTACCGTCGGTACTCTCGCTCTCCTCTCCGCCATTTCTATTTGATTTCTTCTTCTTCTTCTTCGTTTTCTTTTTGTTTTTCTAACTAACTACGTGGTAAGTGAGACGCAATATTTTATTTATTTATTTACTTACTTACGATATGAAGAGATTTGTTGTATCCGAACACGCCATCTCCCGACAAGGTTGCGCCATCTCGTCGGAATTCTACAATAAATAATGAATGCTAAGACAAGTTTTGTTCAGTTTGAGTACGCCTCTCCCGACAACATTCAGCAATTGTGGTTAGTATTACTACATAAACCATGAATGTTAAGACAAAAAGACGCCGGCGGCCTGCAAAGCCAAAGTTTTGGTCGATTTTCATAAAAATTTCTTAACATTATTTTTAAGCTAATAATGATTTTAAGCCATGACATAATTTTTTTTATATATTAAATAACACTATTGTATATTATTTAATTAAATGGTAATGTTATTGCCACTCCTCCAAATTATTTTTTCAGAGCACTCTTCTTTATTTATAATTTTAATTCTAATAAAATTATACAAAAAGATGTATTTGATTTGACTCACTTATTTTAATTTATATTAAAAATTTCTTACACTCATATATTTTATATATAATTTATTAATATTTTTTATTAACTTTTAATTTTCATTTGGTATAATTTTTTTTTCTTTTCCAAACTTTAATTAAATAGATATATTTTTTATTATTCAACAAATTTGGAAAAATTTTGAATTGATAAAATAAATAAATAGAGAGAGAGATAGAGAGTTTTTATAAAGAAGTAAGTTAACTAAAATTTAGAATTTGGTGGAAAAATTTACCTGCTAGGAAATAATTAAGTATGTTTAAAAAAATTATTTAATCATATTTTCAGTCAAAAAAAATTGAGAATAAAGGGTTTGCAAAGATATGAGATAATTAAGGTTATTTTTAAATTAATAAGGTGTTTAAATATTTTTTTATTTTAATGGGTAAATAAAAAATAATAATTTTGGAGGGTCTCCATTTTTGTTTTCATTTGAAAAAGGTGAATGAGACATAACTTATTTGAAATTATATAACTTAGTGGTTTAGACCAAAAAAATCTTTATAGGGTACTCTATATATTTTATAGTATTAATTATAAATTATTGATTATTAATATTTCTAAGTAATACTGATTAACATTTAGGGATAGATATTAACTTTTCTATCCCTTTCAAATACCTAAAGTCTCTTTTTTTAACTGACCTCCTCGTTCTTTAATTCCATCCGAATGGGAGGTCAAGCTCAAATTCAAATTATTTTTCAATTATTTTACTTCATTACGTGTAATTTTTTTATCCAAGGCGGCAAGAACTGAATCACGTTTTATTCAGAACAACACAAGGGTCCAGTGATATTGGGCCGAGACGTAAATAAGTCAATTTGTTAAAGTAGGCCCAACACAAAAGGCCCACTAAAAAAATCTTTTGATATTCTATGAAATTCCACCATATATAAAGTAGTAGGGAACATGGAATGCGACATAACAATTTTAAATAAATAAATATGTGACAGAGATACAAAGCACATGTGATCAAGATCATACTGTAATTAAATTAGATCTAAATACAATTTACATTTTAATATTATAGCTATTAAATTAATACATAAAATATTGTATAGTTTGATAATCTATTTCTAATATTTTATATGTGCCAAATTGCTTTGTTTGTCTACCGGGTTCTACGGTGTGGAAAGGGACACACACAATTCCAACAACTCAAATGGAAAGATAAATAAATAAATAATATTGAAATGGAAATGTCTTGAAAAGTTGTAGCAATATTTCATCTAAGGTGGACTAGCTTTGAGAAAATTGTAAGCTAAATGTTTTCACATTTATTCCAATTACATAATTATTGGTTTTAACTGTATTAAATTACCGACATAACAAATATTAATACATACTTTAATCCATATAGATACAGATTCCATCTGAATAGAAAAAATAAATTGTAAAAATTAAGCTAAGAATCTTACAGAATATGGTTTAAGTATAAATAAATTATATTTTAAATTACTCTTTTACTGTTATGATATTATAGGGATCAATTAAGCAGTAATTAATTAATTAATTAATTAATTGTGCAATTGGGGAAGAAGAATCTCAAGTTGGTTTTCCGAACTTAAAAAATAAAAATCTGCTTTTTATAACTACAATCGTGAAGAGAAACATTCATCGTTTAGCATGAAGGGCAAATCCGAAATATTGTTGACAATGAGAGGGTATTTTGCAAAGTAGCCGTTATCGAGGCATCTTGCGAGTCTTGAGTGGGGCCAGGTTCCTTCTTTATCTTTACGGTGCGTACAGTCGGCTTGCTTTTGCTTTATCCTCCCTACTTAATTACTCAAATACCCTCGCCTGCCAACAGAATTACGAGACAGACGTCCGTAGAATTAAGTTTTACGGTGGGCCCATAAAAAAATAAAAGGTCCGTCCCTACATTGGGATGATGATCGAATCAGACGTTCGTGAGTACCGTCTGTTAGATTAAATATGGATCACGTGGGTACTCATCAGAAACTTATTTGGATAGTAGGTCCCTTTCTGTTTCTAGCTATCTGCTTGCTCGTACAAGAAGCAAATGAGAGTTCCATAATGGTTTGTTCTCCTTATTTCAGAGGCTACATTCCAGTGTACAACCTAATAATTAAAGCTTACTATTGACAACTTATCAACCCTTTTAATTAATAAATAATTTAAAAATTATTTATTTAATTCGCAATCTATTAAATCCGTCTTGCTCATTATAAATATTAATCTCTTTTTATTGTTTATTTATTGAGATTAGTAACACTACTGCAAAGACCAAAAAATTTAAAGTCTCATAGAATGTATATTTATCGCATTTTAAGACTTTATTAGTAATTTTTAAGTATTTAATATTAAATTGTAATTAGAAGAATTTGTCTAATGACTGATTATTAAATTCAACTGAAATTAAAGGAAAAATTATGCTCTCACTCGATTAATTGATAGCCATGACTTCATTCAAACAATGTTGTCAAATTTTATGTTTAATTAAAGTGAAATGTAAGTTAATATTTCGATTGATAATTATTTTAAATTTTAAACTTTAAAAGAAAGAAAATTGATTGAAAGGTCTCTAAAATATTGTTCAATATATATTTAAATTTTTAATAATTTAAAAATTATTTATTTAATTCTTATTTAATGAGACATTTATAATAAATTATCTCAAATATTATTAAACTCTAAATTTTTCGATTTATATAATGATATAATTAATTTCAAACAGCAAATGACAAAAAAATTAATATTTATTCTAACCATAATTTATTTAATAAATTTGAAATTAAATATATAATTTTAATCTATTAAAATAAAAATATAAATTACATCATATTTAAAAAGTTCGGTAATAGTTTTCTCTTTTTAAACCCATAACAATAATTAATAATTATCCACTGGTTTTTTTTAACCTATCAGGGCTCAAGCTGTTCATTAATAATTTGATTCGCTGTAATCATTTCAACGTTTAAGGAAGTCTCGTCCAAATGTGTAATAATTGCAAGTTCAAATTTCCGCAATAAGTTCTATAATAATTTCATAAAGAGAACACGAAATCAGAGTATAATAACAATTTTATCCCATAGTTAAGGCAATAACAAATACATACATAGCTTTCTCAACTATAATAATTTAGTTCCTATATTTTGCTTTCTATTTTTGCATGCGGGTTAAAATGTTACAATTGAAACAATTATGTCCTATTTTGTTTTTTGTTCAAAGTTTATGGACGAAAATGCTATTACCTTCCACTAATAAGTAATAATAATAAATTCACATCAGTGGCATTTACGAAATAAATCGAAACATTAAGGGTAACAGTTCAAAACGGTCTTATTCGTTGTTTCCTCGTCTTATTCTCGCTTTAGTTAGTTCTCCAACCTGGAACTTTATTTTTGTTTTTTTATGTTTTCTTTTTATTTTCCTCATTCTCCTTTCACTGGAGAGTTTTGACCGTTGCTTTCCTCAACGTCTCTCTTTCCTTCCCTCTCTCTCTCTCTCTCTCTCTCTCTCTCTCTGTCTCTGTGATCAAGCTTCATCTTGTTCCAAGCTTAAACTACTACTCTCAGGTAATGTTCTTCAATCAAGTTAATTCCCTCATTGCTTGTAAATTTTTTGCTGCAATGTTCATGAACGTAAAATTGTTCAATTTTTTTTAAAAAAATTTCAGGCTCTGTGACTGTGAAGCTTGTTTTTTTGTTCATTTCTTGCAGTTTTAGCAATGGGTTGGTTTTTTACCTTTGGAAATCACAGAAAATTCCTGAAATGGGATTCAAGTTTTGATACTTATCTAAAGTTTATATCTTCATTAAATTTCATGTAAAGTTTGTATCTTTATTCCTTCTCTACATTAGTTTATTATAAGTTCTTCTTCTTATTTCTTTGGTCAAATTACTGAATTTTATCATCATATTCTGTTTTTTTTTTCTTTCAATCTTCATAAGTAATAATTTTACTCCTCGCAGGAATAATTAAATTTTGAAATGGGCTTTTTAAGTATTTTTTATATTCATTTTCGTTTATTGTACAGTTCATGTCTTTTTTTCTCTACACTATAATTCATCAAAGTTCCTAATATTTATTTTTGGGTCATAAGGTAGAATTTTATGTTCATATTCTCATATGATTTTTTCTTTTGATCGTACTAATTTTCTCCCTTGCAGAAACGATTAATTTTTTAAATGGGTTTTAAACAATTTTTTTCCTCCTAATTATTTTTTTCTTTGAATCCTCTTTTTGGTTTATATTTCTTGTTCACATGAGGTTTAACATTTGAAATCTAATGTTCTGTCAAAATTTGCAGCTCATCAAAGTTTGAGAATCCATACAAATATCTTAAGCAGAAAGAAAAGATTTCATTTTGAAAGAGGTTTTTAATATTTTAATTTTCTTTTCTTTTTTCTGATCTTCATCTTCATATATTCTCCAACGCATTATATTATACATAAAATTTTTCTTTTTCTTTTTTCTAGTTTCGGTTCATAACACTTTCAAATTTTGCCATGTGAACTCTGCATTGGGTATTCCTCTTTTTCTCTCCTTTAAACCTTTATCTTCTTTTGTTGTAACTAAAAATAATCTTTCTGCATACTGACTGTCTACTATTTTTTGCTGTTTATGAACTTGTATCTCTCTTTTTTTTACTCTTCTTTTGCAATATTTCAGTCTTTAGATTACCTCAAATATTTTACACATTCCACCACAATCCCTTGTGAGGCATTCGGTAAAAAAGTATATTTTCCTTTGCGGTTGTGGGGTTTAGCATGTGGTCTTGCAAATGATCTGTTGGTGCTTAGTTATGTTTTCTTTTTATCTCAGTGCTTTTGTACCATAGTTTTGTGATTGTTGCTTAGTGAGAATTTGAAGGAGTTGAGTTCTTGAGTAATTTGAAAAAATTAAAGGGAAACATCAAAAGAATCTTGTTTTCCTTGTTCTGCATGCAGGTTTGAGAACTCTCCATGACTTGAAATTTAAGGAAAGCACCCTAAAATTTTTGAACTTTCTTGTTTGAGTTTACCATCAAATAAGTCTAGCCGTTGTTTCCTGTGTTCTTTGTGTTCTTGCTCTCTTACATGTTTGATAATCTTTTGATGTGATTCAATTTATTGAAAATTTTCTTTCCTGTTGAACAGCATCACAACTCCTGTGAATCTAGTGAGCAATACAAAGTAGAACTGCAGGAATTATCATTTTAATTCAAGCCTGAAATATTCACAGTTAAAGGTAGAGTGAAAGAAGAAGTGGGAAATGGGATGTTCTACTTCAAAGCTGGATGATGAAGAGGCAGTTCAACTTTGTAAGGATAGAAAGAGATTCATCAAACAGGCCGTAGAGCAAAGAACCCGATTTGCATCTGGACACCTGGCTTATATACAATCTCTGAAAAGAGTTTCTGCAGCTCTTCGAGACTATGTTGAAGGAGATGAGCCGCGTGAATTCTTGTTAGATTCATTTATAACCCCATCCTTTACACCAGTGAAGAAAACGAGTTCTGGTTTCATCTCAATTTCACCAACATCTTTTACACCAGCACAAATTCAGTCTAAACCCAATTCCACTTTGAAAGTAAACTATTTAAGGTCAGGTGGGAACCCAGCAGTTTCAGTTGAAGAGAGGCCTCCATCACCAGAAACAGTCCGAGTTCAAAGTTACTCTCCAAATCACCAATTTGGATTTGATGGGTTCTTTGCAATGCAATCATCGCCAATGAATTCTTCATTTTTCTCGTACTCGCCCAACAATAGACCCAATATTCCTCCCCCTTCGCCGCAAAATTCACAATGGGATTTCTTTTGGAATCCATTTTCATCATTGGACTACTATGGCTATCCCACCCGAAGTAGTCTCGATCAAACAACCTTGGATGATGAGGTCAGAGGACTAAGGCAGGTTCGGGAAGAAGAGGGGATCCCTGACTTAGAAGAAGATGTAACTGAACATGAAGAATCTGAGAATAAGGTGCATATAACAGAAGAAAAAGCTAAAGTTGATAAAAATTGTGCTAGGGAAGAAGTTATTGTAGAAGACTGTGATGATGATGATGAAGATGATGATGATGATGATGAGGAGGAGGAGGAGGAAATAGATGGTGGGAGTCATGTTGAGCTCGATGTGAAAGGTTTACAATCCCAAGGTAGGACAAGCATAGAAGTATCACGATCTCAAACAGCTGGGCAAGTTGACGTTAGTAATCAAGAAATGGCAGTTGGTGATCAAGAAGCTAAGGAAGAAACACCAGGTTTTACTGTATATGTAAACCGAAGGCCAACAAGCATGGCAGAAGTTATAAAGGACCTCGAAGCTCAATTCACGGTTGTCTGCAATGCTGCTAGTGAAGTCTCAGCATTGTTAGAGGCTAGCAGAGCCCAGCACTCAGCAACCTCAAATGAACTCACAGGTTTTTTAGATGTACTTAGTTACTGTCGTTTTTAAGTGTCTGTACTTTGGTTAAATTCCTGCATCTGCATTTTATGCTTCTATAGTTAGTCATTTCATAATTTAAGCTGAGGCAAGTCTGAACTACATGTGTTAGCAAGCTATTTGTACTATGGTCATGTGCGATTATAATGAAGATCGGCTTCTGTATTCAATAACTTCAAAGAAGATACTCTGTTGTTTTAGTATTTATTTTGATAGTGTTTGAATTTATAAGGTACGAGTTTTAACTCTTTTTTTTCTTTTTTTTTTTTTGGGCAGCCGTGAAGATGTTGAATCCTGTAGCTCTATTCCGCTCAGCTTCATCTCGCTCATCCTCATCAAGATTTTTAATCAATTCTTCAAGTTCTAGGGATGAAGGTTATGAAAGCAGTAGTGATTTCTCGGATGAATCCTGCTTGTTTTCTTGTAGCCACCAATCAACATTGGACAGATTATATGCCTGGGAGAAGAAACTATATGAGGAAGTCAGGGTATACTTCTAAACTTAAACCCACTGAGTATATTGATCAGTAAAATGATTTGTCAACCATTTTCTTCAAATGAATTTCGATGAGAAGAATGATTTTATTTAAGTAATATGTATATGTCAAAGCAAGCATCTGCTGTGTTTGAAACTAATCCATGATTCTCGTTGGGTTTAAAATAAATAGCTACTAGAATTCTTTACTTTACAGCTTCATGCAAATGAACATTAACATAATATTTTAATTTTTATGTCTGTGATCTGAAAAGAAATAATGGAAATTTGATTCTCTGATATCTTTTTGAGCAGTCTGGGGAAAAGATTCGGATTGCATATGACAAAAAGTGTGCACAACTCAGAAACCAAGATGTGAAAGGAGATGACCCTGGTGCTGTGGATAAAACAAGGGTAGGTATTAGAGATTTGCATACCCAGATAAACGTTTCAATACATTCAATTGAAGCTATTTCGAAGAGGATTGAGACTTTGCGGGATGAAGAATTGCAGCCTCAACTTGTAGAATTGATACAAGGGTATGTCTCGTAGTTTGTGATGATATTTCTGCATACTCCAAAACAGTGCTAAGTCACTCAAAGAGAATATCGTAGTCTAAAGATCATCTAATTGTCCTTATATTGCAGGTTAGCAAGGATGTGGAAAGCAATGGCAGAAAGCCATCAATCACAGAAGCGAACCTTAGATGAAGCCAAGCTTTTACTTGCAGGAACACCTTCGAAACTAAATGGAAAGAGGCACTCTTCCATGTCAGTTACTGAGCCTCATAGCCTAGCCCGATCTGCTGCCAATCTTGAAACAGAGCTCAGGAATTGGCGAGCCTGTTTTGAGTTATGGATCACTTCTCAACGATCCTACATGCATGCACTAACTGGCTGGCTTCTTCGTTGCATGAGCTGTGATTCTGATTTGTCAAAATTACCATTTTCTCCGCGGCGGTCTAGTGGAACCCTACCAATATTTGGACTTTGCATACAATGGTCAAGGTTTCTTGATGGCATCAGGGAGACGCCAGTGCTTGAGGGTTTAGACTTTTTTGCGGCTGGGATGGGGTCTATCTATGCACAGCAACAAAGAGAGGACTCTCACAGGACCCCAGTTGGGTCAAAGAGATTTACAACTGGATTCTTGGATGAACCTGGTGGGAATATGGAAGTGGTGGAGGTTGGACAAGTAGAAGAAGTTATGACTACAGAGAAAATGGCCGAAGTTGCCATAAGAGTACTTTGTGCTGGCATGTCAGTTGCAATGAGCTCGCTGGCTGAATTTGCTATCAGTTCTGCTGATGGATACACCGAAATTGTTAATCAATGGGAGAACACCAAGTGTTCACAGAGTTCAGGTAGGGAGAAGACATAATTTCTGATATTTGGTAGGTGGTTTGGTTGAAGAAAGTGTCTTTGTAATTACAAATATATAACTGTTTTATGACAAGGCAGCATAGATTTATAAATGCCTCTTGTTTTCTATTGCTTTGATATTGTCTGGCTCATGGGATTATCAGAAGGAAAGGCAGTATGTTCCAGGATTTCAACCATAAGTACAATAGTCAGAAGCAACAATGTCAAAACCCCAAATGGGTACTGAGTCCTGAAGCTTGAGCTGAAACCTGACGTAGCCAGTCAAACAAGCAAATATCCAAAATATGCTGGAAGATTATTGTTATTAATCATACCTTTTTCTTCGAGAATTTGCTGCTTCTTGCCTTGCCTGTGGAATAATTGACCAGGCCTGGCCTCGATGGAGAGCAGAAAGCTAACTTCAAATAAAAGCTTGTCTTAAACTGGTTCTTTTGATAATGAGAATACAGCTATTAATTTTTTATTTTTTTAAAAATTGTTCATGGTCGCCATTGCTAAATAGTGTATTAATTGAAGAACTACTGTATGCCTTTACCGAAAACTGATGGCATTAATCTCAAAAAATTAATCCAGTTCAGTAAAATCTGCCAATCATACTTTAAAAGTGCTAAAACCCACGTTATAATTTTTCATTCCCTTCGTCAATTCCAAGTAACTTTTGCTAATCAAGATATACATTGTGCAAGTAACAGTTTAAAAGTCAAAAATCGGAATCCAACATTTCTTTTTCTTTTTCTTTTTCCCTTGAACCTGAACCTCCAAATTACAGTCAATCTATTTCACATCTCACATCCTTCAATTTGTATGGACTTTTATTTTCCAAAATCTCAAAAAGAAAAAATTACAAAAATGGCAGGTGGAAAAAACCAAAAAAAAGAAAATTATCCTCATCATGCAGTCAGCTCCTACCAGCGGCAATCTTGGAAAGAATTTGGTATTGAGAAACAGAAGTTAATGGATAAAGAGATGATTTTCAGTCAAAACCGATGTCTTCATCATCGTCAAGTTCAACTTCCGAAATATCGTATCCACCCATGACAGACAGGAAAAGTACAATCGCAAATAGCTGTGTTGCCAGAAAATATTTAGCCCTTCTTCTGAATGTTTTCTCCTCTTCTGTTTTTTCCCTCTTGGGTTTTGGGTTAGGTTTTGATCCTATAATAAAGAAAACAATAAAGTTACAATAGTTTAAAACTGTAACCAAAGACTGACCACCATTGTGCATATGCATGTGATTGCTGGAACTATGCAATATAATCTGTAATAAATGTTAACCATATCAATACAACTCAAGCAATGGGGAAAGCTATCATTTCTAGACTCTAACCTGATCCATGAATATCAAAAGTTTCAACACAAATCTTCATGAATTTACTTTTAAGACTACTAAGGAGGCTTCACATCTTGCCCTTCTCTCCTAATTCCTTTAATCCTACATGCCAACACGGTATCATGATTCTCTCTTGTTAATGAAATTGTTTATTTCTTATCAAAATTCCCTGAAACCAGACCTTATTGGGTCTTTCAGAAGGAATGTCCCATGTTTGTATTGAAGAAGTATTTTTGCTATGGTCATTTACGGAGAGTCAAGGGCAGACTCTGATAGACACTTGAGCTGCAGTATGGGTTATTATAAGCCTAAGCATACCAAGCTAGTCTGAACCTTTTAAAAAAGAAAAAAAAAGTACTGACCAGGGGTACAAAAATGATGCAACTCAATGATGCCATACACATCCACCCAAAATAAGAGAACAAATAGCTCCTAAAATCCCAAAAATTTTTGAGTTTGTAAAATCTGGAATTCATATAAATAGTTCTCCACGTACTATCAGCCACATTTTCGGATAATCCACTGAGCTTCAGCAGAGAACAGTCCTTGACACTCAATAATTCCAGGATACTTGGCCATTATTCCTAACTGGTTTAGTTATGGAAAAAATTTCCAGCATGATTGCACCAAAATATTAAACCAAGTCTTGTTTGGTAGTGAAATCAAGCCAGGCCGAATCGGGCCACCACTTTGGGATGGAAATGGCTCAGCCCACATGCATAATTTGATAAAAGCACTCCAGTCCAGTAACAATTATAAAAGTAAGAAATGTATGTAGAAGGAATATCTTACTCCAGTTTGAGGGACCTTTTCTTGGAGCTGATGATGACGGGTCTGAGGGGAACTGTGGGATTGAGGATGACGAACCAGCTTCTATAAACTGTGTCTTAAAATTTTCTGCATAGCTTATGAGATTACCATGCTCTAAGAGTTTGCTCCTCAGCACTGACGTTTCCTAATAGTTTATGATAGCACAAAATAGGCTTAAAATTAAAACAGTTTCAAAAATAATAAAGCCAGATATACAAGTGCAGCACTGCTACGTGTACAAACTAATGAGGCAATGCACGTCCTAAATTTTCAGGAGTAAAAGAAAATAACTCATATGGGATTATTTAGTAAAAGAAAATAACTCAGATCTATTTAGCAACATTACACTATCACATCAGTTTGTGTGAATAGAATTTGTATCCCTAGTATTATCCATACAAATGTATGGTAAAAGCTAGAATGTTTAAGCTTTAACAACACATAAGAGTAGCTTAATGTGGACTTGAATAAGAATACATTGGCTTCTATATATGGTTAGCATTTGAAGAACAACGTCTGGCCAGTTGCTCAGCGTAGACTTTCAATAATCAAGAAAGAGGTGATAACATCACATAGAGGTACAAAAACACAAACACCACCTTATATTAAACTGCTCAGAGTACCTAACACATGCAATGCACCCTTTGAAGCATCTTAAGAACATATCTACTGCCATTGCCGATTTACTATGCACTGAATGACCAAGATTATAGCACCAATGGACTCCACTAATCCAGGCACAGACTACATTCAAGCCAAGCAAGTCAAGAATGCATCAGTTCCTAATAAAATAAAAATGCACATTAATAACATTGTTGTCATTACTCTTTGTTTGATTCTGGAGTAAAATGCAACGGAAAGAAGAGGTAACTTATCAACAGCAGAAAATC
This sequence comes from Melia azedarach, assembly GCA_028052125.1. Lineage (NCBI taxonomy): Eukaryota > Viridiplantae > Streptophyta > Magnoliopsida > Sapindales > Meliaceae > Melia > Melia azedarach. Next base: position 12,196,812 of record CM051403.1, read on the forward strand.
CAGTTCTGATCATTCAGTAACTCAACTACTGTTTATCCAACTAACTAAGCACATTCACTCTCCTTCTTGACCACTTTCCAGTTCCACCTGCTGGTCATCTATTAAGACATTATGCAGAATAGCAATATACACCAATACTTCCCGAGCAACTAATGCTACAAAAAGTGACTTATCTTCCATAAAAATTCTAATCATACTTATATTTGTCACAGATTCTACACCAGAATTAAGCATGCAAACAAATTCTTCTCAATCAACCATTGCAGAATCAGCTTGTAGGAAAAGGTCAACTAGAAGGAACTTCAACTGCTAAAGCAGTCAGAACATGGTGCAGTTTGTGAGGCAACTTACCGGTAATACATGAAGAGTGACAAGCACATGCCCAAGCAAACTTGCATCTACACTTGACGGCCTGCAAGGAAAAAAATGTGTAGGTACATCTCAGCAACTTGAAGTCAATTGTTATATCAAAATAGCAATCAATCACTGAAGTTCCTATAACAATATTTCTTTCAAATGTATCAGACATTCAACAAAATATCCAAAAGTTACCTGTTTTCATACAGAAAGTTCTGCTCCCCTAATTTAGTTGACAAAGCTCCATATGCAACGTTTGCTTTCCTGTAAATCTGTCAGAAATTAAACATAAGTAACCGAAGAGACATAATAGAACTAATACCTTCAAAGTTAAGTGACTCATGGCCAAAAAGATACAGCATGAAGAAAGAGAAAAAGAAAAGAAAGTAAGTTGATGTAAGAAGATTCCCGGAAAAAGTACTACCCCTTCTTCCCTTCTCTCAGCATTCTCTTTAGTTATCCCAAGTTGCTGCTTTACCGTTCGTACTTGCTGTAAGAACAAAACCTTTCCTATCGGCCATGCAAGATCAGAATAATAAATCTTGCGGGCAGATCTTCCATCAGTCCCCAACCAGAGTTCATACATGAGTGATTCAGCAAGCCACGAACCAATCATTGCTTTCATCGATATCCATTCCGGGACTGAACGAAGTTCACTGTCCAAATCAACAACGCCATCCTCCTTTAAACGTTCAATAACTCCACCATTCTCATTATTGTAAGCCACATAAGTGCCAGATTCAACATAAGGAATTTGATCTAACATAGAAATCAAATACAACATCGTCATGTTAGTGTGTACAAACCTTCAAAAAAGAAAAGAAAGAAAAAAGAGAATCAATAAGAAGCTATACACATTACATAGCAACTGAACAATTTGATAGCCATACACATGACCATAGCAATTTAAGAAGGAATATGAAAGGTCAAAGGATAGCAGGAAAGTGGTGGCGTTTAACAGGCATAGGAATACCTAAATTTAAATCTTATACAGAGTACAGTGTACATAAAGAAGACTACATTATACGATAACATTCAATATAATTCGAACATTTCTTCTTTATGCAATAACATTCAATATAATTTGAATATACAATTCTACTCCGACAAAATTTATGAAACAAAAAATTGAAAAGAAAAGGAGTACCGGAATCAGGATAATTAGAATTGAAGGCCAAGTGAAAGGGAAGTCCAGCTAATTTTAGATAAATGTAAACAGGCAAGCAATTTGGACATGCAGTGGGCAGACCGAAGTAAGGCTTTCTCGTCACCAGCGTGAATTCTTCTCTTTCTCGCTGAACTTGTTCCATCGGTTGCCCCTTTTGCTTTCTATTTACAACAAAGACTCCCAATGATTTGAATGGCTTATAATACAGACAGGATTCAAATAGTTTCAGTAGGGTTTTTCTGCAGCAAGAAGAAACAGAAGGAGGGTTTGGTGTTTACTGGAAACGGAATTAATCGTATTTGGGTCTGATAAAATTAATGGGCCGGCATTCGGCCCAATAACAAATTGCCTCGAAAAGTTTTTGTTCTAAAATTAATTTAAGAAAAAATATAACAAAAACACACTTAATTAAATAATCCATAAAACCACATTAATTATGTTACATTAAATAGATCTAAAAAATAAATAAATAACCCAATAAAATATATTGACATTTTTTTCCTCTTATATTTTGCAATCCAAAAATGACATAGTAAAATCATGCTTGTAATTACACAAACAAAAATAAAGTGTTAAAAAATATATAATTAGTACACTTTCACTTTAACTTTATGTCAATCAAATAGAATTACAAGTTAAAAAGTGAATGGTTTGACCAATTTTGAATACAAAAAGTAATGGTTTATTAACATTAATACACAATTATAATCTCTTCTAATTTACTTGGTATTTATTATTTTTTAAAAAATAATTATGTTTTATTTTTGGAAAGTGTTTTCAAAATAGTTGGCAACTTACAAGACAAAAAAAAAAAAAAAAAAAAACAAAGACAAAAGTATATAAATGTAGTAGTTCCCCTTAAAATGGAAGGGCTTTTTAACTAACACGTCATTCTCTTGCTTTGCTTGTTTTCATGACTATCAATCAATTTCTGCCCATTTTCCTGTTTTGTCATTTTCGTACTCCTTTCTTAATTTCTATACAAAGCCAAACCACAAGCACACAACACAACTATGACTCTATTATATTATCATATTCCACTCTATGAATCTTTATATTCTCATAAATAAGAATGTAATTTATTTATTTATGTCAATTAGGTCCTAATTTGTATTATAATAATCATATTATTCTTAAAATGTCAAATTTTAACCATCACTTTTGCAAATAATTGTTTGTTTTTAAGTCTCGATGCTAATATAATTTAGTTTTAGTCATTTAAAATTTTTAAATGTGTCTAATTTTTTAACGTAATTAAAATTTTAATATTAAGTAAAATACTTTCAATTTATAAAAAAACATATTATTTATATTTTATTTATTTAACTATATTCATAATTTAGAAAAACCACTACTAAAATAAGTATTTACCTAATACTAGAAAGTATTTTAGTCGTTAATTCATAGGGATTAATACATTAGAGATTTATTTGATATAAAGTGTTTAAATTATACCTCCATTTGAGATAATATAATACGTTAGGGACCTAATTGTTATTATGACACTTAAAAAATGTATCACTGAAGCTTAGCCAAACCTGGTCTGGACGTAGCAGCTTTCTTTTCCTTTTACTAATGTTAATACCAACATATCCACACATTCCGAACTCCCCTGTGAAGCCAAACATGTCATTTTTAGAATCAAAGTTTCTCTGAAAGTATCTAGGGTTTTTCATCATTGAATCTTTCTTCTTCTGTTACTGGGTAAGAGAATCTTCTCTATTTGCTTTTCCTCGGTCTTTGTTGCTATAAAGTTCGTTTAAGGGTTTCAAAAAGTCAAGCTTTGTTTTTTGTGTTTTCACTGTAAGAAGCAAAGAAAGGGTTTTTTCTTTGCTTTTGTTTGCTTTCGTTTAAGCTTACTTGAATTGGGTGCTGAAACTGTTTTTCCTTATGTGGGTTGTGCTTGTTTTAATGTGAAAGTGCTTGTTTAAGCTTGCTGATGCTTGTCGTTCTGTCATGATGATCCTCTATTATGAGGTAGAGAAAAAGAAAAAATCTCTTTTTGTTTTTCTTATTACAATTCAACTAGTTTGTGCTGAAATTTTCTTTTTTTATGGGTTTGAGTTATCGAATTCCTTCTCAGCTACTGAACGGACGTTTAACTCTTGTATTTTAGATTGTTTGACCTTTTGTTTAAATGCTTATATGCTGGATATTGTGTTGATTAGACCTTCACATGCAGTGACATGCACCTGCCTTTTTTGAAGATTTGTAGATTATCAAATTGTGGATAAATGATCGTTCTGATTTTTATGAAGTGAAAGTGCTGATTGATACGTCTGTATATTATTCTGTTGATAATATTTATTGTTTTTGCCCTTTCTTCTGGCATATTTTTCTTCCGTACATCTTGCAGGATACTATGTTGTGTAATTCTCTCGCTTGTTGATTTGGTTGTGACTTTTCCTCTTTGATTGTGGAAAGTAGATGTTACATTTCAGGGGACTATGTGAATCTTCGCTGGCTTACTATTGAGAAACAGGGGATAAAATCTTGTTGTGGTATGGCTACTGAAAGTCCAATTAGAATTCCAGAAACGAGTGGGAAATGGCCTACTCCACAGAAGGGTGCAGCATGTGCACCATCATCTGCCAACATGGCATCAGAAGAGTTGGGATTGCTTGGAAAAGGTCATCGTTTTCATGGCAGTGGGAGAAGTGCTGTGCCTGATAGAAGTGGAAGTGCACCTCCAAACATGGAAGGTTCACTTTTGGCTATAAATAACCTTATATCCCGGCAGAACTCTAGCTTGAGTATGAGCTTGGCTAATTTCAATGGTGCTTTTCGAAACTTTGAGTCTGAGGAAAACTTACAAACTGATCCAGCTTATATAGCACGTTACCATTCTAATGTCAACATGAATCCTCGACCTCCGCGACATCTTGTAGACCACCACAATAGATTTGGTAATAATTGGGGACTAGCTGCTTCAGATGACAGTGGTAAAGTTTCCTTGCCTTCATCTCGTGTCGCCCTTTCTACGCATAAGGAAGAGTCTGATGATGATCCCTCACCCAAAGATTCTTCTGATGAAACGGTCGACAGGAAAAATGAGTTCTGGGGTAGGAAGGATGCAGCTAGATTGGGAGGCAAAAGCAGAAATTTGACTGATAGAATACAGGTCAAAATCTTTGTGTCATTATGTCAGTCACTCTGTTCATGATCCATTTTACCTTTATCTATTCTTAATATTTCATTTTCATTGTTCAGATGTTAAATTTCAAAACCCTCATCAAATATACTCTGCATATACCATGTTGTGAATTCCAGATAGGCCTTTTCTTTTGGTGATTAGAATTCTGGAGTTCATAGTTTCAAAATTACTTCTGTTTTTGTTTGTTTGAATTGCATGATTATGAACACAGTTATGTTTTCACATTTACAGGAAGACTTTCCTCGTTCTTCATCACCTGTCAATAATCAGTCTCATTCTTTGGGCTATGGAATGACAGAGGAAGCAGTTGATCACGATTCTGATTCAAGTTCCTTGCGAGATCCCTCTGTTAGCTCATCAAATGCCGTTAGAACTAATATTGGAGCTGATAATACGTCAGTATCATTGCATGCAGATTTGTCAGCTGTCCATAACTCGAGCTCATCATCTCATGATTGTACAGGAACCATTCCTTCCACGACACCTACTGAGGAAGGAACGTCAAGCGATACAGATATTTGGACAAAAGATGAAGTCCTTGTTCACGATATCAATAAGTCAGATATTAATGTTATTTTATCTAAAATGAAGGATCTTAATATGAACCTACCAAATTTTGGAAATCAGAAGCATCAAGATGAACTCCAAGAACATCAACAACTAAGCAGTTCATCTCAAGTTCAAAGTGCCCAGTCTCAAATAACTTCTCACGGAGTAATTGGCACATATGTTGGCATGGATCAGTTTCACCATGGCCCTCCTAAACTCTCAACAGTGGTGCAGCCTGTACTCCAGTCATCTGGGTTCACACCTCCACTCTATGCAAGTGCAGCTGCCTATATGACTTCTCCAAATCCATTCTACTCCAATGTTCAAGCCCCGGGATTCTATTCTCCTCAATTTGGTGTAGGTGGATATCCAATGAATTCCTCTATTGGTCCTCCTTTTGTCGCTGGATATCCTACCCATGGTGGTATTCCTTTGGTTCATGATGGTTCTGCTGGTCCAAGCTTTCATACTCAAACATCTGGGGTTTCAACTGGAGTAAGCATAGTTCACGGAAATGATATGCAACATCTTAACAAGTATTATGGACAGATGGGGTTGGCACTGCAACCTTCTTTTGCAAACCCCCTTCATCTGCAATACTATCAACAACCTTATGGGGAGGCATATAGTATTGCTGGTCAATTTGAGCCATTCGGATCTAGAGGTGGTGTTTTGGGGAGCCAAAATAGTGCTTTTCAAAAGGGGTCTGATGTAGCTGCTTCTGATGATCAGAAATTCCAACATCAGAGAAGTGGAGAATTAGAAAATCCACACTCCAGTAAAGGGAGCACGAGTCATTATTATTTGGGAAACACACACGACATGGGTTTTTACATGCAGTATGCACCCTCACCACTTGCTAGCCCAGTTTTGCCTGGGTCACCAGTAGTTGGCAGAGGCCTTTCTGGAGGGAGAAATGAAATGAGATTTTCACCTGGCTCTAATCGATATTCTGGTTGGCAAGGCCAAAGAGGATTTGAGAGTTATAATGATCCTAAGATATATAATTTTCTTGAAGAGTTGAAATCTGGCAAAGGTCGAAAATTTGAGCTGTCTGATATTGCAGGACATATTGTTGAATTTAGGCACGTTCCACTGACTTTTAGTTATGTTTTCCATGTATTTTTTCCCATTAAAAGTTTACTAACCAGGTATTTCCAATTCTAGTGCTGATCAACATGGGAGTCGGTTTATTCAGCAGAAGTTGGAGAATTGTAGTGTTGATGAGAAGGCATCTGTATTTAAAGAAGTTCTTCCACATGTTTCCAAATTAATGACTGATGTTTTTGGTAATTATGTCATTCAAAAGGTATGCTTTCAAAGTTGTTTTTGCTCATTTTGTAACTATCTTGCACACTGCTCGTCTTCGTTTTGTTAATTTTTTCTTTTTGCTTTCTTTGTATACTTTCAGTTCTTTGAATATGGAAGCCCTGAGCAGCAGAAGGAACTGGCAAATCAGCTTGTAGGACAGATTATGCCTTTAAGTTTACAGATGTATGGCTGTCGTGTGATTCAAAAGGTATGTATGATTCTTATGGTACATTTGTGTACCCATACAAAATAAGTATATGGTATAAGTATTTATGTACTATTGAAATTTTGTTGTTTGTCTTAACTGATTGCATTCTGTCAGCAGTAGCCAGCTTTTCTTATGTGGTAAGAATCTGAGAAAATTTTCTCACACGTACATATTTTTTTTTTTTTTATGTTTCATCTACTTTGTAACACAATGTACCACAATTTACTGGAAAAGGAACAGTTTGCTTCATAGAAAAATCAATTAAGAATGTTGACCTCATATTAGTTACAAAATGTAATAGTTATGACTGAGTGCATTGTGGTTTGCCTTTGATAGAATTTGTACTTCACGTACAGTACTTTTGGGGTTCCAAGTTTTATGTTGAACATGGAATTTTTAAGAAGCAGCAACTCCTATTGGGTTCCTCATGCTAACCTTCTTGACTTGTAACAGCTCCTCTTGCTTGTGAAGTATCACACTTCTAAGTGATCTTTAATTCTATTTGAGACTCATTGTGCTGATTTGGATAATTCAAAATTAGCTCCTTTAATCAATTAGTATTAGGAATAATGATAGACCTGAAGTTTCAAATGCATCTTCAGTATTAAGAAGATGGATCTATGGGAACTATGAACTTTCCCCTTTAATTTTGTTGCTGCCAACCTTTTGTAACCTGTACCTTTTGAGGATCTGGTTGCTATCTAGTAGTTGATCCAGCTAAGCCAAGTAACACAATCTTGTCACAATTGAAAGAACATTTCTTCAAGTTTACATAGAATTTCTCCTTGAAACTTTCTGCAAATTAAGCAGATTCTCTTTTATTATGGTAATACTACACCAGTTTATCATGAAATAGCAAGTACAAAGGAGCCAAACAAAGGTTTTAGGACCTCCATCATGAGCCCACATTAAAACTGCCTATTTTATTAGAGTCAAAATGGCATCATTAAGACATTAACCATGCATACAGCTGTCTGGAGTCTTTAATGCAGTCTTCCATTTGTAGCCACTCATTTTGATTGACTAAAAAAGTTCTCCTATTTGAATTTAGCAAAAGAATGATAAGAAAAGCTACTATTGAGACTAGTAGCTGTGGAATCTCTGCCCCTCATTGTGCATGGCAATAAATTTTGAGCATATGAAGTTGTTGAATGTCACATACTAGTAGGATGATCCCTTTAAGACTGAAGACATACTAATAGATAATATATTTGGTTTTATTTAAAAAGGCTAAAAGATTAGGTTTATGCAAGCTAGTTGACTAGTGGCCAGGCTTTGCTCTAAGTACTGATGCTTCCATATTCAAGATATTCCAACAGAGTTTAAAAGGTCAAAATTTCCCCTAGCTGGGATTTGATATGTTTTTGAATTAACTTCTTGTGTTCAAAGAATTCCAGAACATGTCTATTTTGACTCATATTAACATCTTTACTGCATTGGAAAATTTTATATCCCCCCTCTCCCTTAGTGAAAAGATATGCATTTGATACTTTGTTATCATGCTATGTAGGCACTTGAGGTTGTTGAGCTTGAACAGAAAGCACAGCTTGTTCGTGAACTAGATGGACATGTTTTGAGATGTGTACGTGATCAAAATGGAAATCATGTTATACAAAAATGCATTGAGTGTGTTCCGACAGAGAAAATTGGATTTATAGTTTCTGCTTTTTGTGGCCAAGTTGCAATGCTTTCTATGCATCCTTATGGTTGCCGTGTTATACAGGTTAATAATAACACTTTATTGGATTGTCAGGAGTTCTTCTTTCTCCCTCCCATCTTCCTTTGGTTGTTCTTAATAGCACTGAAGCTGTTTCACATTTTGGTTTCTTGTAGAGAGTTTTAGAGCATTGCACAGATAAGCATCAATTCCAGTTTATAGTGGACGAGATCCTGGATTCTGTTTGTGATCTTGCTCAGGACCAGTATGGCAATTATGTTACTCAGGTTGGTATTTGTTTGTGGGTCAGTTCACTTGCAGTTATTCTCCAATTATGAATTTTTATATAGCTCAATAGTGAGGTTTAAAATTTTTGCTCTTCTAGTTTAAAAAATATTGGAATTAATTATACTCTTATATTTTGTAGCTAGCTTAGTCCTTTTCTGATATCACTTTGCCTAAAGTGGACAGAATTTGGTCATAAAGTTGTCAGACTTTTGGAAAATCCTTTCAATTGGTTTAGAATATTTCTTTTGGAGATAAAGTGTATTGATTTAATGAAGCAACAAAACTCCACATGACTGAATAAAGAGACTGTGGAAGATGGGGACTATGGAGGGTGTTACAGTGTAATGGGGAACTATAGAGGCATGATGAATTCAAGCTTAAATGTAGAATAGAGTCCTGAATAGGACATAATGGTAAACCAAGCTTCATTTTCTGTCTTCATGAAGTTGGAATTGAGTGTTTTGACATGTTAAATTGGATATGCTTAGTCCATTATAGACACCGAAACTATTAAATAATGGAGTGTAGCACTTAATACATTTCTGTGATTAGTAAATTCTTAATTTTAGGGAATTCCTACTCCATTTGCAAAGTGGTATGTATTTATTTCAGGATTAGCAATGTTAATTATGTTCGAAATCTTAAAGTTATCACTTTGATAATAAACTCTTGGTTCTGCTGAAATAGGTATTACTCCTAATTATTTCAAGAGGGAAAAAAATAAAAGAAGGCAAGCCTAAGTTGCAAGTGTTTGGGGTTGTTTTCTTGATTCCCTTCATGCCATTTAGTTTTTGCGTTCTGAAAAAGATGTCTGTGAGAACAGCAGAGCTGCCTTTCTGGAGCTCCTTTGATTATCATCAGAGTCAATAAAATATCAAGTAATAGCACATTCATTATAGATTCTGGGCAATCGGAGAATGATGCCACTTTATTGTTGCTGAGATGCTTGTCTCTTCCTCCCCTCCTGATGAAGAGTGATTTTACCTTTTGACACATCATAGTGGCTTTTCCGTATTATGTGCTAAGCCCTGCCACCTTGTAAGATAAGTTAATGATTCGGTTATACCAATTGGAAAACTGTCTTCTGCATTCACAAATTTTGTTTTGTTTTTTAGTGGGTGCAAGTACTTCATCTTTTGTTCTAACTTCTGCTTTCTTTTTTCCTTTCTACCATTGCTTTTATTCATTGAGAATGCTAATTTGCCTGTACCTGTTTAATGAATAAGCTTCTTTTCATTTCATTTCCTGAAATTTATTTTTTAGTTTACTGCACTATGAAATTATTTTATGTATCAACTTATTTCATCCCTTGATACTAATCAGTGTACTGTTCACACTGCACAGCATGTACTGCAGAGGGGAAAACCTCTTGAAAGAAGCAAAATTATTAGGAAGCTGTCTGGACATATTGTACAACTGAGCCAGCATAAATTTGCATCAAACGTTATTGAGAAATGCTTGGAGTATGGTGGTACTGCTGACCGAGAACTAATCATTGATGAAATTCTTGGGCATAATGAGGGAAATGATAATTTGTTGGTAAGTCGCATCTAATGCATGGCTTAAATGTTGGGAGTAATAATACTTAAAATATTGACCTGCTCAAAGGAATGAGGCAATATTTGTTTAAACTCTCAAGCAACATCTTTTCTTTGCAATTCACTCGTAGTATTTGTTCCTCAGAGGCTTATATTAACGCATTTGTGATAAGGCTTCTATGCTTATGTATGGCCTGGCTATCAAAGTTATTCTTAAAATTGAATCTGAACATGTCTCTTGGTGCTTTCTAAGAAGGGTGGGGAGCTGACTACTTCATGATCGGCACAAAATTTGAGATTAGTATTTATATGCTGCTCTATAGTCCTTAGAAAATCATTATTATTGCTTTTCTTATTTTGAGGTTTCTGCTTATGTTGAATTAGAGAAGAGCTTCTCTGACACTGTTGCTTCCCTTTCCAACCTTTACTTTATTATTTGTGTAGCATGCTTGTTGTGGAGTACCAAATATGAAATTTATATAAATCAATGCAACTCTTTTTGCACCTGAAATAAGATTATTTAATTTTGAAACTTGTGCTGTGGTTAATTATTTGTTTACTTTTTTATGTACCAGACAATGATGAAGGACCAGTTTGCGAATTATGTTGTCCAGAAGATTTTTGATATGTGTACTGATAGTCAGCGGGCCATGTTGCTTAGTCGTATCAGAATACATGCTCATGCTTTAAAGAAATACACTTATGGGAAACACATTGTTGCTCGATTCGAAACACTATTTGAAGAAGGTGGGTTCTTATTCGTTGATTTGCTTAGGTTAAGCTTAATTTAACTTGCTGTCATTGGAATTATAAAATTAAGTATTAGAGGATACGTTATGTCAATAAATGTTGCTTCATACAGTATCTGCAATGAAGAATAATTATCTCTGGCAAAGGATGGTATATGCTTAGCACTGGTTGCTATAGTGTACTTTTATGGGACAAAAGCACATGTATTCCTCTTAATGAGTAAATTAGTTGACAAGATATTCCCTCAAGCCTCTGGTCCGGTGATAGTTCTTAACATTTCTTCGATGAAGTGGCAACAATGGACCATTGATGAGTAACTAGTATATAAGTGAAACTGGCCAGAGTTTTTTCAAAAATCATTAGTCACTTTATAAGAAGTTTCATCACATTGCCCAGGGATAATATATCATTTGCTTTCTTGAACGTGCAGAAAATGAGACATTGGGATCATGATGTAGAATAAGCCAGGAATCATTCAGGACCTTCGTGCTAGTGCTACTGTGGTGATTGAAACCAGTTAGGATGACACAGATGTTACTATGCCATGCAATTTAAAGCAGGCTTTTTTACCATAACTTCAGCTCGTGCAATTTGGTATCTTCTGCTGTAGGATGTTTTATCTTTAGTTACAGGGTTAATGTTGTTCAATCAGTAAATATGTATATTTCCAAACAATGTGTTTACGTTTCTGAAGTATAACTATTAGTTGCATTAAAAGTATAGAAAATAATTAGCTTTAGGATGATTGTTTATTTGCAACATATTTGGGCAGACTATATGGAAGGAAAACTTTCCTGGTGGTGTATAGTTGTTTACTGGAATTGTTTGTATTTGTGTGCTTATGAAATTGGAAATTTATAGAATATATCTTACATCTACAGTTATAGTTAACAGTAGAAGGGGAAATCAAGATTTAGGATCACTCTTCCCTTGTACACAGGTGTGCAAGTTCTCCAAAGATGTATGTTTTGTGCTGGATGGCTTTAGATGTAGCAGATTCAAACTGAAGCTAGCACTGGAGACCTTTTGACTAACCTTTTTCTTGAATTGAAATGGAGATGTCAATACTCGGAGAATATATGCAGAATATTAATTGGAAATTCAGTGCCAAATTATATTAAGCTAGTTTTGGCTGAAAGACAAGCCAATCCGGTATTTTGTTTTGCACATTAACATGAATTCTGTAAGAGTTTCTATATATCCAGAATCTTGCTTCTGAAAGCACCCAAAATTGCACCAAACGGTTTTGTAGATCACCAACGTAACTCAATAAAAAAAAATTTCAAAGAAAGTCACTCCCACTCTTCGATGCTTTCATATGGTTCAAATTCTAAGTTACATATTCAAACGATTTTTTGGCTAGTCTCTTCAAAATTTCAGCAGATGCCCTGGTAGCAAATTGCATGAACGTTCTGGAACACTAAGTTGTACATAAATAAACCAGTTTCCACACACAGATGATAGCCTGATGTTTGTATGCTGGTCTTCCAGCTGAAAGAATGAACTTCATTGGGGCACGAAACAACAGCTGCAGAATGCTTCACCTCTTGAGAAAAAACAAACACAGATTGGAATGTTCCGAGTTGAATTCCCAGCTTAGCTATGATGTAAAAGGGATCAAAAGCGACCCTTCCGTTTTCGAGCTGTGTACTTTGAGTCTGGAGGCACAACATTTCCTTTTCGTCTCATTTGTTCCTTCTTCTTCAGCACCCATTCCCTACCCTTACCTTTCTTAGTTATTTTCTGCTTTTTCCTTGGTCTATGACGATCTGAAATGCAAACCTGCATGACCCAAGATATTTATATTTTAAAAAGTCAACCATATTAAAAGAATTTAATTCCAAATTTCCCTAGATATATAAGTTTAGACAAATAGACACCCAATAAGAGGCCCAAAGAGAAAAGCATAACACTAGGTGTTTGAAATGACAACTTACTGTTTGATTTTCTTCATCTTCACTACTGTCATCATCAGAACAACTCTCCATATCGCCTTCTTTACCCTTAGGAAGCTCTGACCTTATGGATGGTGGACCACATGTAAGGACCAGAAATTCTTTTCTACTCTTGGTACTGCATGGAGACAAGTATTTTAATTTAGAGAACCATTGAAGTTAACAGGCAGGAAATGCCCCCCTGGATATAATGATGTTTAATGAGAATTTAACATCAAAAAATTTTCTCAAGGGATGCTGGCTCTCATCACATACCATTACTAAGAATTGAATTTTTCTTTCTATTCGTCAGAACAATCGGTACACAGGAGAGTAAAAACGGAAAGAAAGGTTAATCACTTGCATACCTATGTGGGAAGTCAATTACCACGCCACCAGCAAAACCAGCTCGCATTGCAGCACTCAATATCAACTCGCGCTGGGCTATACTTTCAGGATATACCTGAAATACTGCTCGGGCTCCTCTTGCCAGGCATCTATATAATGATCCGAAGAAAGCCCTGACAAAAAGAGGTTGAGCAAAATTTATCAACACTGTAACTGAAGAAACGATCTAAAACAAAAAATAGTTCATACTATTCAACCTTCATGATTCTACTCTCAACAGTGGACAGACATTCCAACAAAGTTATTCAGGAATGTTAAAAAAAATGAATAAGAATGAAAAAGGATGAGAGAACACAAACATACTTTAATCTTAAACGTGGCTCATGTGAAGACTTGTCAGCGTTGCATAACCACTGCTTGGCCAATCAAAAATCAATAAGGAGAAATTAGAAAGATGCATGCACAAAAGAGTTAGTGAGAAAATTAAATTATACAACTGAGATGAGCTTAGGGAAGAAATTAGCTCCAACACTGAAACCTCCTTCATAATCAATTTATTATTATGAATTTCAGCCGGCGCAAAAATTGTAACGCATAAATATGACATGCACATTACTAATGTCCTGTTCTACCAGCATAACCTAGTTACAACATAAAACTTATCATATGCTGATTGTTGCAACTCTGTTCTGTTCGGTTCATCAATACTTTAAAACATCTGATAGTTGTAATAGTCTAAATATGTTCAAATTTTAAGATTATTAATTTGAATATATCATTAGTACCAAAACCAAGACCAACAAGATTCACTTCAGTTTATATGCACAGCTCCACATACACAACAACTAAGACATGCATTAGCCAAGAGAAAATAGGCAGAAACCAGACCTGAACAGCTGATATACTGATGGCCCCGTCAATAACTCCAGGGCGAAATCCTAAACCCTGCAGCATAACAAATTATAAGCACCCAGTTAAGTCCAAATCCAAGTTAATGCTAAATGAGATTGTAAGTTTATTACAATGTAACAAAATAATAATATAAAACAAGCACTTATCAATGAAATGATTATTAAATGAAGCTGCTCAACAAGCAGAAGGAAAGCAAGAGATTCATAGATCACAGTTGTGCAGAAGATTGGAATTCATTAATAGTTATTATGTTGACAAAGTAAGTCTTGGAACAACTGAATGCACATGAAAGAGAAATTTTTTTGCATTACAATAAAAAGATATCACTATAAATCTGGAAATATGTATGTATGCATGTATTTGTGAATAATTACTTCATTTCCCTTGTGCAAATAAAAGGGACTTGCTAAGCACTGCATTCTAGTTCCCCATCTAGACCTAACCATTGTAATACACATTCCATATCCTATTTACATACAAGAAAATGCTATCTACAATAAAACGCTACCTACATTGACATAAGAGTAATGTGATTACAGATATAAAGCAAAAATGAGTTGGTGGATACCTGACCCATGTCTCCAAGTAATAGATCACCCTCAACCTCTCGCTCCACTGCAATATCTGGACTTGGAAAAGAACTATATTAGAAGATGTATAGGAGTTAAGAAAATAAAATGATCAGGCAGCAAGAGGATAATCATTGACCACATTCAATAGTTCACATACTAAGCATTGACTGTGAAATGTCTAAACCAATCCATTGGTGCCCATGCTCAGATAGTGTCTCCCCACTAAGACCTGATCCACAACCTACAAAAATACCAAAAACAATAAAACTTAACATTGAATATTTGCGTAGTTTAATCTTTAGCCATAATAACTATAAAGCAACTTCAAGACAAGGGTCGCTAATCATAGTTTAATTAGATGTTTAACTAATTCCAATAACATGAATTCTCGAAGAAGAAATTTTAGTTCTTTTTTGCATACCGATATCGAGAAGTAATCTGGGAACTCCATCATCAGGCAAAGCAAGAAGCTCCAATGCTCTCTCCGAAAGCTTTGCCTATTGAAACAGGCACAACGCAATTCTGTTTCGCTCATCCATCCAAAAATAAACAAAGGAGTAAACATGACTTCGTAACAAATGAACAACAAACCTGAATTTCGATGATCCGTGAAGAGGAAGTGTATTTGCGAGCCTCTGTATCGTTGTAAAATATCTCAGGTGGCGCTTTTAACTCCGGCCGGCTTGCCATCTCCTGCCAATATTCAACTCAACTCAAAGTCCAATTCAAGATATCATTAAACCCTTCAAGGAGGCGTGCAAAAACCGCATTTCGAAAATTGTCGTTAAAACCCATTAAACTTGCAACAATTGGTAATTAAAAAAAAAAAAAAAACCTATGTTACTGCTTTCTGAACTATCCTTTTAACAACAATAAAAGGCTTTGCTTCGCGCAAGTTTAGAAATTTCTCAATTTGAAAGAGAATTCTAAAGCGACGAACCTGAAAAGATAGAACTGAAAACAAACAGACAGACAACGTTGAGAGCTGCGAAGTTAAAGGCTTTAAAGCGCTTTCAAATTGTTGTAGAATATGGTTGAAGCTGCTGCTGCAACAGAAATAAAACCTCTGTACTGTTGCTGCTAGCGCTACAGCTGAAACCTAAATTGGTTACGATGAGTTCTTTTGTGGGTTTCGGGCTCGGGTTACCGGATACCCGAATGGGCTGGGTCCAAAATAATGGACAATTAAATTAAAAAATAAAATTATGCATATATAATTTTTTTTTGACAGAATTTTAGTAGCTTCATGATTACAAAATTTTAAATATGTTTAAATATGGTTAAAAAGCAAAGAATTTAGTAAAATAATTTCAGGAGAAATTATAAGAAAATACAGAAAATTTGCACAAAATCTTATATAACATATAATGTGATGTAGTTGAAGTGAACATATTGAAGAAAAAAAAAGAAAGATACCACCCAAAATGAGATTAATTGATGCCTTTTTTTAATAATTAATTTTGAATTCCTTTTGATTTTCATAAAGTTTAATATAGGGGCTAGCTATATAATAATAACTTTTTGATCGAAATCTTTTTGAGAAATAGGTGACATTATTATAGTTTATTTAAATTTTCATGACTCTCAAATCTCAGTACACACCAAATGGGTTTATTTATTAGAATTTCAAACACTAGAAATTTGAAATAACCAGTAGCTTTAACTGTTCAAAGTGAAGATAAATTGGCCCGAGAAGAGAGAACTCTGAAAATTTAACCTAATAAATTCAAATGAGAAAAGCTGTATAAAAGTTACTGAACAATGTTAGCACAGTTTTGCTAAGTGCAGCTTTTTATTTTTTAATTTTAAATTACACAACACTGAACAAAATTGGGTAAGATGAGATTTTCCATTCATATTTACACCTTTAAATTTTCAGTCCAGAGTGGATGGCAACAACTCCACCAACAAGATTTTCATACTCAACCTTCTGAAACCCTGCATCAGCAATCATCGAAGCAAATTTCTCCTGCATTTATCAAATTCAATAATTAGACTGATATAGAATTAAATAAGCATAAAAAAATTTAATGTATCTGAACTCATATCCACCCTTTGTCAAAGTTTTCAGATTATAAAAAAAATTGATCAACATCTGAGTTTTAGTCAAATTACATTTTGGTAAGACAAGAAACTTGCTCTTTCTGACTTTAAATGTGAAGGATTGGATAGTCATTAATTTACCTGCGGGGGAAAACGGCGGATACTCTCAACTAAGTACTGATAAGAACTTCGATCGCCCGCTACTAGTTCCCCCATGGCTGGAATGACTGAAAATGAGTAATAATCATACCTGCATTAGGGGTGAAAAGAAAAAACAAATAAGGTAAATAACAATTTTACAGCATACAAGAGAGAGAGAGAGAGAGAGAGAGAGGAGGGGGGGGGGGGGGGGGGGGGGGGGGGGGAGAGGAGAGGGAGAATAAAGAAAAATAGAGAGAAAGCTAGGTTTCATTAGGGGAATCTTCCATCCAAAACCCATATAATAAAGCTTCAGTAGCAATGGCATCTGGTCTACATATTTAAATAGGTAGTTTTGAATCCGTTCTATGCATATAATCCCACTTAGATAAATGCTCATGAAGTAAAAGACAGGATATCATCGATCAGAAAAATATTATCAATCATTAAACTAACAATGATCCACAATGCGAACATGCTATAACATAAACAAAACACCTTAAATCAATCATCATTTCTTTACATTGAAAAAGAAAAATTAATTCTCTACTTTGGTTTTCTAGTCTACTGTAAGAATTACATTCAGTCTGGGGTATTCTCAGTACTCCGTGAATGCAAGTCTCACGGAACTTAGAGTACGTTCTTGACTAGTCAGGAGAAGTACGAAAGTTATAGTTTTGACGCTACAAACAGCACAAAGTGCTTAACATAGAATAAGTCCCTCCCCAATGTTGCCAGATTTCAAGGACAAACAGGGAAAAAAAGATTGGACACAGATTAAGGGATAGGAATAGATTATTGAAAGACGGATTCAAATGCGTAATGTTGCCTGTCATTTATTTATTCTGGTTGGCACTTTGATATTGCCTACAGAAAACAAGGTAATTTTGTCACTTCCAACACTTACAAGCAAAGCTAGGTCAACATCTTGCTTTTAGAATGGAGATATCAATTACACCTGATATGTGTGTATTTAGGTCTGCAGCAGCCTATGTACATAATGGAATAATTACTTTACGACTTTTTTAAGCAATTCTGGTTAACCTTTGTTCACATAAAAGCAACTGGTAACCCATCTCCAGTTCTTTACCAGTTCAGCTGAAGCCCAAGGCGAATCTTGGCTTGTCAATTTACAAATGGAAGAAAAAGTAATGCAAGGAAAAGAAGGAACTTTCAAATATGTGATTTGATGTTAGCACCATAAAGTTATGTGGAAATCTCTCCATGTAGAATTAATTTGACAAAACTGCAAAAGAAGACCATGCATCTGAATGCAAAGAAAAGAAGGAACGTTCAAATATGTGATTTGATGTTAGCACCATAAAGTTATGTGGAAATCTCTCCATTTAGAATTAATTTGAAAAACTGCAAAAGATGACCATGCATCTGAATGCAGGAAAAGAAAGACTAATGCTTATACAGCATTCTATGAACAAGAGAAAGAGAGAGAGTAATATCAGTCTGGTCAGCAACGTGTTAAGCATGTGATTTGTACAAAGGAAAAAAAAAACGACAGCTATTTTGTTTATCAAGTATGACATTCTTGTAGCACAGTGTAGAACATACTCACAGTTCCTTGAATACAGGAATCTCCACGTGGCTCAGCTCAAGGCAAAGAAATCTTCCTCCACGTTTTAGAACCCTAATGAATAAAACCATAGAAAAAAGCGTGATAAATATATTACACAAAATATAGCTAAGAATAACATTCTGAGTGTATACACTTGATCAGATTCAAACAGAAGATACTTTAAGCATAAAATTAGTCAAAGCCCAAAGGCAACCTCAAGCTAAATCTCAAAAGAAGCAGTCATGCTGGTGAAGAGAGGAGCTAAACATTAAAGTTACAGTAGCAAATTACCCAGCGCTATAATCAAATATCATAGTTATTAACTTCTATTGGAAGTTTATATACAAATGAATCTACAGCAACAAATGAGGATAATGAAATTGTGCTTTGCACAGAATAAAACAACAAATTGACATAGAATAAGAGAATTGGGCAGAGTTAGATTTAGAAAGATTCAGGGAATATTTTGATCATCAACACAAGATTAGTCCTTTGAAATTGCAAAGGTCAAATGCATGAAAATGGGGCTTTCTCTAATGTAATAATGAGTAAAGGGTAAGGAAATTGCCATATTAGAACTGCATTTATTCATGAAGTAATATGGTTGGGATTTGACATAACAATTGATCCTAAAGATGGTCATAATGAATATTAGAGCCATTTTCAGCAGTCTTTCTCACCAATGTCACATAACATCCCCACCCCTCAAATTTATCAAATGTTTAAAGTTGTTTGGAGTAAAACAACTAGCCAAGTGGTTGTAGACACACCTATAAGCTTCAGCAAGAGCCTTCTCTATGTGTGTAACATTCCGAATCCCAAATGCAATTGTGTAACCATCCATTGTACGATCTTCAAAGCATAAGGCTTCTGCATCTCCTTCCACCCACACAAGGGATTTGTCCCCTGCAAGACCTTAAAAAATATCACGACTGAAACATTTCCAAATAAATATTGATGTTACTTGTTCAATATTCAAATTTGTTCTTGGATTTCACTCCTATGGAAAAAGATTTAGAATTAGGAAGAATCCATCTATTTTACCTCTCTCTAAGGCCCGCTCTTTACCCACATTTAACATGTTTGGGTTGATGTCACAGATATATATCCGAGTTTCCTCCTGCAACTCATCTAAAAGAACATCTTGTAGTGCTCTTCGTTTGATGCTGTTTACAGTTTCTAGGATCCTGAAAGCAACATCCCCTGCAAAATTAAATCCTTTAAATTTCATTTTTGCTTGAGACAAGGTGCTGAGAGAGCACTCTCACACACTACTCACTTGACAACTGTTACAATTACTTGACTGATGCTGAACAGCTAAATGATTACCAACGTCAACATCACAATGGCATAGTTTTGATATATTGAAAATTCTTTATTTATAATTACTTTGTTTTTTCACATGTCAGTTTCAAGAATAAAATGGCTGAGATAGATGACACTCTCAGCAGCAACTTAAAGAGTTATTTTGTAGTTTAAGTAAACCAAAATTATTTCAAAATTTAGGTTAACTTGAGTACCTGAAATCCACAAATGAAAAGAGAAAACAAAGACCTTCAGTACTCTTAATAGAAATAAGAAATTACTGAAATAAATCTTATGTCCCTAGACTGGTACACTTAAAATTCATGATCATCTCTCCAAAAAGTGACACTCGAATTCATAACTGATGCACCATCGGTCTACCTTGAACAAGCATCTATTAATCTATTTTATTATTTTTTAAAATTTCTCTTCCCATCACAACACTCCGTTTGCCCCCTAGTTTTCTAGTCTATGCGCCTTTACATGTGCTACAACTAGTTATAGCATTAGTCAAACCAACCTGTTCCACCAGCCACATCAAGGTGCTTCATTCCTGGAAATGGATTCAGCATGGAAACCAGTCTGAAAAGTGCAGAGAGAATATCCAACAATGTGAGGAAAAAATGTAGTGGATCTCAAAAAGTGACAAAATTATTAAAAAATATAAGATAAAATACCAGCAAGAATCTAACCTATCCTTCCATAATCTATGCAATCCACCACTCATCAAATCATTCATGAGATCATAGCTTGAAGCAACACTGCTGAAGACATTACCAACCAACTGACGTTTTTCTTCTTCACGTACTTCTTTGAATCCTGAAAATTTGACTCACATGAGCTATCATTTGTTTGAGCATTTGTATATGCATATTGTTAGCAACCTGCTACTATTTCTAAAACAGCAAAGCAGCAAATTTGAGAAAAAGAGAGGCCACCAAAGCTTGTAGCATGTGAATGCAGTAGAGAAGAGGAAGAGAGCATAGGCAAAAGTTTACTCCCCAACTTCGTAGTTGCCACTCGCAATGCCATGGCTTCAATAATTCTCTAATAAACAGTCAAATCAAAATTAGAAGGGTTAATTTCAGGTCCCGTTTGTAATAGGTTCTTGAAACTCAACATGAAAATGTAGAAAAATTGAAAACAAAAAGAAGTTGTATCAACACAACATGAAAGATTAAGCACTAAATCTCAGAAACGAAACAAGTTAACATAAAACAAATGGAATACATAAAACATAGATACCGGATTCAACACTAAAATATATATTAATCTTTAGCTTATGTGGTTTGAATTATACAGTATTTGGGCCAAAATATCTGGCAATGCGTTAATTTTGCACTAAATACAGTATCAGAATGGACGAACGACAGTGTTAACACACGTTTTTGCTTTGCCTATTCTCGTTTAACTCATCTGAAACAATCACAAACTATCACCAAAGCACAAAATCAACTACAGTAATTAAAAATACCTACTTTAATGCAACATGAAAAATTTCAGGAAACCAAATCTATTGAGCAATGAAGCTTGTAAAAATTTACCTATCAAGTTGATTCTCAAGACAACTTCAATAGTCACCGACCACGTTGTCGTCTTTTCCCTCTCTCTCTCTCTCTCTCCTCTCTTCCTTCTCACCTTCTCTCCGTTCGACGGTTCAGTACAAGGAGGCAGTAAGTTTCAACATTCGGTTTAGTAAATATCAACCAAGTATTTATTATTTGAATATATTACACCAGACTTTATAAAACGTATCATTTAGATACAAAACTTTTAACCTTCTTTTAATATTACAAAATACAATATATTAATATTATATAAAAAATTAAATAAAAAATAAAAAATATATTTTTAATATCTTATAAATACTAAAAATTATAAAATATATTAAATAACTACAATTTTAATATTAAGTACAAATGTCGTTTAAATTAAATAAAGATTTACTCTTAATTTTAGACTAATTTTCAATTTAATACTGAAATTTTTTTTATTTAATTATGTAATATTAAGTAAAATTTATTATAAAATAATTAAGCATAAATTCTTATTATCATCATTCACTCAAGTATATGAAGTATTATTTTTATTATTCGAAAACACTAATAAATTTTTATCAAATATTAAATATTGTATTTTAGTTGATAACGCTCGACTCTATAAATATAAAATCCTCCAAATTAGTTGTATACACTTTAATAAGTAAATTTTAATATTTTTTAAAAAATTAATCATTTATTTGTATTGAATAATTTTTAATAACCTTACATACTAAATAACATTTATATCAAATTGAGGATCTATTTAATATAAATTATGTCTTTTCTTAAAAAACCATAAAACCGTAGGGATCATAATGTAATCATTAAAGTTTTCTTCGGTCTCTGGTCAACAAATTACATACTTTCCTACATTTTTCTCGCTCTCTGTTCCCTACTCTGCATTTCCCAATTCTCTCAAACAACATTAGCCCTAACAGCTTTCTGCAATTCCTCATTGTTTCTTTCTTGCAAGCGTAGTCTTTTAGTTATTTAAATAAAGTTTCTTCCTTTTTCCATTGGAGCTAAACCTATTCCTCGGCAAAGATCGAACTGAAAGTTAACTCAGATGGTTGTTAAGAAAATAATATCGTCCCCACTTGTTGGAATTACAGTTTTTGTCACTTTGTCCGCTGTTATTTACAGATTTTACCTCAAACACGACCCTCAACAGGTATGAATATTTAAGTAAATTCTGTCTCTTTTGTTATGCAGAAATGGAGATTTATTACTGTCATTGTTATTATTTTTTAAATTCTTAATTCAAACTTTCAATTTGGCTTTCAGAGATTGTTCACTGCAGAAGAATTGGCTTTGTATAATGGAACTGATGAGTCATTGCCAATCCTTTTAGGAATTCTTGGGTACTCTATCTCCCTGTTTCTCTGTTTTTCTCTATTTCCTTCAGTTGGTGATGCTGATTCCCAGGGTTTGTGAATCAGGTCAGTTTTTGATGTGACAAAAGGAAAATCTCATTATGGTGTGGGAGGAGGTTACCATCATTTTGCTGGGAGGTAAATTAAACTATTTCAAAGCTTGAATTAAGCTAGACTGGGCTGTCCTTTTCCTTAGCACTAGCACACTGTTTCTTGTTGGAGAAAAAAGAATCTGCAATGATGTTTCTGCTTTCGTATGTTTCATGATCGAGTAAATTTTCTTTCCATGGGAATTGATTGAGTTGATATGAAGTATATGATTTCCTGGGAATGTTTAGTGTTTTACATTGTCTGATTTAAGTTTAAATGGAAATCAGCATTTATAGAAAATGCTATAGTTACTGCTAACTATGTTGTATTATATAGAGACAATTAAATCTAATTTGTGACTCAAATAGGAATTTGGCAGTGCTATATTTTTGTGTTTGTATTTGTATTTGTATACTCTTTATTGCCTCAAAAATTCATATATATATATTCAGCTATAACTCATTTCTGATTTCTTCTTGTCTCGCTTTCCTGTAAATTCAGAGACGCTTCCCGTGCATTTGTTTCGGGAAACTTTACAGGTATAAATCTTGAACAGTAATATTTCTCTGCTATTTCTATAATGACTTAAAGTTGTCAGTGATGTTAAAAAGATTAACCAGTAGACAGCTTGGATTGGTGAATAGTAATACTAATGGGAGGGTAAAAAGTTGCAAACAAAATTTGTTAAATCTTATGTCAGTATTTTTCTCTCAAGCAAATTTTTAATGAAATTGAGTGTAGAGACTAGATTTAAATTTTAGAGCAATGCAAAATAGATGTTAAAAGCATGTAGAACACACGCATGCACACACATACATATACACCTGCCTAACACCAATGTAGTACCTATGAGTACATTAAATATTCTGACATTCCATAGAGTAATTATATAGAGCTATGTCAAAGCTTTGCTGTTTGGTACACCACGCAATTTTTTGGGATCAAAACAAGTTGCTGTGTAAAGAGTCACAAACATACAGTTGCTGGTTTAAGATGTGGGAAGAAAGAAAAAAAAGAGGTCATAATTTCACCTCCTGAACTAGAAATGACAAAAAAGGAAAACAGTAGCATTGTATTACTCAAAATTTTACGAGTAATACATCTGTTCACATTGTTCAAGCTCAAGGCCTATGATGAAAACCTTAAAAAATGTACAGTAAATCTTGTTTTTAAAGATTAGTTTTATTGTTGCTATTATTGTTGTAGAGTAATGGTTTTAGGAATTCTAGTCATATTAGGAAAGGTAAGAGTCAAGGATGTATTCCTTATAGGTCTCCAGCCTTTTCTGCTTAATGTTTTTCCTTGGATAATTTGTCCCCTCATGTATATCGTTGATTTCTTTCAATAGAAGTTTATACAGTTTCTAACCAAAGTGAGAAGGAAAACCTCTAAAAGCTAGTATTAAACCCTAAGACATTTTCAGTCAGAAAAACAGGTTTAGGAACTTCTCCAATACATTAATTCCATGTGAATTTTTGTGTATATATATATATGCTATTGGACACATTCTAAAATGAAAAAGTAAAACTCAATTTCTTGTTTTTGTTTTACAAAATTGTTTTTTCGCAAACAACTTTGCAAAGTAGCCCCAAAATTTCTTACTTCTGAAGTTGTCTACATCATTGCCCCTTTACTTACTGCTACTTTTATTTATTTATTTATTTCTCTCTTCTATTTTCCTTTTGATACAGGAGATGGACTTACTGATTCATTGCGTGATCTATCCAGCACAGATGTAATTTCTTTTCTACATGCGCTTCCTTCTTGATGATGTGTTGAGACTCTGGATGTCCTCTCTTCATTTTTCTCCTTTCCAAAATTTAGCTCTACTCGATCATCATAAGTTATGACTGCAAGTGAAAGGGAAATAACAAGGTCTTTTGTTTTATGTGGCCTCACTTTGCTTGAATGTAAGCATTTACCCATTGTGGCTCTAGACTCTTTTCAATGCTCCAGATGGTGGCCCCTACACTTTTCAATGCTTATTTTAGAATATTATTTTTGCTTTCAACAATCAGAGGACTGCCTTTTTCCTGCATTATCAGTATCCCTATGCGTTACCCCTTTTTTCCTGCATGACAATGGTTTTCATTTTCTACATGAGGCTCAGGTGATGTTAGTTTTTTGGCATGTGACTTGATATAAGTTATTAAAAATGTTCACACTTATTAGTCATTGCATTATCTTAATAAAAAGTCAATTTTTTTTTGGCTCTGTAAGCAAGATCTCATAATGATTCTTCAGATTAGAACTCTCAAATTTCACATCTCAGCTTCTTATTCATATATTTCGAAGACATCCACAACCAATAACTTTACATCTCCTCTTCCTGGCAATTGCCATATTCTAGCATTTTCTAGTCACCAACCCATGATCCTTTATTGATATGAAACTCTTGCTGTTTTCCCCACCTTTTTCTTTTTATAAGAGTTCTTCATGCACAATTTAAACCTCTGATAGCTATAGCAAAGAAGTCCTTATTCTTCTATCAACTTCAATCTTATGAAGGATTATGTCAAAATGTTATTTTTGGATGTTTCTGGCTTGTAAACCAAATATCTTTATTATTTGATATAAACAATAGGAAGAAAAATATCATTTAGACTTCAATATTAGAATTATTTAAATTTCACAGGAATTCAGATCTATTTTGATTCTATATGAAGGACCGTGAATAATGTCAGTGCTATTTCATGAGACTCTTTCCTCCTTGGCCTCTCTTTCTCTCTTTTCATTTACCCACATATACACACTCAAGGACACTGTCCCAAAGGTATCAAGTATACATCATTCAATTTTTTGCTCTTAAGAAGCAATAGTTAATTGAAAAAATGTAAACAATAGAACCCAACTTTAACTGCACAAGTTTTTCATTGCATGTTTTGTGCCAAATGTCTTTAGCATTGTTGAATGACTTTTTTTTTGTTCACTTATTGCATTTTGGCAGGTAAAGAGCATTGTTGAATGGCGGGAATTTTACTTCAGAAGCTACAAGTGAGTCTTACATCATTCATTTATCATTTCTCCTCAATAGTCTTTTGAGTTGGAAAATGAAAAATGGAAGAAAAGGGGGAAAATTGTAAAGGAAACAACCAACAAAGCCCCATAAGTGAAGTGATAACTCATACTGAGTCCATTAAACTACAGACTAGGATTTCTATATTGTCAAAATCAATCATAAAGTTTTTCCTTCCAGATTTTCATAAGGCTTATTTATAGTGGCCAAATGAAATAAACTTTTTCTACCTTGAACAATTATATCTTTGAATCCCTTACAAAATAATGATCACTGAATATCATTCTCCATTAGATGCAGTGGTGATTTATATAATTTTATTGTGCAAACAAATCAGCAGCTAAGAACATTTATGTCACCTTTTACCTTTTCTTTCTATGGCAATGTTAGAGCCACTTGGCACATTTGTAAAGTGACAATGGCCACATTGACCACCGTGTTTTGTCTGCTCTTAGCTGAGGTACCTAAAACTAAAGTTGCTATATGGTTTCTATTAACCTTGTCAATTGCTTCTCTGTCCATGACTGTAAAGGACTATCATTCTCTTTTCGCAAAAAGGATATAATACTTGAATTGAGGATCTGTTAGCAATATATTGCTAATCTGAAACATCATCTTCATTTAAAAGATATAATTTCTTCTTTTCCTGGTCCATACCTAGCATGGTGCAAATTTCTTCCTGTTGTTGTTGCTTCATATATCATCTGACAATGATGGTATTTTTATTTTAAACATATTCTGTCAGAATTTAGTTTTTCTCACATATATATATATATATATATATATATATAAATCTGTCATATCCATCTGATGGATATGAGCTGACATACTTTGATTTCCCTCTTGGTATCAGCTATAAGAGAGCAATGAAATAGAAACACAAAATTTATGTTTAAATGTCAATAAATAAGCACACTGTTTTGCATTTATTCAAGTCTCCTCCTTCTGTCAGATTTGTTGGTAAACTGGTGGGTCGTTTCTACGATAGTGAGGGAAATCCCACGAAATCTCTAAAAGGAGCTGAAGCAAAGGCTGCTAGAGGTGCGCAACTTTTGGAGAAACAGAAGGCTGAAGAAGCTAAACAACCAAGTTGCAATTCAAGGTGGAGCCAGGATGAGGGTGGAGAGGTACAAGTCTCTAAAACTTCAAAATGTTTTCTTAATTCTAGCATGATTACGATTTAATTCCAGTTTCTGTACCTGATAATCTGATATAGTCTTGAACAATTTGTTGTTCTTAGAAGAATGTGTAGTAGAATGTTTAGGGAGGGTACTTGACTTTTGTTTCCAACTTGGCACATTCATGACAGTAGGCAAACCATTTAAAATGGCACAATTCTATTTCTCACCAGATTTAGGAAGCGTCTTTAATGTTCATTCAACCATGCATCTGTCTGTTTTTTCTAGGTATGGTGTGACACTGGCTACCCAAGGTTAGTTCAAAGACCTCTAGAAATTGCTTTGACGGGAAAGATGAGCAAGCGATGTGCTTGCTTTCAAAAACATCAGCTTGATCAGGCAGGTTTGGAAGTCTATGAAGGATGTGATTATCTTTCCAACACATGCCGAGTTTAAGAAGTCTTGTATTGTAGATCTTTACATTCTTCACTGACTGTATTTATATACACACATTCCATGTTTATAAATAGATCTTGGAGAAAGAGGAAAATGAAACATAGTGATCTTTTTTCCAAAACGAAAAATAATATTTTTGGGTATAGTTGATGACTGTTTTCGTGTTTAATGATCTTTTTCTATTTTAAATGTCTCTCTTATTCTTTTCTGTACTAAGAGTAGAAAAATAAACAAAAATGAGAACTCTTTATTCCAATCCTTTTAAAAAATCTTCACTTCAGAACTTCAACAATTGAAAGTGCAAATACAAAAACTGTATTCACCAACTTCAGTACATATTCCTTGACCTTCCATGGGCCCTGGATATCTGGCAGCACAATTTTCGTTACAGCATTGTGCATTACAAGCAGCAGAGCATGGACCGATTCCGTTGTTGCATCTTTTGTTTTTCGGCGGCTCCGATGTCAATGACGACGACGGAGTTCCGCATTGGTAGGAGCATCTGCATATTTGAGTGCCGCTGGAGACTTCACAAGATCCTCTACCATCGGGATGTTTTGCTGTACATCTTGAATTACAAGTATCATCAAAGGGAGCCAAATCTTCTGAGCATATTTGTCCTCTCACGGTCGGAAGTAATAATGTACCTATTGAATTTGTCAATGTATACCAAATTAGTATAAACCATTATCAATTACTATAAAGTTTCGATATATTCTTGTGACGTCTCATTGTATAAACCACTTGTAATGTCTTTTTAGTGACTATCGATTTACTATATTACATGTACTCTTGATTATATTTATATATATATATAATCAAGAGTACACGTAATATAGTAAATCAAAATCTTGCATTATATATAGGTCGTTGGATTTAGGTACATTTAACGATTGAGATTGTATCTAACTATGTAATTAATGCATAATTAATGCATATATCAAATATAATTCCAACCGTTAGATGTGTTTAGATTCAACGGTCTATATTTGATATAAAATTTTATAAAAAAAAAAAAAAATCATGATCCTACCCTTATATATATATATATAATGAGAGACTAAAAATTGATGAGAAAATCTTATCGTACCTCCAATGAATAAAAGAAGGATGAAGAGAATGTGATAAGGTAGGAAGAATTTCATCATCGTCTTCTTCAAAATAAAAATATTATGTGGTTGAATTTTTGAGTTAATGTAATACATTGGTATTTATAAGAGAAAAATATTAAGCAGATGATTCACGTACAGGTCAGAAATTAAAGAGCATTTGGAAAATTCTGTGGGAAAGTTACAAAATTACCATTTTAATGAGTTTCATTTATGTAGGAAGTGAAAGAATGTTAGTGATATTAAGTAATGACAACTTTGAGTTTGCTTGATTCAAGCCAACTTTGAATAATTGAAGTATTTTAAATCATTACTAATTCTGTCTAAATTTAAGGACATAAATATCATTAATCACCCAATTATAACTTTGAAATAATTAAGTATTGTCTTTGTCTGTTCTAGGGCCAATGTTGTAACAAGTTCCATGGCCTTCTAGTGGTGCTGAAACTTTAGCAGCGCAATTTTCATTGCAACATTGGTCGTTACATCACCCTTTTTACTGTCGTCCCTATTGAATTACGATAGAAGTAAGTCATCAAATCATATGACAAAATTGAAGAAAAAGTACCAAATAATTCACAAATTAACAAGAGGGTTATGTACATACTTGATATGAGGACAAGAACGATGAGGAAAACATGGAAAGCTGAGAAGACTTTGATGATCATAATGGAAGAATTCCAGGCTTTTGTCAATCGAGCAGTGAATGAAAATGAAATTCGGAAGGAGTGATATAAAAATAAGTGAAAAGGAAAACGTTTATAACCATCAAGGGGAGCTAACTCTTGTACCATTGATGTTGCACCAACCACAACGGTATAAACTACCTAAGGAAAATATATCATAATTAACAATTTCCTTAACAACTTGGCTCAGTTATAAGCAATATGTAAAGGACGAAGGCTTTCCCACCAACAGAAGCAACAGTACTGATATCACGTTCCATTGATTAAGATAAGAGAGCCAATCCTTTTGAGATTCATGGGTACTCTTCTCTGTTTATCTTTATTTCCTTCCGTTACTGATATATGCTGATTTCCTTTAAACAGATTTGGAAGCTTTTTGAATCAGATCAGTTTTCGATGTGAGCGTAGTCCAAAGGTAAATCTAATTATGGTTTGGGACCATCATTTTCCTGGAAGTTGAATAATTAAACAATTTCAAAGCATGGAATATTAACCTATAGCATGTCTGGAGTGATTTTTGAGTGATTTTTGACGTAATATTTAATAAAATATTTTTACGAAATTAACACTTTTAAAGTATTTAAGTAGGCAGCACTCTAATTTTAAGTACATTAGCACTTTCTTTTAAGTGTTTCCAAATGAATCTTTATTTCATAGTTCTTGAATCAGATCAATTTTCGATGTGACCTGAGGTGGAAAAAAGATTATTGCTGTGATTTCAACAGTCTGACTGAATAGATATAGGGGTAATTTCATTTTAGTCCTTAATGTTTCAAGTAATGTCACTTTGACTGAAGATAAAAATGTCCTTAATTTTATTGAAAATTATCACTCAAATCCAAACTGTTTCTATCTTTGTCACTTACATCCTTTGACCAAACTTCGGTCTATTTTCTGCCATTTGTAGGAGTTTATTTTAGTCAATCCACAAACTTCATTAGTTTGATTATAGTTATGATCAGAACGACGTCGTTTTGAATATGTCAAAAAACCACATCGTTTTGATGAGTTCAATTACCTTAGGAAAAATTCATTACTATTCAAAGTCTATTCGTATAATGGACTTCTTCACGTTGCTTCCATAAAACTCGTACTTGTGTTATGGTCATAGTCGTTTTGATGAGTTAGTCACCATATATATAACAAATGAAAAGGTATGTAGCTGCTAAGAGTACAAGAACTAAGGAACGTGAAAAGCCGAGGAGATCTTGTTCATACTCAGAATACAGAATTAGTTTTCTCAAAAAGGAAAACCTTTGGTCCGGTAATGAGTAATGATTGTAATCTATCCGATTATGTAGACTTTGAAAGCAGATATGAACATGAATTGAACTTGAATAAGTGAAAACACAATACAGGATACACCAATTTCATTACACATTCCATTGGCCGGCCGGAAATTTGGCAGCACAATTTTCATCCCAACGTTCATTATTGATCGAGAATCTTGAACACAAAGTCTAAGCATGAGGAACATGAAGTTTTACACCATTTTCAATCACACAAATGAAAGCAATGACAACCAACAAAAGGATAGGCGTTGTAGCAAGCTCCTTGGCCATCTTTAGCTACGGGGAATTTAAGAAGACAAGCTAAGTTACATTGATCTGTACTGCAGCTGCCAGAAGGGGTTTCGAGAGAAACATTACAGGTCTTTTTATTTGTACCAGCACAAGGAAAAAAGCATTTACATCTAGAAGTGACTTCACAAATGCTCTGACCAGCAGGATGTTTTGATTTGCACACTTGATCACAGTCAACTTTTTCACATGCACCAAAATCTTCCGAACAAAGTAGCCCGTTTACTGTGAGCAACATCGTCCCTGTTGAATAATTATGTATGAAAATCAGTCAAATCATGATCAAAATAAAGAAAAAGTACCAAATAAATTGCACATCTAAGAGGATTATGTTTATGTACCTGCTAGGAGGACAATGAGGATAAGAAAAACATGAAAAGCTGAAGAGAGTTTGTTGATATTGAAAGAATTCATAATTTTTGTCTTGTGTAATAAGTAATGTAATTGATCAGTGCTATAAATAGAGAGGAAACGTGATGCTGGACATTTATCAATAATAATGAAATTTGGAACATGCTAATTGACCAAGTAAACAAAAATACCACCAAGTCACTAAGCCAAAGAATCAGGTATTAATTCTGCTACAAAATTGCAACAGTGACGCTTTGCAGAAGGAAGGTATATACTTTTTACCACACATATATAGAAACAAATCTCTCAATTTTTAGACAAATTGTAAAATCGGTTAATAGTCAATCAATGCAGGAGATATTTTTGCTGGTTTTGCCTTTTAAATATGTTTATAGACATAAAAGGCAAGAAATATTATCAGTAAGAAAAGACTATCCAAAAGGATTTGAATCATCTTATGATTTGGAAATAATGAGGAAATGAGATTCTAGGCTTTTATGAATAATCATGATATTTGGAAGGTAGATACGGACATTGGAATGAGAAAATATTGATAGAGAAATCGTGCTTCAATATTTATGGAAATTCAATGTTGGGAAATGTTTGTGAAGACATGAAGGAAGGTACATATATATTGATTTAAAGACGTATAAAGGCAAGGGAATATCATCAGTATCAAAAGAGTATCCAAAGGATTTAATATGTTTGCTTAATTTGCTTTTAAAGATTTAACGAGACAACCTCTTTTAATTGTGTGCATGGGACAAGATTTATTTACTTAATTTTTTTTTAAAAAATCTCATTAAATTGCTGTTAAATTGGTGATGTTTTGGCTTTCCTGTCTTGCAAAGTGAATCCCCCCAATAATTAAAATCCGAAGACTTCTGATTTTATTAGGGGATTATTCTTCCACTTACACCGAACAATTTGGAGTTTAAGAGGAGAAATCCCCTAAACAAATCAGAGACCAGAATTTTAAATATGCCAATAAAAATATAATTTAAAAGAAGAGCTTCTCAGCCAAGTAATATGATTTTTTTTTGGCACGTACATTAATTAACAAGCCTTTAATGAACTTGAAATTCTCAATAATACTACTTTTATAAAGGATTCATATATCAATTAATATGATTCCTGCTATTAATTATGTTATTGAATCAATAGTAATTGATCATTATAAATGTAGAGTAACCTTGTAATACCTGCCAATAGCTAGTTCGTATTCTTAGTTTGAATATATTCTAAATTTGAAAAAGTTTATTCAATTATTAATGTGAAATTTTTTTGTTCCAAATGTTTAGAAAATTACACACACAATACATTAAATTAAATTAAATTGAAAAAATTTGCAACCGATCTAAAAATAATAATGAACTTAGAATATATTTCTCAATTACCCACATTACATTCACAGAAACATCTAACCAGAAAAGACTCAGAAAAATTGTTGATTATATATTTTCGGTGTTGATAGAAACATAGAATATATGCTAAACATGTGAAGCTTAATTAAGGCATATTTCTAATTATTAATCATCACACAAATAAATGCAAACACAAGAAACAAAAGGTGAAATGCTGTAGCAAAATCCATGGCCATCTTGAGCTCCAGGGAATTTAGCATGACAATCAGAATCACATTGCTGATCAACGCAGCCATCGGTGTATATACCGAGAGACGTTGAGCATGACTTCGTCTTCGGCGGTGGCGGTGGCGGTACACTGGGACAAGTATAAAAGCATTTACACATATTAGAGACATCACAAGAGCCTTGACCCCCTGGATGCGTTTTTCCACACAATGCATTGCAATCACCAGCAGCCTGACATGAATCTAATACTTCCGAACAAATTTGCCCTTTTACTGTCACCAATATGCTCCCTGTTCAATTACATTATAATATGATATACATCACCCAGAAAAATAAAATAACTTAATTATAAATCAAATAATTAAAGAAAAAGTACCAAATAAGACGATTATTTATCTACCTGCTAAGAGTATAAAGAAGAGTGGAACGTGAAGAAGTGAGGAGACCTTGTTGATCATATTGAAAGAATTCATCGTTATAATTTTTTGCTTGTAATGAGTAATGTAATCGATCGGTGTTATGAATACTACGCTGAGGAATGGGATACTGGGCATTTATTTATGAATAATGAGGTTGTTTCTGGAATTAAAGTAGATAATTAATGACACTAACTATTGATAAATTATTAATCTTATGAAAATCTTTGGTTGAATATATTTATAGAAACTAATTAAAAGTTGAGATTCAATATTGGAAAATAATTTAATCGTGAAGACTCAGAAAAATAATTGGTCCATATATACGGATGCAAATCTCTCAATATATATTTCGGGCAATATATAACATCTTTTATAGTCACACAATTATTAATTAAATTCACAAGAGATTTAATTAGGTGGTTTAGATTGCCTTCTATATGTGTATCCAAAGGCCAAAATGACAAAAAATTATCGTAATCTAAAGAGTATCTAAAGGATTCACATAGTCTCCTAACCCTTTTTAAAACTTCTAAAGATGTCATGAGAGATGCCTTTTCTAATATTTCGTTCTTCAATATTCTTTTTTGTTATTAAATTACAATTAAATTCACAAGGTGTACAGTTGATGGTGTGGTTGTAAAGATTGAAGAACAAGCAAGCGTGGGTTAGCAGAGGTGAGAATTCCTACCACACCACCCGCGCCACCCAACCTTTTTTTAAGCAATGCACAGTATGTGAGACAAATTGCTGTGATTCAAACAATAAATCACTAGTATATATAATCAAAATGTCTTGAAACATGAGCATTCAGACAATAATTTTGTGAGAATTAAATTTTTATTGGTTGAAAAAATAATAGCAAATTTATGATATGATTACCTTATTTATAAATTATAACAGGTACAAAAGTACTTCGCGAAATAACTTGAATTATAAAAAAAAAATTCTACCTAAAAACTAAAACTTAAAAAATAACATATCAAATAGGACCACAACTAAATTGATAAATGTAAATAATTCCTCAAAGTATTCAACCTTATTTTGTCCTATGTCGGTGTAATGGTTGAAGTGATTAGAAGATCTCACACCAGAAAAAGAGTGAGAGAAAGATATCCCCTAATAAAATCAGCACATAATTAATTGGGGATGTCATTTAGATAGAAGCTAGAGAGTAGCAAAGTGTAAAAATACTTATCTTCTATGATTTATAGAAAAGTCTATAATCAAAAGACTCAGAGATGTTCGTTACTTCGGTGCTGATAGAATGCTAAACATGAAGTTAAGCCATTCTTAATTAACCATCACACAAATAAAGGCAACGACAAGAAACATAAGGCGAATTGCTGTAGTAGAATCCGTGGCCATCTTGAGGTCCAGGGTATTTAGAGTGCCATTCGAAATCACATTGGTCATTATCAGAGCCAGTGGTGAAGCCTATTTTTATACAGTGTTAGAGTTACTATATTACCTCAAAAGTTAAGCCTACAAGGTAATAATTCAGGTGGTTTAACAATCTTATTGAACCGAAATTACCCCCTCAAGGAGAATATGGGTTTTTTTTTTTATAAAAATTACATAAGAGTAAAAACAATTAGGCGATCAGATGTTACTAGCATCTTTTTTTTTTCCCATACATTGAATTAAATCAAATAACTAAAGAGAAGTCAAATTTTAGATGTCATTAATTTGATGGGTTTTTTTTTTCCCTTAAAGAATTTCAGTTTCCGGTAATTATTGTAATGGATCAACATTCTTATAAAGAATGAGAAAATAGGGTACTCGAATGTATGAATAATGAGGAAATATGGAAGACAAGCTACATATATTTAATTTATTAACAAAGACTTTAAACCTGGAAGGATTTTTAATTTTTTCAATGTTATTGTAAATTTGGTACTAAATATCTTCAATGAGTGTTTTATAAATTAAGGTATTAAATATCAGTAGTTGTATTCCTGAAGGGATCAATGATCAGTTCTTCCTCTGTAACACAAGGAATTCAGAATACTAAGAGAAGTTTATTCATTTTCTGTGTTAATTAGTACACCCATAAAGTACTTTTTAGACGTTCTTAACATTCATAAAGGCAACGACAAGAAACAAAAGGCGAAATGCTGTAGCAAAATCCGCTAACACCTTTGCGTCGAGGAAATTTACGAATACAATCTTTATTACACACTGAGGCGTCGCAGCCAGAAGTGAATATGCCTAAATCTTCAGAGCATTGATCCCCTCTTGCCGTGAGAAACATGGTGCCTGTTTAATCATATATATTAGAAAAAAGTAAGTCATATGCGAATGGTGCACTATACGGCTTCGTTTGGGATTAATTGTGGTGCTTCTGCTCCTTTTTAAAATTGCAGAAGCTAATATACACTAATTTTTTACAAGGACTACTCAATTTTTTCAAGCAATTGTTCTAGCAGTAGCAATAACTTTAAAGTTAAGGGTAGGATTAAAATTTAGACTAATCATTTTAGTTAAATGATTTGCGTTGTACGAGATTCCGATCATTAGATTGATTTCTATATTGAACTTTTTTTAAGGCAATTTTTTTTATTGAACTTGATCAAATAAAAGATGTAAAATGTTAAGTTTAATTTATATTTTTCTCAATTAATTTCGATCATCTTCTAATTAACAACCAAATAATCAAATGAAAGATAAAATTACTAAATAAATATAGCAAATAGAAAGGTATACCTGCTAGGAGTACAAAAAGTACGAGTACTCGAACATTAAAAGCTGAGGATACCTTGTTCATCTTCTTGATAGAATAAATCTAGTATTAATTTTCTTAGAGAAAGAAAAAAGTTGTTCTGGTAATGAGTGAAGAAATAGATAACAAGGCAATGGGAAATAAACTTTTCTTGCATCTCTTATTTACAATGCTTATACCTATATATATACAAGGATCGATGAGTTGTTAATAAAGGAAGGTAGATTTGTATAATCGACTGGATTGGAGATTATGAATTTGTTTCTAGCCATCCTCTGATTTACAACTGTTTTCTAGCCATTGCAGTCATATATTGAATTTGTTTCCAAAGAGTCTGTGCCTTTCCATATTTACACTATGAATCTGATTTGGTTTCTGATTCTGCTTCAAATTCTATTTCTGATTCTGTTTCAGACTGTGTGAGAGTTTGATTCTGATCCTTA
This sequence comes from Melia azedarach, assembly GCA_028052125.1. Classification (NCBI taxonomy): domain Eukaryota; kingdom Viridiplantae; phylum Streptophyta; class Magnoliopsida; order Sapindales; family Meliaceae; genus Melia; species Melia azedarach. The sequence goes on from CM051403.1 coordinate 12,233,107, forward strand.
TCAGGCATCAGCCCCCCTCAAGCTAGAAATGGCCATGCAATGGATTCCTAGCTTGTGCCGAAAGTATTCTTATCGTTGAATATCTGAACTGCGTTGTTCATTTTATCTGAACATGGAGCCGACATATATATTTGTTTTGTTATTAATATCCCATATGGGTGCAGCCTATTGAGCTGTCTTCCTCTCTCCCAGATTGTAGAATTCCTGTTCGAATTCTAGCATTAAACTATCGATAAGTCACAACATTATTTTTCATTTTTAGTTATGTATTTTGAAAAAAATAATAACATTGTAGTCGTTACTAGCCTGTAATTGTTGAGAATATTTTGTTGAATAAGAACATCAGCGATCGAATTGCTATGGAGTGTATTGGTTACTTTTTGGATAGAGCTGTGGTGCCAAATAGTTTAGGAGATAATCACCGGTACCAGTGTCAAATGGATACAACCTAGCACTTGTTGAGATAAGCTGTGGGTAGCTGAGGACTCATCATTTCCCAGAACTTTAGATATACTTGCGACAGTAATATTGTGGTTTGAAATCTATCTATTCAAGCTTATTCGCTCACCCATCAAAAATAAATAATAGAATTACATACAGCTAGAACTATAAATGAGTAGTAATAATCATATGTAAAGCTTCTAGCCATGAAATTATTATATTGCATGTTAATTACCACTAGCATGTTAACCAAAAATCAGTTAACCATGCAAATAATTAATTTTATTGATGCTTAAGCATATATATATATATATATATATATATATATATATATATATATATATATATATATATATATATATATGATATGCACAACCATTAATTGGCGAATGGGGATATGACAAGATTCTTATATTTAATAGCATAAATCTCTTAGCTGTTAATAATATATGCAATCACTAAATTTATACAAATATGATTTATAATGAACATTCATTATAATTTCTTTGAGAAGAGATAAAAATATACAGTAAAGAAAAATGTAAAAGATAAGATCTTAAAGGTATAGTATTTACTTCTATTTTTATAACGTACTTAAATAATTATATTAACTTTGATATTTTCATAATTATGTAATCAAATTTACTTTGATATAGAGATGGAAACGGTTCAGATTTTGTTGAAATTAGATCAGACTGAAATATTTTAAATATAAATTTTTTTGGACTGAATTGACTTAAAGAAAAAACCGGACCAAATAAATAAGAATTGATCAATCCGATTCGAGTTTTACTGTTTGATTTTAATTGTTACCAAATTTTTTATTTTCTATTTAATTTTTAAAAAAATGACTTGTTTAATTTTCATAAATTGTGGTCTTAACTGCTTCATAAAAAAAATTTCGAAATAATTAAATGTAATAATTTAATTCTAAAATCAAACTTAATTTCATTTCACAACGAATAATTTAATACACATAAATTTTTTTAAAATGGCTAAATATATTAGCTTAGTCCTAAAACTAAAGACTCCCATCTGAAAATGAATTTTAAGCTCCATTTTTGTGTATAAAATTTTTCAAAATGGCTAATGTAACAATTCAATCTCAAAATCAAACTCTCACATTTCACAATGAATTTTAAGCTCATAAATTTTAAAAAGGATAAATGTAATAGTTAAATCCTAAAGTAAAATAGATATTATTATATTTGATAATATTGATATTAATTTTCTTCACTTGATATCAACTAATAAATTCTTTTTAGGAGCAAAAAAATTTGCTTCTTTCATCTTCTATTTTTTCTTAAATTTATACTGATCTTATTTTATTCTTATTTAGATTAAATTTTTAGTCATTTATGTTCTATCTTCATCTTAATTTACGTTGAAAACCTTATTATGAATAAAAAGACTCTGAGTTCTTTTTTTTATATTCTACTCATTAGGTCCTACCCACATTTAAATGAGTTTTCCATTATTTTTTGGGTTTTAGTTTTAACCAAGCCCAAATTATTCAGTCCCTTTAGAAACAATAAATTTTAAACTTCATTTTGTACATAAAGTTTACAAAATTGCTAAATATAACAGTTATGTCTCAAAACCAAACTGGGATATTGGAGATGGAAGTTTAAGCTCCGTATTGCTAAAATAAGTCAATATTCTCACATTTGACAATACATTTGAAGCTTCATTTTGTCTATGAAATTTTTTAAATAGCTCGGTCCCAACTATTTCACAATGAATTTTGAGCTCCGTTTTATCCATAAAATTTTTCAAAAATAACTTGTAGTTTATAATTTAGCCCAGCCAAGTTCTTGTTACGGATGTAAGATATGACAGTAAAAAAATTCTTAAATATCTAAATTTAATTTAATTCATTAATTTCTTAAAAAAAAATTTGTTATAATGATATGATAATATGTGACACCACCGCGCTACTCTATGACTCTTAAGAATTAATTATCTTTCTACCACCTGTTAATTAGGAAACCTATCCTAATTAAACTAGATTCATAATTAGATTTCACAATCTTAATTAAGTACTTCGTTCGCTTTGTTTTTATCATTTTTCAAATTCAACATTTTTTTTCCCTTGTCTTCTTTTAAACATCTCAAGAACCAAACATTCTAAAGCACAAATATCTGAAGGAGGCTCCTGCAAACGATCAAGCATAGGTAGTGGAGCCAAGCACGACGGAGTTGCCTCTAAAACAAGGATCATACTTTTATGTCTTTCTCTGTATTTCTCTCTTCGCAATCCTAAATCACCAATTTTTATAACGATTACCAGCTTCATTGGTACAAGAAATATTGAGTTGGGTTGAGATGGCCTAAATTTTTCTTCAATAGTGATTAAATTCAATTAACTCAAAGATATTTTTAATCTTTTTTTAAGTAGAGTTTAGTTTCTTATTTTTATTGAAGTATATATACGTGGATAAAGGAGAGAAATGGGTACTGTTCATAACTTTAGAGAGAGGTACTGTTTATGAGAGAGAGGCAGAATAGTAAATCCCGAACAACTTTGATCAACTGATCAATCGGAGGTCGATTTGTGATCCGATTGAAATGAAATTTTACCAGCAGCTTCACAACTCAGAAAACTAAATTCTGAATGGTGTAGATTAAATTTAGAGCACTCTTTCTCCAGATTTCGTGACTGGTAGTTAAGCCATCAACTTGGTGATGTTTTTCTTAAACTCTCTTTAATTTCTTTGTAGAACTTGAATGTTTGCCTAGATTGTGTGATCTTGAGATTGTTATAATGTGTACCTCTAGTTTTAACTAGAGAGAACTTGTGTATTCTCATTATTTGATTATAGTGGAGATTTTTAGGTGGACTACGGTTCCGTGATTTTTTCTCCTCACATTGGGGAGGTTTTCCACATTAAAAATTGATTGTGTTGTGGTTGTGTTGTGGTGATTCTATTGCTGTCTAAGAATTAAATTTGTGCCTAAGATTGTTGCTCTATTTGTTTGTTTCCTATTAGATTCACGTAAGAGGGGATAAGGTAATTATTGTGCTTCCGGATCATTTGTGTTAGTTTATCCCAACAAGAAGAAGAGTTATTTGTTTCAAATCATAAAGAACATAACCGCGATTATGAACATGAGATAGCCCTTCAAGAATATAGCTAGTGAAATGCCTCACATAATCTTTGGACAACCCGTGATCATTAGACTTGTCAATTGTAAACTCTCTCTCCATTTACACTAGTAGTAATGCAACCTATGCATAACGTGTGCGATATGTTGTATATTTTATAAAATATATATTATATTTCAAAATACTTATAAGTTTAATAAATGAAAAAGTGTATGAAAAGACACGTTCTAATGGAAAAAATGTGTGAAAAGATATGTCCTAATGAAAAGGTACATGTGTACCTATAAATAAAAGTCATATCTTAACTTTATTTGTGGAAGAGAGAAAAATAGAGAATGTGATCGATTTTGTGTTGTTCAAAGGGTTCTATACTTGGGAGTGCACCCTTATAGAACTAACAGCCATTGTATCTTTGAGGGAATACTGCCACAAAACCTATTTGCACCAGGAAATTGTCCTAGAGGGGCAGAAATTTCCTTAAGGACAATGCATTATGTATGCCTTGGCTTGAGAATATCTTGTGCTATTCTGTACATCATCCAATCTTTTTTAAAAATCTCCAACAATCTTAAGGAAAATTTGAAGATGATATGCAGGAGTTGGAAGAAGCAAATATTTGAGGGGCCAAATCTCTTGATAAATTCTCATGGATTATTGCCATCGATTCATAAACGAAATTATATCGTTTAGAATAATACTCCAAGAAATGGTATTCTGACTGAAGTTTTTGTTTGTAAACACATAAATAATATTTATTTTCAGATTATGGTGGCTGATCAAGAGATAGACAGAATAATTTTAAATAAGGTACATTTTTTTTTGTTTTAAATTGAATATTTGATTTATTCATAGAAATTAAGATACGAGTATTTTAATATGAATTTTTATTAAAAAAATTAAAATTTGAATGCTCAATTGTGTAATGATTGAATATCTTTAATCATTTATTAATTTGGGTGTTAAAATTGCAATACCATGTGAATTCTTAAGAAAATGTGGGACCGACGGGTCTGTGAAGTCGTAAGAAAAACTAGAAACGTCGGGTCTGTTTTAAGGTTGAAGATGATTAAATATCATCTGAGTCCATTGATATATTATCTTTGAGGTCAATATCTATTAATTAATCATAAAGTTTGCTATGATCTTTAGATAATTATGGATTGGACTTAACCTTTCTGCAAGGTTATTATTTGACCCTAATAATTTATTAATAATATTAATATAACCCTAATAACTTCTGTTTGTTGATTTATAAGCCCAGAAAATGTTTATTAAATAATTTATTATTTTGAGCATATGGGGCATAATATTTATGTATTGATGTTAAGGTTTTATTATATATAATTCATTATAATGTTGATGTGATTTTGAATTATATTTATTTGACCTTAATTTATTTTGCGTGCTAATTCCAAAGGTTTCTTATTAATTAAAATAAGGATTGATGAATTGGTTTTTAGCATGAGTGACATAAAAGAGACTATGATTTATTACTCCTAGATTAATTATGAGAGGAGTAATTATTATAATATATATATGTATATTAAATTGAAGTTAGTCTCGTTTTATTAAATAAAATATGTGTTATGGTAGCCTTTTATTCAATAAAAGTTGTATGAAAAATGACTCCATGTGTTATAGGCATCATTGTTATATTTTTGAAAAATTATAAATATATCAATAGTCTTCAATAAGATTATTGGATTGCCTATAAAGATTATTGAATAAATATTTAAGGCACCATTAGCGTGTAATGTGATGATCCTCTACTATTAAAAAAGGCAATAGCGAAAAGTAATATATTGATGTTGAATTGCCTTTAGTGGAGAGGAAGTGTGTTGGAAAGCTTTCAATTAAAACAAAAAAAAAAACTGAAAATGTGTGTATATCTCGATCTTTATATCATTTAGATCGAATGAAAAGTCTATAAAAAGACATGATGTATAATTTTGGCCAATGTTTGACAAAACCATTAAAGAAAATTGTGGTTTTAAAAGCTGAGGGGGAGGGGACTATGCCTAGAATAAAAGGCAAAAGTGATAAGAACCCCACCTATGTGATTGAAGATCCCATGAAGTAGGTTCATAGGGGTAATAACAAGTCACTTGTTGTCTTGTTGTACTATCGATATTATACATAATATTGAGTCACTCCCTATGGCAAGATAGTACTTAAAACTATAGTGATAACGGATGAACTTTTTAAGCTCTTAATGAATTTCATAGCCAAAATACTGAATGGTGGCATGTTTAAACTATAGGACATGCTTGATGGAGGGTTCACCTAAATGAATGTGAAACTGGGTCGGTTTCTATGAGAGCTTAGGCAAGCATCTCTAAAGCATTCATGAATTCCAAGTAGGCACAGGGCCATGAAAGTGCCACATCGCAGAACAACACTCATTGTGAGAGTTCAATATGGATAGCTAGTCCTCTGACTTACGCCAAAGGACTTTTGGTTCATAGAAACTATATGTTTCACCAAATTCTTGTAAGACACGATTAATTATCCAATGACTGGTTCATAGCCTGATAAGCACCAATACATATGCATTGAATTCTAAATATTCTCTAATATCTTATATGTATTTTGAAATAAAGGGGGATTGTTGTATATTTTATAAAATATATATTATATTTCAAAAACTTATAAGTTTAATAAATGAAAAAGTGTATGAAAAGACACGTTCTAATGGAAAAAATGTGTGAAAAGATATGTCCTAATGAAAAGGTACATGTGTACCTATAAATAAAAGTCATATCTTGACTTTATTTGTGGAAGAGAGAAAAATAGAGAATGTGATCGATTTTGTGTTGTTCAAAGGGTTCTATACTTGGGAGTGCACCCTTATAGAACTAACAGCCATTGTATCTTGGAGGGAATACTGCCACAAAACCTATTTGCACCAGGACATTGTCCTAGAGGGGCAGAAATTTCCTTAAGGACAATGCATTATGCATGCCTTGGCTTGAGAATATCTTGTGCTATTCTGTACATCATCCAATCTTTTTTAAAAATCTCCAACACGATATCCATATAAAGTTTGAGAGCCTTTATATTTCCGTATATGTGTAGCATACTTATTTATTAAATATACCTATGTGCTATCACATTTTGACATCCACACTTGGAGTACTTGTAGCACATTTTTTTATTCATTATACGCAAGCTAACACGATTTTTTTTAATGAAAATAATATATTAATACGATAAAGAAAAGGGGAAACACAAGAGCAGCCTATCCGGCTTAAAAAGCAAAGTACCTAGCACGCTTATTATTTTGACAATCTGGTGCCTTCGATCAGTTAAGCTGAACAAGGTGGCTGATATCGTAGGGGTGAACATCGAGCGCCGTTTGTGCACGGTATGCTCTTTCTCCGATTATCGAATAAGCAGCCTCAGTGAAGTGGACTATATCCCAGTAAACATGAGCAGCTCTGTTGCGACATGGTGGACGAAGAGGAATACATGTTCCCCGCACAATAGATGATAGACAGCAAGATACATTCTTAACCGTGAATTCTGATTATACACCGAAAAATTAATTATATTTCATTTTTTATCTCATTCCAATTATAAGAAAAATTTTAAAAATAAAAAAGAAAGCTAAAGAGCAAAAGAAAATTTAATTAATATTTCATTTTTTTATCTCATCCCATTCATACTTTAGTTAAAAGTAATTATAAGAAATCACCAAAAGTTTCCCTTAACGTCGAAACTGGGTTAATATTATTACTTACAAAGTAAGAGAAATTCTACCTGGAGACGAGAGAATAGAACCGACGATTTCATAAGTATTTACATAGATAAATTTAGCACCGGATAGACTTCGATTCAACTCATCAACAAGTGTTTTAAGCCTGTCATTAAAAATCTGGACGGCACTGTTGATGTTATCTGAACATGGAGCCGATATGTTTGTTTTGTTATTCAATAATATCCCATATGGGGTGCAACCTATTGGAGTCACTCCAATTAGGGCTATCTTCCTCGCTCCCAGATAGTACAATTCCTGTTGAATTCCAGCACAAAAACCATCAGTAAATGGCGACAATTATCTTTCATTTTTAATTAAATAAAGGAAATTAAAAAAATAATAACATTATTGTATTTAGTTAACAACCTTTATTTGTTGGGAATATTGTCGAATAAGAACATCACCATATTGCTCTGGGGTGTACTGCCTGCTGGTTGTGTAGAGCTGTGGTGCGAAATAATTTATGAGATAATCATTAGTGCCAAAAGCAACTGAATATAAGCACTTGTTGAGATAAGCTGTAGCTGAGGTCTCATTTCCCAGAAGTCCAGTAATACTCGCGATAGCAGAATTGTGATTTGAAATCTGTCTATTGAAGCTTATTCGCTGACCCTATCAAACATAAAAATAAAACATTAAAATTGCATGCAGGGTAGTTAGCTAGAAGTATAAATTAATGAGTGGTAATCAAATTTGAAGGAAAGTTTCTGTCCATGAAATTATTAATATATATAGTTACCACTTGCTTTCCAGTTTCGTCGCGAATTCCTGAAGCACCAGATGCATAATTTACACCTCTGAGGATTTCGATACCACTTGCACTGGCAAAGGGAGGAATGAGGCTGTCATAACCCAGACGTTCAGCTGTAACCAAAAACCAGTTTTGGTAATTAAATTTACTAATTAATAACATTATACTAACCATATAAATATAATTTTATTGATTCTTAAGCATCTAAAATCTAATATGCACAACCATTGGTTGGCCATATGACAAGTTTCTTATACTATCATGAATTTCCTAGCTGCACAATCACTGAAAATAGGTAACAATATCAGGTAAAAATGAAAAACTAATTAAGAGAAGTCATTTATATGAAATATTATCATAATAATCTACTAAATTAAGCTTTTTAATTAAGAGATAGAAAAGAAAATTACCAATGACATCAATCTTGTTACGGCCGTTGCTAAATCTGCCAGTAGGAGTTGATAAGAAAAAATCGATTCCATATGGTCGATAATTTGCTGTCACAATTGACAAAAGATTGTTGTTGTTCCCAAAGTCAGACAATGAGTCTCCAAAAATAAAATAGCAAGGAACTTGAGGAGTACCATGAACAGAATTATACAAATTCAATAAGAAAAATGATAAAACAAGTAAGGACCACAATGTTGTCATTTTACGTTTAATAGCTGGAGAAAGAAAGATATTAGATGAGCCAATACGACACAGAAAAAGAAATTAAAGAGAGCTATGTATATATATGCGCTTGGATTTGAGAAACAACAGCCGTCAAGGTTTGTGTATATATATATATATATATATATATATATAGGAAGCAAAGTGGAGTTATACCAAGTCGATCTATTCTTACTTGTATGTGATCATAGAAGTTAAGCCTGTTGGGTGGTCCAATATTGCCCATTTTTCAAAGTTAGTTGTGAAGAAATATTAAAGTAAACATCACCCTAGCATTCGGGACAAGCATACATACACAAATTAGATCCATAGTATTCATAACTCTTCCTAATTTATAATTGAGTAGAGCTTAAACTAAGAGATTTGACAATATTAGAATTTTGTCACTATTAAAAAAATTCAGGTAAATCTTCCCAGTTTTCAATAAACTATTATTTATATAACCAATATCCCAGTATTTATGAACAATACTATATAAGTAAATAGTGAAATATATATATATCAAATTTATTAAAAAACTGAACTTATCTAAATTTATCTTCAAGATTTATTCTAACAAAAAATTGTCAAACAACAATTGAAAAATATCACAATTATCACAACATAAGAATTTTATACGAAAAATTACAGCCTCGCAAAGAAAAAAATTTATTATGTAATAAATTACTACAATCACACAATTTTTTCTCTCAAAACTCGTAATCTCATATACAATCATTTACCGAACTACTCAAATAAGTATTCTCACACAAAAATTTTCACTCCAACTATTCTACTTACAAGAATAAATAAAAATTTTAACAAAATATTTAAACAATATCTTAGAGTTTCTTGGAGATTATGTGGAATCAAAATTCACAAATAGGATAAATAAAATGAGTGAAAATCTCTCTTAAGAATAAATCCTCTTTAAAATATCTAAAATAGTAGGCTCTCCAAAATTATTTAATACCTACTATTTTTTACTAATATTTTTATTGCATGTTTTCTATTTTTTAGTCAATTGCAGCCAGCTCCCAAATTAGCCACAATTGACCAACAAGCACATTATTTTGCGAAAAATTTTGATTTTCTAATGTTGTTAAATTTAATTAAATTCTAGAATCAAAATTAACTAAATAATTCACTCAAATTAATATATATAGAGTGAGTATTGTTTATTTTTATCTCTTAATTATTGAATTCTCTTTTGTCTCTAAGAGGATAATCTAGTTAATTTGATCTTTTATCGTGAAAGTGCAAATTGAAATGATCAACTTTTTTAATTTGCATTTAGTATATGGAGGGTGAGTGTTTGAAAAAGTAAAAAAAAAATTAGTTACACGTCATTTTCTTAATACTCCCTGAAATGGAATTTTTCTAACTTGCATTTAATGTGCGTAATAATGCTAGGTCGGTGGGTTTATCGTGTTTGAAAAGAAAGAACTAGTTACACATATCATATTCAATTATATTCATAATATATACTTTATAATTTATATTGTAAATTGGTGATAATTAAATAATTTACTCAATCTAATAACATGTGAAATTTTTTTTCTTTGTACAAAATAGAAAAATAGTGAATCAAGCTAAATTTGAATATTTAAAACTTTTATTGTCCGTATAAATTTTAACTTAGCTATTTTCTTGAGGACAATACTATCAAATATTTTAGATATGTTTAATCAATCATCTGATATATATTATAATTTACGAATTAAATGTTAAAGCAGTTGTTTCTTATGAACTCTTAAACTCAAGATTCGCAATAGTGCCACAACTCTTAGAATTTCTTTGCAAATAAGCTACTATGACTTTAAAATCATAATAATTATAGGATAAAATCAATCACATAACATTAAATATAAATGAAAATTAAAAATGATTGAAGTTCATTAAAAATTGGTAAAGTTAGCGATACTAATAGACATACTCTTACTCATGAGTACATAAATTCAAACCAAACATGTATAATTTAATTGAAGCCAGTATATTATATCAAGCTTTCATTATTCAGATAATTATTAAAGATACTTATTTAAGTAATTACATAAGATGACTTCAGTTTGGCCAATGTTCAATTATCAATCACAGCTGTGCGAGGTGGCTAATATCGTAAGGAGAAGCATCAGAAGGAGACTGAGCTATGTATGCTTGTTCGGCCACCAGTAAATTTAGAGCCTCTGTAGGGTGAAATGCATCCCAGAAAGTGTACTCATCCCCGTTAGAGCATGGTGTTTGAAAAGGAGTACACAACATTTCATTTACTACTTTACAGCAGGTAGAACTCCTCGCAGTAAAAGCTGAAACAAGTGATATATATAAATTCCATTATTCCTGCTTCTCTTTAAGAAAAAAAAAAGAAACTAAAAACAGTTGGGAAAGTGGTTATCAACCTGGAGATGCAGCAATTGAAGTTGTCATGTCATAGGTATTTATGTAGGTAAAATTAGCATCTGTTAAAATTTTATTGAGGCCATCAACAAGGGATTTGAGTTCAGCATTGAAGAGTTGGCCTGCACTGTTGATCTTCTCCACACAGGAAGAAGAGCCATTTGTACCGTACATGGCCACTTCACCTGGAGTGCAACCTATATGACCCAATCCAAATAAGGCTATCTTCCTGGCGTTAAAACTGTACAAGGTCTGCTACCAATAAAAAATAAAATAAAATAAAATAAAAATAGACAAAACAAAATGAAAACAAAAGCAGAAAAACTTCTTACCATTAATTGCTGAGCATATCGTCTAGCGAGAACTTGGGCATATTGTTGTGGGTTATACTGGCTGCTAGTTGAGTAAAATCGTGGTAAGAAGTAGTTGTTGATGTAATCGTTACTTCCTATTGTGACTGTATATATGCACTTGTTTAAGTAATTCACAGCTAAATCTTTACTTCCCAATATGCCAACAATTTTGAGTACTGAAACTAGATGATTTTGCATCTGACGATTCAAGCTTATCCGCTCTCCCTACAGTAATTTATTTAATGTAATGATCAGCTCCTTCAAAACATGATTACTATTAAATATGTAGCGTGTCGAAAAACGATTCATTTGATTCCTTACAAGGTTCCTTCCAGATTCGTCAAGAATCCCAGCACCTCCAGATGCATAATTTACACCTTTCAGAATGTCAATACCTCTAGCGGTTGCAAAGGATGGAATGTAACTCTCAAATCCGAGTTTTTCAGCTGTAAAGAAAATGTACGCTTTAGCAAACCTGGTAATTCAAATCCCTCTTGCACTGAGGTGATACAAGAAGTTTGAAATTTAAATCCCGCACGTGAAAAGATTTGGTATATATATGCATGAAATTATATTTCTAAAAAAAATCAAATTAAAATGAGCAAGGGAGGAGACGTATATACCAATAACATCAACCGTAGTGCGTCCATTAGTAAACCTTCCGGTGGCTCCTGTAGGGAAATCGATGCCATAAGGAGGATAATTGGATTTTGCCAGTGTAAGTAAGAAATTGTTGTTTCCACTGTCAACTAATGAATCGCCAAAAATGAAGTAACAAGGCACTTGCTGTTTTCCATGTGCCCAATATTGTTGCAATCCTAAAACCAACAACAGTAAGCACAATGAATTAACCCCAAATGCCATTTTCAGAAATATGGCAGAATGAGAGATGATCAAAGCAACTGGTGAAAACTTTATGGGCAGGGTTTGTTTACAAAGCAATACATTTATAGGCAGCTAGGAAGGGCATAATTCATAGCTACGTACCGTCTTCCCAAAAAAATATTGTTAACTACTTAGTTTAAATTAATGTTCAAACTTTTTCAATAATATTACTTATATTAGAGCCAGATACAGACTTTCAATACAACTTATAGTTATAAAAATATTTAAATAAACCAATTTGATAGCATTTTATATTATTGTCACATGTTTTATATAATCTATTTTATTTTACTATAATTAAAGTGTAAGATATGAGGCAATAATATAACACTAAACATTAATTTAAATAAATGAATTTGTATAAGTTGTTTGTATACATAACAATACTCATATTCTTTATTATGGTATCACAAGATATTTAAGATATCTGAACTAATTTAGCTTATTTCCCGTTAGAAATAAATTTGATTCACATTTATAAATAAACATGAAATAGGATCAAGATAAAACTATCCAATTATGTACAAATTTTACAATTATAACATTGACAATAGAGAAGTCTTGTATTAGCTAGACATGTTTTTTTTCTTTTTTAAGTAGTACAAAACAATTTTGAGTTTTGAATTAATTCCGTTCATATCACGATAGAAATCATTAATTTGGTTTACTTAATTATATATATAACTAAAATTTCATGTACTGGGAAAAAAATGCAGAGAGGAAAACTATGCATTAGAGAAAACTTGGAATCTTTATTTATATAATCATAAAGGATTTGTATGCAGCGTTGAGGTTTCAATGAGAAGAGCCATGAGTTTAAGCTATTAAGATTATTTTTTATTATAATTATATATTTATTAACTATCAATGAAAAGTTTGTATTTAAATGAGGAAAGGTGTATTTAGCATTAATATTGTCTTTTCTGAGAGAAAGTATTTGATTGTTCTAGCTAGAGTATGTACACCCATCCAATATAATTAGGCTAGCTATAAATTCAAAAATGCATACTCGTCATGTAATTTACATATACTTGGTTTAGGGAAGATTTTTTCAAGACCTAAATTTTATGTTACAAAGTTATGAATTGTACTTGAAGTCGTTAATTCACTCATTGATGTCACTTTTATGGGTCACTTGCTTAGGAGTTAGGAAATTTTGCCGTTCTTACATTTACTTCTGTTGAAAAATTCGAACCTTAGTTTTCTAAGCAAAAGCAATCCTGAAAAGTTGATGATTTAACCAAGAATAGCAGCTTGAGAATATTCAAAAATCGGAAAAACAGAGAAGGGACTAAGAAGAAAAGGACATGATAATATCAATGACTTGGTTTAGCCATAATTAGCCTAATATCTATGGAGAAAACAAATGGAATCTTTAATTAGTGTATTGTTTTGTACTACTAACTTCCATTTAACTTAAAAAGTAAAGTTAATTAAAAATTAGTATTGGTAACACCGACTTTTTATAGAACTTACTCACTTTTATTACTAATATTTGACATTTAAAGCTTTTATGTGACAGTAATTAAGGCTTCAATGGGTACCTAGGGTTGGTAATGGTTACAGCACATTTGCTGAGTTTTGTAGACTTTCAATGTTAGTCTATTACTTTTTCAGGTGCTTTAAATTGGATCAGTCATGGTGCAATTTAAATATTTATACACAAAGATATGAACAACAACAGTTATGGTGCGACTTAAATATCTATACAGAAAGATATGAACAACAACTCGATTAAAGGATGGCTCTTATGTTAGATATCCTTACATGTATTTTTTATCTTTTGTAGAAACCCACTTTGGGTTCAAGAAGATTACATATTTAAACACATTAGTTATTAAATAAACGTTTATGTATATCAAATATATTTTAACTCTTATGTTTTCAAAATGCAGTAAAAGCCACAATCCTCAAAAACTAACCCTAAATCTGTTGCCATGCCCTAAAACTAGAACAGTTGTAAGGAGTAGAAAGAAGTAATAGTTTTTTCCTGAGATCATAAAGCTTGTACTGGAGAGAAGCTGAGGAAAAGCAAAAGGCCTATATATGAATGTATAGGTAGACTCTAGAAAGAATTAATATTCTTAGGCAGATTTCGTTGAAATTTTTTATCACAACAGCATGCATGCACGCATCCACCCATATTGCCTTGCCGTCGTCTATTTTATGCAAATCCTTAATGAGAGAGTTTTCGATATTTTTTTTGTTGTATTCTGCTATTTTTATTTAATTTTTTATCACACCCTAATTAATTTGAAATCAGTAACATAAGTAACTTTTGATAGTAATTAAGAGTTGATAAGCATGCATATTCTCAAGTCTCTATACAAATAGTTGATAATATTTGCGTTTTGACAATGCTTTATGTTTAAAATCATTGAAGTTATTGCCTAAATCATTATACAATAATATGTTTTGTTGTCTGTATAACGAATTATCGAAGAATTGACAACCATACATCCGTTGCATTGTTTTTCGTAAATTTAGAAATTAAAATGTTTAAACTCGCATTAAAAATTTTTATTTTTACATAAAATATTTCAAATTTTACATTACAGAATACAGTATAAAATATTACCATCAGTCTAAAAATGATGAAGAAAAAAAATAATGTCATCCTCAAATTAATTTGTAACAAGCAAAATATCTAATAATAACAAATTTGAGGGTAAAAAAATTACTTTAAATCAAAGTGGAACAATTGAATTGAACTCTTCCTAACTTGATAGAAGCCGGATCAAAATCCCAAAACACCAGTAATAGTTTGAGAAATTTTACTGGTTGAAGTAGCTCGCACTGAAATTTAAAAATAAATAAAAATAAATAAATAAAAATCACACCTTTATTATCAGAAAAAAATAATAATAAGTGGACTAGTCTTTACACTCTGCTGTACACATTCTTCATCCTCAGTTGTACAATACAACCTAAATTGTCTGCAACTCGCAAGCCCCTAATCAATCTCTTAATTAAAAAATGAAAATGAAATTAAAAAGAGGGGGGGAAAAACAAAAATGCAAGCTCACAACCAACCTGTGACCATAAAGAATAACAAAGCAACTAGCTCAACCAAGATAAATTTGAAAAAAAATATATATGAAAAAAAAAATGCTAGACATTCAAACCATCAGGTGAGAAAAAAAAATGGAAAAAATCTCTGATTTTGTTCATCAATCATGAAAACAAGCTTCTTGGGATCAGAAGCAGCTAAAAATGCACTGATGCTGTCCCTTCCACTCCTGAGAAATTGTGTACGCCCACTGCAGGAAGGAAGAAAGCGGGGTGCAATTAGAACGATTCCGGAACTGTAATTGTGAATATTAACCATATCAAACACAATGTTAGCGCAATGAAAGAATTTGAACAGATTTACAAGCAAGCAAATCTTTCTTTCACCTGCAAGGCTGCAACATCAACTGCAGAGAGATAAACAGAATGTGGAGGCAAGAAGGAGACTCAGAACAATTGAAGTGCCATTTTAAACTTGTTCTGTTTCCATTTTGGCAGTTTATAGAAAGCATCTTTTGTCATTCCAAATTTCTCTCTGAACTCCTCTGATGACAGGTAAGTCTGCACAAATCAAATATAAAGTTCTTAGAATAACATCAAAGAATATTACTGGAAATAATATAATGCCATTTTAATATTTTACCTCTCGCTTGGTCACATCAATTTCTGTAACAGGATCAGTTGATGCTATCTTAAGACGTTCGTAAGGATATATGGGGAGACCTTCCTCATCTTCAGCTTCACCTTCTTTAACATCTTCCTGTATAGTGAGAGATTCTATTCTGCTGCTCATGGAGTTCTCCTTAGAATTTGATTCTGATTTTGAATTGGCTGATTTGGCTGAATTGGCTGAATCTGGGCTCACTTCATCCATGACAAGAAAATAGTTTAAAGTACATATAATAAATGTACAATAGTAACTAAATTTCCTTTCAGTAACTCAGTCAATTCATACCTTTAATAGATTTAGGTATAATAGGTTCTCGTATTGGTGGTGTTTTCTCAAAAGAAGCAGTGAGAGCTGCTATAGCAGCAGACTTGGGAGCACCAAATTTTGTAGAATCTGGAGTCACAGATTTTGGATAGAGCTTTCTAACCATAGGGGGAGGAGTTGAAAGGTTCCTAGCATTAGGGTTCTCAAAATTAGCTGCCAGTGCATTGAAAGCAGGAGACCTGCCACGCACACGAACTCGATCAGGGCTGAAAGACATGCTTCTGGAACGCTGTGATTTATCTGGCACACTAGACCTTCCTCCATATGATACAGGTGTCCTCCGTTTTGGTTTCTGGCCATGCAATTAGATCCAATGTCAGAGGATAAAACCAGCAGAAGAAAGGCAATTGAAACCGAAAAACTGAAGGTGACAAGTTACATGAATTTGTTCACAGTAAACTAATGCCATTAACATCTTATCTAAGTGGTCAAACATAAAATGGAGGCAAAATGTGTGAAAATCATTTTTCCTGGTTGATGTTATGCATAAAACAGGTCATTTAAACAACACAAGACATTAGATTAGATGGCTTTAAGGCAAGCTTCACGTCCTTTTCAATCATTCAACTATTATGCTCACCGCTTACTTCTCAAAACAAAACATATTTTCAAGCCTTCCGTGGAGATAGACAAAAGATGTGTAACAAAAAAGCAAATGGTTAACATAATTTAAGAAAATTACACAAAACATAATGTCAATAGTATAATACCAATTTTAAAGCAAACATGTAGTAGCATGGTAGATAGACATATTAATCAAGCAAAAGTTCCTTCAGTGTCAGTGAACCATCATGTAACATATAAACCATTGAGAGAATTAGATGTAAAGCAGTATCATAGTATGAGGAGGAATTCAAGGAGAGAAACTCGAATACACACTAGGAAAGCAACAACTCCAAATCGAGATGAAACAAAAGTTTTTAACAAAAAGCATTGAAAGAAATCTTACATCTACAACTGGAGTGCCACCATTTTTCACAATTGTAAGTTTCCTTTGGAATGAATTTCCATGCATCTGCACCAGAAAAAAGATTTAATCCCTATGAGAATTCAGAGTTATTGCAACCAATTTACAATAACAATAAAGCCACTTACTGTAGACTTTGCTGAGTCCCATGTGAAGAATCGTGTGAAGAAAGGTGGCTCACTTCCTTCCATTATGATATATATTGGAGCTTCACGAGATAACTTCTCCAGAAGAAAATCACGCTCAAGAAATTTCTGTGACAGTGACCAGAAAAGAGATGAAGTTGTCCCAAGGAAATTTTCCAGTTATTAGAAATCTTAAGAGATAGTAAATTTGCACTGCAAACCATCATGATGGACTTAAATTAAAAGGTGGTCTAGGCCAAGACAAGTATAAATCCGATACGGGTTTAAAATATTAAATAAGAAAACAATATAGCAGCGCCCAAATTATGTTTCCAAAATCATATCAATACTCGGAACAAAATGGCAATTATGGATGATATCCAAAAGCTAATCAGTCTTACCTCCCCAATAGTTAAAGCGTGCATTTTACTCTTAGTGTCAACCTGTTGCCCAACCCAGACATAGATCTCAGAGTGACCATCCAGGATGAATATATCTTCAGTCATCAAATCATCCTGGGAGAAGTTATAGATCTCTGTCACCTGCAACAATAACTTCCAACTTTAATCCATGTTGCAACCATCAGAACACATATAATATGGCTTTCATACAAGTGTACCTACAGACGTTAATGAAGTAAATTTATGCACAAATAAAAATCACAAAATATTCTCAGAATATGAAAGCACTTGGCACATCACAAAGCGTACAGTAGTGATTAGCTACAACACCACAATGGACAAACAAGTGAACTACATAAAATAACGAGAACATTTTCTAAACAATCATATGCCACAAATAAGCATAACTGATAAGAAACTTGCAAAATTACACATGCCAATTTTCATATTACCTTAAGATTTCCTGAAGATGAGAATGTGTTTAAGCAGTCACCATAGCCATGGAAGGAGAAGAAAAGAAAAAAGAATTAAGAGACTTGAATTTTTATTAAAAACACAATAAAAAGGGAAAAAAATTATACAATCAACAGAAATATTAATGCTTACCTTTTGAGAATGTGCAAGAAAAAAGGTGAGCGTCACTTTCAGCCTCCCTTGCAATCTTTTGACTTGGATATTCAGATTTTCCTCCTAACAGATCCCAAAATTGTTCAGATTCCGAACCTTCCTTTTGTGGCTTGCTTTGTAGATTTGGCTATAAAAAAATCAGCAAATTATGAGAAACAGGAAATCAAGAAGCTCTAAATGGACAAAAGAAAAAACATGAGAATACACAAGAACCTCCAGAGTGCATACAATGAATCATTTTAGAAATAAATTACGGTACTCCTGGTCCTTAACAAAATTTGAATATGTAAATATTATTATTCTACAGTGATCAGGACGCAATATACAGATTTTTTTAATTTACTCATCTTTAATATCTGTTCCATCCATCATTAACATTTCTACAGAGAATAATCACGCAGAAAGGTTTATGAGTGAAATCAGACTTCTTGTAAGTTAAAATATAATTAATATATATAATACCTTAATCAAATCCAGCTGCCTCTCAAGAAGTTCCTGGTCCTCCGAGCTTGTAAGGTTTCCAGACCACGTAAAGACAGTTGAACCACTATGTAATATGTAACAGTACGAGGAATTCAATGAAGACGCAACCTGATTAGGGTTTAAGGAGGGAAGAAAGCAAAAAAATATCAGCTTATGTATGGTGCAAGTTCCTCAAACGTTCATAGCAAAGTTAGAACCATCTGAACTATGAGTCGCACTGCAAGTTGCACATTAAGCATCAACAGAAGCTAGGAAAAGAATCCAACAAAAATAAAATTAAAATGATTCCTTTCAATACATGCAGTATGCAGGTACCTGTACAAACTGAAAATAGGTGTCAAAGAAAATAAAATTATATTGAACTCTCTTGAATTATAAACTAAGTACATGGACATGCCTTTATATAGGCTGAAATAATAAAACAACATAAACTAGAAATCCTCATAAACTTAGGAATCCTTAACAAACTAAGAAAAGACTAATAGTATTTAAACTATAATTATACTTAATAAAACTAAACCTAGTAAAACTAAACAAGTATAATTTTAATTCTAACAAGGTGAAAAGAAAAATTATAGTGATTCTGCTGAACAAGTTACAACAATCTAAATACACAGGCTGTGTCCAAGCAGTTGCAATGAGATGGTTCAAATAAAAAATGTTATGATAAAAATTGTTAATTTTAGACGTGTTTCATCAATAAATTACTGCCTCATCAATAATAAGAAATCGAGAACAAGATCCAAAACAACTGGTTGCAACCAGGAAAATATGTTATGACATTCAAACAACTGATGACTCCAGAAAAATTTGCAATGGGCTTCTGCAGATAATAAATTTCTCATAGCTAAAAGGGAGTCCCATGTTAACATAGCATCAAGAATACTTGCATAATTGCACATTCAAATTTGTTCTAGAGGATATATCTTAGTAAGAGAGAATGACATACTGGTTCAACTTGTATTGCTTGCATATTATCGGGTCCGGAACCCTGAACTCGAAATAATGCAATACCATCCTCATTGTATGTATCATCTGGAATTTCCTTTTCTGCAATGTAGTTCTTGTATCCCTCGCTAAGACCACCCTTAAAAATTTCACATTGTCGATTTAGTAGTTGCATGAAAAATTAAAACTAAATCAAGAATATTTCATGAAGAATATTAACTTTTTAATCAAATTCCCACACCTTAAACACAATATAGCTCTGGAAGATTGAAAAGAACTGAATTGGTTCATTTCCTTCATAGGTTCGGGCCTAAGGATCAATAATGACATACCATCAGTAAGAGAAACGGTAAATACCAAAGACAAAAAAATCATCAAATATAAAAAAGCAATTACAGGCGGAGAAAACTACCTGGACAGGTAGAAACTTCATTGACTCAACCATCTTGCTTGCCAGTGACACAGCAGAAGCTCTTTCTTCCTATTTTTAGTAATAGAAACCTAATGAGAATCAATAAAGTAAAAAATGCTAACAAAAGAACGCAATTTTGTATGTGTACACTGATGAGTGTTTCAGTGTCACATATCTGCATGTGCATCTCTATTCATATAATTATAAGAGAGGAAAAAATATAGAAACAAATGAATGAACCTGCAACCAAGTTCTGTCAGTGCACAGCAAGTAATCACTTCAGCAAAATGTTATGCATAGGTACTAGGTAACCTTCTACTGTGATTTATGTATCCTGATTTAGAGTGCCTTTTACATAAATGAATCCATATGGACACAATGAAAAATTTAAGTACCTAAACCAAGATTAGTCAATATCCAATCACTTTTTAAATCTCACACAATCGGCTTTAAGATTGTGCAAGATACACGCTTGATCTTTCAGATTCTCACACTATTACCACAAAATTAAGGATATCCAGCATCCATAAAAAACCACCAACTCTTAAAAGAATAGTTTCTATTCCAAGTAACAACCATGAAAGGAATAATCAGTTACAAACATGCCAGAAGTCCAGAAGAGACACATCAGATAAAAGGTAAACAGTAGACTGACATCATGAGGACATTGATTTTGACCACAGATCATTTCATACACCATATCTAACTACCACAAATTTTTTTCTGAGAATGTTATAGGTAACTTACATTTGCATTTCTACTATTCCTGGTAGATATATACAACAAATTGATACACATCAACTCAGTATCAGCTATTCTAAAAGTTCACATATTATATATCCAAATAAGTCAACTTCCATAATTAGCAAGGTGATGGCCTGAACTACTTTTGAACGAGCCTTTCAAAAAGGAAAACAGACAGAATCTTGACATCAGACTTGCAGATAGAACTACAAATATATGAGGCAGCTTATTAGACATGCAAATAAGATGCGTGCTCACTAATAAAACTGCAAAAGGAAAAGTAGCACAAAAATGCTTAAACACATACCTCTGCACTCTGCTTCCCAAACCACGTTCCTATGAGGTATTCCTCTTTATCTTCTCCAGGATATGAATACTGAAAGATATAGCAATCCCCACTGTAAAGCTTTGTCTGATCAGCAGCTGGAAGGAGAACCTTTTCCTGACCATTCACACGCCAAACCTGTGCAAACAAGCAGAGAAGAGCAATAAAATCATAGTGTGTGATGTATATAATTGATGAACAGTTTATAAACTACATCCATAGAAAGTCCCCAAGAAGGGAGAGGGCAGAGCTGCTAACAACTTTACTCTAGGGCAGAAAATAAATTTGTCTATATCACAAAATTTCTCAAACATGAAGGAAACTTTTCAGAAACTTGAAGAAAATACATCATTGATCTTTTGTGTTCTTTTGATGTTACAAAAATTTTCTCTACAAAAATTCAATGACATTTCTTGGGGAATCTTTTGACACTTAATCATTAAGTTTATTTTGAAGAAGTCAGCGGGAACTGTCCAAACAGATTCTAATGCATCTTCTTTGCCGTCATGTATTTGTCTTACCACCATTTCCTGCCTAGTGCTTCTTTTCATTACATTCTTATTCCATTAACCGCAGAAGACAGGACAGAAAACAAAAGAAGGTACGACAAAAGCAGTATGTCTAGCAGAACTTCTGTTGAAAAGAAGAAAGTAGTAGGCTTATGGTAAATTTTCTTCTGCAGCTGGTAAAGTTATATTGAGATGTAAATTAAAATGGTAAAGGGGGAAAAGGACTCGAGAACAGGCCTCCTTGCAAACTCAGAACCCTAGGTCGAAAGGAAATCTGGTACACTATTATAAAATAAAGATAATGCACAAGGACAGGAACCTGCAGATTTCCTGTGCAGTCAATGTATGGCTGAGGTTCTTCTTTTACAGGCTCGGCTTTTAACAGGCCCTTGACATTAACCCCCTGACGCTTTAGAAGAGCTACAACAACAAGGTAAGTACAAGATCACAATTACATAACCATCATCTAGTAATAAAGAGAATTTCCAAAAGAATCAATATATTGTTGATACAACAGCATTTGGACAATATTTCAGTTACCAACCTGCAACTTTGCCTCTACCATCTTCAGAAACTGTCACATTAGTTGTTTGCGGCCAGGTATCAAACTTTGATCGAAACATAACAGTCTCAAATCCCTCAATTACACGGATAATGTGGGATTTTGATCGATCAGACCCTTTGAGTAACTCCTGTCAGTGAGACCAGAAGTAGTACAAAGAGTGAATCAGTAATTCGTCAAGATCAACACAACATGTTGAATAAAATGGGATTGTATATTACTTCTGCAGCTCCACTTGCACTTTTTCTTTCATCAAGAGAAGTATTTCTTCCCATCCATACAAACACTTCCATCCCACAATCTAGAAGATAGCATTTATTTGTGTCGAGCAACTCCCTTGTCAAAGAATCAGCCTCAACAGGTACCGCCTGACCCTTGTCAACACTTGAAAGGCAAATATACTTCTGTCAGGACTAAAGCATTATTGGCTCTGGTAAATTTATTGGTAAAATGTAACATCATTTTCCAAAATACAAAATACATGTTGCTATGCATTTTTTTTCAGCTTTCCAACTCTTATTCCACAAATTGAAAAGAGAGAATTTGGCTTTATTTTTTTTCTCGGATTTTTAATTGAAGCATGATCTCTGCAGACAGATTGCAAATCTTACCAAATGACAACCTATAACTTATAAATGACAAAATATGTTTGCTGCAGATCATCCTCACACAGCAGTAAAAAACTAAGCACAAACTGAAATGATGAGTACCTGTATAGCTTAGTAGTCTCAGAATCCGAACTCCTATCCTCATCAACGGCTGTTTTTCTTGGAAGTGGAGCAAAACCACCAAAGAAGCCCCAAAATTCCCCAGTTTCAGCATCAGCCATCAATCTTCCATCCTCTAAACAGAAGGCAAACTGTTAGACTCAAACAAGCAGTCGTTCAAATATCAATTTGAACTTCATAATCTATATTTTGACTCACCAATGGCAGCTACATCACATTTTCCATCATGATAATTATCTTTGATGTACTGTACAACTTCAAGAGCCTTTGCCCTCTCTTGAATAGATGAATTAGAACCATTAAATTGAAAAATCTTAGACTTGGTATCTAGAATAAATATGTCATCATGATTGAGTGATGATCGAGCAAAAGGAACCTGTCACCAAAAGAAAGCATTTCACAAAGAGAGAACACAGAGAAACTCATCGTTCAAAATAGTCCCTCATCAAAAGAGAAGTTATATCCATAAACTTGCCTCTTTTACATGAACAACATGCTTTCCTCTGCAGACAAACAAACGGGTTTGATGTTCTTCAGCCTCAGCATGTTTAAATCCAGATGAAACCCCACCTTCTTGAGGTATGATACATGGTTTAAAATAAGATAGGAACTTCTCAGTTTCATGGCCCTGTACTTCACGATACTGAACAGCACGTCCTCCAAGAGCTGCATCCAGTTCAACTGTCTTGATGGCAGCAGTACCTGCTTCATCCTATTTTAACATAATTGTGGTTACAAAATCAAAATTATGCATCATGATGCTATAGTTGGCAAGAACTACAACTATGAACTAAAAGATACTAACCTGAGAAGTATCTTTACCAAGCCAATAATGGATGTCATGACGTAAGGCACCACTTTTTGAGGCAGTTGTCTACACAAGGAGAAAGCAATGTCACACATAATAATTGAAATTGATTAACAACAAATGTTGTTAACAATCACTTCTTACAAACTTATACATGAAATCCAAGGACTTACACCTTCAATCAAATAGTATAGCTTAATAGATGCATTAAATGCTCAATTTTCTTTTGGATAAACATAATATGTATTAGCAAATTCAAGAGAACAAAGAAAGTAAAAGTACTTGCAGAGTTTATGGCTGGTTCTGGATATACTATAAATCGTGCTTACACTTGCTAAGAATATTAAAAAAATATATGATAAAAGGGAATCAATAAGAAAGATCATTGACTGATGCTGTCTCCTCTTTTTTGGATCTCTACAGATATTGACAAACTAAAATGATCATAGGAAAGGTAAGTCTTTAGCGGTAATAATCAAAATTCATAGACATTTAGGGAAGGATCACAAATTAACTAACTGGCAATTAGCTGTGAAGGAAAGAATTTTAGCTACCTGAGGCAAGTACCATGACATCAGACAGGTTGTGCACTAAGTATATGTATTCCATAATTTACAGCAGAAATAAACTCAGCCAATGTATTATAATAACAGATTGGATTATTTGGCCAACTTGTATTAGTTTATAAAAACATGTAAGAGATACATAGCATATTGCGCAGAAAAAGATATATGACTACATGCAAAACATAAAATGAACCCCTAAAAACAATAAACAAGATTCAGTTCGTATTCTTTTTGGGGACAATTACAGCATACAGATATGTGAGGAGCACAACCGGAAGAAAATCAAACCACTTACCTTCAAAATAACATATGAATCCCCAGTGAAAAATTTCCCATAAGAGGACTTTGGTACAGGAACAGGCTTGAAATTTTCAATGCGCCATATTTCAATTCCACTGTATATTGTCAAGGAGGACACAGGATTGACAAGATCAGTTCAAATCACATGTCAAGCTAAACAATACCAGCATGCAGCTGCAGCTGTATTAGTTGTCAGCATTGCTTGAATTCACTGTCTGTCTGCGTTTCATTTGCATCATAAACTTCTTTAAAATTTTAAGCTTTCAGAATATTACAGTTACAACCAAAAGAAAAGAAAGAGAAAGAGAAAGAAGCTGAAATTTATGGCTGATGACCAATTCTCCAAAGATGTTCCATATTTCAGAAGGGAAAAGGATACGCTTTTTGTCCAGCTCCTTGGAAAGCTGAATCTAAATCTCTCATTGAAACAGCCATGATATTCCTGTAGCTTTAACTATTTGATTTTTCCACAACTTTGACTTGAAGATAGGAATAGAAGTACCCTGAAAATGATTGACACCATTTATTACAAAAGGAAGAAATGGAAAATATACCATAGGAAGCAGAAAGAGCAAATCATTCACGGCAAGGAGTTTAAAGATGGAAGACAATGCTCGCCCAGAAAATATTATTACAGTTAAGTAAGAAATTCTAATAACAATAGCTCAAAAGAGATAATAAATAGATACAGAGAATATATATGCAAACAAGAAATTTCCATCGACAATGTTACTGCTAAAGTGGTAAACATACTTTTGAACTGAAACACATAAACAAAGGTAGAGATTTGCTTCATGCTTGTTAGACTAGGACAGATACATGTAGAATCTCATGGCGTAACCCAAACTATAGATCACATCATTGTGATGTAAGGTGAATTTCAAAAAGAAACTTAAAAACCAATAAGTTTTGCAAGGATTAGATAAGGCATTACATATATACGTACAAATAAAATACTTATATATGTGCTTACATCAATCTATAACACAACAGGTACACATAATTACAAACAACTATTTCTACATAAAAGCACACTTCATAGAAGACTCTTAGCAGAACTCACAGAAACCTCGTAATTTTCAATTTCCACAGTTTGTGTCTTTTTCTTGTGTCTGAAACCAAGAACTGCGACGAAATTACTTTGACTCAATTACGTCCACATACAAGAATAAAAACTCAGCATCCACTTATGCAACTGGCAAAGTCATATCTAATAAAGGCTTTACAAGAAGCCAGAGTGCATGGGAAGTGATGTGCCATAATCACTAACCCAGTTTTCAGCTCTTGCAGCTTATTTAAACATGCAAGACTGACAGTCATCCTTATAATCAATAATTTTTCATTTTAGGTCACAGGTAGATTCCTCTTCAAGTTCTTGGATTCACAAAGCACCAGAAAACTACGCTGTTAGCTGGCTAGATATTAAAACCAACTCTAAGAGCAGCAATTGAAATTCAACTTCAGTAGTGAACCTTTCTAATACATTAAGAAAATCAGTTGAGAATACAAAATCCAAAGATAATGAGAAGACCAAACTAAGCATCCTAAGAGTTTCCAATCGACTCTATCATCCACTATTTCATCCAAACTCATTAAAAGTAATTAATTTGTACCCAGCTAAATAGGGCCTTCCATTAAGCTCTAAAGTTAATGTTAGGGCAAGCTCACATGGTCATGTAACAATCAGCAACTAACCTATTAATGATGAATACAGAAAACACAATTCCTGGCATTAGTATAAATGACACTGAACATCAAGAAAATTATTTGTAAATGTATATGCATGTACGTTTGTACGTGCATAAGGCGACCTAAAAACTCAATATAATCACAAAAAGTTAACATTAGGAAAATGATAACAGATAGGACTTTGCGCATGGGCAAAACCCCAGAAAGCATATGACCACACATGAAATAATCAAAACGAGGAACTGCCAAAAGAAAATTATATATAGCTAAAACTTATAAAGGTCTTCAATGTCAAATTACAATCCCAAGAAATTTCTGAAACCCAAAAAAACAGCACACTTGCATCGAAATTCAGAGACAAACGAGCTCGAAAACAGGTAAATGGTTATCAGATCAATGAAATTTCAATCCCAACACACCTATCTACGAATCAGATCAAGTTCTCATTGAATAAACAAAATAAAGATAAAATCAATAACCACTAATCAAATTTCACTAATATCCATAAAACAAAAACATCACACATGTCCATTTCCCATAGCGACAAACATTCCACATACTCTTATCTCATTGAATTCAGCGAAGAAAAGAAAAACAAAAAATACCCAGATGTCGAAAAATCTAAAGGAATCAAAAAATCAAAAATCGACGATCTTTACCTGACAATTCAAGAGAAGAAAAAACGGCAGCAACCAGATCCAGTCTAACAGGAAAAAAAAATCTAATGTGGAATGAATTTCGAACCAAAAAGCTGATAACAGAAAATAAAGGTGACAGAGAGACAAAGCGAGGAAAAATATAGTGGGGCTGAAGCTAAAGGAAGAAGAAGAAGAACGAGAAGAAGAGAGAGAAAAGTTGGAGAGAGAGAGAGAGAGAGTTGAGTTGGAGGGAAGAATGATGAGTGCCAGGCGTGCTTATCACTAACGGCAACCAAAAAGCTCACTCCGCAACATCACATGAACTGTAATTTGCATTTAAATATTCTTAATTTTCAGATTTCTTCAAAATTATTTTAATTAAACAAAAATATTAATACTCAATTTTGATTTCACTGAAATAATGAAAAATAATAAAGAAATGAATCCGGTAAATTTTGTTTTTGATGTTTGTTTACGGGGTAAAATTAATTGATTGGAAAGCGTTGGATAATAATAACGTTTGTTGGGTTTGGATTTGGAAAGTTAATCAAGAACAGTAAAAAGTTGAAAAAAGAGTGTAAAAAATTAAATAAATAAGAAAACAAAACAAAATTAAAAAGAAAAATAAAGGTACCTTTATAGCTTTAGCATTGGCGATATAGCAAGAACAATCTCTTACAGGTAGAATTTGTTGTTGTCTTTGTTTTTTTATGGAGATTCTTTTTTCAGATTTAAGTTTTGCAGGAAGAAATCAGAAATGGACATCAAATTTTTTTAATAAATTAGGAGATTTTTTTATTAAAATAAAAAGATTTTTTGTTGTAATAAAAATAAAATAAAAAAATAGAAGAGATGGTCCGAGAAAGAAGAGGGGATTAAGAGCTGACTTCCGTTTTGTGAGGATTAGACTATGAATAAAAAGAAAATAAAAGAGAGAAAACTGAGAAAAGTCGGTCACCGGCCATCATTCATGCATTGCCATAAAGGCTAATTTGTGGGCCTACATGCTTAGCCCACTTTAATCTCCCCTTTACCTATTTTCATTTTCTTTAACCTAAATTATTATTATTAATACTATTATTATTATAAAAAATTAATAAATTTATATAAAGTTAAAGTTGATATTATTGTATAAAACTTACATTATAATATAACATTAGTTACAAACTTCCCTATAAAAATTAATGTGAAAGTTAACGTGGTATAACAACATTATTATCATATATCTGATATAATTTATTTTTTGTTATTTTTGTAATATGTCACTAAGAGTTATTTTTTAGTATAAGATATTTTTTAATTTGTGCGAAGTGCAATGATATTAATAAATAAATAATTCATTTAACAATGTAATGTGTAACTATAATGTAGGTAAACGGTATGATTTAATTAATTGATTAGTATAATATTGCGTTAGGTTTTAATATTGTATAATATGGTATTATTTTGTACCATTTATTACTATTAACATTATATTATACATGGCACAAAAACTTAGATTTTTTTTTTCTAGAAAGATGTTCAATATGGTCACAATGTCCTCATAAATGTGAATAAATTGTTAATTAAAAATATTTTTATGTACAAAGAATTTGACGGTCCAGAAAGATAAAGTTGGGGCCCAACATTTTTTTTCTTTATTTTCAATGATACCCCAAGAATATTCGTTTTCCTTCATATTAGGAATTGATGGACCTTATCGTAGCTTCCAGTTATTTTATTTAATTTTATAAATATTTATTTTAAATATATATACTATTTAAAAATAAAATAAAATTTCAAAAGCGTGCCAACACATACAACCCTGCCGCCATCCAATCTTCCGCCGCTGGCCACCGTCGCGGCGGCTAAGAGTTATATTCTAATTGAGACTTTATCATTTAGGTCCTTACGTTTTATATTTTTTAAATAGACAAAATTTGTCCATTTTCATTTAATTAAGTCATTGCTTAATGCTAATATTTATCTCAATATAGCCACCCAACCTTTGGCGGGATGGTAAGAACACCTATCCTCTACTGAGTTTTGTCATTTGGCATGACTCTTATCTATAAATTATAGAATTTTTTATTAAATATAGGTAGATTTTTCTCTACTGTGATTATAAAACTTGCAGGGTGTTTACATATGTAATTTTTAAAAAAATATATCTCAATATAAATCCTTCTAATATTAAAATAACTTAAATATTTTTTAGTTAAATTAAGGATCTTTTAATAGAATTTAATAAATTTTGTCATTATTTAAAAGATATAAAACTTTTGATACTCTAGTGATATTTACCTTTTCCAATTGAATCGTTTATTTGAGTATTATTTGTTCAAACGTTTTCAATTTCTTAGGGAAGAACATATACAAAGCAATAATTGCAATATTTGTTTTTAATTTATTTAATAATTTCTTTTTAAAATAAGTACAAAGATTTGATGAAATCATATCACAATACTCAATCTATGCGATATAAAACTTGTAATACAAGAACAGAAAAAATCAACTTTGTTGTGAATGTTAATTTTTTTTAGTGGCAGACCAAGCAACAACATTTGATCAAAGGAGGCATGATTATAGACAAATTATTCCTTGTACAGAAAACCCTAATGATTGAAGCAGGCATCGAACTTGGTATTTTTCTTTTGTGGTGTCCAAAAGCTAGCTTTCATTTTGTGAAATAAGAACACTAAAAACTAGATTTAGAAATTATTATATGATACACAATTTTAAATAGAAACTAGATTTATAAATATTTGGATGACTTTTAATGTTTTACCTTTTAACTTTTACCATAAACATCTAAATTATATGTTTTAGTTAATTTTAAGTGTGTGTTTTATTTATGTGGACAATTTTGCATTTTTCTTTGAGCTTATTTTGATTGCAGTCCTTGATGTGAGCTATTAGAATTCTTTATATTTATTTATAATTAATTATAAAAAGTTATAATTTTTTTAATATTTATATTTAAGAATTTAACACTAATATTTTATGTAAATTATCTGAATATTTATATTTAAACTGGAGAATTTCTATTAACACAAATATTCAGAGAGAAATCTATAAATAATATGACTCAAATAGTGAGTTTACTAGTTGAATTACGGTTATTTTTCTGAATATTTAGGTGAATTTGAACAATTTGAATTATTTTAATCTGAAATTGATTACTTTAAATCTAAAGTTCTTCTGAATTAATTATACTATGAAAATAAAAGCCTAAAAAAAATTGGTAAATCTAAAAGGGATATGGGTTTATAGGTTATTTTCATTAATTATAACCTAAAGGCTGAAAGAGGTAAATTGTTGAGTTTGGTATCAAATAAAAATAGAGATCCATCTAAACGTGCAAACAACAATGGCAACACCACTGCATTTGTTCTATTCTACCCATGTGTATCGAATCCGAAAACTAACAACCTAGCTTATTTTTGGATTTTCTTTTAATAATCTTTAAAAAAAAATTTAGAAAATGGACTAATTTTATGAATATTCACAATAATTTTCAAAATCCCATAAAAGATATAAATAAATTCTTAAATAATATTTATTTTAATTATGTGCGTTTTATTTTTATCTTTTTTATAAAACTACTTGGTAAATTAATTTTTTTATCGTAAATATACAAATTATTAATGTCACTAGGCAAACGATACAAAAATAATATTTAATATGACATTATTGCGTCAATTTATATAAATCGTAATATTTGATAATTACTTTTAATAACTTAAAATTTAAAAATAATAAATTGAGAACCATCAAATAAATGTAATGATTTTCGTTATGCTATTGACGTTCATAATATATATGATTATTATTATTATTTGGTGAAAATTGTACTGAATGAGACTTTGTAACTGAATTTCTTTTTCTAAAATATAGTTACTTATAAATTAATTTTTAATAACATATGGTACAATTTGAGAAATTTTCGTCTTTATTCACAATAATTCAAATTGATATTTGTCCTAACTGAAATCGCCATAATATTAGTTAACAACCTAAAATTAATTACCATGCAAGTAATAATAAACACACAACTTTGAATGATGGAAGTTAACGCAAATTTATAATGTTAAATGACATGTGCTAACAATATTGAACGTTAAAATTTTGTACCATTAATTGTTAAACTATTAATATGTTAATTCAAGGCTTTGTTATGCACTATTTTATCATATGACTCGTGTAACACTATGCATCACACGAACACGTGCCTTCGTACTAATGTGGAACAAAAATTACATGATTCTTTTATAATTATTTATTTGAAATTTTGAAACAGACACACAATTATATCAACATCAACGTGTCACCGTCAAAGGTAAAACTGAAATTAGATTTTAAATAGCAGATATAGACTTAAGTCACTTAAATTATACGTAGAAAAAGGGTGCATTATTGTTAGAACACGTATAATTATAATTTATAAATATGTTGAATTTAATAATGATAATTTTGGACAAATTAATAAAGTTAAAATTCATATGACAAGGAGTCACATGGATAGACGCAATTTATTGAAAAAAGAAAACAATGTAACTAGCCGAAGGAATCTATCATGTAATTAATTATATTATTATCTTAATTTATGGGCAAATAATAAGTTATTTAATTATTATGTTGCGTTTTTAAAGATAACGCATGAAATTTGCAGTTGGTTAGTTGGATTGTAATTGAACGAGGTGTTACATTATAAAATTTTCAATTAATCGTATTTTTTAATATTATAAATTTACTAATATTTTAATGAGAAGTCTATTAAAATTTACTTGAAAAAATAATTTATATTTATAATATACTCAATATTTGGAGAAATTATTATTAATAATAAAAAATTTCTATTAAAATAATCAATTATTTATTTATTGTGTATGATAACGCATAAAATCTATGGTTGGGTTAGTTAAGTTGTAATTGGATGAGATTTTACATTATAAAGAGTTAAAATTTTTAATTAATCTAGTTGAATATACGATAAAAACAATCATAAAGTATTAGAGAACCAAATATTATTTTCTAACATTTTAAAAGTGCTTTGGATAATTTCAAAACCATTGCCAAACACATCTTATGTATATTTTGATTATGTTTGTCAAAAATAAATATATTTATCGTTTTAACAGCGCTTTATTTATTTAGCAATAAAAAAAAGGATAAATATATTGGTTTTCAGAAAAAGACAAGATGCTTGCTATCAAAATTGCTTGCAGATTCAAAGCGACTTATCCCAAAGGACCCATACGCGCCGGAATACATAATACCTTTTCTCTACTTCCAAAAGGGATAATAACTAGTGGTCCCTAAGGGTATATATTTTTCACATAAAAACCAAAATTTATATGAAATAGCTCCCTTATTCTTCTTTTATTCGTTTTGAAATGACTGAAACAGCCTTCGGTGTTAAAGCTACGTACGAGTCTTATAACGTCCATTAGAAGGATATTTTGGTTATTTTAACGGAGTTATGGACTTATTTGATATGTACAATCTTATCTTTAAAAAGTTACAAATCGAGGGACCCGTAAGAAATTATATTATTTCCCAAAGTAAAATACTATAAATATGCAGAGGAAATTAATCGAAATAAAGAAACGGAGAGAGCGAGCAACTGAAGAACTGACTAGAACGAAAGAAAGTTGCTCAACTGAGCTTGTGAGATTTCAGTTCATTTGCTTATTGAATGCTGTGAGTTTTTGTTAAACGAAGAACAGAAGGCTTCGGCGGCTGCAATTATGTCGACGGAGAGGATTCCAGTTGAATTCTGCAAAGGCATCAATGGCCTTGACAAGATCGTTCTCCGTGAGTCCCGTGGCAGCTCCGCCGAGGTACAGCAAAACGAGATCGCCTTTCTTCTCATTCTGATTTCTTCGATTTTGACTTAAGTCTTGCTTGATCCTATTATGATTTATCTTTCTGTTAAGATTCTTGTTCAGTTTCTTTCTTCTCTGTTTCTAGGGCTTAATCTAGATCACTTCATAAGTTTAATCGAACTAATTGGCAATTATGGACTAAGTTTCTCTAACTAGGTTTTAGTAGATCTGCAGAAGTGAATGTGAGCTTGCGTTTCGTCGTAGGCCGTGTCTCTTTAGTACTTGTAATATCCATTACGCTTCTGGCTTGAAGCGAAAAATTAGTGTTAAAGATGGATCCTCGCTACTGGAATCTTTTTCTTTATTCCAAAAAAATTCAAGAGAATAAAGAAAAAATGAGAAAGAACATCTACCACACATATTTAATTGTTGTTTACAGAAAACTGTGGGTAGATCTCCTCTCATTGGTTGTAACGTTGGTGCTGTGGAGCTGAAAACTTTGAGTATATTGGAGTCAGGAATTTAGATCAACTGAATTGCTGGCTCAAACTTGATCTTAAAAGAATGTCTGGGTTTCTGCAAGAGAAGGATTTCATTATTAACGAAAGAGGTATATTCAGAAATAGGTAGGACATTTAGTGCAATATGTTATATTTATCTCTTTAAGGTTTGATTATTAGAGACTAGAGCATCATTAGCTTCAGCAATTGTGAGCTGCAAGTCTTAGAAACTCCCTTTATCAAACCAATAGCTAAGTCTTAGCTTTTTGTTGTGTAGAACCAATTTTTCAAAATGGTTAGGAGTGCGTAGATGAGGTACTAATGACATTACTAAGTATATCCATGTATGTACTAGGAAAATTTAGCTTGATGCACCTTGGCAATTATTTAATTATTTTTTCAAGTGCATATTGTGGTTGCTGAGTTGATAAAACTTAGAGATTATTGGTGAAGAGTCTGAGAATCACATGATAGAACACAATTTAGTTAACCTTGATTTTATATTATAATAGGGAAGGAAAAGTCATTTATTGACTTGATACTAAAACAAGTGATGCATATTATTTAAGCACACCACTTAATTCCTATGAGAGTATGTCATAGTGCGTAGGGGAAACTCAAGGTCATATAATAATTCGATAACCTCACCATAGCATAAAAGCAAACTCTCCCTCTTCACCATGTCTCTTACATTGCTTTAATCTTTTTCTCCTTCACTTTCTGTAAGCAGGAGTATATATATTCCTGTAATTACTATCTAAAATCTAGTTGTTCTTTGCCTTTTATACTAAAATTAGTAAATTCTTTTTGGGTTTTCCAGGTGTATTTGTATGGAGGTCATGTGACATCTTGGAAGAATGACCATGGGGAGGAGTTGCTTTTTGTTAGTAGTAAGGTAATATTGGTATTCTGTTGATAATTGTCTTTGATTTGTTGTTTGATACCATAAGCAATGACACCTTTGTTATTGACATGGGTTACAGCTAGTAAACACTTTTGTGATGTTTAGATCTATTTTTCGTTTCCTCTAAAGCTTATTTCACTAATCTTTGGATTTTCAACAAGCATAGTTCCTAGCTACTGTTGTTTATTCTGGTTTTCAGGTGACAGTAAGTGATATTATACCAATTGTAGTTATGGTTTTGTTGCATTGATGAGTTGTCCCTTAAATAGTTTGATGTGCAACAAGTAAGAGTTCAGTGAATTCTTTAACTACAGAAAAGCAGAAAAGAAAGAAGTGTAGTACTTGAGAATGATAGCTTGAAAATGCTTGCTGAATCCAGAAGTGTTTCGTTTTCTATGGCTTTGGGAATGATTGAAAGTTGTTTCTAATGGCACTCTTTCAAAAGTATTTTAGTTATTTGGTTATAATTGAAGAGAGCTTCTCTTTTTTTGTTAATTTTTATTTCAATATTTTTCCCCATAAAAAAGTTAAATTCCTGAGAAACTCATTTAAATTTACTAAGACGGCTTAAATATTTAGCTGAGTTTTTATTTTATTATTTTTTTATGCTTTTAGCTTTTCCAAAATACTCTTATTTTATTCACGAATTTTATCATGCCCTTCTGATGAACTCTTTTTTCCTCCTGAAATAAACCTGATAAAGTGGGGACCTTTTTTGGAGAATAAGAAATCAAAGTTAGGACACCTAGTTGGGTGGATAGGGGGTAGAGAATGTTCCTTGCTCCTCAACGTAACTTATTTATGCATGAATATGTTTAAGATACTTCATTTCTATTTGTGACATGAAAATAAATATTACAATAAAAAATCTGTACTAAAAAATAACAGTTTGGTATCTCATAGTTAAATTTAAGTTGATTCTTTCAACATATCTTTTTTCTCAATCAATCAATCAATTAATCAATCCACACTTTTTCTACTAGCTTCACATGTAAAAAGCTTTACTGATAAAAAATTTACTTGAAGAACCTATAACAAGTGGAGCCTAAATGGTTTATTAAGCTTTTATCGTCCACGGGTTGATGCATGCTTAATGACTTTTGTTTTAATTAGTTCCAAGAAGTGCCTAGGTTGAATTGGACTATAAATGACTGTTGTCTCCTATTCATAATTGCCTAAGTTGATACACGTCTGATGACCTTTCTTTCCATTAATAATTTTACAATCTGAGTATTGGCCATCATACCAAGATTGCTGAATTCAATCAACAGAAATGGCATCATTGACTTGCTCTTATGTTATCTTTGTAGTAAGATTTTTTGGGAGTGAGATTGCCCACCACCAAATCAACACCACTGGATGTAAATGACTTACTCATTACCCTATTTAATGGCTTTGCTCGGCATAATATTTTGAATAATTCTTTAGCTTTTGAATGTTGGCATAAAACAAAATTTGTACCTACTCATCTTAAGTTAAGCATCCATTATCCTTCCATTAAGCTTCCTCTATAATTTTATGTAGATTTAACTCTGCCAAAAGTTGGTAAAATTGCATTGCTTGATTGATTTTATGCTGTATATCATAATCATACTTGGAAGGAAGTTGTGAGCTAGCTTTTGGGTATGGCATGTTGAAAGTTTTTAATTCCTTGTTTTCCTTGGGCTTTTTCACATTCTCCCTTTCTCTTTAATTTTTCACTTAGCTCAAATG
Source organism: Melia azedarach (assembly GCA_028052125.1). Taxonomy (NCBI): domain Eukaryota; kingdom Viridiplantae; phylum Streptophyta; class Magnoliopsida; order Sapindales; family Meliaceae; genus Melia; species Melia azedarach. The sequence goes on from CM051403.1 coordinate 12,269,207, forward strand.
CTGTCACTGGAAAAATATCTGGTTTTGGAATTGATCTTGCTTTTCTCCTGAAGCCTGTCCTTGATCAACCTTTTCAAGTTTAATGTTGACTGCCTAAAGTGTTAACATTGTAAGTCTTTTAGACATGGATTAGCTCCACAAAATGCTCTTTTAGCAGTGCTGACTGCATAACCTATGTATCTAAGTTTTAAATTTTTAATATATTTTCTCTCCAAATTAAAGTTTATCATAAGATAGTCATACTTTATGTTGGGTGCAGGCTACATTCAAACCTCCAAAACCAATTCGTGGAGGAATTCCAATATGCTTTCCTCAGGCATGTGCTTCTACAAAGTTTACTTCTTGCATCTTTTGACTGCATTCATGTGCCAGAAAACTTACTTCGTATTTGCAGTTTTCAAATCATGGGTCTCTGGAGCCGCATGGATTTGCTAGGAATAGGTTCTGGAGTGTTGACACTGACCCACCTCCTTTTCCAACAAATTCCTTGAGTAAGGCTTATGTTGATCTAATCCTGAGGCCCTCAGAAGAGGATCTGAAGATCTGGCCACACAGGTTACTTGTTGGCACTTTCATTGGTCCTGCATTTTTTGATGGAGATAGATATGGCTAGAATTTCAATTTTGGTAGCATTGTAGACCTCTGGTTCACCTTTTATATCTTCTTCCCTTCATTATAATAATATTCTTCTGTTTCCTATAAATAAGTAACTATAGAATTTTGGCAAATTTTTTTTCTGGATGAATTTCATATATTCTTTACCTTTTTTTGTTTTTCTTTCTCTTTTTCCAGTTTTGAGTTTCGTCTGAGGGTAGCTTTGACTCCTGGTGGAGATCTGATGTTGACGTCTCGCGTTAGGAATACCAGTGCTGATGGGAAGCCATTTTCGTTCACATTTGCATATCATACCTATTTCTCTGTTTCGGACATCAGGTAATTTTCAAACTGCGTTGATACTGATATCTATATTTATTTTTCACGCATTGCAGATGCTAACAATCTTAGCAGTTGCTGTCAGCTAGGTCATGATCATCGTTATTATTATTTTTAATGGTTCCTATCGCTTGTATCTGTCATTGCAATTCTCAAATTAGTGCTGTGGTGGGCGGTTACTACCAGGTTCTAAATAATTTTGGTCTTGTTTAGGATAGATAATATAGAATGGTTTTGGTGGATGGTGTGTTAGATATTAAATGTTCTTATTTTTGCAGTGGTCTTATGTCTTTTGGCATAATGGTTTATTTTTGCTTTGGGCAGCTGATCAGTGTCAATTGTATAGATTTTTTTTGTGATCTTCAGAGGCTTTTCTGGCGGACTTCTTGTCCACATCTTTGTACATCTCTTGCACACACACACACGAACACACATATATATTTCTGTTTCCTATAAAACAAAGGGCTTATTTTGCTGGTGTTGAAGATAGGACTAGTTTCATTTATGTTCTAAAACCTTGGTGGATGCATGTGCAGCTTCTTGATGATCTCTGAATGCTTACTTCTTTAACCTTACAATCTTATTTACTTTACGGCTGATGCTCTTGAATTTGTACTTGAAAATAAAGCTACTTTTGCCTGTCTTATTTATGCAGCATCGTCAATGAAATAATTAATGTACAGTGTTGGAAATTTGAAGACATAAACAATAAAAACTTCACTTATGAGTAGCATGAGCATCATTGGGTAGTATAAGGCCTGGAATGGCTGTTAGATTGTTAAGGCTTTTCCTGACCTATTTGCTATTTGCAGACTAATTGAATATCTTTTCTTGTTACACTTTATTTCAGGCATTATTTGCAAGAAGTGTGTACAACCTGTATCATGTTTTTGCTCCGTTTATGACCCTTATCTGCTTGTTATGTTAGACTTTAAATGTTTAGGGAAGATACATCTTTACCTTGAAGATTGCTATTTTATGTGTTCTAGGAGATATGATGTCCTTTAAGAACACGGTACTTTATTCTTCTGGAGTTTATTTTAATTAAATTTCTGATGGAGCAATACCCTATTGTATTAGTGAGAAGGAAATAAGGAGCTTCTATTGTCACTACATAACTGACATTGATCTGACAGTTGCTGTCGTGGTTGCAATTGAGGACTAACATTTGAAAAATGTATTTCAATAAGCAGTGAATGTTGATTGGCTATAGCTCTTGAAAATAGATTGGAAGGGTTGATTACAGATTGTTGAAATGTCGTACTACAGCTTAATGTGTGAGTTTATTTTCAGTGTTTGAAATCGGGGTCTTACTATCAGTCTTTGTTTGTAATGTTGTGAGATTTCTGGTTGGAATGGTATGCCTTGTGTACTAGCAGTGACTGCAGTAGCTGCCTCTATATTGATGCTGCTAGTGTTTTGGGTGGAAATGAGGCGAATGGCATTTTATCTAATCAAGGTTTTGCTCTATTTGGTTGTGTTAGGCTTTTGTTTATGTGTGAATGTGTCTTCACAGCCTGCCTATAAGACAATATATGGAATTTGGAATTGCTAGTGTATGCTGCTAATATCTTCTGAATTCCTCCTAGCATTAAGTAGAAAATATCAGTCTCAACATGTTGCATTAATTCTTCCTGAGCACAAATTGTGAGGTTATTATGTCACTGCTATTCAACCGCAATATGCTCCTCCTGGAGCCAGAAGTTTAGTTGACCCGAATTGCTATCTCAAACTCCAGCCACTGTATTTGCATCTCTAAGGCTGTCCACGATTGAACTTTGGAAACCAAATTACTATTAGCTTTCTGAACTCTTCAAGCAGTCTTGGCTTTTACTCCTAAGAAGCCAATTCATTTTGCTAGACTTGGTTACATAAGTCTGGGTCAGTTTTTGCAAGTTCTTGCAGATGTGTTTTCCAGTCTTAACATTTGAAACTTTGTTATATTGGAGTTAGAGAAACTAAAATCTGCAGTCGGGTACAAAATGAAATGTTTATGAAAATTTGGCTGAATGGTAATGTGGCCAAGTAATATCTTTTCTTATAACTAGAATCTGGTTTTAATTCATAACCTTTTAAATTCTGTATCTGACACCGGATTTGATGGACATGTTTAGTAACTTGACTGAGGTACAACACAAAAACATGAAAATTATTTCTGCCCAAATATGGCCAAAATATGAGTTTTCAGATCAGTCACAGTATGTTTTAAGGTAAATTTAGGTTGAAAGTTTTTGATATTGTTATTATTGATAGCAAAATTTCACAACATTCTTGGTATATGCTTTATTGGCTGCCTGTCTGCGGTTTATTATTCCAAGGTGAAATTGATTGGTGATTCTTGTTAACTGTTAATCTGGCTCCTGTTATCATGGAAATGCACGTAATTCTTGCAATAAAATGGTTTGACTCTACTATATTCTGCAAGATTTGAGTAGTCTTTAAATTGGTTTGGTTGCTTGTGCTCAGTGAAGTTCGTGTTGAAGGATTGGAGACATTGGATTATCTTGACAACTTGCAGAATAAGGAGCGGTTTACTGAACAAGGGGATGCAATAACATTCGAGTCGGAAGTGAGTTCATGGTACCATTTTCTGTGTTTTGCTTATGTTTGTCCTGCCCTATTGTTTAGCCAATGCTTTTATGGTTATGGAGGTGGACAAGATATACCTGAGCACTCCGACAAAGATTGCAATTCTGGATCATGAAAAGAAGAGAACATTTGTTATTCGTAAAGATGGCCTTCCAGATGCTGGTAAGATTCCTTCTGCCCATCTGCTTTCAAACAATATTATCATTGCTTATATATTTGGGGCTATAAGTTGGTATTTATATAATTTGAATCGTCTCATGTACATAAATCCATATAATTTTGGGCTGTAATTGTATACTTCTATGCAACTTTTGGATAAAATTAGATATGGAAAGATGATACTTTGAAACAGACGGGACATAAGTTTTAGGCCAAAGGGATGCATGAGCAGCTCTTGCTTGTCTGAATTTGTAAATTTACCTTGAGTCTTAGTTTAACAGCACCTACAAGTTGTTTTAGCCATTTATCTGTTTCATTCAGTGGTGTGGAATCCCTGGGATAGGAAGGCAAAGGCTATGGCTGATTTTGGGGATGATGAGTATAAGCATATGCTGTGTGTGGAGGCGGCTGCTGTTGAAAAACTAATCACACTGAAACCAGGGGAGGAGTGGAGGGGAAGGCTGGAACTTTCTGCTGTTCCCTCCAGTTACTGTAGTGGGCAACTAGATCCGCAGAAAGTTATCTCGGGCAGCTGAAAGATCCATCGTTATGGTCTATACTCTGTACAGGTAGTTTGGTTTAAATTTAGAAGCAAGTATCCTATATATTCTATGTATGCATATTAGTACTGTACTTACTGCGTCTATAGTAAGGCTATGCCTGTGTATGCCGAAATATAATACCTATAAAATATTATTGTGGAATGAGATGGTTCTTCTCCTAATTCCTAGGAAGTGTCAATATTTCCTGATTGCATTCGTAGACAACTTCTCAGTTCATTCTATGTGGTTTTTCATCTGTCCTATATAAAAGTGTGCATAAAGAAAAATAAATATCCATGATCTCATGGTTAAATATTAATTTGTAGCTATTTCCTGATTCAGTCTCTGAGCAATAGTCATTGTGGTGTGCCGTGCACATCAATTACAGCCAATGGCTGTAGTTGGCTGTGGAAATCTAGTATGTTTTATACCTGCTTTGTGCATGTGTGATGTGCGGTTCATATTTGTGCTTCATATTTTAGCTTTAGTGGATGAAGCTTGGTTCAGGCAAAATACTGACTGTCCACCTCTCAGATAGCCTTTTCTGATGTCTGCACTAGATTTTTTTAATAGTTTAGGCATGTACAGAAAAATAATTTTTCTATGCTTGATTGATAATTGAATAGTCTTTACTAACAAAGTCTATTGACTAACGAAAATAAAAGAGGAATGCATGTCTAGTATGCTAAGTGTGAACAAGTGTATCTCACAATTAAATTTTTAAATTTTGTGCCTAAATATTTCTCTATCTGATGTTAGCTGTCTTGCTTTTCTATTCTCTGAAATTTAAAAATTTGAGCAGATGATCTAACATACCTATGAAATAGACATAGTTAGGATTATGTTCATACATATTGGTACTTGATTTATTTCTATGTACATGGTTTTAATTCTGTAGATTGTGAACATATCCAGAGAATTGTCAGTATGCTAAGTCTAAAACAATACCTTTGGGCATAGGCTTATTGCACTGTTGCTTGGCTGCTCTCATAGGTGGTGCCAAGGATGGACAGGTTTTTGATGTTTGAACTTTTTGCTTGACCATTCAATACTATATTGATTGCTTTAAATACTATCTGGCTGTTCTCCAATGTTCTATTGTTCTGTGAATTTCTTTATTTCTGGTAAGCTATGCTGTTGGATTGTTATTTGTTATTCTTTATTGATTTGTGGTCTAAATATTGAAGCATTTATCATAACAGAGGGGCTCTTATTTGCAGGTATCTTGTATTTGTTTTCAGCTATGGGTCGTTATATTGAGATCTTGGCATATTTTGTTTCTTCCACTTGTGGATTTCCCTTTGGTTGAAGAGATGGATTCATGACTAACTAGGAGTCGTGAAATAATGTAGCTCTCACTGATAGACTGTTTGAACATTCCAGTTGTGTCAAAATGGAAAGAACAAAAGTATAAATATAATTAGAATGGTGAAAATTACTGCTACTATGCTTGCAATGAAATTATGTATCTGCTGTAAAATAGAATTTCTTCTTGTGTTAAAAGTTAGATGCCTTTTCTCCTTTTTAATTTTTTCGCCCTTCTGCCACAGTTTCCAGTTCTACAAACATTATTAGTATATACGGATTTGGAAGTACAGTAAGTTTGATGAGCAATACAAACAGAGGGTACCGTCAACAGATAACAAAAGTTGGGTGCCAAAGTCTCCCGATTTTTTAAGATGTTTGTGGCAGTTTTATATTATATTTCATGGCAATGCATTTCACGTTAAACTGGCTTTTCGCCATTCAAAGTTTTGACGTGGGGACTTGTCAGACCAAAGTTTTTATGCACTCTCTCAATCAAAACATACATTTAATGTAAGTGTAAAGTTTATATGCTTTAAAGATATAAAGGTTTATTACATCTATGTATTCATTGAATACTCTTAAATTGTATTCTGACGTTTTCTGTACGGTGAGTGTAGAAAAATCATCGATAAAATCCTGATTAATACGTTAATAATAATAAGTGCCGTATTTAATCAACTTTTCTTTTTTCAAAATAAAACTAATGCAATGGGCAATAGATTTAAATGTCACCGACTCTCTATTATTAAATTTAAAAAAAGATATATTTACTTTTTTTAAATTATTAATTAATTATTTAAATGAATATAATATTTTTATTTATTTTAATTTAAAATTTAAAAAAATTTAATTTTAATCTATTTAACATTTAAAACTATTAAAATAATTAAAAATTTAATTAATAATTATTTTAATTAATATTTATTTAAAATTAAAAGTTTTAATTAATGATAATTTAATTTAACAATTTTAATTTATATTTATTGAAATTAAGAATTTAATAAATGATAATTTAAGTTGATAATTTTAATTTATATTTATTTAATATTTATTCAAATTAAGAATTTAATTAATAATAATTTAATTAATTTTTATTTATGTGTCATATTTATCTAAATCTCAAACTCTAATATACAAAACAACTGCATTTCTTACTCTTTTTTTTTTTGTAAATCCTCCGGCATTAATCATATTTCTTTTAATTTTTTACCAAATAACTTCATAACCTTATCAATTTGTCTATGCCTAAAAAAACTCTTTAATATAAGATTTATGTCATACATATTCACGCTAAATTCACGTTTCAACATTAATTCTATAACTCGTAAAATAAATTTAGGCATTAGGGATTACACAAAAATTTCAATAAAACTAATCAAAAATAGAAATTTGAAAAAAATCAATATGGATAAACTACTAATTTTAAATAAATATTAAATAAATATAAAATAAAATTATCATTAATTAATATTTAATTATTTTAATTTTTTAAATATTAAATAAATTAAAATTAAATTTCTTAAATTTTATTTTAAAGTAAATAAAGTATTATAGTTATTTAAGTAAAAATGAATAGTCAATTAATGATATATAAAAAATAAATATATTTTTTTAAAAATTTTTTATTTAAGTGTTAAAATTTCGAACTTAAAAATAGGTTCGTGTCACCATTTTTATTATTATTAATAATCACCGACTGGTTGCAATTGCAGATTGCCTTCTTGCGAGGTAAAGCCTAAGCGGGCGTAGAGTAAAGAAACGACAAACGTGGAAGGAGTCACAGATTAAGCGTTACCAATGCCTAAGGGTACGCCATGTGAGCAAATTAAAAATGTCAATGCCCCGATATTTTGTTATTCATGTATTCTTTTGTAAACAGAAGAGAGCTTCGATAATTAATTTTCAGTACAATTGGCTCCCGTATCGGACATCAAGTCAAACTTTTCTTTTTTCTTTTTCCAAGGTTTATGAAATTGATGAAAACGAAATTTCTGTAATATTATAGAATATTATCCTCTCTTTTTGAAAAATTGGATCGGTGAACTTCTTTTTTTTTTTCCAAGTATTGAACTCTTGATCAACAACACGTTCTTTTGAATCCCTAACTAAGTTGAAAAAATAATCTTGTTCTTTAATTAATCGATACACAAAACACAATCTTATATTGTAAAACGTTGTCTTGCACAATCATGTGTAAGTAAATGTCTTATAAAACGTCTTAGATATAACTTATAAGTATCCAATTCATATAAGTATCTATCTTGCCAAGTGTTTTCCATTCAAATATCTGCATTACTACAATGTTTTCTATGCAACTACTTGACATTGGGCGAAAATTATCAAATAAATAATAAAATTTTGTTAAAAGTGTGTATTTCAACATTATTTATCGTAGTGTCTCACCACCACCATCCATTTAATAAATGTAATATAATTATTTTGAACAAAAATTTATAATGTATAACATTATTTATATTATTAAGTAGTATTATATATTTCGAATTTTTATTTTAAATTTTTAAATTTTATATATAAAAATTACCATTCATCTTATTTTAGATTTAGGATACGTTTGAAGCTCTTAGATTATTTTGAGATTTAGTACTTTGAGGATAAAGTTTTTTATTTCCGTCCAAAATTTTTAATAAAAGAATAATTAATTTAATTTATGTGGCCTAATCAAAGCCATCGTTAGACCAAAAGAATATTGGCTAATGCCATCAAAGCAGACTTGGAATATTTCTGCCGTAAGTTTATCTTTGGAAATATACGGGAGTTGTTGGGTACTAACATGAAATCGAGTTGGCATTACATTCTGTCTATATTAAAGTGTTAATTATTTTATTTTATTTTATAATTTTAATTATATCAAATTAAAAAAAGAAAGAGGTGTCAATTTTGAATTTTCCACTGCACATAACTTACATGTGCCATTACCAACCGCAATGGATAAAAATTCAAACATTTGTTTGTAAGTTCTAATCATTAGCAAAATTCCAACTCTATGATAATAATATAATCATAATAATAATAATAAATGTTAAATGTCACCTCAATCTCAGAATTATATTATCTATAATCTTCACGTCATCAATGGCCAGAGTGTTCATGATTGTAACGCTACAGCTTCTTTGAATAACCCCACAAGCATATTCCAATCAGCACTTGCCATTCATTATCCGCTTCCATAATTTCCCCTATATTTTGTCTATAAATACACCATTAGTATTATTCAAAAGTTAACTAAACAGGCTGTAATGGAAAATCAAAGCTTCTTCATTCTGTCATACGTCATTCTTCTCTCTTTTTTTCTAAGTAGTGCTTCTGCTCAACTCCGTGAAGACTTCTACAGAAGCACTTGCCCCAATGTAGAATCAATTGTTCGTTCTGCCGTTACAAAGAAGTTCCAGCAGACCTTTGTCACTGCCCCGGCAACCCTTCGACTCTTTTTCCATGACTGCTTTGTCCGGGTGGGTGATCACGTCTGTTTCTTCCTTTGTTAAAACTGTACTGGATGAATTTTAAAGATACGAAAATGGCTTCTGTGTTGTTGGCTGCTGCAGGGATGTGATGCTTCAGTTTTGCTATCGTCGCCAAATAATAGAGCAGAAAAGGATCACCCGGATGATATATCACTAGCCGGAGATGGATTTGATACGGTGATTAAAGCTAAGGAAGCTGTTGATAGCGATCCTCAGTGCAGAAACAAAGTCTCTTGTGCTGATATTCTGGCTCTTGCCACTAGAGATGTTGTTGCCTTGGTACGCGTAGCAATTTTCTTTTAAGTAAAATGCGAATAGACAAGACTTATTGCTTTGTTATGCGAATATAATATTGATTAAACCTAACAATAATTGATAGAAAGTATACCAAGCCACCAAGTTATGATTTTATAAATTATTCATAATCTAACTAACTATTACAATTAATTATATGGATGATTGATTATTTTATTGTTCATATAAAGTGTTATTTAGATAAATTAACATATAGTTGTATATATATATATATATATGCAGGCAGGGGGACCAACCTATAAAGTTGAATTAGGAAGGCGTGATGGAAGAATATCGACAATAGCAAGTGTTCAGCACAAACTTCCTCATCCTGAATTCAATTTAAACGAACTAGAAAACATGTTTAGCTCACATGGCCTCACTCAAACTGACATGGTTGCTTTATCAGGTAATCTTTATTAATTAGTCTTGGGGTTGTCATATTCATAAAATTTAAATTCATTCGTATTTTATGCTGTGTCTAATTTTCGAAACGTCCGTTCAGTCTAAATATGACTCTCCATACGATCGATATGCAATTTTTCAGGTGCACATACAATCGGATTCTCTCACTGCGACCGCTTTTCCAAAAGAATATACAACTTCAGCCCCAGAAAAAGAATCGATCCCACCCTAAATTTCAGATACGCAATACAGCTGAGGGGAATGTGCCCTCTAAATGTTGATCCTAGAATCGCCATTAACATGGACCCGACCACCCCTCAGATATTTGACAATGCCTACTTCAAGAATCTTCAGCAGGGAATGGGTTTGTTTACTTCTGACCAGATTTTGTTCACTGATACAAGATCAAGATCGACTGTCAACCTGTTTGCTTCAGACAATGAAGCTTTTAACAGGGCTTTTGTTTCTGCTATTACAAAGCTTGGTCGTGTAGGAGTTAAGACAGGAAACCAAGGAGAAATTCGCAGAGATTGCAGCTTTGTGAACTAGGAAATGGTTCGGTTCTCTTTAGTAAATCGAAGTTTAAAAATCTCTTTTTCTTAATTGTTTTTGGTTGTTTTTAGTCGTGGGATGAGGTTAGTGTTGAATGGTATTTTGTTGAAATTTGTGTTCACGAGCTTTTTAGGATAGATTGGAATTCTTGTGAATTTTAAAATAAATTTTTAAGGTTAATTTGTTTTTACAATAATGCTGTAAAAATAATCAGTTCGGAAGAAAATAAATTTATTATTTGATATATGTTATACATTTAAAAAATAATTTTATATGTTTGATAAATTTTATTATTAAAATATTATAATAATCTTAATTATTAAATGATACAAAATAAATAATAATAAATAAAATTTAATTTTAAGTAAGTATTTATTTATTTATATATACATATGTATAATAGTACTTTAAAATAATTTATAGCAAAAATTATAAAACTTTAGTTATATTTTTAAAAAATAAAAAGGTGATAAGTGATAAAAAAGTAATTTGATTTAATAATTTGATTTTTTAATTAAAGTAAAAATTTAATATTATTTTAGAATTAATTTTGGATTTTTATAATTTTAGATGAATATATTTGATATTATATTCACAAATAAAAATATGTTTTTAAAATAAGATTTTGAAAATCAACTCTCTTTTTAATTTTCAAAGTCTCTTATACAATAGTTTTTTACTGCTCAAAATTACTTTGGACTCTTTTAACACAAGAATCCCAAATGAGCTTTTAGTTTAAGAACGAAATTATCATGAATTTTAAAGAGAATCAATTTAGTATTTAATAAATTTATTATTAAAAATATTGTAAAAATACAAATGACTAAAATATACACAATAAATAGTGATAACTAAAAATTACTTTTAAGTGTCTAATATAATATAATATAACTTAATATAATATATGTTTATTTCAAATAATTTATAGAAAAATATATATCTTAACTAAAAATAAAATTGAAAAAGTAATGAAAAGAAATTTTTTTTGGTTTTAACAATTTTATTTCTCAATTATAGTTAAAATTTAAAAATTATTTGTAGGGTTAATTTTAAATTTTTGTAATTTTAAATAGATATATTTGGTATTATAATTAAAAATAAAATTGATTTTCAAAATCAAAATTTAAAAAGTAATTATTTTTCTACTTCTCAAAATCTGTTGTAGGATAGTATAATTTTATTAATAGTAATTTTAAACTTTTTTACTAAACATTTAAAATAATTTTTGACTGTTTACTTTTCTTAATAGTAATCCAAACGGACTCTAAGGTGTATTAATTAATTTATATTTTAAATTTTGATGATAGGAAAATGATCTATTTACTCATTCACTTTGTATATTTTTGAAATCTTTTATATATTAATTAAAAAAATGATCACATAAATTAGTACTTATAATAAGAAATATTTTAGAATTTCTTTCCCGGAGACTGCTCGTGTTAATTTACACCTTTCCAATTCGAAAGTCGAAGGACTGTTTAATTGTTGGACCCAATCTATTAGATAGTGGGCCGAGACTGTTTGGAAATCCTAGATTTTGGCTGCAAGAAACAAGTTCTAGTAGCAGAGATGGTTCAATATCTCGTCAGATAAGTTAATAGTTGCATAAATTAATAAACATACATTACGCGACAAGATTATATATACTTAATTGAATTGTCTTACGATGAAAATATTCTCTCCTTTCTCTATGTTTACAGAATATACACTTGATTGTGGGGGCATCTTCCTCACCTAGTTGTTTGCCATTAATGACAAGGATTTACAGACAAATTCGAAACACATAACAAATTAAACTCCATTGTTCTGCCCCACTTTTTTTTTATTTAGAGGAATGATGATACATCCACCATCTTATATATATATATATATATATATATATATATATATTCATGATTGTCGTTTGTTGGAGGTTACAGAAATCCAACAATGTCTTCCATTTGCATGGAAAGAAAGAAAAAATCTGATGAGAGAGGAGATTAATAATGTCATGAATGGACTAATTTGTACAATAATTTATGTACACCCACGAATGGGTGTGCTTCAATGATCCGTTTATTAGCTTTGAGTTTACAACTAAAAATTAGGACTCTCCAATTCATGAACCAAGTAAATTTCATCAGAGTTGATTGGATTACACACATACATAGTCAATAATAATTAATGATAATAAATAGTAAAAATAATAATAATAATTATAATTTAACTTCTGTTTATGCTTAAACCGAATAGCCAATGTGGCATCTTTTTTTCCTGATCAAATGTTGCACTTGAGCTGCTCATTGGTGTGTTAGGACTACTGAAATCTTCTCCTCCTCGATCTGATTTAAACGATGCTGGTGAATCAAGCTCCCTGTTTAAGCTTCCTATTTCTTGGCTATGGAGAAGTGTTTGCTGAAAGCTTTTGGATATCTTCTTCTTGCCTGAGCTGTTAACTCCAACACTTAATGTCAATTCCACTTCACTTTCTTCATCAGAACCATCAATGCTCCTTTTATTGTTAGCCATTTGAGAGCTTGGACCTGCTGCTCCATCTTCATTATCAATGGCGCTGACTGCTGTTGATATGTCTTCTACAGCAGGCCTTTCAAGATCAAACCCTCTTGCCACTTTCATGGTTTCTCCTGAACAGCTTCCACTCCTCTCTCTTGCGTTTGGATCCTCAATAACATTTTGAAAATTCAACATATACCCAGAATTTTTCTGTGTTGTAATTGAATGATTCCATGGACTGATGAATTCAGAATTTTTAACATCTGAGTTAGCCATTGAACTCCAAACTCTTGTATTTTGTTTCAATTCCTTCTTCATCTCAGCCATCAACTTTTTCTGAACACTATACAGCCTGTGAAGTTCCTGTACCTGTAAAAATTCATTTACAATTCCGAGTTTGCATTAAATTGGCAGAATAAATTTTAGATCTCAAAAAAAAGAAGAGAATGATTATCTAACCTGGTGTCTGAAGATATCTTCATGGATCTGCATTGTCTTCTTAATGGATTCTATGTTGTGTTTTTCAAGCATTCTGTCCATGGAGTCACGAAAATTATTGCCAATTCCTGTACTTGTTTGAAACTTGTTCTTTTGCTCTCTGATTTGGAAATAATCCCAGTCATCAACAGTACTAGTGTAGTGCAAAGTGAAGCTGTTATTGTTATTTGCTGATGAAGTTGCTGCTAATGGATCGATTGCACATTCAATTTTGGTTCCCATGCCTGAAATAAAATTTAATAAACAGTCAAATTTGTTGCAAATTATAATAATATTACAAACAGAAAAATTTAAACGAGATAATTAATTTAATTCGATCTCTTTATTAATTAATTTATTCATTTTCTTTAATGGGGTTGGTGTGATTTATCTGAATGAATGCACATGGTGGAGACAGGGTGTAGTTGACCGCAATTCTAGGAGTCCAATGCTACATCTATCTAGGCAGAAAAACACTAAATGGGAAAGATCTGATTCAGTTCATTTTTGAGTCATCTTCAACTTAATTTGCTCAGAATTGAATGCAAAAGTTCCTGAAATTCAATCACAGTACTTAGCATTTTGATTACATGGTGAGTAAAATTTTCCAGAAAATTATGACTTTATGGTTCCCTGTTTGGGGAACCAAATGCAGGCCACGTTTAGGAATAAGACAGGTTTTCCCACATGGAAAAAGTTGTTCAAACAGGTGAAACCAAATTAAATTGTTGAAGAAAAAGCTTTTTTGAGCTCTGAAATTGTGACCAAACAGTGCCTAGTCAATGAAGAAGAGGAGAGATGTGGGCAATACACAGACCAAAATTTGGAAGTGGGTCTCTTCTTTCTAGCTTTAGTTGGCGCCATTCATATTAGCCATATTAACAGAGTGTTCTTCAATGTCAGGAACTTGTTCCTGAAAAGTTTCCACTTCTTTCTGTTTCTTCCAAAGCCAAACATCTTTTTTCATCATGTATACCCCCACTTGATAATGATGATATCACACAAATCAAAGCTGAAATTATTATCATTTGACGCAGAAGCTTAAAAAGTGGTTGAATTATTTTATCTTCCAACAGTTGAAAGAGAGATGTATGTTTTCAGGAAATCTATTATGTTAGAACAAGAATCACTAAAATAAAGAGTCCTTTTCAGTTTAGAATGTTTAGCAAAAGCACTATTACAACAAAACAAGCACTTTAAAGACGGTGACAAGAAATTAACAAGCAAGAACATGAAAGATAAAGACTAAATAATATTCCTGGAAAATTAAACGTCTAAAATTCTCGTTACCTGCGGTGAAAGATAGCCGGATCGCGATGTTCTTGGAAGAAGCTCATTGAACATAATATTCTTCGGCACTCAACCCAATTCTTTGATCCATAAGACAAACAAAACAAAGATTTTTTTCCTTTATAAACAGAACTCAACAGCGAAAAGCCAACTGCAACATGAGCGTTGTATGATTCATTTCGTGCAAGCAAGGACGGAGCAAACTAAGCTGCAGTGCAACCGTATGCACTTCTTGACAGGCCAGAACCAGAAGCACTTTGCTTAGATAAACAACAAAGAAAGAGAATCCCCAAACTTAAAAAATACAATCAGGGTCTTAATAATTCAACCATGACAGGCTGTGAAGGAAGGAAAGAGAGAGAGAGAGAGAAAGAGAGGCAAGAAAAAAATGCTGGAAAATGGCTAGCGATGAGTGTGTAATATTTTTGAGAGAGAGAGAGAGAGAGAGAGAAAGGAAGCTGTTTGTTTATATAGTATATTTATAATGTATCATATGATATTTTTTTTATATTATATAGTATATATGTGTTGCAAACTGTACTTCGGAGGAAAATAAAAAAGGAATAGGGGGCACAAAGTCATTAATATTATATAATAAAAACAAATAAGTCTCCTAAAATTAATAATATATGTATAAACCAATTGATATGACTCTGTGAACAAGATATTCCAGACAAAGTTTTCTGCAGGACATGATCATCAAAGGTAATAATAATATGCATGGATCGATGATGGAAAGTTGGTGCTTCCTTCTCATTATACCACTCATGTTTTTTTCTTGTTCTTTTTCCCTCTGCTCTGCTCTTAATTTTCCGGGAAATTCAATGTTTTCAATTTGATTATTCTCTCCGTACTGAACAGCACAGCCTGCCTTATCTAGTATGTTGTTGTGATTAATGGAGATTTAATCTTAGAACAAAAATTTCAGACATTGGTATTCCATAAATATTTCTATAATTAAATTATTCAGTCTCCAGTTTTTACCAGCTAGCTTTCCCGCCGAAAAATTCTCAAGAAAAAACTGCATTAATTAGCAAAGAATCTGTTGTATTTCATTTAAATAGTTTTTAATCATGATTATTGTAATTCGAGATGTTTGAGTTAGAGAATAATTGTACTATTAAAAGGGCATTAATTTATATTAATTTTCGATTAAATTATTAAATGGAATCAATCTTATGACCAACTTTAGGCTCTTTTTTTTTTTAAATCTAATCTTATCTTGCTACTCTTTTCTATCTTGTTAGCATAAATATCTATTCATTTGAAAATGAAATAAGCTTTTGGCACTTGCATATTTGTTTCTATTTAATATGGCTTAATTAGCTACGTACCCACGATAAGATACACATATATATGTTTGTCCCATAATTAAAAAAAATTAAAATAGCAATTAAATTTTCTCACATGTCCTTGAAAAATCCAGTTGCTGCTTATCATTATTCATTTGTTATTTTCTTGATTCTCCTTGGAACTCCAGATGCCAAAACTTTCCTTGATTACACACATCACATATATATATATAATCACGATTAAGGAGCACTAACAATGTTATAATAAATACTATCATCTTTCATTGTTACCATTATTAACGTTATAACTACATAAACCAGTGATTAAATTTTTTTAAAAAAAAAAAAAAGAAAGAGAGAGAGAGAGATCATGTAATTAGATGGGAAAAGGGGAAACTTCCTAGACATATCACTTTCTTGCAAAAGCCAGATAAGAGATTAAAAAGAAATAATTAAAAAAATAATTAATTTACAATAAAATCTGAAGTATATATATAAAATTGAGAAATTACAACCACACAAATCCACATGTCGGAAGAGCAGAGTAATATAATAATACAAAAATAAAATATTTAACATTTTAAAATTAATTAGTGGGCAGGCAGGCGTGCATGCCTTGGCCTGTCCTTGTCTTAATTCTCCCCTTGAATAGAATTTGTTTAATTAATTAATTAAATAAATAATTGATATCTTGATACAAAATTAAAATTAAAATTAAAATTAAAACTCCCATGGTAACATGGCTTCCTTTCCTTTGGCTTCGCTCATCATATCTACTGTTCTCTACTCCCATCGCTCTATACATTATTATTATTATTATTATTTTAACCATTGGCACGAATTTTCATGCACGCCCCTCATTTGCTCTTTATTTTATTTTAAAAAATATATATTATTTAGGTATTCTTGATCATTTAACATGGATAACTAGAAGTTTATAAATTTTTGTATTTTTTAAGAGAATTTATCTCTTAATAATTGAGTTGTATCTGTACCTACTATGTGTATAATATGCCTTGTGATCTTATAATATGCCACGTCAGTATTTTAAGAGTACATATATTTTATAAAAAAATAATTTTTTTGTTGATCAATCCAAACGAGATGATTAAACTTTGAACAAATTTTAACTAAATTTTTTGGCGTAATTTTGATTTATAAAAATTAAAATTTCTAATATAAGCTTAAAATTTAAGGTAATATTTAGAATTTTAAAATTTGAAAATATATGTGTAACATAAAATAAAAAAAATAAAAAATATATGTACGAAGTTAATACATAAGAAACCACCGATTAATAATGTAATGATAATTTTTTTTAATAAAACAAATGATTTAAATTATTTTCATTGAATGTAAACTTTTATAAACGATATTAAATTTACACAATCTTTTTTATTAAATTTTGATAAATATTCGATAAATTTAGAACCAACATAAGTACAAAGTAAGAAAAAGCAATTAAACATCAAATCAAAGCGTCCCATGGAAGAAAAGAGTAACGTGTATGCTTGTTTCTCCTTGTATATATAGAAAATATCCAAAGAGAAGAGTACGATCACATAGACCGGTCAAAATAATAGGGTGGTTTATTTACAGCAATATATATATATAAATTTATTTAACCTAGGTTGCTTGCTTGCTAGATCTCCCTCTGCATGAAATGAAATATAATTAAAAAAGCAGAAATGATAATGAAGCCAGGAATAATAATGTAGTTTGTCCGAATATCAAAATGATTCAAGCTATAGCAAGGGACCACGATTCAGTAGTGTCACCTGGCTTATTAGGCTATGATAACCACTTATTCTAATTTCATTTCCTCAATCAACTTGCGTCACCCACTTGTATCCTTCTTTCTTTCTTTCTTTTTTTCAGATACACATCATTTTCACTAACTAACTATATATATATATTTATATATTTTTTGTTTTCTCAATCTTAAAGTACCCAAAAAATTAAAAATATAAATATTTGTTCTTACTATATATCTAATTTAAAAGTGCTGTTTGTCATCATCACTTGTAAGCATTATTATTGTTCACGATAGTTACAATAGTAACATGTGTCTTAGAGACACAATTTTATTATTATTATTATTATTATCATTATTAAAGAAACTAATGTCTATTTTTGAAAACTAGGATTCAAGAAACATCTATATATGTGCATTGAACAACTTCTTTTACTTCTCCGAAATATTGTCAGTACCAAATTTATTTTGTCTATTTTATTCTTTAAAGAATCATGTTATAAATGAGTTTTCGAAGTTAAAAGTACGTTTTAAAAAATTCATCATTTAGTTACATATATTTGACATTATTAAGCATGATATGATCAAATAAATAAAGAATAATAACATGAAAAAGGATGCTAAATAGTTTATGACCAATACTATATAATTTTGTAACATGTCTAATGTTATATTAATTAATTTTTTTAAAAGAACTGCGTCCCAATTAAATATATATACAATATTAAGTTTTCAAAATACACATTTTTATTCAATCAACCATGTGAACAACTCACTCACATGGTATAATGATTTTTTAATAAATAAATAAACATAAGGAAAGAGTTATCACATTCCATTTTTCTCGGAGGATAAATATGATGGATATTCATAGAATATGGTGTGATTTCCGAAGTCATTTTGCTTTGACAATAACTGTCTTGATTCTTAAATCAAAAGGATATAGAAATAGAATTTCTTGGCTAATAAAACAAACATAAAAATTTAAGCAGAATCCATAAATACATTGTCCTTTTCATACTTCACCATTTTACGTGCTAAAATGTCTTACTCCTTGATTTGATTGGTCGTCATTTATTTATTTATAAAATTAATATAATCTTCTATATATATAGTAGCTAGCCAATCCTAATTGACTTTTGATCACACATTAATTTCCTGAACTCTCATCAATATCCACAACCATAATCCTATAATTAGCATTGACTTAGTTGTCTCCAATCTCACATTAATGATGATATACATACACTAATATACTCACCATCTTCTTTTACATCTTTTTATTATTTTTGTGAAATTTTATATCTAATGATTTACAAATATATGTTACTTCATAATATGGCTAAAAAATAAAATAATATAAAACCATATACATATAGAAGAAAAATTATCTTTTAATATGAGTTTTTTCGAACAAAATACAAAATTATGAGTTGTGTAATTGTATTTCAATTTAATTTAATTAAAGCAACAAACTTTTATACAACTAATAATATACAAACAGATGGGTTACTTATTTGCTAGTTATTAATAAAAGATAAAGAAAAATGGGTGGATGAATATGTGCCATGAAAGGTGGAGAAAGTGACACGTTGATACACAGTGGGTACTCTATCTTAATGTGAGAAAATGTGGATGAACAGTAGAAAAGAAAAAAGAAGACAAAATGAAACAAGTGATGAAGGGTATCTTTCAAATTGAAATTGATATTGAAAGTTAGTCGTTATTCATTGGATTGTTAATCAGCACGCGTTGTAGCCTATTGCACATACAAGCCTTGGAATTGTGGACCCTTATAATAAATTTAGCTATAGCTTTTTTTTTATTTCTAGCTTTTTTGTATTGTCTTCACCATCACCTAACATCAATCATTATATATTTTCTCTTTTGCTTCGTCCCTTCCTAAATTTTCAAGGATATGTATTCAATTTCAACCATTTCTTTCTCTTCATTCCTCAATTCTTCTTCTTAAAAAAAAAATCTAACTATTTAGAAGCATATTCTAATGGGATAATGATTTTTTAAGAATACTTTTACCATTTCACTGTCTTTCAAAATCATAACAGATTTAATACATACACATTCAGGAAGCTAGAAATTTCCGATGACATTAATCACCATAATTAACTGTTTATAATCTTATATAATATTCATAAATGTGTATAAAGAAAATCATTCACCACATGTCTCTCTCAATTTTTATATATTGAAAATTAGAAAAAAAAAAACCTTTTTAAAAATCTCCCACAACAATCTCTAAGAAATAGACACATAAAAATATAAAACTAGTTACATTGTCTTTGTGAAAAGATTCTCGAGTTAGGCTTACTACATTCTAGCACGTTATGGACCTATATTTTAGAAATCAAATATAATAATGGGACTATGCTATTACTTTCTTGGGAGAGATACTCTTTTCAATGCTTGCTATATTATATTTTTCTTCATTATAAATAATGCATATATGGATAATAACACCTAGTTTATATAAATTTGAGTAACAAAAAAAAAAAGAAATTTGATTTAAATTTTTTATTGAACTGTACCTAAATAAATGAATCAATCAAGTCCTAGTTTATTTAACTTATTGATGTCAGGCAATTCTCTTGTACAGTCCATAATTACCATATAATACATAGTTTTTTTTTTTTAATTTTGCTTTTAATAAAGTATGATTAATTTTTTAAATAAATAAATATATAGCATGATCCTACAAGAAAGATGCTTTTCAAATTGCTTTAGTTTCCACCAAAGTTGGTGGTATCCTTACAATTTGTAGCTTGAATGCTAAGCCAATTGGTGCCATAAATAATACATATTGCTGTCATAATCCATAGATTCAACAAAAGAGTTCAATTCATATTTTGATAGGAAAACACTTTATATGTTTGTGTGTAGATCTATAGATCATAAATGATGTGGGGTTCTCACATGACACGTGTCACAAACCCAATTCATGAACATGATTTTTTGTTGGTCCTCCTTTTTAACATGTAATTTATCCAAGTGGAAAAGATCTAATGGTCACTTTGTGAGTTGACTTGATGTTCATCGTTATTATTTCATTCGTTTTGGAGATTCTTTAAAAGCCCTTCGCTTTGAAATAAGTGGGTGATTAAATAAACTAATTGAATCTTATCTTTATATGTTTAAATGTTAAATTACCATTAATTAAGAGTTAACTTAGCACACCCTTTCTTGATTAAGATGCACGCCTATTTATCAATTGCATAAATTCCATAATATCTTATGATAAATTAATATTGTAACAGCGACTTGATAACATTATTAAATTTAATAAATTAAAAATTAAATTTTAAAGAGAACATCGATAAGTAGAATCTCGATATAGCATCACAATTCACAAAGTCCACTTTATATCACACATAAAAAAATCTTAAGAAGTGATATTTCATTAAATTCTTAATTTATTTTAACTCTAACATTTTTAATTTTTAACAAGTTCCTTTTTTGATGATAATAATTTTTAAAAACACATATAATTGTCTTATGATTCTATCAACAAACACAACATTTTTTTTTTCTAAAATTATTTCGAAACAAATCATAATATAATAATATCATGGGAATAATCTATTGTCTATATGTTGATTGTCCATTTTACCAAATTAGATGTAATGTGAACATCTTGAAGATTAAATAATGTTTGATCATATCACATTGGTATCTTAATTAGCTTGATTGCATCATGTAATATCTTAAAATTAATTAATTCAATGATTAAAGGTAGATCTAGGAAAAAATCAACTCTTGATGAACCTTTATTCACGTGCAAAATACTTGTTTGTAGGCTCTGTGTTAGACCCAAGAAATTAAATTATTTAATTAAAACATTAAATAAAACCTTTGAAACAATCCAATCAACTGGGAGAACTCAGTTTGGTCAGAAAATCAGAAATATTTTGCATACTTTTGTTGACCAGCCCAAAATTTGAAGCTCCATTCCATCTACCAATCGTCTGGATATAAATTTTTTATAACAAATACATAGTAAAGATATGATTTCATTAAGATATCCAATTGTGAGAAGAATGCAATCGTTTGAAGTTGTTTTAAGTTTTATATTACATTTTATAAGTTATATAATTATTAATAACTTTTACAGGATTGTATATGTGTGAAAGATTACAAAAACAAAAATTATATATAAAATAAAGAAAATAAGGGAGGTAGACAAGATGAGTGGAAGATTCTGAGACAGGGTCATTCTTAATAACTAGAAAATCCATAGAGTTCCCTTCCCACATTCAATGCATCAGATTCTGGAGTATGACTTATCAACCAATAAAACAAACAATGATTTGGCAAAGGAATCTCTCTATTTTTGGGCCAAAGCTTATCTTCTCTTGATCCAATACTTTTTCCTTCATTTTACAACAATATCTTCTCTTTCCCACGTTGTTCTATTGTCCCTCCTTTTATTATTACTTCTTCTTATATCCGCATCTCTATTATTGCCTTCCAAATCGTTCATTTTTTTTTTTGGTTTTTGTAATGAAATGGAAAGCAAAAGCATCTTTTTACAGATCATTGGTGAAGCCAATTTTTTTAATGAAAAAATATGATGAATACTTGGATCAATTAGAAAATGACACATGGCACCGAGGAAGTGAGGGGAGGATCACATGGAAGAGACTTGATTGGAGACAGATTTGTATTGAGAATTAGGGAAGGGAAGAGACAAGAATCTTGAGGTTGATTGCATTTGTTCTTGGGACGGGATCTTGTTTGGTTAAAAGGAAAATTAAAGAAATGGAAAAAGAGGGAACCCATGTGTTGGATTGGGTTGTTAATGTTCAAAAATGATTGTGATTTGGAGTTGTTATGTTGTTTCAAGTACAGGTAAGAATGGATTATGTACCTATTTCCTAGAAACTTGCAAAATCCCACATGCCACCTCCCAAGTTTTATTTTCTATTCGGTGAGCTATTTAT
The DNA here is from genome assembly GCA_028052125.1 of Melia azedarach. NCBI lineage: Eukaryota > Viridiplantae > Streptophyta > Magnoliopsida > Sapindales > Meliaceae > Melia > Melia azedarach. The sequence goes on from CM051403.1 coordinate 12,291,731, forward strand.
TAAAGACATATTCATCAGGCTTCAAATCTAACAGTTCAAGACGAAGCCTGAGAACCAAGAGAATATTTTCTTCTTCTATTCCAGCTAGTGGGAAGTACTTAATTAGAAGCACTGTCATTTCTATCAGCTTTTGAGCAGAGTGGGAGGCCCAAGAATGAGGAAATGGAGAACTATGAAAAGGGCTTGAGGGTCACAAGTAATAGAACAATGATAAGCCTCAGGCCCAAAGCGTTTTTTATCCAACTCTGTTACATTATAACACCAACGTGGCTTCATTCCTTTCTCATTTCATGATCATAAAGCCCACTATTCTATCCACAAATTTGGTGTACAAGAATTGGCAGATTTCCATTATCATCATCATCACCAACCAATGAAACTCTTTCATATCAATATATCTTTCATGCAAAAACGAAACAAGATAGACTGGAAAATAATGTAAAATAAATAAACGAGAAATTCAAAGACTAAAATTTAAGTTCCCATTTGTTACTGCTCCCTAAGTTCTGTGAAGTTGCCATTCTTCTTTCTGTTGGGAATTCAACTCTTTCATGGGGTGCCATTGCTTTTTATTCTAGAGCCGAAAAATGGGAGTATTTTCAACGCAAAGCCAAGGTTTCGGAGCATCATTGAATACTGCTGTATTAAATCCAACTCTATCTGCTTCTGAAAGAACCTCAGCTTTTCATTTATCACTCTTGAAGGTACCATTCAACTTTGCTAAGGGATGTCATATATAATTTCCGCACTGGCTTTGATGAATATTTTGTTGGATATAAATTCCCAACATATTTAGATAACTGACTGATTGTTTTAGTTTCTTCGTTTCCGCAGAACCCCATTTCTGATTTCAGAGGTTTTTCTTCAAAGCAAAACCCTTTTCTCAGAGGTCAATTCCATAGTAGACACTTTATTGGATTTAGCTTCAACCGTATTCGGAGAAAACAGAATGGTAACCACGATGAAAACATTTTTGTTCATTTAGCACACATATTTGATCAATATTTACATAATTTAGATAGTTTTCTTTACTTTTAGTTATATTATCAATGAGGAAATTAATGTTTAATTGTGCGCAGGAAAATCTTGAGTATTGATAATACACTGCTCTGTAGGGAAAGTGAAATGTAGCTTTGAAAGAGCTTTAAAAATAAAATTCGTAAATGGATTGAAATGTTTTGTGCATCTGTTCTGATATTTTATATGAAAATTTGAATTTCATATTTGTGTGCTTTTTCAATATATGTTGCAGGACTTCTTGTTTCTCCAAGCTGTGTCTTCCCATTAACTGAAGAGAATGTAGAGAAAGTATTGGATGAGGTAAGGCCTGGCTTGATGGCTGATGGAGGTAACGTGGCTTTACACGAGATAGACGGCCTTGTTGTGGTATTAAAGTTACAAGGAGCATGTGGATCATGTCCAAGCTCAACAATGACACTGAAGATGGGAATTGAAACCAGGCTTCGGGATAAAATACCAGAGATTATGGCTGTGGAGCAAATCCTGGACACTGAGACAGGACTTGAGCTAAATGAGGAAAACATTGGAAAGGTTAGATAATAGACATCATAAAAATGTGCGGTTATTTGATTAATGTTAAATTATCTACTGCCATATAATCTCCTAGCAGTAGGTTATCTGATGGAGTTTTTGGTAGCATAGGCATAGAGTACAAGTTGAAGCAATGCACAAGAACATGAATGAATTCAACTTAAAAAGATTAAGGTGTCATTTTTCATTTTTAGTTTGAGCTGATCGCATCATTTGTTGGAAAAATGATGAAAATGCTTGCCTTTACATATAGTTTTATACATAACTCGAGAAAGTTCATAATTCTGCTCCTAACCAACAAGCGAAAAATTTATAATCCTAATTCTCCATTCTTATTTTGTCTTTGCAATTTCGCTGCAAAGTTTAATAACTGGATTACTCATTTTTACCTAATCAAGATTATTGTGAGAGCTCATAAAGTTTATGGTGAAAGAAAATATTGAGAAGTCTGCAAGTGCTAAAAATCTTTTATTTTTCAGGTTCTTGCTGAGATTAGACCATACCTTGCGGGTACAGGAGGTGGAACACTTGAGTTGGTTCAGATTGATGACTATGTTGTCAAAGTTCGGCTTAGTGGGCCTGCAGCTGGTGTTATGACCGTCCGCGTGGCCTTAACACAGAAGTTGAGGGAAAAAATTCCTTCCATTGCGGCAGTCCAGTTGATAGATTGATGAAGAACCAAGGCAAACATCATCAACTGTAAAGCAAAGAATGGACAAATAGTTTACTGATCAATTTCCAAAATACGAAGAAATGTAAGTGAATATAAAAGTTTTCCAGGGAAGTTTTGCACCTGGGAAATGTTAAGTTTTCTAACAGGATGTCCCAAGCTTGCTGTAAACCTCAGTACACCTTACTGATAAAAGAATTGGGTAGTTGCTAATTTGCTACGAAATATTCTATTTTTTCTCTTCTTGTGCATTACATTTACTTTATTTCACCATCGAGTACTTTGATTTTGAATCCAATTGGTTCAGTTGTTTAGCGAAGAGAAACACAGAACATGTAGAATCTTCTGTTGAACTGACAATCCCAAGTCTCTAAATAAGAGATACAGACTCGTGCGGGTCATGGCAGCTTCACTCTTTTCAAGCTCTGTTGGGATGACTGACTTGTGGTATTCAATTACGTTGCTTAGACTTTGATTGAGACCCCTTATGTAATGTCAACAATCTATCAAATGAAAAAAATGATTTGTTGTATACTTGTCAATATCTTCTTCATGCCATCAGGCAAAAACAAGTTTATATTGCCACTATGGTAATAGATGCCTCTGGCATCAGATTTCTATTGGCACTTGTAAAAGGTGAATGGATGCCCGTAACAATCCATAAACTGATATGCTCTGAATCAATTCTACAGTCCTGTTAATCAAAAGTTTAGGGTGTCGACAGCTTTTAATTCATTACACATTCAATATGGACCTTTATTTGAGACAAAAAACACAAAATTGCTTTCAAATTTGCTGACCAGGATAGAAGGGACCAATGCTCGAGCATACAAAAAGTACTACAAGGTTGCTTCCATTTCTAAAGCATAATTACACGTGATGGTGGCAATACAAAACCCCACGGTAGTGTTTCAATATACAGCACTAGCTAGCTGAAAGGGCAGGTAGGCACACAAAGTATTCACTGTCATCTATATTAAAATTAAAACTTTTCATCCTCAACTAGTAATCATCTTCTTCATCGTCTCTTGATCCGAAGAATTTCCTTACAACAGCTGCAGCGGCACCAATAAACATGAAGAGAACCAAAAGATCAAATCCACCTCCAATGCCAATAGCAACACTTGGACCAGGGGTGAAGAGGGAAAATGGTGACCAACCCCAGCCACCATAGAATGGCACACCATAGCTGTAGCCATATCCACCAACCAAAGGAGGGGCCACTGGGGGATTAACATAAATATTGGTCCTGCCAAGGAAAGGACGCACATTAACACTCATAAAGAAAAATCTTCAAAAGTGATCTCATATTACTACATAGGAAATGCCAGAGTAATGGGAGCGGTCACCAAAAGATTATTGAGAAAATGCAAATGGAGAGTCAAACATAAAACTTTACGAGATGTTTTTACTTCAAAGCTAGGAGACTCTTGTCAAATGATACATCATATAGAAAAGGAGATTCATGTGCGAGGGAAAGCCATCAAGTCCTTTATTCTGCTAGGTTCACACAGGCAATCCTGCTGTGGTGCTGCACATAAAACTCACATATCTCATAAGCTAATTACTGGGTTTGCATCTCAGCTGCCAAACTAATCAAAATGTTCTGAGATCATATGAAAATTTTATTGAAACTACTACTCAGATTTTAATTGGTTAGAAATTTGAAATAAGCTTTATATAACCCAAATCCTAAAAGTTAAAATATTTCTTGAGTTTGCACATATAGTTTTAAGCACACATACTTTCTTATTAATTAGTGCAACAGTATATCATTTCAGTATCTTTTATCAGCTTTATTTTCCGAATTTCAGATTTTCCCCTGTGGTCACAGAATTTTTCTAAACTAGCAAGAGGGACCACTTCAAGTGCACAGCCAGCAGTGGTGATATTTGTAAATGACTACAGCAGTTGGAGAATGCAGAGAAGATATCCATCAAAACTATCGATTCTAGACTTGTTGATTTCCTGATTCTTCACCCTGATTTCCTATATAGGTCTTCACATAGAATGATGATTAGTGTTATATAGTCTGATTTAGAATTACTATCTACTTTTCAATCTTTTTATGAGTTTGTACTAGGATTAGCTATATACTTATATTCTATATATATAATTGTTTGCAATGGATCATGGGAAAAATATCTCTTATCTCTTACTTATATAAAGTAGCCTTTTACCACTCTTTCTTTGTACATGTTCATGACTTCATATTCTGCTTATGCTGATTTGTCCTTATTCACTGCTCTTCTTTCATCTTGTGGCTTGAAAACCAACTTGATGTGGAGTTGAATTCTATATCTTTGCCTGCCACTGTTTCTATTTCTTCAGTATTGTTGATATGCTGCTTCATTCATAGCAATTCCCTTGCCATAAATCAATTAATGTAAAATATTTCGGCACAAACAAATCTAAACTTCCATTTTTGTGATTTGGATCAGTATTATAGCTTATCCTACCTGATGTCTAGAAAAAACCCTTTAGGCCAAGGCACAACTGGGCAGACATATACATAGGTAACAACTGAATAAATCAATACTCTGTAACAGCAATTTTTGACTGATGTGAACACAAATGCCAAAAATGTTGCTTCAGGGACTCTAACCATTATCTGCCCTCACACTGATGATTGACATGATTACATTACTGATTTACTACAATACCGGGTAATAAAAACAGTTTGAAGCTTAAGGTTTCCTAATTACAACCAAAAAATGGCAATGCCTTTTGGTGAGATTGCCAATACCATAGCATCGAAGAAGAATAAGTGGAAGAAGATGGGAACTTTAACATTGCTGCCTATCAGTGTGACGTCTTTTCTTATGGTTAATTGTAAGAACCATTGATCGGTAAGCAGAAATGAAATACCTTTGCTGTTAGGACCCTTATGCCTATTGCTTTTCTATATGTTTATTTTCTAATGCACTTAGGAATCAATTGCATTATCTGTGTTTAGTTTAGATTAGAAGAGTTGTCATTATTCTCTATAAAAGGGGTGCCTTTGTGAGCTTAATAGACAGAAAAGCATTACCCTTATTCCTTTTTTTACCCTCCGCATCTCTCTCTTCTCTATTCCTTGTTCTTGTTTCTTTACTTCTTTGTTGCAGATTTCTTAATTGCCTGGCGGAAACCTAAAATTCACATACGTGTGTCAATTAATTTCCAATCCCTGAAAGATGCTTCAGGTCCCTTGGAGTCATCATTTTTTTGCCTCTTGATTCATTCTATGGCAATAACTTTTCCATAAAGGCATAGATTTTAAAAGAGCAAATCCATTCTGAAAATAGGGCCGCAACATGTTGTTCAAGGATTTAAACTTGAACCATGCAATATATAATACCTACACACTGACTGTCTACAAATGAATTATGCTAAATATTAAGTGGAAGTACTTTGTGTTCGAAAAACAAAATAAATAAAATTAGATAGAAACAGGAGTTATAACCACAATTGGGAATCTGATCACCATTGCAAAAACCATCGACTTATTCAAAGCAATTGTAAATTTTCCAAGCTAACATTCTATACTCACGAAATCAATCAACTATATCAAACAATTATTCATTTCCAAGCATTTATCCAACAAATAACTGAGTAGCAGAAACAGTGGCAGCGTAAATCTATAACTAAACTAAACAACAATAGGATTTGAGCTACCTTGAATTGCTATAGGATTTTGAGGATGAACGAGGAGCCGACCGGAAAGCCTGACCACCAACTCTTCCGCCACTCTTGGCGGCGTCTGCGTCACCAACTGAACCCAGGGTCAAAACCCCAGCTGCTAAGGTCACTACTGCTAACTTTGCCAATCGGTTTTCATTTTTTCTATCCATAAAAACCAATAACAGTTTAGTCTTCCTGTCCACAAAGAAACATTTCAAACCAACTGAATTAATTGAAATACCTACCTGGAACAATCTTTCCAGTCATCTGGTCGGTTTCTGCAACAGACAACAGTAACAGAAGTTACATTCTTTGTTCTGGGTTTGTGGGTTGGTACAAGGGCATTGGTTAAGAAGCTTTGTTGAGATGAAGCTATGGACATGTTTTTATTTCCGTTGGTTTTTGGAAACTGCACTGATATGAGTTGTTTCTGTTAAAAGTCTCTTTTGCTAGAAATGAAAATATAAGGATTGCTGCAGATATTTTGTACTTCGATGTTAGAACAAAATAGTAAGCTCATCCATTTCCTGACACAGAGTTTGCCACGTGGTGAGATTTTAATGGCTGAACGGAAGTTTCATGAATAGCATGTACCTGTCCAAGTTGTCTAAGCTCCAATCTCGAATAAAATTTTACTGTTTATTTTAGTCTCTAGTTCTTATTTTTTGGTTAATATGCATTTTTTTTGTCCCTCGACCTTCAAAAATTAACGAAAAATTCAGAGATTCAGTTAAAAAGGAACTTATATTTAGTTAATATAAATTGAAAACATAAATGATACATTAATTCCTTTTTAATTTATACATATATTGGATGTTAAAAATAAACAAGTTGTGTAATTACTACTCGTTTGCGGAATTGGGCCTAAGAACACTATCCTGAGGCCTACTTTTGGCCCAGGGTTTTGGATCAAAAGGAGTCTACACCTCAAGCCGCCCAAACCCAAAAGGAATAGAATATCTCTCACCTCGATCAGCAAGATACACACGATGAGAACAATATGTAATTTGTAGTAATGTGTACGTGTGTTAGGAGGCATCTATTACTTTATGCAATATATATTGATATGGTTGTCTTCATCCATGGGACCTCATCATTCTGTGACCAACTCAACTACATATACATACATAGGTCTCGCGTTCAAATTCGAGTTCGATCCGAAACGCTCTAAAAAGTCACAAAATGAGTATACTAAGGTGGATCAAGACTGTATATAATGCTTGGAATAAGCATGGCCAAGGGGCATTTTAAGTCAATATTGATTTTATTGTCTATATTGACTTAAAATGTCATATCTTCCGGCTTGAAATCTCTTATGGAGAATAGGTATATCTATAAAATATCATAAAAGTCAGTTTTTATTTTTATACACACGTGTTCACACAGACTTTATTTCCTTTTTTTCTTTCCTTATACACGTTTCACATATCCCATCCTACACGTCTGTTTTCTTGCACTGATTGAAGAAGCATTGCGGCAACACGTTTAGTCCATATATATTTCCCCGTAGACTTCTCTAATTTTGGTTTATTTTATACAGCCGTTTTCACACATTCTCCTTTGTTTTTTCGATGTATGTTTTTCACACATCCGTTCTCCACAGCCGCATTGTTTTCTTGTACTGATGTAGCATTAAGTTGTTTGGAATTCTTGATGGTCAACAATCAAAGGATACATTCAACTCATTATCACTCATAAAAGAAGGGACGGACTATGATTAGAGCCGAGAGAGAGAGAGAGAGAGAAATTAATCTTGATATTTCAAGTAGAACATTTCCATGGAATCATAAAATTTGGGGAAAAGAAAAAAAAATGAAACAAATAAAAATAGAAATAGGAGTAACATCGTCAGATTCATCACAGTATAATTTAGCAATCTAGAACCCTTAGAGCTTCATCTTCAGAATGCTCTGCACCAATGATATGTATCATCACATATATATGATTTTATTAATCAATAACTGATTATATCAGATTAAGGAAATTCTCCTTGGTATTTCAAGGGAAACTGGAATTATAGGAAAGGAAATCTCTGGGACCAAGACTTGCCTTGGTGCCACAAACATTAACCATTCAGTATCATTACCTCACCTTCCAATCTTACATAGTATGTTAAACGTGGGTACTTCCTGGAAACTTACGGCCAAGAATGAGATTTCAATCATAGATTTAGGATAATGATTTCAGACGTCCAGTCTTACAAAATTTTATTTAGAGAAAAAGGCTTATAGGTTTAGTCTATTATATTGGTTAGTTTTAATAATTTTAAAAATATTTATTAAAATTTTAATTTATTAAAAAATGATAGTTATATTTAATAGTATTTAACTAAAAAAAATGTTTTTTAAATTTAAAATTAAAAAAATTAATAATAATTGATATCATTTATAATATAATGATAATTAAATATTATTGATATATTTTAACTAATATAAATTTATTTATTTTACAATATATTAACATACAACTGTACTTATGTATTAAAAGTTGAATAAAAATAAAGTATAAATAAATATAATTTATTAATAAAATATAAAATTATTAAAATTTAATAATTATTTAATAAAATAATAATTATTTTATAGAGATATAATCATTACTTTTAATAAATTAGGATTTTAATAGGTATTTTTAAAACTATTAATAAGCCAAATTTTAAAGACTTATAGGTCGTTTATCCTTTAATTTATCAAATACAAGAACTAGTATTCAAATCTGTTATCAAGAAAGAAAAAACAAGGGAGATTAATTTATAAAATAATAACTTTATTTTATTTTACATGGGCCATAGTTTTTATCTTTAGTTTTTATTGTTTATGTGCAGATCATTTTGTTTTGTTCTCTAATAATCTTATTAGTAATTTCTCCTTAAGATTATTTTGCAGATGATTTTTTTTAGAAAATTATCTGTTAAAATATGAAATTTCACCGACTTAAATGGTGAATTCTTTTATTTTATACATATATTGAGCAATAAAAAGTTTGATCTTTAAAATAATTCTGTAATAAATTATCATTCTAGATATTGTATAGCAGACAAAAAAAAAAATAATCCACGGTTCAATATATTTATTTAAGTGAACTTTTATTAGTAGATAATATTAAGCGCAAAATATTATTAGGACGTAATTACTAAATTATTTTTCTTAATTTTTAATTTTAAATTGTTTCTCAAAACATTTGAATTATATATACAGAAAAAAAAAAGGCAGAAAATTGTGATGGATCTAAACAGGGGGATGAACATTTTAAAGAAATTAGTCTGTGCTCAAAATTTCTTTGATAGGTTACTAAGATAACTAATTGCCAGCTACTGACAAGACGATGATTGATGATATTAATTTGGAATTTTAATACTCATAAAATCTTTTGTTTTAGCATAAGAGGCCGAAAAGATGAAAAATATAAGGATACAAAAAATATAGAGGAAGATCTCATTATCTAATCCCATAAGAAAATTTTCAATATTTGTTCAATGTGAATTTCTTGAAAACTTTAAGGCTCCAACATTTTCATACCCATCAATTAAATATTTTTAACACAAATAAATTTATTTTTTTCCTATAATATATTAATAATTCAACATTAATTACATATTAAAAAGTAATAAAAATAAAATATAAACAAATATTAGTTTATGAATAAATTATAAATTTATGATTAGAATATATTATAATATAGTATTTATAATATATCAATGAATATTATATTATTAACGTGATATAAATTAATTAATATTATTTAGGTAAATATATTGTAATTTTTCAAAATTTAAAAATTTAATTATTCTAAATAATTATTATTTTAATTGCTAATTAAGTCCACCGCTTCCAGTCTTATTAGATAATGTGAAACACGCATGGTGGTTTTGAATGAATGTTAGCTCATAGAAAACTCGTGACTGCAACGTTAATAACAAACTCTCTGTTTCCTACTTATTATGTCATAAGAATACTTACATTGTTGACTCACCATTAATTTCTTCCCTATTTAAATTGTCTCTGTTCTTCTAATTTAATTTATCACGAAAAATGGGTCGGGTAACAAGGTCTTGCCAACTTTTCTGCCTCCAATTATTGCTCTTGTATTCTCACAGTTACGCAAAACTCTGCTCTCATGATCAGAGTTCTGCGTTGCTCCAGTTTAAGAAACTCTTTTCCTTTGATGACAACTATTCTTCTTATGATCCCTGTGAAGGACTGCAACAATCTTATCCAAAGATGAAATATTGGAAAGAAGAGACTGATTGCTGCTCATGGGATGGAGTAACTTGTGATACGAGGACGGGCCATGTGACTGGGCTCGACCTTAGCTGTAGTTGGCTTCACGGTAACATCCCTTTAAACAACAGCCTTTTCTTCCTTTCTCACATGACAAATCTCAACCTAGCTTACAATCATTTCAATCGATCTCGTATATCTCTTAACTTTAGCCTGTTTCCTAGTCTGCAACTCCTTAATCTCTCTAGCGGCAATTTCACTGGATCAATTCCTCCATCACTTGGTAACCTCACGCAACTAACTCATTTGGATCTCTCGTGGAACAGCTTAAGTACGGGTCTTATTCCGTTATTTCTTTCAAATCTCAATCAGCTCCGTTATTTAAATCTTCAGAGTACTAATATGATTGGTAAGATTCCGAATACTTTTGCCAACTTAGTGCAACTTTCTCATTTAGACTTTTCATATAATCAGCTTAATGGTACTATTCCGAATATTTTTGCTAACCTATCGCAACTTTCTCATTTAGACTTTTTAGATAATCAGCTTAGTGGTACTATTCCAAATATTTTTACTAACCTATCGCAACTTTCTCATTTAGACTTTTCATATAATCAGCTTAATGGTACTATTCTAGACTACCTAAGTGGAGTTCGAAATTTAAAAACTATTTTTTTATCTTACAACTCTTTCCATGGGATTATTCCATCCTCGCTATTTTCTCTACCATCGTTACAGCAAATTGGCCTCAGCAGAAACCAACTAATCGGGTCAATTCCAAGTTCAATGTTTGAACTCGAGAATCTGACTTATCTCGATCTTTCTTCAAACAATTTCAGCGGCGAAATAGAACTTTCCATGTTCACAAAATTCAAAAATTTAGAAGTTCTTGATCTTTCTTATAATAGTCTATCGGTGAAAACCGCAATAAAAGTCAACTCTTCATTTTCAAAAATTTATCGGTTGGGTTTATCCGCCTGCAACTTAAGCGAGTTCCCATACATTTTAAGACTTCTACACCAATTAGAGAGGTTAAAACTTTCTGAGAACCAAATCCATGGCAGAGTTCCCAACTGGATGTGGGACACCGGAAGGGACACTTTGGTTTTGCTAAATCTCTCCCACAACTTCTTGACAGCGATAGAACATATTCCGTGGAAGAATCTTGACTATCTTAACCTTGATTCCAACTGCCTTCAAGGATCACTTACAGTTCTCCCACCTTTCATGCAGTTCTTTTCAGTCTCCAACAATAAATTGACCGGAGAGATTCCTTCATCGTTTTGCAATTTGAGCTCTATTAGATATCTTGACTTGTCTAAAAACAACTTGAGTGGAACGATTCCTAACAATCTAGGAAGCTCTAATACGCTATCAGTCTTAGATCTCAGCCTGAACAACTTCTACGGCCGCATCGCACAAACATTTGAAAATGGCAGCAATTTGGAGATTCTTAACCTTAATGGCAATCACTTGGATGGACCATTACCACTGTCTTTGGTTAATTGCACTTACTTGACAATTCTAGATGTTGGAAACAATAAAATCATTGACACCTTTCCACATTGGTTAGGGAATATTCCAAACTTGGAAGTTCTTATCTTTCGATCTAATAGATTCCACGGTTACATTGACAGTTTGAATACCACATTTCCATTCACTTATTTACAAATATTTGATCTCTCTCACAATGAATTCTCCGGTGCTTTGCCAACCATCTATTTTCAAACTTTCGAAGCTATGGTGAACAGTATCGCAATTGGATTGGAATTATAAGTGAAATGAGCAGTGGTGGATATTATTCAACCGTTTTAACTGTGAAAGGAAATGAGATAGAGATGGACAGGATTCAAACCACTTTTACTGTCATTGATTTATCGAATAACCATTTTCAAGGAGGAATTCCAGAAGTCTTGGGAAAGCTTAATTCACTCAAAGGGCTCAACTTTTCTCACAACAACTTATCAGGCCCCATTCCATCATCATTGGGAAATCTGAGTGCTCTCGAATTTCTAGATCTATCTTCAAACAAGCTTGCAGGGGAGATTCCAAGGCAGTTGACAAGTTTGAATTTTCTTCAAGTTCTAAACTTGTCGTACAACCAACTTGAGGGAGCCATTCCTCGAGAGGCCCACTTTGACACCTTCCCAAATGATTCCTACATTGGGAATCCCCGACTATGTGGGTTTCCACTCTCAAATGAATGTGTCAGTGTCATTGACATTGATAAGATACCACATTCACCCTCAATAACGGAAGATGATTCAGATTCTGAAAATGGATTTGGTTGGAAGTCTGTGTTGACGGGATATGCATTTGGAATGGTGTTCGGAATGCTTGTGGGATATGTTGCAATCTCAACAGGAAAGCCTCGATGGCTTGCAAAGATAGCTGAAGCAGTCTACAGCAGAAAAGTGGCAAGGAAGCAGAATAACAGACGACGTCGAAACGGAAGAACAGTTTTCTAGCTCATGCAACCAATTGATCTCTTGGGTGAGTTTTCTAATATTTCATGAACTTTGAATTATAATTTTAACTTCCGCAAAACCCTGTCAGAAATTTGGTAATATTTAGTATTATCTCTAGGTTCTATATTTTATTGAGCAAACATATTGTTTAGGAATCATGACAAATTAATATCTTTATTTTATCTGACATGGGCTTGAATTTTTCACCTGTTCAGGCGTGGAATCAATCTTCGAAGGATATTTGTAAACCCCTCCTCAACTGATGGGGTTCTTTATTTTTACTTTGCTTTTCAGTCTTTGTTGGCTCATCTTCTTGTTCTTTTTTCTCTTGTTAATAATATCTCTCTCCAAGAATTTTGTGGGGATTATTACTTTTTCAAAATTATTCCATAAAAATATATAAGGTAAATCCCTTATAATTAACATATATTGAATGATAAAAGTATGATATTTAATTAAATAACAAAGATAACTTATGAATTAGTTTTATTTAGATTTTGGTACATGGATTGCGTTGCATATCAGAACGAAAACTAACCAAAAACACAATCTTGTATTTCAGTGCTGGAAAATACTATTTGCAGCCGGCAGTGGAAATACATCAAAAAAATGTAAACAGAGTAGGAGCATAAATGTTTATTCTTCATATCTCGAATGTGTCCCTTGAATGTAGGGGTGACAATTTAGGACACGACACGATTATTCGATACGAATTTGATGTCATTAAACGGATTTGAATTTGAAAAACTTGATACGAATAATAATCGTATCGTATTCGTATCTTACGATTATTATTTGTGTCGTATCCGTGTTTGACATAAAAGATACGATTATTCGTTTAAGACACGATTAATTAAACGAATAATCGTGTCTTAAACGAATAAACGGATAATCGTGTCTTAAACGAATAAACGAATAATCGTGTTTTAAACGAATAAACAAATAATCATGTCTTAAATGAATATATTTTAAAAATTAAATAAATATATAATATAAATTTATTTATAACAAATAAACCCTAATATAAGTATATAATTATTATATATATTTAATAAAATATTTTATTTTTATTATTTAGAGAGGTCTTATTGAAACTAACCAAATAAAACCTAATTGCTAATTGTCATCCCAATTTGGAATCTTCGTATTTCTTACCTGATTTTGTTATTTAATTTTTAGTTATTGATTTGTTATTACGTTGATTTTGTTATTTGAGAGAATTAAATTTTTGTTATTTAAATTTTAGTTGTTATTTATGTTGATTTTATTATTTGAAAGAATGGAAATTGAATTTAAGATATAACTTGTTCATTGTTTGTAGATGATAAAATATATTATTTATATTGTTATTTGTAATTTAAGAGAATTAGAATTTGTGTGTTTTTACTTAAAAATTTAAACGGATGTTGTTTAGTTAAAAATAATAAATTAATTTATTTTTATTATTTTTGTTATAAATTAATCGTATCTTAAACAAATTAAATTCGTATCTTAAACGAATCGTATTTGTATCCTAAACGAATAATATAATCTAAAACGAATAATCGTGTTTTAAATGAATAAACAAATAATCGTGTCTTAAACAAATAAACGAATAATCATATCTTAAATGAATAATTGTGTCTTAAACGAATAATCGTGTCTAAACGAATCGTATCTAAATAAACGGATCGTATTAGGATTTAAAAGAATTGATACAAATAATAAACGAATCGTATTTGTGTCAAATGAATATTACATAAATTATATTCGTATCAGCCCAAATTTAATTTGTTTATCCGAATTGTCACCCCTACTTGAATGTGTGGGCTTATAAATCCTAAACAACAATGTGAAAATAGAGAATGGTTCTACTTTTGTAGTAAATAGTAACAGCACAACTCAATTGGATATAAGTTGGGCTTACATTCCTTGATATGGACCTGGTATCCAAACGATTTTGCGGGTCTGAATCCATTAGACAAAAACATAATTACATTAATTTTTTTTTTGAGTATTGTAAAATTACATTAAATTTGAATTGTCACAAGTATATACCATAATTTCAAAATGAAACTTAAATTATGGGATGTTATGATAATGTGGGCTTTATTTTATAATGTTTTGAAGTCAAATTATAGACTCATGATAAATATTTATTTCCTAATATCACTTTAATAATTTTGCTGAAATGTAATTTTATTTAAAAAGATTCAAACATATTTTTATTGTAAGAGTCCATTTGACCTAATTTAGAGATGTTTTTGTAAAATTATGGACTAAAGACATAGATCATGTATAATAGAAGTTATTATTTAAAAATAACTAATAAATCTCTAAAATTGGACAAAATATAATATATTTATGTAAAATAACAATATCATTTTAATAATATATTAATAAAATAAATGTATTGTAATTATTTAAAAAAATAGATAAAAATATAAGTAAACTACACATTCGTAATTATTATAAATTAAAAAAAATATAAATAAAAAATAAGATTTTAGATTTATAAATTTTATTTATTTTACAACATATGTAATAAATATTTATAATTATATTGTAATTTAGATAAAATATATGTATACATATTTCAAATGTAAATAAAATAATAAAAATAAATATCAATGAAAATGTATAATAAATTGTATAAGAGTAAAATATAATATATTTATATAAGATATGTTAATTAAATAAATAGCAGTATTATTTTAGTAATATATTAATAAAATAATTGTATAAGAAAAATATCTAATAAATTTTTAAAATAGTATTGTTAGTTATTTTATTAAATAATTATTATAGAGGGATATAATTATTATTTTATAATAAATTGAGATTTTTAAAAATATTTTTGAAATTATTATGACTTATAAGAATATTATACCAAACCTTTGGAATTAAAATAGTTTTATAATTAATTAAGTAACATAAAATTTAAAAAATGAGGGTATTTCAGTAAATATATTGTTTGCATTAATTTTGATGTTGTCACAATTTTATTTACCTCAGTCTTGTGAGTAAACAATAAATTTCAATATGAAACTTACATTTTGGGATGTTATATTCATAATTACGTAGGGCTTATGACATAAATGTTTTGAAAACGAAATGTAGACCTGTGATAAATATTCATTTCTTAATACTATTTTAATAATTAAGAAAGGCTTCCACACATCTTTCAGTAATATTTAACATTTTCATCTCTAAACTAAACATAGCCAAACTCAATACATTTTTAAAACCCAACTATAAGAGTTCATTGAAGTATTTTAGAGATGCTCTTGTAAAATTATAAACTAGAGATGTGGATGCATGAACAGTAATATATGCGAGAACAGAAGTAAAAATTAGATTGAAGCCAAAAATTGTGTAACAAGTGACATTACATTGCACTGCATATCATAACGAAATGAAAGCAACGACATAATCATTTCTTCCGGTGCTGGAAATACACAATCCTTGCATCAGGCACAGGAAATACATAAGGAGAAAATACACAGCGTAGGAGATTTATATAGTTCATACAGGCAGCCCTATCTAGAAACTTTTTTTACGATTATTAGAACTTCTCTCGAACAGGGTAAGTCGTTGAACCAACCTTTTCTCTCTCTCGAGCAATTATGTTTCCTCCAGCTGTCCAGCCCCCGTTAGCTTCACCACTGATTCGGCAGGCCCTTGTTGGGAAACGTGGGCTCATAGATCAAGCCCATCACGAATACACTTCAATGTTTCTTGTCCAATTCAACCTCTTCATATCTACTAATGGGGCTAATGTTTTTTTTACTCATTACCCTTAATCGAGGCTTTGCCCACCAGAAATGTAGATAAAAAATTGATGTTAAAAAATAAAAAAATTTATTTATTTTACAATATATTAACAATGCAACCTTACTTATGTACTAAAAATTAGTGTAAATAAATATAATTTATTAATAAAATATAAAGTTATAAATAGAATAAATTATAGTATAGTATTTATTATTATATTATTATTCAAATAAATTATTTATTTTATAAATTATTAGTTATAAAATAAATGAATCTATAATATATTAATAAATATTATATTATTGATGTGCTGAAAAATAATATTATTATTTGTTTTATTTATTATTTTAGATACATATATTGTATTGTGTCAAATTTTAAATGCTTAATAGCTATTTTGTTAAATAACTATTATTTAATAAAGAAAAAATCTTCACTTTTTAATAAATTATGATTTTAATAAATATTTTCAAAATTATTATAATTAATCAATCAAATAAATTAAACTTTAGAGATTTGTAAGTTCTTTAACCATTATAAAGAAAGAAATTAGTTTTAACATCAGTTATTTATTTAAAAAATGAATAAAAAATATCTTTATTTTATTTAACATTGACCATAATTTTTATCTTTAGTTTTTATTGTCTATGTGCTTATCGTTTTGCTCTCTTTTCTCTTACTAGTAATTTCTCTTTAAGATTATTTTGCTAATGGTATTTTATTTTAAAAACAAAATTATTTGATAAATTAATTGTGTCAGATATATGGAATTCTCGTTGATGATATTTCCTGGAAATTGGAATTATTGAAAAGCAAAAAATCTCTGGGACCAAAGACTTGGTGCTAATTAAGTCTTCCGCTTCCAATCTTAGATAACGTCAAACGTGTATGCTGGTTTTGAATGTTAGTTCCTACAAGCTTGTGGCTGCAACATTTTCCACAACTGTCATTTTCTTCTATTTAGTTAGTTGACTCTAAATTAGTCTGTGCTCAAAATTTCTTTGATAGGTTACTAAGATAGCTAATTGCCAGCTACTGACAAGACGATGATTGATGATATTAATTTGGAATATTTAATACTCATAAAATCTTTTGTTTTAGCATAAGAGGCCGAAAAGATGAAAAATCTAAGGATAAAGAAAATGTAGAGGAGGATCTCATTATCTAATCCCATAACAAAATTTCTAATATTTGTTCAATGTGAATTTCTTGAAAACTTTAAGGCTCCAACATTTTCATACCCATCATTCTCTTTAATTTTAGCTATTTGGCATAAATTAGTAAATGTTAGGATTTTGGTTAGTTCTTCTCTGCTAAAGACTACAAAGATCATTACAGAAAATAAATAATTAGAAAAGTTGAATTTAGATACTAGGTTTTTCTTCTTTTCTTTATTCAAGTTTTAGGATTTCAAAAATTCTCATATTTTGCGTAAAAGGAAAAATTTATTAGTGAAAAAAGAGATATATAGAATCTCTAATTTTCGTCATTTACAATTTATACTCTATCATTAGGACAGACAAAATTTAGAATAAAGTAGTTGTTTCTTTACGTTAAGACCAAGACTTACGATTGAACATTAGTAATCTTTTTTGCTTGAAGAAAATAAGAATAAAGAAAATATGATTGAATATTAGTAATCTTTATTGCTTGAAGAAAATATGGATGAGACCTCATTGTCCTCCAATTCCATAAGTTTTCAATGTTAGTTTCTTAAATACTTAAGGCTCCAATATTAATTTTCATACCCATCATTTTCTTTCATTTTAGCTATGTGGCATAAACTACTTAAGTCTTTAAGATATTTGTTGGCTCTTCTTTACCGAAGACTACAAAGACCATTACAAAAAATGATTGATTTGTACACTAGGTTTTTCTTTTTTTCTTTATTCAAATGTCATGATTTCAAAAATTTCTGTATTTATGTAAAAAAAAAAAAATTGTATAAAAGAGATTTAAAAAATTTTAAGATATATAAAATTTCTAATTTTTATCATTCAATATTTTATTTATCTTGCTAAAAATATATGTAACTTTTAGAATTTATGCTCGTCATAAAGATGGCCAAGACTTCGGATAGAGTGCTTTATAATTTTTTATTTGTTTAATATTACTCAATTTAATTTAGGGAAAAAAGACAAAAAATATATAAATATATTATAACATATATTTATTATTTATATTTTTTGATTTAAATCTTAATATATTTTAAATATATATAATGAGTTTAAATTTATTTTAGATAAATATGTTACATGTAAAAATAAAATATTAAAAGATATTTCAATTAAAGTTTTTTAATAATTAAATATCAAATTATTACTATAAAAATAAAAGAAGAAAATTAAAAATATTTTAATATATGAGTGTGATTTAACTCATTATTTGAATTTTTTTAATAATTGTATATTTGATTTTATTATTAAAATAATAAATTAAAAAAATTATTTAGTTTTGAGTATATTGTAAAAAATATTATATAGGGACTAAATTGTTAAGATTAAAAATAGTTATTATAAAAAATATTAAAATATAGACTAAATTATTATATATAAATAAAATATATATTATATTGTTATTTTATAAACATTTAAGAATACAAATGATAATAAATTAACCGGTTAACAAACAATCAACTAACACCAGGGGGTAAGTGTCACTTATCAATAGAGTTAGAGAGTATCTGTCGTTTTCAAACTTTTAGGGGGGTATTTGTTCTTTCCTCAGGGGGGTATATGTCAATTTTCCTTGATTTTGTAAAGTTGTCAACAGTCCAAGAGAGGTGTTTGCCTATTTATCAAATCTTGAACATATACATGATAATATGAGATACCTCAGGGGAGGAAATTGATAATACCCCTTACTAAATTAGTCTAGAAATTAAGGCTTCAATATTTTCATACCCATCATTTTCTTTAATTTTAGTTATTTGGCATAAATTAGTGGATTCTTTTTGGCTTTTCTGTCCTAAAGACTGTAAAGATTATTACAGATAATGATTGATTAGAAATCTCAAATTTGGATACTTTGTTTTTCTTCTTTTCTTTATTTCAATTTCAGGATTTCAAAAATTATCATTTATGTGAAAGAAAAAAAATATTAGTATAAAAGAGATATATAGAATTTTTAATTTTTGTTATTAAAATTTTCGTTTGTCTTGATCTAAAAATATCTACGTTTACAATTTATTCTCCGTCATTAAGACGGCCAAAACTTAGGATAGAGTAGTTCTTACTCTCACGGCAAGACCAATACTTACAATTGAATCGTAGTAATCCTTATTGCATAAAGAAAATAAGGATAAAGAAAACATGAAGAACACCTCATTGTCGGATTCATAGAAAACTTAAGGCCCGATATTAATTTCCACACCCATCATTTTCTTTCATTTTAGCTATTCGGCGTAAATTAGTTAGTCTTTAAGATATTTGTGGGCTCTTCTCTAAAACTACAAAGACTATTCTAGAAAATGATTGATTTGTATATTTATTTTTCTTTTATTTTTTATTTAAATTTCATATTTGTGTAAAAGAACGAATTGTATAAAAAAGATATATAAAATCTCTAATTTTTTTAATTCAATTTTTTATTTATCTTGATAAAAAAATATGCAACTTTGCAATTTATTCTCCGTGGTGAGGACGACCAAGACTTTGAATGGAGTACTTTATAATTTTTTATTTGTCAAATATTACTCAATTTAATTTAGAAAAAAAAGACTTATAAATCTTTAAGGTTTAGTATATTATACTGATTAGTCTTAATAGTTTCAAAAATATTTATTAAAAATCTGAATTTATTAAAAAATGACAATTGTACTTCTGTTAATGGTAGTTAGTTAAGAAAATTATTTTTAAATTTCAAACTAAAAATAAATATAATAATAGTAATAAGTATTATTTGATAACGTATTGATAATTAAATATTTTTTAACAAATATAAATTTATTTATTTTGATAATATATTAATAATTCAACATTAGTTATATATTAAAAAGTAATAAAAATAAAATATAAACAAATATTAGTTTATGAATAAATTATAAATTTATGATTAGAATGTATTTGAATATAGTATTTATAATTATATTATAATTTGAATAAATATATTTACGTATAGTTAAAAAATACAAAATTATGATTTATAAAATAAATAAATTTATAACATATCAATGAATATTATATTATTAACGTGATATAAATTAAATAATATTATTTAGGTAAATATATTGTAATTTTTCAAATTTTAAAAATTTAATTATTCTAAATAATTATTATTTTACTTGCTAATTAAGTCCGCCGCTTCCAATCTTATTAGATAATGTGAAACACACATGGTGGTTTTGAATGAATGTTAGCTCATACAGAACTCGTGACTGCAACGTTTTCACAACTATCATTTTCTTCTTCTATTTAATTAGTTGACGTTAAATTAGTCAGTGCTCAAAGTTAATAACAAACTCTCTGTTTCCTAATTATTATGTCATAAGAATACTTACATTGTTGACTCTCCATTAATCTCTTCCCTATTTAAATTGTCTCTGTTCTTCTAATTTAATTTATCACGAAAAATGGGTCGGGTAACAAGGTCTTGCCAACTTTTCTGCCTCCAATTATTGCTCTTGTATTCTCAGACTTACGCAAAACTCTGCTCTCATGACCAGAGTTCTGCATTGCTCCAGTTTAAGAAACTCTTTTCCTTTGATGACAAATATTCTTCTGATTTTAATTGTGAAGTACTGCAACAATCTTATCCAAAGATGAAATATTGGAAAGAAGAGACTGATTGCTGCTCATGGGATGGAGTAACTTGTGATACGAGGACGGGTCATGTGACTGGGCTCGACCTTAGCTGTAGTTGGCTTCACGGTAACATCCCTTTAAACAATAGCCTTTTCTTCCTTTCTCACCTGACAAATCTCAACCTAGCTTACAATGATTTCAATCAATCTCGTATTTCTCTAGACTTTAGCCAGTTCCCTAGTCTGAAACTCCTTAATCTCTCTGGCGGCAATTTCAGTGGATCAATTCCTCCATCGCTTGGAAACCTCACGCAACTGACTCATTTGGATCTCTCATGGAACAGATTAAATATGGGTCTCGTTCCGTCGTTTCTTTCAAACGTTAATCAGCTCCGTTATTTAAATCTTTGGGATACTAATATGATTGGTACGATTCCAAATATTTTTGCTAACCTATCGCAACTTTCTTATTTAGACTTCTCACTTAATTATCTTAATGGTACTATTCCGGATACTTTTGCCAACCTATCGCTACTTTTTGGTTTAGGCTTGTCTGATAATCAGCTAAGCGGTCCAATTCCTTACTACTTAAGTGGACTTCGAAATTTAAAAGCTATTTATTTATCTGTTAACTCTTTTCATGGGACTGTTCCATCCTCGCTATTTTCTCTGCCATCATTACAGGAAATTAGTCTCAGTAACAACCAGCTAAAAGGGTCAATTCCAAGTTCAATATTTGAACTTGAGAATCTAACTTACCTCGATCTTTCTTCAAACAATTTCAGCGGCGAAATAGAATTTTCCATGTTCACAAAATTCAAAAATATAGAATTTCTTGATCTTTCTTATAATAGTCTATCGGTGAACACCGCACTAAAAGTCAACTCTTCATTTTCAAAAATTTACCGATTGGGTTTATCCGCCTGCAACTTAAGCGAGTTCCCATACTTTTTAAGACTCCTACATCAATTAAGGGATTTATTTCTTTCTGAGAACCAAATCCATGGCAGAGTTCCCAACTGGATGTGGGACACCGGAAGGGACACTTTGGTTTACTTAAATCTCTCCCATAACTTCCTGACAGCGATCGAACATATTCCGTGGAAGAATCTTCGATCTCTTGACCTTGATTCCAACTGCCTTCAAGGATCACTTACAGTTCTCCCACCTTTCATGTGGTTCTTTTCAGTCTCAAACAATAAATTGACCGGAGAGATTCCTTCATCATTTTGCAATTTGAGCTCGGTTGAATATCATGACTTGTCAAAAAACAACTTGAGTGGAACGATTCCCAAAAATCTAGCAAGCTCTAATATGCTATATGTCTTAGATCTCAGACTGAACAACTTCCAAGGCCGCATTCCCCAAACATGTGCAAATGGCAGCTATTTGCAGGTTCTTAATCTCAACGGCAATCAATTGGAGGGACCATTACCACCGTCTTTGGTTAATTGCACTAACTTGAAAGTTCTAGATGTTGGAAATAATAAGATCAATGACACCTTTCCACATAGTTTAGGGAATATTCCAAGCTTGGAAGTTCTTATCTTGCGATCTAATAGATTCCACGGTTACATTGACAGTTTGAATACCTAATTTCCATTCACTTATTTACAAATATTTGATCTCTCTCACAATGAATTCTCCGGTGCTTTGCCAACCACGTATTTTCAAAATTTTGAAGCTATGGTGCACAATAGCGGAATTGGATTGGAATATATAAGAAAAGTTTATGGTGGTGGATATTATTCATCGGTTTTAACTGTGAAAGGAAGTGAGAGAGAGATGGACAGGATTCAAACAACTTTTATGGTCATTGATTTGTCGAATAACTATTTTCAAGGAGGAATTCCAGAAGTCTTGGGTAAGCTTAATTCACTCAAAGGGCTCAACTTTTCTCACAACAACTTATCAGGCCCCATTCCATCATCGTTGGGAAATCTGAGTGCTCTCGAATCTCTAGATCTATCTTCAAACAAGCTTGCAGGCGAGATTCCAAGGAAGTTGACAAGTTTGAATTTTCTTCAAGTTCTAAACTTGTCGTACAACCAACTTGAGGGAGCCATTCCTCGAGAGGCCCACTTTGACACCTTCCCAAATGATTCCTACATTGGGAATCCCCGACTATGTGGGTTTCCACTCTCAAATGAATGTGTCAGTGTCATTGTCATTGATAAGATACCACATTCACCCTCAACAACGGAAGATGATTCAGATTCTGAAAATGGATGTGGTTGGAAGTCTGTGTTGACGGGATATGCATGTGGAATGGTGTTCGGAATGTTTGTGGGATATGTTGCAATCTCAACAGGAAAGCCTCGATGGCTTGCAAAGATAGCTGAAGCAGTCTACAGCAGAAAAGTGGCAAGGGAGCAGAATAACAGACGACGTCGAAACGGAAGAACAGTTTTCTAGCTCATGCAACCAATTGATCTCTTGGGTGAGTTTTCTAATATTTCATGAACTTTGAATTATAATTTTAACTTCCGCAAAACCCTGTCAGAAATTTGGTAATATTTAGTATTATCTCTAGGTTCTATATTTTATTGAGCAAACATATTGTTTAGGAATCATGACATTAATATCTTTATTTTATCTGACATGGGCTTGAATTTTTCACCTGTTCAGGCGTGGATTCAATCTTCGAAGGATATTTGTAAAACCCTCCTCAACTGATGGGGTTCTTTATTTTTACTTTGCTTTTCAGTGTTTGTTGGCTCATCTTCTTGTTCTTTTTTCCCTTGTTAATAATATATCTCTCCAAGAATTTTGTGGGGATTACTACTTTTTCAATATTGTTCCATAAAAATATAAAAGGTAAATCCCTTATAATTAACATATATTGAATTATAAAAGTTTGATATTTAAATTACGATGATAACTTATGAATTAGTTTTATTTAGATTGTGGTACATGGATTGCATCTCATATCAGAACGAAAACTAACCAAAAACACAATCCTGTATTTCAGTGCTGGAAAATACTATTTGCAGCCGGCAGTGGAAATACATCAAAAAAATGTAAACAGAGTAGGAGCATATTTTTATTATTAGGCAAAAACCTAATTACATTACTTTTTTTTAGTATTGTAAAATTTATACTCTATCATTAGGATGGACAAGATTTGGAATAAAATAGTTGTTTCTTTACGTTAAGACCAAGACTTACGATTGAATATTAATAATCTTTATTGCTTGAAGAAAATATGGATGAGACCTCAGTATCCTCTAATCCCATAAGTTTTCAATGTTAGTTTCTTAAAAACTTAAGGCTCCAATATTAATTTTCATACCCATCATTTTTTTTCATTTTAGCCATGTGGCATAAACTACTTAAGTCTTTAAGATATTTGTTGGCTCTTCTTTACTGAAGACTACAAAGACCATTACAAAAAATGATTGATTTGTACACTAGGTTTTTCTTTTTTTCTTTATTCAAATGTCATGATTTCAAAAATTTCTATATCTATGTAAAAGAAAAAAATTGTATAAAAGAGATATATAAAATTTCTAATTTCTATCATTCAATATTTTATTTATTTTGATAAAAAATATGTAACTTTTATAATTTATGCTCCGTCGTAAGGATGGCCAAGACTTTGGATGAAGTACTTTATAATTTTTTATTTGTCCAATATTACTCAATTTAATTTAAGGAAAAAAGATATAAATCTTTTAAGTTTAGTCTATAATACAAAAGAAAGGCAGAAACTTTTTCTGAAAAGAAATTATAGGCCAACATGTAGATGAGAAATAGGAGTAACATCTAAAGATTCATCACAGTATACTTTGGTAGTCGGGAGGCCTTAGAGCCAGCTTCATCTTCTGAGGACCGATCGCTCGCGATGCCTCTAGACAAATTAATTATGTCAGACATATGAAATTCGCATTGATATTTCTTGGAAATTGGAATTAGTAAAAAGAGAAAAATCTCTGGAACCAAAAACTTTGTGCTAGTTAAGTCTTCAGCTTCCAATCTTAGATAATTTGAAACATGCCTAGCGGTTTTGAATGTTAGTTCCTAGATACTCGTGGCTGCAACATTTTCACAACTATCATTTTCTTCTATTTTAATTAGTTGATGCTCAAAGTTTATTTGGATACGTAACTAAGATACGTGTTGGACAAAGACCATTACAGAACTCGACGATTGATGATATTTGGAATATCTTGTACCGATTATTTCTTGATCCTATTAAAAATAAATTATTTTGTGAGTACAATAATTTGAAGCTTTAATTTTGAGTTAAGTGGTAATTTTACATGATAACCGAAAAATAAACTTGATCTAATCATGATTTCGGCTCCAAATTTTACAGATAAAAACAAATTAAAAAATTAATGGAATCTTTCTTACAAGTCAATAAATATGAAAATTAGGCTTGCAAGTCTTCTCCTTAGGGTCAATTCAGAATTCAACACCCTTAGTGGATGATCAAGACTTGGATGCAGACTCGAATTAAAGATTGTTTGGGTTCCTAATTATCACGTGGTAAGAATAGCTATATTATTGACTCACCATTTCTTCTCTATTTAAGTCGTCTCCATTCTAGTAATTCATAACGAAAATGGGTTGGATAACATGGTCATGCCAAATTTTTTGCCTCCAATTACTGCTCTTCCATTCTCAGAGTTACGCAAAACTTTGTTCTCATTACCAGAGTTCTGCATTGCGCCAGTTTAAGAAACTCTTTTCCTTTGACAAATATTCTTCTCCTTGTGATCCATTTCAACAATCTTATCCAAAGATGAAGCATTGGAAAGAGGAAATTGATTGCTGCTCATGGGATGGAATAACTTGTGATACGAGGACGGGTCATGTGATTGGCCTCGACCTTAGCTGTAGTTGGCTTCACGGTAACATCCCTTTAAACAATAGTCTTTTCTTTCTTTCTCACCTGCAAAATCTCAACCTAGCTTTCAATGATTTCAACTACTCTTATATTTCTCCTGGTTTTAGCCGATTCTCAAGTTTGAAACTCCTTAACCTCTCTGGCAGCTTCATTGGGTCAATTCCTGCATCCCTTGGTAACCTTACCCAACTGACTCATTTGGATCTTTCACTCAATATTTTTATTGCGGGTCTTGTTCCGTCGTTTCTTTCAAATCTTAACCAGCTCCGTTATTTAAATC
Source organism: Melia azedarach (assembly GCA_028052125.1). Lineage (NCBI taxonomy): Eukaryota > Viridiplantae > Streptophyta > Magnoliopsida > Sapindales > Meliaceae > Melia > Melia azedarach. The sequence continues at coordinate 12,317,929 of CM051403.1, forward strand.
TTGATCTGAATGGTATGATTGGTAAGATTCCAAATATTTTTGCTAACCTATCGCAACTTTCTTATTTAGATTTGTCATACAATCAGTTAAATGGTCCAATTCCGGATTCTTTTGCCAACCTGTCGCAACTTTCTTTTTTACACCTTTTTCATAACCAACTAACAGGTCCAATTCCTACTTGTTTAAGTGGACTTCAAAATTTAGCTATTATTTATTTATCTGATAACTCATTTCATGGATTTATTCCATCTTGGCTTTTTACACTACCTTCAATACAGGAAATTTACCTCGATCATAACCAACTGACAGGCTCAATTCCAAGTTCATTATTTGAACTTGAGAATCTGACTTCTCTAGCACTCTCTTCAAACAAGCTCAGTGGCAAAGTCCAACTTTATATGTTCACAAAATTCAAAAATCTAGAAGAACTTGATCTTTCTTATAACAATCTGTCGTTCAGCACCTCGATTAAAGCCGACTCTTCCTTTCCTAGACTTTACAGTTTGGCTTTATCTGGCTGCAACCTAAGTGAGTTTCCAAACATCATAAAACGTATAAATCAATTGCGGGCGTTAGAGCTTTCCGATAACAAAATCCATGGCAGAATTCCCAATTGGATGTTCGACACGGGAAAGGACACTTTGGTTTTTCTAAATCTCTCCCACAACTTCTTGACAGCGATAGAACGTATTCCCTGGAAGAATCTTCGAACTCTTGACCTTGATTCCAACTGCCTTCAAGGATCACTTACGGCTCTCCCACCTTTACTGATATTATTTTCAGCATCAAACAATAAATTGACCGGAGATATTCCTTCATCGTATTTCAATTTGAGCTCTATTGTATATCTTGACTTGTCTAAAAACAACTTGAGCGGAATGATTCCTAACAATCTAGGAAGCTCTAATACACTATTAGTCTTGGATCTCAGCCTGAACAACTTCCACGGCCCCATTCTACAAACATTTGCAAATGGCAGCAATTTGAAGGTTCTTAACCTCAACGGCAATCACTTGGAGGGACCATTACCACCGTCTTTGGTTAATTGCACTTACTTGACAATTCTAGATGTCGGAAATAATAAGATCAATGACACCTTTCCACATTGGTTAGGGACTATTCCAAACTTGGAAGTTCTTATCTTGCGATCTAATAGATTCCACGGTTACATTGACAGTTTGAATACAAAATTTCAATTGAATTATTTACAAATATTTGATCTCTCTCACAATGAATTCTCCGGTGCTTTGCCAACCATCTATTTTCAAAATTTTGAAGCTATGGTGGACAATAGCGCAAGTGGATTGGAATATATAAGTGAAATTTACAGTGGTGAATATTATTCGGTAGTTTTAACTGTGAAAGGAAGTGAGATAGAGATGGACAGGATTCAAACCACTTTTACTCTCATTGATTTATCGAATAACCATTTTCAAGGAGGAATTCCAGAAGTCTTGGGAAAGCTTAATTCACTCAAAGGGCTCAACTTTTCTCACAACAACTTATCAGGCCCCATTCCGTCATCATTGGGAAATCTGAGTGCTCTCGAATTTCTAGACCTATCTTCAAACAAGCTTGCAGGCGAGATTCCAAGGGAGTTGACAAGCTTGAATTTTCTTCAAGTTCTAAACTTGTCGTACAACCAACTTGAGGGAGCCATTCCTCGAGAGGCCCACTTTGACACCTTCCCAAATGATTCCTACATTGGGAATCCTCGACTGTGTGGGTTTCCACTCTCAAATGAATGTGTCAGTGTCATTGACATTGATAAGATACCACATTCACCCTCAACAACGGAAGATGATTCAGATTCTGAAAATGGATTTGGTTGGAAGTCTGTGTTGACGGGATATGCATGTGGAATGGTGTTCGGAATGTTTGTGGGATATGTTGCAATCTCAACAGGAAAGCCTCGATGGCTTGCAAAGATAGCTGAAGCAGTCTACAGCAGAAAAGTGGCAAGGGAGCAGAATAACAGACGACGTCGAAACGGAAGAACAGTTTCCTAGCTCATGCAACCAATTGATCTCTTGGGTGAGTTTTCTAATATTTCATGAACTTTGAGTTATAATTTTAACTTCCGCAAAACCCTGTCAGAAATTTGGTAATATTTCGTATTATCTCTAGGTTCTGTATTTTATTGAGCAAACATATTGTTTAGGAATCATGACAAATTAATATCTTTATTTTATCTGACATGGGCTTGAATTTTTCACCTGTTCAGGCGTGGATTCAATCTTCGAAGGATATTTGTAAAACCCTCCTCAACTGATGGGGTTCTTTATTTTTACTTTGCTTTTCAGTCTTTGTTGGCTCATCTTCTTGTTCTTTTTTCTCTTGTTAATAATATATCTCTGCAAGAATTTTGTGGGGATTATTACTTTTTCAAAATTAGTCCATATAAATATAAAAGGTAATTCCCTTATAATTAACATATATTGAATGATAAAAGTTTGAATAATAGTAGTCCTTAATGCATGAAGAAAATAAGGATAAAGAAAACATTGGAGAATACCTCATTGTCGGATCCGTCGGAAAATTTTCAATGTTAGTTTCTTGGAAACTTAAGGCTCCAATATTAATTTCCACACCCATCATTTTCTTTCATTTTAGCTATTTGGCATAAATTAGTTAGTCTTTAAGATATTTGTTGGCGATTCTCTAAGTCTATAAAGACTATTACAGAAAATGATTGATTTGTATATTTATTTTTCTTTTTTCTTTATTCAAATTTCATGATTTCAAAAATTTTTATTAGCATACTTTAAATAAATATATTGTATTTTGTGAAATTTTAAAAATTTAAATAACTATCATTTTATAGAAATATAATCATCACTTTTAATAAATTAGGATTTTAATATAGGGAATATGACCATTGCCCCCCTATATTTTTAGTCAATTAACCAAATCATCCCTTAGTTTCAAAAAATTACCCGTTAAGTCCTGCCATTTGGTTGACTGACGGAAAAATTAATATTTTGAGGGCAAATAGGTAATTTAATGAATTTAATTAATTTAAACAAAAATATTTTGAGAACTTGATTTTTTTATTTTTTGAGGGCTATTTATGTCAATTTGTAATAAGTATAATTTAATATTATTAAAATACTATTTTATTTAAAATTCATATTTTATTTTTAAATGGTTACTAGCGGGACCTATATTTTATAAATTAGGACTTACTTTGTTTGTAAAATTAAAAATTAAGGGTATTTTAGTAAATTCAATAAATTTCTGTCAGTCAACCAAACGGCAGGACTTAACGGATAATTTTTTAAAATTAAAAGGTAATTTGGTTAATTGGCCAAAAATATAGGGGGCCAATGTTCATATTCCCTTTTAATATATACTTTTAAAATTATTAGTATATATCGAAATTTAGAGACTTGCAAGTAATTTATCAAGAAATTAGATATTGGTTGCTGTATTTGGGACTGATAATATTTTCATCAATCTAAAATCACTTCAAATTCCATTGCCCGGGCATTCAATCTCCCATCGGCCATCGAGATTGGAACATTCTGGCATCGAGCATGCCTTGGTTTGATCTTCAAAATGCCAACTCACTAACTAGTCCCTGTAGACGTCCGTGTCTTCAGTCCGGTTTCTATAATAAGCTTGGATAACAAACATTTTCAGTCCATATTTCCCTGTGCAAATCTTTTTATATTTTATTTTATTATCGATACAAATATTTTCCAGGAATCACAAAAAACGGGGAGAAAGTTTTTCTTAAAGGAAATTATAGCTAGGCCAACATGGAGATGAGAAACCGGAGTCACATCTTAAGATTCATAATTGAATATTTTATAGTATATTGATAATTAAATATTTATTGATATATTTTAACTAATATAAATTTATTTATTTTACAAATATTAACAATTAAACATTAATTATGTATTAAAAAGTAAATAAAATAAAGTTTAAAAAATATTAATTTATTAATAAAATATAAATTTATAAATATAATATATTATAACATAGTGATTGTAATATAAGGGGTTTTAACATATACCTCCCTTGAGGTTTAGACTTTTAACACTTAAAGAGAATGTTTGGCTTAATACACACATACCTCCCCTACAGACTTCTACTTCCATCCATAATTGTAGAAAAGACCCATTTACCCTTCATTTGTCATTTTTGAAAAAAAAATAAAAATTTAAGCTTGAGATATGTTAATATTTCACTTAGATTATTTGTTAATGTGAGTCTACAATACTTTTGTTTTTTTAAAAAATTCTCTAACCAAAAGCTTAGAGTAGTAAAATTAAATAATTAATAAGAATGTATAAGAAAAAAGAAGGCTCAAAAAGAGCTAACAATTATAATGTATATAAGGTAGAAACAAAAAATGGAAAAACTGCAGTATATTTACGAATCACAACATGTAAGACATGGCTAATCATATGATGAAAGACAAACCAAATTTGCAAATGCCCAACAATAACAGCAAACCAATAGAACTCTCTAGCTAGTAGGCCAAACAGCTACAACCCAGCATTTCAACCAAAAACAGCAGAAAAACCCAGTAGAAAATAAGCATGCCAATATGGTTAACCAAATCCTAATTATTGAAAAAAGAATAAATGATTTTCTGCCTTCTAATTCATGTTAGTTACTTTGAATGCTTTTTATATAATCAAATACTAATTATATACATTTCACTCTAGATAAGAAAGTAATATTCTATTATACTTTGAAAGCACCAAGAGGACAAGATCATCCACCATAAATCTGGCTGTCCAACTCGGTGAATTCTAAACTCCATTAAATGAAATGCATATCTAACCATACTACATAGTCCTTCCATTTTCATTTTTAATAATTGAACCCACCATAATTCATTCAAATCCTTTCATTTTCAACCTTTTGTATAATCATTCTCGGCTTAGACAAACAATGTCCCAATCAATTGACATTTAAACAACATCACAGTACTCAAACCACATAAAGAAAACCCAAATTCTATAATCATTCATTTTATATTATTAAATACAAATGAACAAGTCCTTAAAAGCAATTATATTTTTAGCATAAATACCTACCGTACACTTAATTTTTTCATCAAAATTATATCTGAAATGAATCCTAAAAATCAAAGGACTACATGGAACTATAACTTACTTGGATTTGTGGAAGAATATTACTATAAGGAGAATATTTATTGGTGTATTAAACGTTAAGTGATTAATAAACTCGCTCAAAAGTCGAAAAATAGAGTTTCCTCTTTCTCTTCTTGAAATTGAAATTAGGGTTTGATTTTGTGAATTCAAAATCATGGCTAGTAACGAGAAGAAGGCTAAGTCGATGCTGAATCGATTCATAGCACTGAAGCCGAAGAGAAAAAGAAACCCAAAAAATGTTGTCTGCTGAATAGCTAAACAAACTGTCTCTAGGTGTTATTATTGGTATGAGGACATTGAAGATTGGGTTTTGGAGAGAGTGGAGGGACCGGTGGAGGCATAAATGAGGAAGGAGGTGGTGGAAGAGTGGAGGAGATGGATGGCTTCAGGGGAGGTATGTGTGCCTTTCTCTGAACTATCTATCCAAGTGTTAGAATCCAAAACTTCAGGAGAGGTATATGTTAAAACTCCTGTAATATAATTATAATTCAAACAAGGGTTATTATCAAATTTCTCCTCTCAAGTTTGGGATTGTATTAATTAGATAAAAAGTTTGAAAAATGCATCAAAAACCTTCTTAACCATTAGTCAACTAACCTCAAGTAATATGTTTACTGAAATGTTCTCAATATTTAAATTTCATATTAATTAATTATAAAAGTCATTTTTAGTCTAAAAGGTTTGGTGTAATATCCTTATAACTCTTAGTATTTTTAAAAATATTTCTATAAGTCTCAATTTATTATAAAACAACAATTATATCATGTATAATAGAAGTTATTATTTAAAAATAACTAATAAATCTCTAAAATTGGACAAAATATAATATATTTATTTAAAATAACAATATCATTTTAATAATATATTAATAAAATAAATGTATTGTAATTATTTAAAAAAATTAGATAAACTACACATTCGTAATTATTATAAATTAAATAAAAATATAAATAAAAATTTTATTTTATTTTACAACATATGTAATAAATATTTATAATTATATTGTGTAATAAATATTTATAATTATATTGTAATTTAGATAAAATATATGTATACATATGTCAAATATAAATAAAATAATAAAAATAAATATCAATGAAAATGTATAATAAATTATATAAGAGTAAAATATAATATATTTATATAAGATTTGTTAATTAAGTAAATAGCAGTATTATTTTAGTAATATATTAATAAAATGATTGTGTAAGAAAAATACCTAATAAATTTTTGAAATAATATTGTTAGTTATTTTATTAAATAATTATTGTAGAGGGATATAATTATTATTTTATAATAAATTGATATTTTTAAAAAAAAAAATTATTAGTATAAAAGAGATATATAGAATCTTTAATTTTTTTCATTAAAATTTTCGTTTGTCTTGATAAAAAACATCTGCGTTTACAATTTATGCTCCTTCTTTAGGACGGCCAAGACTTAAGATAGAGTAGTTCTTACTCTCACGGCAAGACCAAGACTTGCAAATTGAATATTAGTAATCCTTAATGCATAAAGAAAATAAGGATAAAGAAAACATTGGAGAATACCTCATTGTCGGATTCGTCGGAAAATTTTCAATGTTAGTTTCTTGGAAACTTAAGGCTCCAATATTAATTTTCACACCCAACATTTTCTTTCATTTTAGCTATTTGGCATAAATTAGTTAGTCTTTAAGATATTTGTTGGCGATTCTCTAAATCTATAAAGACTATTACAGAAAATAATTGATTTGTATATTTATTTTTCTTTTTTCTTTATTCAAATTTCATGATTTCAAAAAATTTTATTAACATACTTTAGATAAATATATTATATTTTGTGAAATTTTAAAAATTTAAATAACTATTATTTTATAGAGATATAATCATCACTTTTAATAAATTAGGATTTTAATATATACCTTTAAAATTATTAGTAGATCGAACTTTAGAGACTTGTAAGTAATTTATCCTCTAATTTTGTCAAATATGTATTGAAGACAAAAACAAGTGTAAAAATCTGTTATCAAGAAAGAAAAATATAGGAGATTTATTTATAAAGTCATGATAAAATAATATCTTTATTTTATTTAACATGGGCCATAATTTTTATCTTTAACTTTCATTGTCTATGTGCTCATCATTTTGTTTTGTTCTCTCGTATTAGTAATTTCTCTTTAAGATTATTTTGCAGATGGTTTTTTTTAGAAAACTATTCATTAAAATATGAAATTTCACCAACTTAAATGGTGAATTCTTTTATTCTATACATATATTGAGCAATAAAAAGCTTAATCTTTAAAATAAATTCTGTAAATTATCATTCTAGATATTGTACAGGACAGAGAAAAAAAATAAAAATTTATTGTTCAATAAATTTATTTTAAGTGACACAATTATTTTGCTTAACATTTTATTAGTGGATAATATTAAGCACAAAATATTATTAGGACGTAATTACTAAATTATATTTCTTAATTTTTAATTTTTAATTATTTCTCAAAACATTTGAATTATATATATGGAAAAAAAAAAAACAAAAGGCACAAAATTGGTGATGGATCTAAACAAGGGGATGAACATTTTCAAGAAATTAGATATTGGTTGCTGTATTTGGGACCGATAATATTTTCATCAATCTAAATCACTTCAAATTCCATTGCCCGGGCATTCAATCTCCCATGGGCCGTCGAGATTGGAACATTCGGCATCAAGCGTACCTTGGTTTGATCTTCAAAATGCCAACTCACTAACTAGTCCCTGTAGACGTCCATGTCTTCAGTCCAGTTTCTATAATAAGCTTGGATAACAAACATTTTCAGTCCATATTTCCCTGTGCAAATCTTTTTATATTTTATTTTATTTTCGATACAAATATTTTTCAGGAATCACAAAAAACGGGGAGAAAATTTTTCTTAAAAGAAATTATAGCTAGGCCGACGTGGAGATGAGAAACAGGAGTAACATCTTAAGATTCATGACAGTTTAATGACTTCGGCAATCAGGAACCCTTAAAGCTTCATCTTACGAGAACTTATCACGATGCCTCTAGACAAATTAATTGTGTCGGATATATGAAATTCTCATTGATGGTATTTCCTGGAAATTGGAATTATTGAAAAGCAAAAAATCTCTGGGACCAAAGACTTGGTGCTAATTAAGTCTTCCGCTTCCAACCTGAGATAATGTGAAACATGTATGCTGGTTTTGAATGTTAGTTCCTTCAAACTCGTGGCTGCAACATTTTCCACAACTATCATTTTCTTCTATTTAATTAGTTGACTCTAAATTAGTCTGTGCTTAAAGTTTCTTTGATACGTAGCTAAGATATCTTTGTGGCGGCTACTAAGAAGACTATGATTGATGATATTAATTTGAAATTTTAATACTCATAAAATCTTTTGTTTTAGCATAAGAGGCCGAAAAGATGAAAAATATAAGGATAAAGAAAATATAGAGGAGGATATCATTATCTAATCCTATAAGAAAATTTTCAATATTTTTTCAATGTGAATTTCTTGAAAACTTTAAGGCTCCAACATTTGCATATCCATCATTCTCTCTAATTTTAGCTATTTGGCATAAATTAGTCAGTGTTAAGACTTTGGTTAGCTCTAATTTTTTTAATTTAATTTTTTATTTGTCTTGATCAAAAAAGTTTGCAACTTTACAATTTATTCTCCGTCGTGAGGACGACCAAGACTTTGGATGGAGTACTTTATAATTTTTTATTTGTCAAATATTACTCAATTTAATTTAGAAAAAAGAACTTATAAATATTTAAAGTTTAGTATATCACAGTGATTAGTCTTAATAATTTCAAAAATATTTATGAAAATCTGAATTTATTAAAAATTGACAATTGTACTTCTGTTAAGTGGTAGTTAATTAAGAAAATTATTTTTAAATTTCAAACTAAAAATATATATAATAATAGTAATAAGTATTATTTAAAAACATATTGATAATTAAATATTTTTTAATAAATATAAATTTATTTCTTTCTACAATATATTAATAACTCAACATTAATTACATATTAAAAAGTAATAAAAATAAAATATAAACAAATATTAGTTTATGAATAAATTATAAATTTATGATTAGAATATATTATAATATAGTATTTATAATTATATTACAATTTGAATACATATATTTACGTACAGTTTAAAAATATAAAATTATGATTTATAAAATAAATAAATTTATAATATATTAATAAATATTATATAAAATGTGTCCCTCGAATGTGCGAGCTCTTGAATCCTACAACAACAATGTGAAAATAAAAAATGGTTCTATTTTTGTAGTAAATAGTAATAGCACAACTCAATTTGATATAAGTTGGGCTTACATTCCTTTATATGGACCTGGTATCCAAACGAATTTGTGGGTCTGAATCCATTAGACAAAAACGTAATTACATTTTTTTTTTTTTGAGTATTGTAAAATAACATTAAATTTGAATTGTCACGAGTGTATACCATAATTTCAAAATGAAACTTAAATTATGGGATGTTATACTCTATGATAATGTGGGCTATATTTTTATAATGTTTTGAAATCAAATTATAGACTCGGTGATAAATTCTAATTTCCTAATATTGCTTTAATAATTTTACTTAAGCGTAATTCCACTTAAGAAGATTCGAACATAATTTTTACTATAAAAGTCCATTTGACCTAGTTTAGAGATGTTTTTGTAAAATTATAGACTAGAGACGTAGATGCATGCAGTAAGATATGTGAGGACTGCAAGTAGAAATTAGATTGAAACCAGAAATTGTGTAACAAGGGACATTACATTGCACTGCAAATCAGAGCGGAAAGTAACCAACAACACAATCATTTCTTCCAGTGCTGCAAATACACAATCCTTGCATCCCGCACAAGAAATACACTAAGGCAAAAGTAAACAGACTAGGAGATTTATATAGTGCATACAGGCTCTCCTATCTAGAAAACTCTTTTTACTAATTAGAACTTCTCTGAGCAGGGTAAGTAATTGAACCAACCCTTTGTCTCTCTAGAGCAATTATGCGTCTTCCCGGCTTTTCACACTGTGTAATGCTGCTGAATTGTATCGATGTCCAGCCCCTTCAGCTTCACCACTGACTCAACATGACCCTTGAGTGTGTGAAGCTCTCGAAGCCTACAACCACCAAGTGGAAGAAAATAGTTTTCTTGTTAGTTTACTAGATCTTGGTGAAAGGAATTCAGTCTCTATTGCATTGAAGGATAAAACAGGGTTCCATTTTAAGTTTTAATAATTGCCGACTGTGACAAATGTTCAGTTTATAGAATGATTAATTAGAAGCCAACATACCTTGCAACTTCAGCTCGTCTCTTGGCCTGCTCAGCAATTTCAGACAACTCTCTGTAGCTACTCTTTTCAGGGAAGAGATTTGTAGATTCTGGTGGTTGAAGCCCATGCAAGGTCCTTTGTGCAAGAGCCCATTGAGCTTCTCTCTCTTCCTTACCATAATCTTTCTTCGTGGTGAATGCAGTCTGTTAACATAGATAAAGAGGTTACAGCATCAAGTTTAGTCGCCTAACTACTACACTAAAATTTTAGAATTGAAAGATGATTCTTGTGGAAGAAAATATACCTTGTTTTCGAGCAAGTTGAGCCAAGCCTTCCCACTTAAGATGTAACGGATGGCAAACTTCATCAGGTCAAGTGGGAAGTAGAACACTATACTATAAAGCCAAATAACACCAGCCCATCCCCAGCCGATACCCTTAATTCTTGCGAAACCCCAGTTGGCATATACAGCTATCAAAGTTGCCACCTGAAAAGTGAAAATATTTTTAAGTCTACAGCCATTTTTGGCAAAACATGACATTGATCATCCTTTCCCAAGATATATGTTCTTGAAAAATATTAAAGTAGCAAATTTCTTACCAGCTGTGCAATTATGAATGCAGTGACTAGTAGAAGTCCAGGGCGCTCAACAAATGACCAGCTGCGTGACCGAGTCACAAAAATCAGAGCTTGGCTCACGATACTCACTTGTAGATACAAAGCACCCATCATTTCATGCTCACTGGTTCTTAAAGATCTTACACCAAATTTGTCCTGCATTTGTGAGACACATAGTATAAGTTGCATAAAGTTGAAACAGCACTTGCAAATGTTTCATCAAATATGCTGGCAAAGCAAAACTCCATCAATCTTACTGAGAAGAAATCAGTCTTATGCATTGCCCAGAAGAATATAACAGTCATCAATGCTAAGTAGCCTCCAAGCACAATTCCAGTAGCAAATATCTCTCTAAGTTTCCAGCTATCTGGCAAGGGAGATGGCTTCACCCTATCCTTGGAAATTGTCATAATTGTGCCTAAAAAAATATAAAAATTTAATGGTCTCAGAATCGCCATGCTTGTAAGCCCATAGAGTAGCAGTACGTATGTGAACATATTAAGGACTCACCATCATTTAGAATGGCAATAATCAAAACCATGAATGGAGAGAAGTCGAACTTCCATATGAGAGCAATAAACATGAAACCAAACTGCACAATTTGAGAAAAACATAGTTACTATAAATATGTGTTGCTCTTGACATTGAATCCCATTGCTCAAACTACTAGTATTTACTTACCACAATACGAATTGTGATAGAGACAGCATAGATCTGCCAACAAAAGAAAATAAGTGAATTAAGTTCTCTGAGGTGGAACTCAAAGCATATTTTAGAAGAAGAGGACAGAAATATACAGTGTAGTTCTTCATCCTTTGGAAAATAGCTCTGCTGGTCAACACAGCACTGATAATGACACTCAGACCAGGTTCTGTAAGAACAATGTCCGAAGCACCTCTTGCAGCATCTGTAGCATCAGCAACAGCAATACCGATATCGGCCTTCTTCAGAGCAGGGGCATCATTTACACCATCTCCAGTCATTCCACAGATGTGCTTCCTCTCCTGCAACTTCTTCACAATTTCATACTTGTGCTCTGCAGACAGAGTAATAGAAATTATAAGGAACAATTTGTCCAGTTTACAGTTTGAAATGAGATTAATAAAATTTCTAGCTTGTGACCAGCCAGTATATGAGGATGACCAACCTGGAAACACCCCAGCAAACCCATCAGCCTTCTCAATCAACTCTTCTACAGGAAGGGCAGCTATGCTTGCATCCTTGTCTTGGCCAAGCAAAGAAGCAGAAGGGTACATGTTAGTTCCCATTCCAAGTCTACGGCCAGTCTCTTTAGCGATGGCAAGCTGGTCCCCTGATCATAGTAATTATACAAGTGAGTACTTTATTAAAGCAAGCAAATAACTGCTTTAGCAGAGGGGGTAAATGACTGTGTTACCAGTAATCATCTTAACATTCACTCCAAGGTTGAGCGCCCTGCGGATGGTTTCAGCACTGTCATGCCTTGGAGGATCAAAGAGTGGCAGCAAACCAACAAACTGCCATGGAGCACCAGGACTTTCTTTTGTTTTCTCGGGAACTTGCTGCAGATATTGCAGCCAAGGAAAAGTAAGAGGGAAAGTTCCATTTTAAAAATGTGTGAAGTAATACAATCAAATATAAAAAGAATTGAACAAGAACCTGTCTAGCTACGGCTAAAGAACGAAGCCCCCGGTCTGCAAACTTATCAATAATAGCATGCACTTTCTTTTTAAGATCTTCCTTGGCATTGCAAAGGGCCAAGATCTGTCAAAAAAATAGATTAATTAAGACAAATAAAATAGTGAATGCCTCGTAAACTTTCCAGTCTCTTGGGCAGGTAGAGCCAAATGGATATGGTAAGAAGGCTACCTGCTCAGGTGCACCTTTACTTGCTCTGTGCCAGTTTCCGTCAGAATCAATGTAGGTCAAAGCAGTCCTCTTGTCCACTGGATTGAATGGGAAGAAATGTACCTCTCTGATACCAGCTCGTGCCTGCATGAGGTAGATACATATTTATATTATCACTAAATCAAAAAAATTTCAGAGCACAATCAACAATGATAATGAGAATGTTTAAAGATTGATACCTCTTTCGGGTCAGCAAGCATTCCAACAATGGCAGCATCAATGGCATCTTGATTTTCTGTTCTAGAAGCCCTGGCCGCAAGCAGAATCACATGGTCCTTTTCTACGCCCTTTGCAAACACCTCAACCAAATTTTTGTCAACACTCAACTTGTTAAGGGTCAGTGTTCCTGTCTTGTCACTGCATAGGACATCCATACCAGCCATTTCCTCTATAGCAGTCATACGCTTGGTGATAGCACCCTGCTGAGACAGCCTGTGGGAACCAATAGCCATTGTCACTGACAAAACAGTTGGCATAGCAATGGGAATGCCACCAATCAAGAGAACCAAGAGGTTGTCAATTCCATCTCTATATTTGCGGTGCTGAATTGGATACATGACTATGATCTCAACCAACATTCCAACTGCGATGGAACAAATACAGAAGTTTCCAATAGCTGTAAGCACCTTCTGGAAGTGTCCAACTTGGTTGGTGCTGTCCACAAGATGAGCAGCCTTTCCGAAGAACGTGTGAACACCAGTGGCTATAACCACAGCCTCAATTTCTCCTTGTTTGCATGTTGAACCAGAGAATACCTCATCCCCTGGATTCTTGGTTACAGGAAGTGATTCTCCTGTGAGGGCAGATTGATCAACCTTCAAAGGATCACCCTCAAGAAGACGAGCATCGGCAGGGATGATATCTCCCAATTTGATGCTAATGATATCTCCTGGAACCAGAATTGCAGCTTCTTCCTCGCTCCATTTTCCATCTCTAAGCAACTACACATACATCATCATGAAACATGAGTGAAAATCTTTATGCAATCCCATCTCTGTTGCAATTTTCTATAAATAATTCAACAGATTTTCAGTTACTATAAGAATTAATTAAATTTTATAAGCCTAAAACAAGCCTAGTCATCCATCCCATCGAAAATGAACATAAACTATTTAAAATCTTGCCATTTCACATAAAATCCACACTTATAAGCTAGTAAATGTACATGAATATGAGCTTTTTGGATACTTTCCCTGTTTGGGGATAGCTCTGTAGTGCAATCCATACAGACAACTTAGATACCGTATATTACCTTAGTTTTAGGAGCAAGACCAGCCATAAGAGCAGCAGCAGCATTACCAGCATTGTTTTCTTCAATGAAACTGATGGTGGAGTTAATTACCAACAAGCAAACAATACCAACAAAGTCTTGCCAATCCGGGGGCTTCCCTCCACCGTTGGCCAAAGCAATGGCCATGATAGCAGCAGCTTCCATGACCCATGAGAGTGGATTCCACATGAACCCCAAAAACTTGAGTATTTTGCTTTCCTGCTCATCAACAAAAATACTAATCAGTACTTACAATTCAACAAAATTATTCATCCAAAACAAATTGATAGCCCATTAAATTATCAAATGAAAGACCTTTTTCTCTTCTAGTTTGTTGGGGCCAAAGATTTGAAGCCTGTTGGCTCCTTCTTCTGCGGTCAAACCTTCTCGCGTACATTTCAGCTGCTCGAACACTTCCTCAATAGGAATGCGTTCCTGTAAACCAATTAATCATCAGAAATTATTCATCTGATTTTCATAAATTCATTTATATGGATCAAATGACCGACTCGGTAAGAGAGTTCGATTTGACTCGACTGACTCAGAGAGTTAACTCAGGGCAAGACGAGGCAGCGTTGACTCACGCCGGGACAAGATCAAAAAAGCGTTCTGTCAGGTGGGACAGTGTCCACTTTCTCGGCACGTGATTGGAGCGTGTGAACACGCGCACACGACAGCCGATACAGGCTCTCATGCGTAAATTAGAAAACAGATGAAGGGTAAAAAGGTAAAAAAGCAGGAGTGAATTGATGAATCCGAGAAGAAATATAGAAATATCAGATAGAGTCAGAGCCGTTGAATGTGAGAGTTACTAAAGAAAACAGTTGAAAACAAAAGGGCATTTTTCCCAACAGAAAAAAGGCAAAAGTACCACGGAAAAAAGTACTTAAAATTCCAAAGTAAAAAAAAAACAAAACCAGAGACACAGAGAGAGAAGACAGTGAGATTACTTAATTAAAATCGAAAAGAAAAACAGATTAAAATTATTAAAATATTGAAAATAATTATAACAAAACGAAGCCAATATTAGTCTTAGCTGTTTTCTATTTTTATATTTCGCGTGTTTGGATCCACGTCGGAGGTAATCTGACTGAGATGGGCCTGGCCTGTTTGGTTAGTGGGAAAACAGGAAAGAAAATTCCATTTCATTTATAATTACATAAAATACTAAAGGTAGAATTTAAAGTAATCAATCGGTTAAGAAATTTTTGTAAAATGGTAAGGCAATCTCCGTTTGATCTCAGCTTTGAGTCAACGAGAAGAACAAACAGAAAACGAAAAGCAAGCAGATCTCATTTCACATGCAACAAACACCATGCAGCAACTTAAATAAAAGCAAAGAAACAAAACAACAACCCAGAATTTCTCTGCAAGAAACCGCAAGCAGAACAAAAAAAGAGAAGAGAAAACGAAAGAATACCAAATCAACAGTCTCGTTCTTGATCTCCTCAAGAGAGATACTCTTCTTATCTCCCATCGTACTCTACTCGATCCCACCAACACCGCACAAACAAAACAAACAGTACTATTAAGAGATTAATTATTTCTCAAATAGAAAAGAGAGTAATGAACATTGAATGAGATTTTCTGTATCCCAAGAAGAAAAAGCTTTCAGCTTTTACGCAGCCAAGGTAAGGGGGGAAGAAAGCAATGAGGTTGGAGGAATGCGTGGGGAGTCCTTTTATACTCTCTCAGGTACTCTCAGCGCCTCATAATATGATATGACTCCGCCGTTTACTGCAAGTGGGGCTCACGCAAGCATTTTTACAATCTTATTATATGAAAATTGATCTTATTGGTAAGTTGTCGGTTGATGATGATGATGATCATGGACCTTGGGATTTAACCTTCCCCATCACACGCCGTCCCGTGAATGCATCCTCTAATCTAACCTCCTTCTGTGGGCTCCACGCTATACGTACAATTTTACATTCCCCGATTTCTCTCTTTCTTTTGAATTAAAAAAATTTAATAATAATAATAATACTTTATAATTATTCTTTTACTTTTTATTTATAAAAGATTCTATTAGAATATATGATACAAAATATCTGCAAAATTAAGAAAATATCAGAACGGATAATTTTTGTTACATTTAAATTCATCCCAAATCCGTCAATTTTTATTCCACCTAATTTACATATAATTTAGTGATAATTAAGACTATGATAGTTGAAGCACTAATTTTAAAATTTTATAATAAAAAATAAATATATAGTTTTATTTAGATTTCAAATAAAAAATATAAATAACATTTTAATCTAAACAAATATTATTTTAGACTTGTAAATAGAGGATGTTATATTAATGTAAATTATGTGATGTTTTATGCCCATTTGATTAAGTTAAATTTGTCCCCATACCCTATTATGGAAATTATTTAGGAGTATTTATTTGGTTTACATATATGTTTCTATTTTATGAAATGAATAGCTTAGAAAAATATCTTGGGTTTGGTTCTTAAATTGGAAAATTGAGGCCAATCGCATTAACTATAAGACTAAATGAAATAAAAATTGTAACAACATTAAAAAAATAAATTTTAATTTTTTTATTTTAATGATCAATTTTCATATCATTAATAAATTATAAGATAATCAATTTAAGCTTAATAAAATCAATAAAATAACTTACTAATATTAACCAATTTAATGAAGAAAATAGGGGAAATAAATGTGGGGAAAAAATGATTCAGTGTACTTGGTGTGTACTGGTTCATTGATGTCAACTTTAATTACGGTTGGGATTCAGTAGTGGCCACAATGGGACCGCCTCTGCCTATAATTATTTTTTAATTTCTTGATCAAACGTGAAATTTAAATAAAAAAAATTATATACAAAAGAATGCATATTTACAAGTAAAAGAAAAACAGAAATAATTTGGTTACATAATCCAGCAAATAAAGAAAGGTAATTAAAGTTAATTAATGATTCTATTTTTTGAAAATGATTTAAATCTTTAATTTTTAATTTAATGGCACATTAATGCTACAAAATTATTAATTTAATTTAAAATTTTAATTATTGGGTTTGAGATATATATTTGATTTATTAATAATACTAGAATATAAATTTTTGTACACAAATTATTGTGATAATTTTATACAAAATTTATATATGAATAAGTTTTTATAAGTAAAAATATTTTTATTTATAATTGTTGAGATTAAAACAAAACTGATCACGTGGGCCAATAAATTTCTACCACTTATATTATATAAAAACAAAAGGATTCTATTAGGATAATTTAGACTTGAACAATGAGAAGTGAAAAAATGGAACCGGTGGCACATGGAGGAGGTAAAATAATTTTTTTAAAATAATTTTTTTAAAAAAATTATTAAAAAGAAAAATAAATAGGGTTATGATAATGTTAGTAATTAAATACGTATGGAGGAATTGACTTTTAATTTGGTGGGACCTCCTTACTATCAAAAGTCATCGCACCTATCCTTGGCTTCGCTGCCCAAGCAAAATTATAAATAATTAATTATTAGAATAATGGAGGAGGTAAAGAAGGGCAGGAATTGACCTGCCTCCTGGATTCCGAAAGAAGAAACGGAGACGATGAGCCAGCTCACGTTTCTTGACCGTTGGATTCCCTTAAAAGGTATTCAACGCCTTTAGATATTTTAGTAATTTCAAATATGCAATTGTCGCATGGCAAGCAAAGCATAATAGCATATTGCGTGTAGCTAGCTATCAGGTGTGCTCACGCCTAGATGTACCTCCCCTACTAACGACACCTTGATTTCTTTCTCTGTTTGGTGACCAAATCATTTATAGCTCGAGAATTAATAGCACAGTTACGTAGTAGTACACGAATATATAAATAAAATATTATTAAAATAATTTAATATAAAATTTGCCTACGTAACAATACTTACTTACGTAATAAATCACAGTAAAATCAAGATTTTTAATCTGATTCTGATCCTTGACAAAAAAAGAGGCAAAGAGAAGTGTACGAATAAAGGATGATGTGAGCGTACATGCCGATATATGGGCACGAGCACGTGTGATTTATCCCAGAGTGTTCTTTTTTGTTTTTAAGAATTTAGTTTAATTTCAATGTGAGAATATTATTTAAATAGGGGAATTATTTAATTGGCCATGAGTGATGAGTCATGCGATTGCCAATTCACAGTATTCACGGATGATTGGCTGTCTAGTCTCAGCAAGCATATACTCTATTATTTTTAATATTTAACAATAAATATTAATACAATTCTTTAAAAAATAATAATAATAATAATAATAATACCTTCTACTCTGTTAATTCCTTTATTTTCGGATTTAGCTGTCACCGCTGCTTCACATTTTGCCGTATTTTCTAATTTTTTTAATTTTCCTAATTAATTCCCTTTGCATAACACCTTTCCCTCATACATTATCATCTTATTAAAAAATATAAAAGAAAAACCCTTTTAGGGAGTCCCTATAACTATTATTTGTTTATTAAATTATTATAAATAAAACAAAATTTTCGTAAATAATATAAAACCCATGTACATTAAAATTTCTTTTACCCATCGCTTAAAACAAGAGTTTTATAATATAGTCAAAAATTTAGGTCCTGATTTTATTTTCAAGTGAAATTTTTTATTTAAAATATTTACGAATCTTTAATAATTGAAAAAATACATTAACTATAGAGTCTGTAGTATAACGCGAGACATTTATAATTTTTTATATAAAAATTTGTGACATATAGTTAATTTAAGGTTATAATTAAATTAATTATTGTATTGATTACATGCCTTTAAAAAGAACTACATAAATATTTATATTTAGGATTATTTGCCTTTCCAAATTGAGAATACTTCCACTAAAAAACATTCTTTCTATGTATTTATACACAACTCATGAAATTAAAGTGAGAATCAGAGAATGCTTCCACAAAAAACATTCTTTTATAATAATTAATTATTTATTTAATTTTTAAACTGTTTTTTCAGTTTCTATATTCACAAATAAAGCTTCGTTATATAGTTAAAAAATATCAAAAAGAGTTTTTATTATTTATTATTTTTTATGCATTGAATTCTTGTAGTCTTTGCTCGTATGATTGCTTAGCATGAAGTGGGTTTGATTATGCATTAATTTTGGAATATTTGAACCACATTAGAAATTTTCAACCCATTGGATACCATGCAATCACGTGTTTATTTCTATTAGAAAACCATTAATTATCATTAAGCTAATCTTTAATTATATTTCAAAACCCTAGGGCTTAATCCATGGATCGAATGAGAAATTTAATTTAATTAATCTACTCTAATTAATTGACTAATAATATATGTATAAATAAATAGAATGTAGTAACCCAATAAGATTTTGAAACATGACTAACAATTACAATTAAAATAATTTTAATTACTCCTTAATTCAACTGTTAAGCTCACTTGAAGAAATTAAACAAACTTTTGAATTGAATGTCATCTACATTGTTGGACAAGACTTATCTCGAATTCAATCTTAATATCTTGAATAATTCATTCCAATATATAGATGTTTTACCACCTACTATTTAGAGGTTGAATTTAATCTTCCTTCTAGATAATATTAAGAAATTAAAATAATATTTTTCAATAATTTTTCCAACTCTTGCGTGGACAAGCACACCTAGGGTTTACTAAAAATTTTAAAATTGACAATGAAATATCATTTATTAATTTAAATAATTTCAATTATATGTGAGACATGCAATACAAGATGAAGTCATCTAACAATAATGCAAATTATTTATACAAAAAAATAATACATATAATCAAATTTAGTATCACTTCTGACTTACAATATTTAATGGATTTTAAAAAATAGTGACTGAATTTTCTTTCCACGTCTTTAAGCAACATAGCAATACAAACTATTATACATTTTTTTTTGTCAAATTATTTGAATAAATCTCTCTCAGCAATGTTTATCCATTTAAATCAATAATTTCACTTACATTTTAACTTAGATAACTTTGTATAATTTTCAATATAATTCCAAACTAATGTTCACAGATTCAAAAATTTACCAAACAAAATTACCAATCAATTTTATCCCTTTTTTTTTACATTTACACATTATAATTTTACCAAACAATGCCAGCTTCATATTTTACAACGGAAAAGTAACTAACTCCTAGAAATTCTGCAGTTAATTCAGGAGCCGTTATGAATGGCCCGCACATGTTAATTTAAATTTAAAAGTTAGTTAATTGTTTTCGTTTTTATATTATATATTATTTTATAATTTTAGATATCGGATATTATGTACGAAAAGATTGGGGCTCCAATTTCAAGAAGTAAAGTTGAACTTGGAGTCAAAAAATTATTTATTTATTTTGGGATAAGGAAAAAATTCTGGGGACATTTTTGGCATTTTCAGCTTGTCTTGGCTTTCATTTTCTAAAAGTACTTATTAAAAAATGTAATATAAATAAAAATTAATGCACATAAAGTCTTAAAGGAAGACTATCCTACCATATTATAATAAAGAAAATTAAATTAGCTAATTTTACTTAGTCATTATGTATATACTCACTTAATATTATGTATTGTTCTATACGTAATACCATAAGTAAATATACGACAGCAATGTGATTGGATAATGACATGATAATGTCATTAATTTATTTTACTTAAAAGGAAATATAAATATAATATTTGATGCAATGAAAGCATAAATATTATTAAAAATAATGTCAATTTTCAGTATCAAAGTTGTAGCGATTTGAGTTATAAAAATATGCTTTAAATTATATTATAATACAAAAAGTGTATAAGAATATACTGATAAATTTTTATTTAACTTTTTTATCATAATTTTTAATTTTTTATTGTAATTTTTAATTTTTAAGTTATATTAAAAAATTTGAAGAAAAATTGTAAAAAAGAATTGATACAATTTTATACATCATAACATGATCCTTATAATAATATTATTAGTCTAGTTCACAATTAGATGTTACAAATAAGATTTTAGGTGTGACCCTTATAATAAATTGAGGTTATAATTGACAGGTTACAAATAAGATGTTACGTACCAACAACATTATAATACTGCCTGTGTAGTAAATTAGATTCTTCATTCATTATTGCTCTGAACTTTTTATTTTTTATTTTATATAAAAATTAGAAAAAATAAATAGAGAGAGAGAGAGAGGGAGAAAACAAAGAGCAAGTTGAAGTGTTCCATGTTATTGGGGAATGTGCCCGCAAGAACAGGCGCAGGTTAGTGGAGCGAGGCAGGCTGAAAAAGGGTGTGCGCCTAATCGGGACCGTTATAAAAGAACGTTAGAACTAGGGGTCGGAGAAAGGACTGTCAGATCTGGTCGTACTGTACTCCGCTTTTAATTCTCATGCCTCGACATTTTCAACACCGCTCTTTATTTTTAAGTAATTAATCAAATAATTAGGAAAAACAAAATAACCCATTAAAATGAGAAATTAATTTAATCATTTACTAATTCTTAGCCAAGTGACCTAGAAAATTGTAGCTTAGTTTAAAGGTAGTTAAAAAATGCCAAAATAACAAACAAACAAACAGTAGAAGAAAGTGACAAATCATGATAATACAAATTGGCCCAAAATTGAAGTACCACCTTTTGTACAAACACACATGTACTTGACAATATATATACATAAATATATATAACCATTACATGTGAACTTGTCAAATTTTAGAGACAAAACATATAACATTAATAAACATGTATTGTATTGTATTGTATCCAAATGGATCAACTTGTGCTTCCACTTGGGTTTTGAAAACTGCATCTGATTCATATAAAACCGAACTCCTTTTTAACAGAATAGATTCTTTGTCGGCGTTTCCATTAGGACAAATGTAAATTTGTAACTTTGACTTTCACTGTGTGTAAATAAATTTTCTGAAAGAGAGCCAATTTCAATTTGAACAAGTACGTATCAAATTCAACGTTGGGGGTAGGTAGAATAGAAGGGTGTCTTGGAGTATACGTAGTAATGATTTTGTTATCGTATTATTATCAATTGAAGAGTTATTTTTGCGGGTACGCTTCTACTTCTTGATGTAAAAAACAGGACAATTTCTATGATTCGAGCCAATTAACTTATTTAAATTGTTTTTAAAGCTAATGTTATATTTAGATGATTTTTTTTGAATTAATGACTTTTAAGTAACTTTGATAAACATAACGCACTCACTTACGAAATCAAATATGAATTTAATTATATATTTTAGATTTTTTTAGTCGTATGTATATATGTATGTATGTATGTATATTTGAATTATAAAATTTGTGATAGATTATATATTAAAAATTTACGATATCTATTTATTTATTGAGTTTTAACTAATTTTTTAATAAGTTAAATGTCTAAAATGAAAAATATTTATTAATTATTAGACTTAAACAATGACTCATAGTATGCATGATAAATTTAAATGGTTATGTAATAAGAGTATACTTCAAACTCTTAGATTATTTTGAATTCGAGTAATTATAAGAGACAAGAGTTTATTGTTTTTTGAGTAATTTTTTTTTATTCATCAAAATTTTTTAAATAAAAAAAATTATAAACATGATAGATTAATTCAGTAAATAGATAATTTATGATGATATTTTTACAAGTGGTGAGGAATTTTCTAATTAAAAGGAAAAAGAAAATAGAACAGGAAAATTGACGAAATGTAGTGGTTTTATATTAAATTTGGCACCATGAAAACAAAATTGAGATGGCTATAACCAGTTTTCTTTACACAACGTGCCAAATAATTCTAAATTTGACTTCATAGATGGCCCCAATATGTTCACATACAACGTTTTCTACTCCGAATTTATTATTTTTATTTATATTTTTGGCTTTTTCAACCTTATTTTAATATTTTTTATAAGGTCTGAATCTCTCTGAGAGATAGAAGGGCCGTGATTGTGACTGAGGTGGGGGAGGGCACGCAAGAATATAAGAAATTTCCAAAAAATAATTAGACCGCAAATTAATTTTAGTCAAAAGTCAACTTTATTCGATGTGATAGGTATCAACTTTCATAAAATTATTTTAATTTAATTAATGAAATTATGTAACAAGATGATTAAGTCATTTAATCATACACATTTTAATAATAAAAGCAAAGACAAAGCATGTTTGCTTCATAGAATATACGGCACGCTTTCTTCTTCTTCTTCTTCTTTTCCTTCTTAGTATTATTATAAACTTTATTATTATTATGTAATTTATTTGTAAGTCAAATTTACAATCAATCAAGATGCATGCGTCCCTTCAATGCTACCAAATAATGACAAGACATAACAACGTTTTAGTACTTTAAGTACAATTATAAATGGTGTTTAATGTCTAATTTAATTTATCCTACCATTAATTTGTCTTACTATTATATAAAAATTTGTGGGTGACACTAATTTACAAGTCAATTTATCATATATATAAAAATATGTTCAATTAAATTTAATGAGAGATGAAAAACGACAATCGAATGCAATATGTTTCAATGCATGTTACATTACACAATCTTATGGTGCTGATGAGATGCTAATTACTTGACCAAATTCATGCTTCTTCCGAATAACAATTAATTTATGATGCATTTATTTATTGATAGATTGAATATTATTCCTTCAAACAAGGCATAGGTTATATAACTAGATTACTCATTAAGAATACTTAATCCAAAATTAATCTTAATTAATAACCCATAACCCACCGTTACTGACCAATTTTCAAGCAAATAAAAAAAATATATATTCTCGTTAATTTTTCCCAAAATCCCATAACCCACCGTTACTGACCAATTTTCAAGCAAA
Organism: Melia azedarach; assembly: GCA_028052125.1. Taxonomy (NCBI): domain Eukaryota; kingdom Viridiplantae; phylum Streptophyta; class Magnoliopsida; order Sapindales; family Meliaceae; genus Melia; species Melia azedarach. Next base: position 12,341,921 of record CM051403.1, read on the forward strand.
TTAAAAAAAAAATGTTGAAGTACCAAAAACAAACCAAGTTTTAAGGTGAAACCCGTAGGTCATGCACGAAGAAACGGTGCAAATTTATTAAAATAATAAACAAAAACGAAAACTAACATGTCAACATGTGAATTAAATTATTGATTAATATTATTAATAATAAATTAATTTATTCAAAGTCTATTTAGTCTACCTAACATTTTTTCAACCATTTATTATAAATTACACTACCCCCAATTTTAATATAAAAAAATGAATATATGAATAAGGAGTATGTCCTACAATAATAGGACCATTTAATTTCGTTAGTAATTAAGGACAGTTAGGCACTATGACCAAATTTCCTTGCAACACACATGGGTGTGTACCATGTGTCATGTGTTTCCTTCAATTATTAATGTGACCCTTATTCCTATCCCTACACAAACCCACTTTCTAACATTTATTTTCATTCCAAAAACCCAAAAAAATAAAAAAAATAGTAAGATATTGTTTTCATTTAATGAGTGTATCACCGACCTACATTATATTTGCACAAACATTAAGTTCAATTCACATCAATTAATTTTAAGCATCTTCAAAATTTTCCATTTTATATCAATTTTCTATGATTTTTTTTTTGTAGATTTTTGAAGATTTTGATTGATAAATATGGATAAGATTCAATTTTTTGAAATTAAGTTTTAATATTTTGGGAAGTTGTATGGAAATTTGATAATTGTAGACATAATGGTTTGTGTGAGATACTTTATCATATGCAAAGATTATGTGACAACTTTAAATTGTCATGAAATGGCAGAACATTAATTGCATTAATCAATAATCATGTGTCTCACACATGTTATGGGATTGTAGTCTAAAAGTATGGTTTCATAATTCCACCATAGATAAAAAGTTTCCAACATTTTTATATGTGCTTTTTATTTGGAACAAAATATTGTCACTTCAAAGGAGAACACTACCAAATGTTTAACAAAGAAAAAGAATTACAATTAAAAACTTGATTAATTACATCCATTAAAATGATACATCTTGTATTAAAATGGGATTTAATAAAAAATATCTATTTTTATTTTTTAAAATTAGAAATACCCGCGTAATAAAATATTATTTAAACATATTCAATCTCATCCATTTTAAACAAAAATATTTTTATAACTAAAATTATTAAATTTAATTTTTAAATTCATTATTATTTTATAATAATTCGAAAGTAATAGTGACAACTTGAAAGTACTTTAACAATTCAAGAGTAACTATAATAATTTGATTATGATAATAACTCAAAAATATTTTATTAATTTTGATTATAGGAATATTTTAATTTAAAAAATTTGAGACTGATATTTTTTAACAGTATTTTGTTATGGGAGGATTTTTTATTTTGAGATATAAAAAATATATTTTTTTTATTACATCCTGTTAAAATTGACTTCCATTTATGAATACAAATAATTATAAAGTTCATTTGGGGTATTTAATCTAGTCAAGAGCGACATGATTAGATAATCACTTTTGTCAACAAAGGCAAAAGTATGGTCTATAATTGTGTAGGATTTGACTCTCAAATTGAAACCTAAGACCTGCAATTAGCATCGTTGAAGAACAAAACAATAATTTCGAAAGAGTGAAATTAAGTGGGTGATTAAGATTTTACAGCAATTTTACTTTTCAGACATGAAATAAAGTTAATGCAAGAGACAAGAATAATCAGAATTAATTGGAAATAAATGAAAAGGCATATAATATAGCATGCATGTGAAGATGACTCACAAGCTGATAGCTGTCTTTGTGGATTTGACACTTTAAGACAATCTACTTTTTAGTGTACATGTATAATTAGGTTGGCAATTAGTACCTCCTTATCTTAATTAATTTAGGTTTTTCGGGTTTATTTCTCTTTCCCTAAATATTCTCTTTGTTTATTCATTTTATTTTGAACTAAATTTGGATCAAAAGAGAATCATAATCGTTAAATATACTCGATCTTAACTAACATATTTCATCAACTTTTTCTTCTTGTTTTCACAAAATTTTTTGTAGAAAGGGGGATGCACCAAATTATTATGAAGTAGTGGCCTTAGCTAGGCTAGGGTTATGTAGTCTCCCCAACTTTGAACACAAATAAATAAATTACTTCCCCATATCTTTCTTCACCAAATATTGTCACATTATATGCAAATGGTATGTTGTCTTTCTTCACAAATTCAATTCCACTTTCCACCACTTTAAAATGCCTTTATACGACAATTGCATTTGCACACACCCACATACACATTCAAACACTCCATGATATATTATGATCCCATTGTCCCACTTAGCTAACAAATTTGTCTATGGCTATTATTAAATTGAAAAGGCAGCAATAGAATTGACTACGAGGCAGCATCACCAGCAGCTCAAATTGAAATGTATATGAAAGAGAAGCAGTATAAGAAGGAATATTATTGCGCTAGAGAAAAACCCACCAAGCATGCATCTCCTTGTAGAGATCATGCGTTGATTTCTATCCACCCTTTTTTGTCCCAACCTTTTTTGCCTTTTTGGCTTTCTAGTCTCTCATCCTTTCTTCATTATGGAGATTCTTCATATATGAGAGATGGCTTGTTACAATCTAGAAATGGTAAGCAATGTTGTCATATATATATAGCTATCTTATATACAAGGTATTGTACGATAGTATCATGTATGCAAATATATTTTTATAAGATGGGTGGCATTTTTTTAACCAAATCAAGCTTGTTATATTATGGAAATTATATGAATAGGAATATTATAGTCTTTAGTGCTTTGCAAAAGGCATACTGATCATTGAGATATAGTGTTGTTGGTGGGTGTGATTTGAATCAAAGGTATGGGTGGATATGTTCATATAATTTAATAGAAAATGGAAGGCACACAAAGAGATCCACTTAACCAAGTGGGTTTGTCATTTTGTTGCCTGTCTTTCTCAATTTTATTTTCTGAGTTCTTCACTTTCTATCTCAAACCAAGCAAATAATGATAATCCCTATGCATTTGAATTCCAACTAGTAAAGGGATATACATTGCATTGCATTGCATTTATTGGGCTCCACGATTAAGATACATATCTTCCTTTGCTTTTCTTTGATTCTTTGCTTTCTCCCATCTCTCAATTCAATTCTATTTATTAGTTAAGATTTTGAGAAACTGACTACCATCCTAACATCATTGAGTAATGCCTTTTAATTTTCTAAATCTCCATATGTTTGATAAAAAGGCATATCTATAACACACGTATTATGTTATTTATACACTCGTTCAATAAATTTAAGCTAATTAAACGTATTATGTCATTATTATAGACAACAAGGTTTAATTAAAGGGGTCATAAATTTCCAAGGGCCGCCTAGTCTTCCAATGCCCTACCAAAACCACCACCCTTTGCTATTAGGATAGAGACTAGCTAGGGTTCATAAAAAGGTGACTCATCATTTTTAGAACAAGCAACAATTCTATCATTCACGTTGATATCACTCAACTAAGAAAGATTAATTTCACACTATTTTATTACCAATCATTGTCATTAAGTCCACTTTTATCTATAACTTCACTACATTAATTTTATTTAGTTTTGGGATTGTAATTTTGCTAACCTCACATAATTATTTAAGAAAATAATTAAGTTAATGTTAAATATGGTGTGTTAAAAAGAATTATTTATTAAAACAAAGAAGAAGATCCTCCACGGCATCTCTTTTGGGCCATTGAGATAATGTTAAATATAAACTGTAAAAGCTACGTTTTAGTTATCAATTGGTTAAAAAAATCATTGGGATCCAATTTTGGACGTTAATTTAAAACCAAGAACGAATTCTTTTGACAAATCAATGGCCTTCAAAGGTTTTTTTTTTTTAATGAACAAATTAAGCTTCGATGAGTGGCAATCGGTAGGCATAAAGGAGCACAAAAGCATCAGCCCATTTTATTTCATTTTATCTATTTAATTAATTTATTTATATTTTTAGTCAGTCACATAAAACGACTCCACTAGGCCTAAACAAATTCTGAGTCAAAATATCACACAAAGCTCTATTGCAGGAGACAAACTTTTTCAATCAAGCTGAGGCGCTTAGATTTGTTTTCTGCAAGCACTTTATCGCTTCCTTAGGAAGCACTTTTAGAAAACAAGGAAAAAAAGAGTTTGCGTGGATAGTTACTGTTTTCTGCAAGCACTTTATCGCTTCCTTAGGAAGCACTTTTAGAAAACAAGGAAAAAAAGAGTTTGCGTGGATAGTTAGTCATTTCATCATTGCTCCAATAAGTTGTTGCGAGCAGAAGTGCTTTTCAAGAAAGAGTTTTCAAACTCATGAACTGACTAATCCGTAAGGGAACATAAAATTATATTAAGGGCCACCATTTAGTGTGAAATATTCGTCGCAAGTGACTGGGTTTTGGTTTCGCTATCATCTACGGGCAGCAGTTACATGTGGGAGCTAATAACTACACCCCATTCGCTTATACAAGGCTGGGTCAGTGTACTGAATACTTTTCTTCAACGCGAGATTTAATCACGGGCCAACAGGAAGGACCATGAAAAAATTATGCCATTTCAGGACTGACCCGATAATGAAAACCTGTCGCAATTTATCAGTTAAATAAATTGATTAAGAATTGATACTGTTCTGTTGTTATATTTAACAAGAACATGGTATGGCACTTCACAAAAACTACCCTATTTAAAGGGCTGTATAACATAACAAAACCCTAAACAGTAATAACTAAGTGTTTCAAAATTAATGGCAAGTCTTCATGGGATGATTTCCTCTATAAGAGTGCAGATGGTGAGGAAGAAAATCATAATTCAGGTTTGCGAACTCCTTATGTTGCTGCAGTTTGTCAAAAAAAAAAAGAGTGAAAATCACTCTGTTACGCTTGCAATCAATATGAAAGGAAAAATGAATGAAATATGGCCACATGCGACAAAAACTAGAATACTGATTGTAATCAAGGACTGAAGATATGACTAATGCCGTTACGTTGAAGAAAGATATATGTAGACCATTGAAAAAAATGGATGTATTCTACGAACAGGCATGCGTGGTCACAGATACCAAACATGTTCAGATGAAATGTAAAGGTCTATTACCTTTGGCAGCAGCAGGCTCATCTTGAGGTTTCATAGCTGGGAAGAGAAGCACCTCCTGTTCACCAGAATATGCAAGATATGGTTAGTGACTGATAATTATGTGCCAGAGGTTCAAGAGTGAAGGGGGAGAAACCTTGATATTCTGTGAGTCAGTGAACAACATAGCCAGCCTATCAATACCCATACCCCAGCCACCGGTTGGAGGCAATCCATACTCGAGAGCCGTACAAAATGTCTCATCCAGAGCCATTGCTTCGTCATCACCTGATTGTCGATCCTGACAACCAAACCAGCCATCAGATTTGCAAATGAATCGAACAGGAAGTTTAAAATATACGAAATTGCAATCCTAAACATGTGTAATATACCTTTAGTTGTTCAGCAAATCGTTCGCGTTGTACCACAGGATCATTCAGCTCAGTATATGCATTGCAAAGCTGCACAATTGCAAAGAAAAAGGTTCAAGGACAAAAATCAAAATAAATACATATTAAAAAGGAAAAATGAAAAACTAGAAATCCTGAAACTGTACTAAATACCTCATGCTTATTAATGAACAATTCAAAACGCTCAGTCAGACCAGCTTTCAATCTGTGATACTTTCGCCAAAGGACTCATTATCTCAGGATGGTTGATTATGAAAGTAGGGTTCACACACGTCTCCTCCAGGAAGTGCCCCACAAGCTGCCATTAAATATAATTGAATTAAGCTACAATAATATAAGCAATCCCTTCTGAGATGTAATACATGGTGCATGAATGTGCAACTAGAATATACGAGATCTGAATTTGATATCAAATAGGGAAAAAGTGTTTACTTTGTCTAACAAACGGGTTGTTGTCTGAGGAGGGGGGACATTTGACATCAAACTTTGCACATGCATCTACAAGGTATTTGTTAGCCTCTTCACTGGCCAAGTCCTTTGGTATTTGGAGGTTTGCCATCTTCTCTAACTCCTCTATCATGTCAATCCGCCTGTAACATTTAAGTCACAAGATGAATTATTCCCAAAAGAGAACCACAGATAAACCTTATATCATTCACAACCAGCAAGTAAAGTTTAATAACCTAAAAGGGGGAGTGAAATCAATCTCAATTGGATCGTTATTAAGCCCATTGGCATGATATTTGATTTTATAGCCACCTGTAATTTCCTTGACCATCCCTGTTTCATTTCACTAGATCAGGATAAGTTCCAGAAATGTGGATAAAAACAAAACTGCAACAAGAATAAAGAAAGTGATCTCCAACAACATCAGATGTTTTCTTCTTACCACTCAACATTTTCTCAGTGAGGTCCATCAGGTCATTGTAGTCTGCAAAAGCCATATAAAACTCACAGGTTGTGAACTCAGGATTGTGCGTCAAATCAATACCCTCATTTCTAAATTGCTTTCCAATCTCATAAACTCTGTCAAGTCCACCAACTACTAGCTCCTTAAGATAGAGCTCAGGTGCAATACGCATGTAGAGCTTCATGTTCAGCTCATTGTGATGGGTCACAAAAGGACGGGCAGCTGCTCCACCGGCAATCATGTTCATCATGGGTGTTTCAACCTGAAGGTGTATATAATATTAATTAAAATATATATACAAAAACCATATAGAAAGCTGCACCATAACAAATCGAATTATTGGGACAGCCAGAGAGATGACTAACCTCCAGGAAATCAAGATTGTCAAGGAATCTCCTAATATATGAAATAATCCTAGCTCTGGTCTTGAATATTTGTCGAACCTCCAGATTCAACATCAAATCCAGATAACGTTGACGATATCGAGTTTCCTGTAAGGGGAGACATAATCATTTTACTCACGTCCACAAGAACACCCAATGTAAACTAAATTGATCAATAAAGAACATGAAATTTATCAGCTTCCAGTAACTGCAACAAACATGAACACCAACCAAATTGGTCAATTCAGCTGAATCCTAGGGTCAATTTCATAAAGTTCTTAGGTTGCAAGAATATAGAAAAAAAATCATAAGAATCTTATTTCCAATAACCGAGTCAGCACCTATTAAACCCAAACAATTTGCTCAAATTTGGATAGCAACAATGAGCATGCTAAGAAGTTCCCATCCAAATCCAATCTCATGTATAGGGGAAGTTATTCTAAAGTTCCTCCATACCAACCGTTAGTGTTTGGATGAAAAATTGACTTCTTGGTCAGGCTTAGGATAATATCATTGAAAAATAGCATGTACTTTATAAGCATATGTCAAGACTAATTTTTTTTAACAAAAGAAATAATTAGCCATATCAGTATATCACCAGTTCCAAGGGCCAAACCGAAGCTCGAAAGGACAATCACAAACTCAAGATTATATTGTTTTGGGCTATCAGTACTACAATTGCCCCTGACCATAGGGTTTGAATGCAACAATAAAAAACATAGCTCCAAATAACAACAATCACAATTTTAGATATTATTTGCAATTTTTGTAAATTTGAAGTTTCCTCAAGCTTATTCCTATTTACAGCAGATAAACAAGATCATTGAAAAGATATGGCAATGTAAAGTTCATAAGCCTGCATAGCCCATGTATGCCAGAGCTTGAAATATCATTTCATGCACTCAAGAAGCATTAGAAATTAACAAGACATCTAAAACGGCATAAATAGTTCTTTATTGGACATCATTCAATACCTGATCTTTCAAAATATATGTTTCAGGATTCCTGGTACTTCCAGGGACCCATGCATCAGCTTTCTGTACAAAAGGAACCAAGATGTCATCATAAATACATCTCAGCAACATCAAATCAGTCGCAATAAATTTTATTCACCTTCAGATTGGCAATATCTCCACCAGGCATGGCTTTCTGCCTAGGCATCATATGAAGACAATGGGATAAAACAACAAATGATTTCGGGAAGATGCTTAGTTCCCCCCTTTTAGTTTTTCCTGAAATATAATGAACATATTAAAACAGCACATGAAAATTTTTCACCGAGATCAGAATTAGAGCCAGCACATTTTCAAGTACAAGATAACTGCAGATAACTCATAAAGTTACAATCGATAAGAAATAGAATGCAAGTCAACTAATGACTGTAATAACCCAAACCTGGAAACCCAGTGACACCAACAATATCACCACGCTTCACACTAGCATGGAACTTAGAGAATTCCACCTCATCCATGCCTGACTTGCTGCAATAGAAAATGACAAATTCATTAGTATTTTTTATACAATAAATCGGCAAAGAAATAAAAGGGGAAACTAAGAACAGAATCGCAAATGAAATAGATTAATATAACACATTTACTTAGACAATGAACAAGATGGAGACACTGAGCAATTTCCCATTAGGGATTCCTCATCCCAGCCCTGTCCTAAATAGCTGGGGATGGGCAGGATATGGGGTTAAAATGGGAAGTCAGGGTGGGCAGGGGCAGTGCTTGCCAAGTCCACCCTCTTGACATCCCAAAAACTCACAAACACAACAGACATGCACATCCACACACAAAAAATATATGTCCCACTAACATGATTAACCCAGCGCTACTGTATTCTCAGAAGCTCAATAAAAGGAGTCTAAATAGGTAACATATAAAATCTTGTAAAATAATAAGAGAGACACAGGAAGATTTTATGCCAACAGAACATATAGTAAGTGCAACCTAGAACTGTAAAATAAAAGAAAAAGAAAAGCAAAATCAAATAAGATTGAGTAAGAATTTTGCAACTAAAAAGAGAAAAATGCTTTCACCTTAACAATTAATTATCTAATTGATCAATTTGATTCAACGGATCAAAAGGTAGACAGGATCTTACTTTTCTAAGAAACACAAATTGCTTTGAAACTTATGCACACTCTAATCATAAAGAAGAAAAAGAAGAGTTTCAACTACAGACAAAATGGCAATGAAGAAATACCTTGCATCAGCCATAACTTGGACTTTAGCACCACAGCCATGCAAATCATAAAAGAAGAGCTTTGATGAGGAAGCCCGTTTGCTCATGATTCTTCCTAGCATAGCAAAATCAGATTACAGTTTTATGTCCAAAAGGAATTGTCATAGGATAACTGCACTTGGTCCCATCTGTTTATACCTGCCAGAGAAACTGAGACATCCTCAAGATGCTCCCCATTGCCTAAGCTTCCATACTTCTCTATATATTCAATGACGGACATTGACACAAAGAACTTGTGAGGATAAGGATTTTTCCCCTCATTTTTCTGGGCAGCCAAATATTTCAGCCTATTTTCAAAGTATTGCTGCAGAACAAAGCAAAAGAAAACAAATAACGTTTGATAGCATATCCAAAAGGTGTGCTTAAAAGCCTAAAAATATTACAAAATTGAAAATGGAATTATACTGTTGGATCCATATCCTCATCATCAGCTGCAGGTTTCTGATTGTGTGAGCTAGCCTTGGCAGCAGCCTGGAACACAAATTTTAGTCATTGTAAAGGAACACTATAAGAAGTTAATGAGCAATAGAGCAGGATACTACATGATAATATAGTCAGAACAGAATCACACATGATGTGTTAACATGAACTGATAATAGGCATCAAGCATGGGCAAATTCCAAAACACTGCTAATTGCTTCCTCAAAATTTCTGCGTGAAAGTTAACATCCTAGCAGTGAATGCATATGGAACGAAGATTATATATTTTCAAGTATTGGTATAAAGGAAGACAAATGAGACACGACATATTTTCCTCAGTAGTAAGAACCCAAAAACTATATGACAGCACCAAACCACAGAACTGACATTCAATCATTTACCACATTAAACCTATATGAGCCCCTACCTTAAACAAAGCCAAAAAAAATGGAAAGTTATCCAAAAAATTAACATGCACGACAAATGAAATTATCAATAAATAAATACTCAATGGCAATACCAGACATCGCTCCGAAGCAGAATACAATAAATGAACCCAGCAGAAACTTACCTTCTCAGCCTCTTTGCGCCGCTTCTCCTCTTCCTTGCGCTGCCTCTCCTCTTCCTTCTGCTTCATCTTCAGTTCCTTCTTGCGTGCACTACACATAATTTAACCACAAGAAGAGGAATACAAAAAAAAATAAAAATTCAACGACTAGACAAACAAAGCCATAATTTGAAAAAACAAAAATATCCCAGTTGAGAAAAGCAGAAATTCGATAAAAACAACAACGAGTGTATACTTTTTGCTCATGGTTTCTTCTCCAGCTGCAGGATCAGAAGAAGACGAATCCACGGCCATGTTAGATACGGATTTGGTTGTTTCTTCGACAGACCCCTCCATTTTGCGTGGTAAGAGTGAGATGGAGAGGTTTTGAAAATGAGTGAGAAGATTACAGTTAAACGAAGTGAGAGAGGAGATGACAAGCCGCCACTGCGTGAAATGTAAGTAGGGTTTTGCTTTTTCTTGGAGAAATGAGATTATGCGGCCTCTGTTTTACATTATAACTGGCCTTTTTTTAAAACCATTTTTTATAGTGCGGCCCCCGCTAAAACTTTGAACACCCCGACAAAACTATTACATATTTTCGAAAATAACTAATTGTTTAGGGGTTATTAAGAAAAAAAGCAGTTCAAAAAGTTTCAGGTTTCCCATTTGTATTACCAAACTAATCACTTCTTAAAATATTAGGCTAGCGCCTTTTTTCTCTTAGGCAAATTAACATATATCTCCCTTAAAATTTAAAAATATAACACGTAAAAAAAAAGTTTTAAGAAAAAAACACTTATCTCTCTAAAGTCATCCATTTCGTTATTTTATTATTTATTTGAAGGATATTATGGTAAAATTATAACAAACTTTTCCGACAAGTTTTGCATCTTCTGCTTGGTCTGCCTGCTGGTAAAAGTAATAATAGTTGACTGCTTAATTTTTTCTTTTTCATGTTCATAAAAAAATAAAAGTGAGTGTGACCAATTATTTATTATTTTTCATGCAAATTGATTTCAATTATTTTATTTAATACCTTAGTCACCTTTTATTATTATTAAATAATAATATAATAATAAAAAAATTCATGACTTGGTATTCATTCATTCTTTATTTATTTTTTTATTTTATTAATGAAGAAAATTATTTTACATAAATTCTACTTATCCAATTTAATTGAAAGTCCAAAATTATCTACTAATCTCAAGACTTCTTTATTGAATCTTGCTTTCCTTATGGTTAGATTAGAGAAAAATTCAGTTTATAATTTATAAAAAAAAATAATTACTACTATAATTCTTTAATCATTAAAAGTTTAGTTATGTAAAAAAAAATTAAAAAAAAATTCTATGCACATATAGTCAAGAATACATCTATAGCAACTGCTAACTCTCTACACTCGTAAAACTATTTTTATACGACGGATCTAATGTGTTCTACAAGTGGTATTGCTTACTGAAAATAAATTGGTCTCTTGTTACTATTAGGTTATATATTGAGGGTACTTTTTTGTTGAAATATATGTTGTTGGCATTGTACATCTTTATTTATTACTTTAAAACATGTTAGTATGCGAGTGTGTTTTTGTATATAGATGTTAGTTGGGAACAAAACCATGTAGAAAAATTGAAGGACAAAAACCATGTAAGAAAATGGGCTTGATGAAGTTTCTGAAAAACTTGAAAGTACACTTTTGAGTAATGCCAGAAAGTGTAAAATAATTTCTAGTCTAAAATTACAAACTCATTTCAAGGGAGTTTTTGAATTCAAAAGTATAAAATAACAACTCGCCAGAAAGTAGGTAAAGTGAAAATGTAGGCTTTTGTTAATTTGAGTTAGAGGGACATTTTTATCTAAAAAATTCTTAAAATGATCATAATACTACTTTCATTCCATGAAATTGTGCATCCTAAATAGATAATCAAGAGATCTACTTTTGTGTATAAGAAATAATTTTTTTTAAAAAATTAGATCACTACTAACCGTGTCTACATTCATCTAAATTCTAAAATTACCCTTGTTTATTTCAAATGGCATAAGTAAAAGAGCAAATCTTCTGCTTAAGAATTATATCTTTTAAGTAATTGCTTTCAATGCATAGAGGTAAAATAACATAACTATGTCATAAAACTGTTCCTAAAAGATGAAACTTTAATGAAATTATCAGACAATTTGTTGAAAAAATGGAGTTGAATTAAACCAAACATACTATAATATGCTTTCTTAGGAATTAAGTTCGATATAAATCCATGGGCAACGTAAGATATATGGTGACTTGTAACATAAACAACAGACTTACAATGAGATTGTTACAACAGGAGGCTCTGATGGAATGATCATTAAGGCATTGAGGTTTATTTGAAAAGAAATTTTTCCAAGATCAATGCTAATAATGCTGCTACTAGCTGTGATGGAATTAGCATTGTTAATGTAACAATAGCTGCATGGTAATTAGAATTCAAGCTTTTTCTTGAAAAAGCCGATAAAATTTTGACAGTGTCTTACATTTTGTTTTCTGGATGAAGCAGTTCACAAACTTGTGAATCAGCTGAACAAATAGCCTCTTTTCTCTTCTTGTTATGTTCTTCATACTCATCTTACAAATGGTATGAGCAGATATTCGGTGTAAAAGAGCTGCAAGAGAGAGAAACAAGTCATCTTAGACAAGTAAAAAGAAAATGTTAATCATCAAATATGTGAGATAATAGTACTAAATACTATAAACAATAGAGAACATTTTGAGATATTCTAGTATAATTAAGCATTAGTAGTTGGTTTGCCTTCAACCCTAATGTACAAAGTCTCTCCAACCCATACCAGGCCACGAAACTCAAGCAGTTTGAAGTTTGGGCAATTCTTGATGTACTTGGTATGCTTGAACATATATGAGGCGCTTTCAAAGATAAGCTCATTGAGATGAAATGAAGATTGCTTAAGAATCTTAGGTAGTGATTGTACACTGTAATTTGCTAAATGGTCAATCTCAACATAGCAGTTTTATTGCAAATGTTAAAATTTTTCAAGCATTAGTTTTATGCAACATCCCAGATCAACACAATACACCCCTCGTTTCCCAGAGATAAAATTGTCAAGCTAAGATAGATGGTTACCTTCCAGATGAACATGTAACAGGAAGGTTATTGCAGCTTTGCTATTTAGATCAACAGATTTGGCACGATTCCATAGTATTAAAGCCAAGATGCTATGACCCAAAACCTGAACCAACACAGAGCAAATCATCTTATGAAGGTCCTAGTGATGCATGTTGGTGGTAAAGCTAGAATATAACATTGGTTTACCACAATCTGGCAATTAATAATGCATGTATGAAAAATTTCTGTAAAAGTTTCCAATCAAATCATTCACCTACGTTGTTCTCTGAACAAAAAAATTGACATCCAAACCTAAAGTTTAACTTATTTTGAACAGAAAATCAACACATTATTTTTATCAACTTTCATGCACATTTATGCTTTACAGATAATTCAAATATCAAGCAAATCATTTGTTGTATAATAAAATTTAACGAAGAGCAAACCATTGCATACTATACTTTTATGAATGAGCAAAAACATCTGCTTATGAGCGAAATAACATTGTAATATCAAAATAAGTGAGTGAAAAGCCTCTGCATATACATGAAGTAATTTTATGTGGAGGACTTACAATGTAATAAGTCAAAATATGCAGTACCTAAAATTGTATAAAAACTAGAAGCTGCATCATTCAATGGAATGTACAAATGCCCAATAATTTGATGCAGGGATATATAAACTAAACATACAGTGATGACTTTGCTCCAGACATAGGAAGATGTTGCTCCAACTAAAATTGCAACAGTATAAGCCATTTGCAGTAGAGAAATACAAGCCCAGAACACCTGCCAAGGCCAACCAGGCAACAAGAATAATAAGATAATAAGAAATAGTGACATGAGGGACACTAGCACAGAGAAGGATGAATGTATTGAACTAACCCGCTTTTGACCCAAATGTACAGTAAAAGTTTGGATCCCAAATGTTTTATCTCCTTCAATATCAGGTACATCCTGTATAATATCCAGTTTGAGATTAAAATCGAGTATATCACTGTGATTACAAGAAATGCAAGGCCAAAAAGATATTGCAAGAATTATAAATCTTCGAACAACTTCAAGAACAAAAGAAAAGTACATATATTTATAAAAATTAATAAGATCTTCATTTTATCATATTAAATTGAGAAAACATCTACCTTAAACAATGCTATAACAACGGAGAAGAAACTCATGAATGCCGTTGCAAAGATCAAAGGCCTTGAAAAGACTGCTGGTCTTCCGTACACATGAGTCTAGGAAATTGTCAATTTCATCAGCAATCGGCCAATAAAGGTGCATGAAAACTGACAATCAAGCAAATCAAACAATTCTGGTCCCTCACACCCATATCAAGTTAATCAAGTTTTGAGGTCCTTTGGGGTTCTAGAACACTCAGATTTTAACAAGGCATGTGCTGAGACCAATCATGTCTTTCTATATTTTAATATGCATGAGCTAGACATTGGTAAGTGCTAAAATTGATCTGTTAAGTTGCTGTCTAACATTAACACGTATATCAGTTTGTTACAGAGACATCTTGATTTGATTTGTCTTAGAAATAAGGTCTATGAACCATTTATTTTATACTGGTGAGAGAGAGAAGAAAGAGCTTCGAAATGACCTGCATGTGAAGATAGAAAGCAAGTTGAACAATCACTGCCCGAACTGCAAGGATGCACATTGCTGCAACAACTGCAAACCTTTTCCATCTCAATAGTGGCAACTGAAATTACAGAGAGTTCCAAAGACCATTAACTCTTGTAACCAACAGTGTAAACCATCATTATGTAAGAAAACAAAGCACTGATTCTCCAAATGCTTAACTGCTGACTAAGATAATGGGAAGTTCCAAGGACCACCAAGTCATAAACCATCTACCAGTATATTGAACTATAATATTTAGCTTTATATGCATCTATTATCGAGGAATGTGGCAAAAATCAGAATCCTCTCGTCTTGGACCGAGAGATATCCATGTATATATGTGAACTCTGACATCATTAACCTAAGAATCTCAAAACAAATAGTAAAATGCATAGACATTCATGTCCCCATCAACTGCTAAACTAAGTTGACTCTGTATGAGCTAAACAAGGAGCAAGTGCTGGTGAATAGAAGATGTAAAGGAGCAAGACGTCAACAGTTAATACAAGTCTGTACAGGTCTACAGATGCTTCAGCGTGACCTTGCGAAACCATTGCTAGTATACAGGCATGGTTATAATATATTAGATAAATGCCAACACAAATCGAATAACAGTAAAACATGTCTTTTAACACACCTTTGATAATTTTGCAGTTTTATAGTATCTCTAAAACCAGCTATTCATCTTTGACAAGTTCAAAGTATATGTATCATCAACAAACTTTGCATCCATAGGTTATTAATGGTTTGTCTTTACGCAAAAGACTATTCTGAATCTTAGTTATTATCTGAACCCGGCACACATGTACTCCGAGCAGCACATAAGAAGCATACCCATCAATTGGAAATGATTTTAAGTTACAAACAATGTTTAACAATTCAATTTATTTAGGAGGAACATAAGTAATTGATTGAATCCTTCATTATAGGCTGAGGAAGAAAATGAATGATATACCAATAGAGCTTTAAAAAAATATGTTTTATGGCCAACAAGATTAAAATACCAAGCCCAAATCCAGTTTCCTTTATAGAGTCTGTGCCGAACATTGTAAAATTCTGCAAATGGATTTTATATAAGTTTCATATGATTTAGTAACACCAACTTACTAAATTCAAAAATGAAAAGAAATAACATGTATAATGATTTTTTTTCTAAAGAGACCTCTTTCTTTTTCAGTTTCTAAGGTGCTCACCTTCAAAATAGGTGAATCTGAAGGAATGAAGCATCTGCCTACTCTCAAGAGCTTAACACTTTTGAGAGAGCTCAGGGGATTTCATCACTGAAATCTTAAAATGAAGCCTTGAGAACCTTGCAAGTGAACAAAATCCTATTATATTTCTACTTATATATATGATATTGCCTCCAGGGGTTGGCCGAATTAGTAAGCTATTCTCCCTACTTTATAAGCCAACCATGTTCAAACCTGAGGAGGTAAGGGTTAAAAATATATTTGGGCTCTGACCCATCCCTTTTCACCCTTTTAAAGTAAAAAAAAAAACTTAAATATATGGTATTTTACTTATTAATTACCCAGTGCTGAAACAATAGTGACACTATGTTCTTGATCAAGCACTCAAAACAATTATGGAGGAGACATCTTACGTGGTAAGCCGCACAGAATATTTTGGAAGCTTAAAGCAGACTATATTAATGCAAGATTAAGTTCAAGAGCATCATGAAAAGAAATCATCCATTTCTGAGTTTGAGCATGATCTGTATGCTTGTAAAACAAATCAACATAGTTCTTTTTTTAACTTTTATTGATATCATTATTGGAGGCAAGACAAGAACCATATACATGCAGGATCAAGCATAGACCAAGCCCATATAGACTGCAACGTAACATGTGTCGAGTTATGTTTCCCACAACAACTAGAAGGGTGCAAAAAATATTGTAATACCAACTCACATTGATTGAATATGCAGTTCCAAGCACAAAACTGATAAAAAGGGCCCAAAATAATGGCCACGATTTGACAATCCATCCAAGCCAAAAGCTCTGCAAAGGAAAAGAGGAACTTATCACTATCTTTACAATTAAGAATCCAGCTGTGACTCAAATGTTCTATATCATGAAAACGAAAATCCTCACAATCCAATAAACAGAAGAAACATGTTGTCTTATCCTAGCATATAAGAGTATATTCATTTTGAAAGTGAATGAAACATGGAAAAATTCCAAAATTGTCTTTCACCTTTACCAAAATTTTACACGATTTACTTGATGATAATAAATGAAAATATAAAGAATAATCCATGTTAAATTAGAAAAGAGATAATTAGATAAGCAAATTATTTTCCATCTCTAAAGCATAACATTGCAAACTAAGATTTATTCTTTCTTTAACAGTAAGTTAGTAAAAAAGTAGAGGCAACAGTAATGCAAATTTTGCATACTAGAATTATGTCACCAGAGGTGCAGCATTAGTCAGTTATTTTTAAATTCAAGCTGAAAATAGGAACAACTCTCATTTGATACCATGATGGAAAATGATGCAACAATCAGCACACCAGTCTTGAAGGAATATTCCCCTGATGCTAATGGAAGATACGGTTTGTTAACCTGCAATGAAACAGGCAATACACATCTAAAATTAGATGATCCAGATATTTATATCTTTGGACTGTTTCTTCTAGTGATATCCAGGCTTGAAATGTACATAAAGTAAGCAGAGCTCTTAATGCAACAACTTAACATAAAAAATTTCATTTCTGCTGTCCCAACTACAGCACAGAAAATGGATATCCAGATAGATGATTCAAAAGAACAGATCACCCACCAACTGGACAAAATATATCATCAACTACTAGTGCAAAGACTTCAAGGTGTAAAAGAAGGCAGTTGAAAATTATATTTTCCTTTTAAAAGATTATTTAAATACTATACAAAATATTCATCATTAAAACTACCTTGTCTATCTCAATGTCAGACAACTGATTTAGACCAACAATATAAATATTCATCATGAGGGCAGCTGCAACAGCCTGAAAAATAAAAGAAGAAATATTTTATGAGCTGTATTTATCAAGTACAAGAATTAAACTCTTCAATTGATCAAGATATTTGACATATCACCTCCAAAACCCCAGTGAAAAATAGTGGAGATATATCTGACACCTTTTCAACTGCAAGGAGAGCAACTGATACAATACTCAATGCCTGCTCAGAAAAGTAATGTTAGCTATACATTCCTCCCTTTTTCTCATAGAGGCAGAAAACACAAAAGCAAGAAAAAGGCATATAATTCAGAAGTACAATCAAGATATACGTGGAGACCATGGAGATCAACCAATCAACCTTGAACTTTAACAGGAAATATATAATTAAATGTAAACTTAACTGTGCCTATAACGGTGTGAGGCCTTGAAAATCTGTAAAAGGCATCTAATGCATTTGTAACAGAGTTCAAAATGCTCTTAGGTTTGTTAGTGCTGGGCTGATCAGACTCAAGTGGGCTACCAGAGGCAGCACTTGCCAGACACTTTGTATTACTATTCTGGCGGAATATAGATCTTTGGTTTACACCTCTAATGTGACGCTTCAGATGATGCCGCTCTAACTGCACAATAGAAGACCTTTCTATGGTGTTCCATGCTTTGCACCTTGAAACTGGGATTCCTTTATAAGAACCTGTTATTCCAGGGACTGGAGTTGTTGTATTAATACTGCACATAAAGGAACTAAGGAAGGCCATCTTTTGATCGAAAGAAATGTTTGGAGCCGATATTTAGGCATAATCAAGGATAGTCAACAACTGTTACAACTAGAAAGCGTGATTGCATACCAGAGATTTGTAACATAATCAAAATAAAGTATCTAGAGCAATTTTCAGAATATGTCTGGAATAATTTACCCAAATGATCAAACTATATGTTACTGAAATAATGAATGGTCATGCTGTGGCCCATAATGGTCATTTCAATCTTTTAGAGGAATAGGTTGTATAATACAATAGCTATCACATAACCTAAGTGGCTTATAAGAGTACAGACAGGCTAGATGTCAGTATAATAAACATGTCAAGAAAAGATAAAATGAAGCTACTGAGATTCATTGGCAACAGTCTAAGAAATGAGAACCATAGAGCTAAATCCGTTCGTTATAAATTAATGTTGGACCCATTGGAAAATAAAACATAAGAATTTAGACCAAGATGGTTTGCCAATGTGCAATTAATAACAATGGTTCATATAGTTCAAGTTGAAGGCAACACGAGTGCGTGAGGCACACCAGAAGAAACATAGCTTAAGGCACGAGAAAAAAAGGCAAAAATCTGTAAGCAGTAGAATTGTAGCATGGCTAAATAAACATTTATGCAATGAGATGTTTAGCTGCAGTTAAATCAGGCTTTTCAGAGTTAAAATTATGCTACATCCATTGAAAACTGGATTACTTGGTAGTTGGATCCAAAAGTAGACCTTAAGGGCTCAAGTCTAGTGATCAAACATTTGGCAGAACTAAGGAATTGAATATGCATATGCATCAACTATTAGCTCTGTAGGTAGGACAGTGAAAATTGACATGATTCAAACTTCAAAGCCATCATAAAGCCTAGACGCTATTCAAAAATTAGTTCTATCACCAAATTTTCTTCATCAAGCCTCTAAGACTTTGCCAGACAATTTCTGCAATAATCTTTATTCTTTTCATTTTTAGCTCCTTTGAACTCCAAGGTAAGCAACCCCAATCTCGTCTTCATGCAACCAAGATTAGGTGGAAAGAGGTGGCAAGCTTACATGGAAAATTACCTGCTTTGCAATTTTTAGTACTCCAACAACTTTTACCTATAAAAATTTGCCATGCATCAGATAAAATTGTAGAAAACACACATCAGCATAAATCTGACACTTTTCCCAGAATAAACAACAGCCAAATTACATAACAAATTTGAAAAGAGTAAAAGGAAACACGTATTAAATTACTCTGAACTTGTATATTTATATATCTATAGATTTATATAATGAATATCAAATAGAATATTTTAGCAGATTCATTTTGTTGACTTACAATTAAAATAAAGAAAAAAACACCCCCATGTCACTGAGCAGAAATCATTAACTAAAGTACAAAATGCAGTTAACACCCGTATATTCAAACCGATTTAACAAAATTAAAAAAATCCCAGATAACAAGAAGTCACAAAATGAAGTAAAAAAGAACACTCGTACCAGAGAAAACTAAACAAGAATTGGGAGAGCACCCACGAAGCAGAGACTCCATTGACTTAAAACTTTGCTTTTGCTTCACCCAGTCAAGAAATTTTGGTTCAATTCATGAACCGAAAGCTCAGAATGTAGCCTCTCGCTTTTATTTATTTATTTATTTCGAGGATTTTGACTGAATATGGATTTTCAATTAGAGCGAAAGAAGTATAATAAAAAAGCAGCAAATATTGAGTTTTGAAAGTACTTCTGTTCTGTTTGAAATGACTATAAAAGCACATTGGCAGTTTGTGTCGGGAAGCCATATGTCAGGTTAGAATTACGTGGAAGCTTCAGATTCGTTTTACAACTTTCGTTGCTTTTCAGGTAAATTCTGTCAGCTTCCACGTCATCTCAAAATCTTTATTATACTGAAATTTAATTTTAAAATTAGTTAAATTAAGAAATATCTTACGTTAAAATATGAGATATTTTTATATTTAATTAAAAATTAAAAATATATATTTAATATAATAATTAAAATATTATTTTTTATTAAGATTTAATATTTTCATTTTATAATTTTAAATATTTTAATAAATTTACTATTTATAAAAAAATTATATTTCTTTTATAAATTTTTTATTTAATTAAAATTTTTATAAATTTTAAGAAAAGTACATGAATATTTTCTTTTAATTAAATGCAGAATTAGTCAAATCTCACATTGAAAATAATTGCTAAAATTATTTGTTCTATTTTATGTGTTTCATTTTCTGTTTACTTTATAAAGTCAATATTACCAAAAATTAAAATTTTGAGTTAAGTGAAAATAAAATATCATAACAAATATGTTTAACAAAAATCTAATAAACTCATTTCGGGGTCAAATTTCTATAAATGTTAGAAATATTTAGTTTGAGCATAATTTTAATTGCAATATAATATTATAAATAATTCATATGTAAACTTCTTTTACGTAAAAAAGAATACATAGATAAAATCAAAAAATTTCTTTTTGAAGAATAGACAATGAGCAATAATTTTAACAAACTCAAAAGGTAAAGTACAATTTAAATAAAAGTTTTATTCGTTAAATTATAAGCACGACGTGATGTATATGAAAATTGAATTTAAAAATGACATAATTGGCATTTAGTACAAATTAAAGTAACGTGCAAGTTTTAGGTTTGTTATACATCTTATACATATACGGGAAAATTATTTTGAGCTATTGGTAGGCCATCAAATTATGTACTAATTGGAAAGCTTTGGCTCTATTGCTCCCTCGTCCCCGCACACGCGGGGCTTACAAGGAGATATTTCTAAAGTCAATATTAAATAATGAACACACAATTTGAATCTTGAAGTTGATGTATCTCCTTAGATAATTTTATTAAGGTATACAACAAAGGTAGATCTGAAAAGGTGAACTTAAGATTAAAATAAAATAAAATTTTAAAATAAGTTATAATTTTAAGAGAGTAAAATAATTATTTTTTTAAAGTTATGGAGATGAAAATATACAAAATATATTTTTTTACAGCTATAATTCGTATATAATTTTGTTATTATCTTACAGAATTAAGTTTAAGTTAGGTGGTGATTTTTGTTACAATTTTAAAATTGTTAAGAACCATATTTAATTAGTAGTTAAATTGAAAATTAACCCTTGATAGACCACATTATCCTCTTGTTGACTAACTTCCTAAGCCGCCAAATAAAGCCCTTTCCTGTTGACTTGTTTTCGTGTGGATTCACGACAATATATACATTTGCGTGCATGAATAGCTATGAAAAAATTAATGGTCCAAAAAGACGATAATCTCAAAACTTGAGAACGAGAGAGCAGCCACAAATATATGTAGTAGGCACTAATTAAATGACTAATTGAGTATATATATATAACCGCAACCGATTTCTCGAGTGGACGACAGAAATGAATGCTGCTTCGACACTAGCTATCCCACCAAGACCGCCGTTTTCTACCTTCCCGCAGACAAATTGCACGGCGTCGCCATGGCCAAGCGGCCATTAAACGTCTAGCACGTTCTTAAGACCAACTTCGGAAACTTCACGAAAGGGGACTGGTGTTGAAATCTTTACACACAATTCAATTTACACAAAAAATAAAAATGAATTATTATTATTATTAAAACAAACGGTTGGCTTATATAAGACTTATAAAGAGATAAAATAAAATAAATAACCCATATTTTACAGATCTTAAGAACATAGTAAATAGTTAAAGAAATAGTTAAGTTCTATCTACGTGTCTAAAATAATAGAGATTATTAACTTAATGAAATTTTAAAAAACCTCAACAATTCCTCTCCTAAATTGATTGCAATAACGCATTTAGTTTACTTTTGGTACCTTATGTACACCTATTAACTCACGCAACTTTAAAAATACATCCAACTTAAGTGGTTTGTCGTAATGTCTGCAACTTGTTCTTGTATGCCGCAATGCTTCATTTCAACTGCTCTATCTTTAGTTAAATCACAGAAAAAAATGAAACCTTACGTCAATATGTTTGCTACGTTCATGCATGACTGAATTCTTGAACAACTTAATAGTAGAATTATTGTCACATAATACCATGGTGCACTTGCCTTAAGAATGACCAAATTTCTTCAAAGCTCTCCTCATTCACACCTGTTGACATTATGCTTCAATAGTAGACAAAGTAACCATATGTTGTTTTTTAAAGGATTATGACACAACTCTTTCACTGAGTAAAAACACATAACCAGAAGTATTTTTCCCGTCATCCACATCTCCTGCATAATCACTGTTTGTATATGCCATCAACTCACCATTACCCTTCTTTTGATAAAAAACTCCCAAATCCACATTACCTTTCAAGCATCTTAACACCTTTTTTACAGCTTGCAAATGCAACTCAATTGGATTTGTTATGAATCTACTAATGAGACACACCACATACATCAAATTCGGTCTTGTTATAGTCAAATACATAAGATTTCTAACCAATTGTTTCTATATGGTAGCATTTACTTTGACTCCTTATTCATCTTTCATTAGTCTACCACCAGGAACAATGAGAGTATTCACACTATTTTTCTCCATCCTAAATCTCTCCAATACTTTTTTTGCATACTTCATTTGATTAATATAAAAGCCTTTAGAATCTTGTAAAACCTCCACACCAAGAAAATACTTCATCTTTCCCAAATTAGTCATATCAAATTCAAGTTTCATGAAATTCTTAAACTTAACGGACATACTCTCATCATTACCAATAAAAATTATATCATCAACATATAAGCTAACAATCAAAATTTTACCTTCATCTCCTCTTTTGATGAATAAGGTATGTTCACAACTACACCTCTATTCCTCTTTTCTAGTGAGTTTAGTGAGCTTTCTTCAGATGTTTGAGAAATCTCGCCAGATGACTTACTTGAAGGTGTGTTAACCTTTCCTTTTTTTTCTACTACCATATTATCTTCAACTTTACCTTCACTTTGGTTATGTTTGCTTCCTTTTTCATTGTTATCTCCCCATTTAAGCTCATTAAGTCTTGCTTCTTTATTACTTCTCCCCTAATTCTAGCACTCGTTTTTTTTAAAATCTATCTTTTCGGACACTTGATCATAGAATATATATGCTTTAGACTCTTTACTTATTCCTAATAGTACACATTTAAAACTATTATCATCTAGCTTTTTTCTCTTATTATTTGACACAAGAACATGGCCAATGTATCCGAAAACCCAGAAATAATCAATATTGGGTTTAACATCACTCTAAATCTCTTTAGAGGTCATGTTTTTCACTGCTAATGTAGGAACTTTATTGAGCACATGCGATGTCCAGTTTATTACTTTCGGCCAAAAATTCTTAAGAACTTGCTTCTCCGATAACATGTTTCTAACCGTGTTCATGATTGTCTTGTTCATATGTCTAGCCACTCCGTTTTGTTGAGGAGTGTAGGCTATAATGAGCTGCCTACTAATACCATTAGCTTTGCAAAAGGCAATAAACTCCAAAGATATGAATTCTCCACCCATATTTGTGGCGTAGACAACGAATAAAAGCTCCCGTATCTTTTTCAACAAGTTTTTTATAATTCTTGAAGATAGTAAAAGCTTCAAACTTTTCGGTAAGAAAATATATTCATACTTTATGACTGTAATCATCAATAAAACTTATGAAATACCTCTTCCTATTGTTTGAGACTAGTTTGATGGATCCATATATGTTATAATGTATTAACTGCAGTTTTTGTGATGCACTCCACAAGCTTTTCTTTGGAATTGCGTCCATGTGTTCTTTCCCACCATGCAATTAGTGCATACTTTTGATAATGCATCCAGCTCTGGTAACCCTGTCACTATCTTTTTATACTAGTACTGCAAAGTTTTTAGATCCATGAAGCTTAAGTAGCCATATCTACAATGCCAAAGATAAGTGTTGTCTTCAAGAATTGTTTGGAAACAAGTGACAGCCTTCGATAAAACTCTTGCAAATAATATGAACATCTTATTTGTAGATATTATTGTTTGCATAATAATGCTTTTCTTGGGATGATAGACTTTATATACTCCATGTTGTATCAAAATAGCTACTCATCTTTCATACTATGTCTAATACTCAACAAATTATTTCTCAACTTATGTATACAGAAAACATCAATGATTATCTGAGTAATTCCAGCAATTTGTAATCTAATGCTACTTTTTCCCAATATAGCCATCTTGGAATTATTTTTAACTTTACAAATTGCCGGAACTCCTCATTAAGATCCAATAACCATTGATTATTTAGACACATATGATTGCTATATCCTGAGTAAAAAAACCATACATCTTCTTTCCATGATTGCTTAAGTTCCACATACGACATCAATAATGTCTCTTCTTCATCTTTAAGCTCAGTACAATTCGTTCCCTTCTTCCATTTCAGACACTCAGATTGAGAGAGTCCTAATTGATAACACTTATAATACTAAATTATAGCTTTATTGAATGCTTGTCGACCTCTTCCTCTGCCTCTTCCTCAAGGATTCCTCGCCTATGACCTCTTCCACCAGATTTATCATTGAGGGTCACCTTCAATGCCTGTTCATCTCCTTCATACCTTTTCATCCTCTACTCATGTACTAACAAGCTGCTTTGCAACTCATCAATAGTTAAAATGTCTAAGTTATTATACTATTTAATCGAACACACAGTGTAGTCGAACAATGAGGTCATCAGTCTTAAGTTTCAACGATCACCACTTGCCCCATGTTTTCACCATGAATTTTCATCTTGTTTGTTATGGTGAGTGTTCGAGCAAAGTACTTATCAATACTCTCACTTTCTTTCATCTGTAAAACCTCAAACTCCTTTTGAAAGGTTTGGAATTGTGCTCTTTTTAACTCTTGTAGAACTTTGATACTTCTGCTTCATAGAGTCCTAAATGTGCTTAACAGTATCTTTATTCATAATGGCCTCCATAATGTTTCGATCAATGGCTTGAAATAGAAAATTCTTCACCTTTAAGTCTTTCTACTTTTATTCTACAATTGACTTTTGTTGGCCTTTATTAAGTTCCACTCCTTCTGTTGCAACATAGATTCCATTCTTCAATAAACTTTAATACTCCTTTGAACGAAGAAAATTTTCTATAAGCATGGACCAATGATCGTAATGGCCATCAAACTTAGGAATTGCAGGTTGAACAAAATTATTTTCAGGTGCTATACTTGAAGCACTTTTTCTTTCTCTTAAGAAATTGCGGTTTTTTTTCTTCCCAATCAAGTGAAGCTTTGGTACCATATTGTTGAAATCTTTAGGCACAATTCAATTCACACAAAAAATAAAAGTGAATTATTATTATTATTCAAAACAAATTGTTGGCTTATATAAGTCTTACAAAGAGATAAAATAAAATAAATAACCCAGACTTTATAGATCTTGGTAAATGGCTAAAAAAATAGTCAAGCTCTATCTATATGTCCCAAATAACAAGGATATTAACTGAAGGAAATTTTGAAAAACCCTGACAATTGGTTCATCTACCTTTTTAAAGATTTACTCGAGAAGGAATCTTTAACTTTGACGAGGAATTGTGGAAAGTCTAGCAGAAGATTGGTAGCTAAGAATTCAACACAAAATCGCTTCCAAACTTCGTTGTGGAGAACGTTACTTTCGAGCTTATGGTAATGTTAGTTTGATGTTGGAAAGAGAGTCAAAAAAGCGAGAAATGTTGGTTTGCAAGATATTTTGGAGCATTTTGCATTTAATAACATTTATAAGGTAGTTTTCAACGTCAACAGCAGTTGTCTCGGCGTTGTGACTACGCTATTGCTTTTAAATTTAGGGAGAATGCCCGATTACCCTGTTATTTGAGCTAATATCCCGATATTCTCTAGTTTTGATAATATTCCGAATTTTCCTTTTATTAGTTGACAGAATTAAACATAATATCACATAGATCTCTGAAATTTTATTTATTAACTTACATAGTCTTAAAATTATTAAAAATATTTACAAAAATTTTAATTTATTAAAAAATAACAATTATACCATTATATAATAATTAAAAAAATTATTTTCAACTTCTAATTGATAATAAATATTAAAATAATATTATATTTTATTTTTTAATACATTAATAATTAATTCATAATTATCTTTTAAATATAAATTGAATGGTTAATTTTATAATTTTTAAAATAAATAAAATAATAATATTTTATAATACAATATTAAAAATTTATAGATAAATATTAATTTATAAATAAAATATATTGTAATATAATACTTATAATTATATATAATCATAACTATTGTACAATAATATAATTATAAAATTTTATAATATATTAACAATTCAATATTATATTGGTATTATAAAATAAATCATATATTTAATATTTTATTTATTTTGTAGTTAATTACTATTAATCTCTTTAGTTGATTACTATTAAATAAAGATATAATCATTATTTTTTAATAAATTGAGTTTTTTGTGGATATTTTTAACTACTAATTGAAAATAAATATTAAAATAATAATATATTTTATTTTATAACATATTGATACCTAAATATTTATTAATATATTATAATTAAAATTTTCAAAATTAATTAGTTAATGGGTGAAATTTTAGGGGCTCGTATGTCATTAATTTTTTTTCATAATTTGAAACAATAATGAGTATCAAAATTAAAAAGAAATTAATATTTTAAACTAAAAGAATGAATTTTAAAATTAAAAAAATATTTTAAGCTAAAATATTTTATGAAAATGTAAAATATGTAGTGATATAATAAAACATTATCATATTAATTTATATAGATATATTTATATATGTAATTTATTAATATGATTTTTTAAAATATATTATTCTTCATATGTGTTAGTCAATATAAATAATATTTTTATATTAAATATTAAATAAAATATTATAAATTATTCTTTGAATAAAAATTTATCTAAATTTTGAATTGTTTTATAAATGATCAATTTTATTATTATTTTATTTGTTTTAAAAATTATAAAATTTTATCTTTCTATTTATGAATATAATGTTAAAAAGAAATTTAAAGTTTAAATAAATTTATATTTAAAAGATAATTTATAAATTAGTTATTAATATGTTATAAAATAAAATACGTTATTATCAATTAGGAGTTGAAAATAATTTTTTTAATTATTATTATATAAGGATATAATTATTATATTTTAATAAATTAAAATTTTTGTGAGTATTTTTAATAATATTAAGACTATATAAGTTAATAAATAAAAATTTAAGAATCTATGTGATATTATGTTTAATTTTATCAATTAGCATAAAAAAATTTGAGATATTATAAAAATAATATGAAGTATCAAAGTATTAGCTCAAATAACAGGGGAAGCGAATATTCTCCCTTTAAATTTACGCGGACAGTTGACGTTGCAGCCGCCATAAGTTGCCAGAGATTAACATGCATGTAAGAATATAGGCGGAGGCTGAAGAACACATTGGATCGGATGAAAATCAATTGAAATAGTTCATGACGTTGCAAATAATATTATACAGTCGACAATGAAAGCAGAAGCAGAAAACAAGAAAGATGATTTACTGTCTCGCCCGAGTTTCTACGAGATATATATCATCATAATTAATCCTCATTCCTGCAGGACGAGACATGACCTCTTCAGTTTTACGTTAGTTCTTTTCGTTATTGTCTTCTCACACCAACGATGAGGAAAAATTTTAAAGCACTTGAGTTAATTCCGGCAAGAAATGGGAAAAGTAGGCGATACTTAAATATTCGTTGAGTTAAGAGACATGTATTATCTGCATGTGGCGATATCCGAGTCATTGAGATTTTACTGTCCTATACCGATCTATACGATTTCGTGTCGCGAGAATGATATCTTGCCGAACGAAACATTTATCGGGAAAGGATGGTTTATTTCGTATCATACATATGCAATGGGGCACGCGAATTTTTTCTCTAAAGGTGTTCCGATTTCAGATTGTTCATGCTGGGCCAACCGGCCAAGAATCTGTCTCGGCCTATTCGGATTACACGTTCGAGTGAAGAAAAGATGTGTGGATGTGATCAATTGAGCTTTACGAGTTCTGTGCTCGTGCTAGTAGTGTGCACTTTGTTTTTGGTTGTATCTTGAATATAAATCAAATTTCTCTTTAACTCTTTTTTTAATATTAGAATTCTATTTACTATTGTAATTTTATTTATATAAAAATCAGAATTTTAATGAGAAAGTAAAATCATTCTTATAGCACATCCAAAAATCTACCCTTATTATGGACATTCATTGAGATTCTAAATTTTTATACCAAAATCATTAACAAAGACATAACATAAATATAAATCAATAAATGAATAAAACACAACAAAATAAATTTTATTAATACGAGAAAAATGGCGAACTACATGGTTTTAGCCCTTCCCTAACATTCTAATCTTTAATCTGAAATTATTAAAAATGACAAAAAAAGAAAAGAAAAATCTAGTTATTAACAAAATAAATCAAAAATTATTTTCCGTAACACTTCTTATTACCATCAGCAGCCGCGGAGGTTTCACCTTTATTACGCGAACTTGTTGACGTTGCATTTTTTGTATCCTTGGATGTGTCTTTGCGACCTTCTTCTTGTTGTTGACTCGAATTCTTGGATTTAGGGAAGCAATTGCCCATTTTGGCTTTTAAATTGTTCATTTTGCAAGAATTCGAAGTGGATTATTGATCTATTTTCGAAGATTTGAAAATTTTGTGAGTTTGGAATCATATTTATATAGGCATTTTATAATAATGCTAATAAAATTAGAACAACAAATATGATTCTAATAAAAAATTTAATCAGACTAAAATATTGTTTGTCTTTTTATTGCAAGTGCAAATAGATTTTAAACTTTGAATAGATTTGTATATATAAGTTTTAATGAAATATTTGTTTATTTTTGTTATTAGCATCTAAATATTAAAAATATAAAAATTAATTTTTGTTATATTAGAATTAATACATTTGTATAATTGTCTCAAAATAAATTAGACAACTGCAAATATTTTAAAAAAATTATTGAATCTTTATAAATGCATAATACATATATAAATAACGGATATAAATGTTAGACTTGGTTTAAAAGTAGAATTACCGACTAAAATTAATATCAAATTCACAACAATGATTTTAGAAAAGTTAAAGAGAGTTTATCATTGAAGGTAGATTATAACAATTTTTAGATTAAATTATTTCTAATTTTACACAATAAGATAATAATTTGAGAGTATCTCGAATTTTAAATAAAATAAAAATTATATAACGCATATAATATGAAACAAAAATTTCTGTTTTCGGATTTTCCAATTTTTGAAACCATTTTTTTTTGTTTTGAAAAACAAAAACGAAAATGATTTTGCAGTCAGCATCATCATCTTCAATGAACACCAATCATCCAAGATAGGTTGTCTGTCCCTCTTCCTTCTTCCTCTGTCACCAAATCCAAAACTTTCAGAAAACCAATACGGATATGTTATCCTCTTCACTCTCTCTTTCATTTTCCTAATCCCTTTTTTTCTCGGACACCTAACAATTTCTCTCCCAAATGGAGGGAACTATCTTACCCAACAGGCCAGTGCATCCAGTCCCACTGAAGAAACCACCGCGACCAAACCCGCCTCTCAAGTTCAGTTCAACGACGCTGCCACTTCCTCAGTCGCCTCCGTCAGTTCCTTTGGACTCTCTCATTCAACACCTTCATCATCTCTCTGCTCCTACCAAAAAGTCATCTTCTCTTCACATTTCTGTTGATTCTACGCAGAAGCAGTTCCAAGAAAGAAATTCCAGGAAATTCTCTTCGGTTTTTGTTCCAGAGTTTGATAGGAAGGAAGACGAGGATGTATCGGACGACGGGACTTTTGAATTTTTGTCAAGGAAGGGTAAGTTGATGTTGAATTCAATCGTCGAATACCCTTTGAATAGTTTGAATGATTTCTTTGATTCTTCGAAGTTTGAGTTGTTTGAACTTGATTTAGTTAGCTTATTGAAAGCATTAGATGTTTCGGGCAATCGGGAAAGAGCTCTTTTGTTGTTTGAATGGCTTGTTATAAATGCAAGTATTGGAAATGAGAAACTAGACAAAGAGGTTATCCAGTTAATGGTTAGGATTTTGGGGAAAGAGTCACAGCATTCGATAGCCTCAAAACTACTTGATTTAATTCCGTTGGAGGAATATTCACTTGATGTAAGAGCATATACAAGTATTCTTCATACTTATTCACGGACGGGGAAGTATGAAAGAGCAATAAGTCTGTTTGAGAAATTGAAGGAGACGGGGCTGTCTCCTACATTAGTTACTTATAATGTAATGTTAGATGTTTACGGGAAGATGGGTCGATCTTGGGATAAGATTTTAGGCCTTTTAGATGAGATGAAAAGCAGGGGACTTGAATTCGATGAGTTTACTTGTAGTACTGTCATATCTGCTTGTGGAAGAGAGGGTTTGTTGAACGAAGCGAAAGAGTTCTTTGCTGAATTGAAGTTGCAAGGGTATGTACCAGGGACTGTTACTTATAATTCTTTACTACAGGTTTTTGGGAAGGCTGGTATTTACTCTGAGGCCTTGAGTATTTTGAAAGAGATGGAGGATAATAATTGCCCACCAGACTCTGTGACTTATAATGAGGTTGTGGCTGCTTATGTGAGGGCTGGATTCTATGAGGAAGGGGCTGCTTTGATGGAGACAATGACGTCTAAAGGTATAATGCCAAATGCTGTTACTTATACTACGCTGATAAATGCCTATGGAAGAGCTGGGAAGGTGAACAAGGCTTTAAGGCTGTTCGAGAAGATGAAGGAGTCAGGTTGTGTTCCAAATTTGTGTACATACAATGCTGTTCTTGGGATGCTAGGAAAGAAATCAAGATCAGAGGAGATGATGAAGATACTCTGTGATATGAAATCCAGTGGA
This sequence comes from Melia azedarach, assembly GCA_028052125.1. Taxonomy (NCBI): domain Eukaryota; kingdom Viridiplantae; phylum Streptophyta; class Magnoliopsida; order Sapindales; family Meliaceae; genus Melia; species Melia azedarach. The sequence goes on from CM051403.1 coordinate 12,373,236, forward strand.
TGTGCCCCAAATCGTATTACATGGAACACTATACTTGCAATGTGTGGTAACAAAGGTACGGACAAGTATGTGAATCTAGTCTTTCGGGAAATGAAGAATTGTGGATTTGAGCCTGATCGAGACACATTCAATACTCTGATTAGTGCTTATGGTCGTTGTGGCTCTGGAATAGATGCTACAAAAATGTTTGAGGAGATGATGAAAACTGGATTTATCCCATGTGTCACAACTTACAATGCTCTCTTGAATGCTTTAGCTCGACGAGGGGATTGGAAATCAGCAGAATCCGCCATTCTAGACATGAAAAATAAGGGGTTTAGGCCCAGTGAAACCTCATACTCGCTGATGCTTAATTGTTACGCAAAGGGTGGGAATTTGAAGGGAATAAAGAGGATTGAGAAAGAGATTTATGGTGGTCATATCTTTCCTAGCTGGATGCTTTTGAGAACCCTTGTTCTTGCAAACTTTAAATGCAGAGCACTGCAGGGCATGGAGATGGCATTTCAGGAACTGCAGAAAAATGGATACAAACCAGATTTGGTTATATTCAATTCAATGCTTTCAATATTTGCCAAGAACAGATTGTATGACAAGGCCAATGAGATGCTGCACTTGATTCTTGAAAGTGGGATGCAGCCTAATCTTGTCACCTTCAATAACTTGATAGACATGTATGCCAGAGGGGGGAAATGTTGGAAAGCTGAGGAGATCCTCAGAGGAATTGAAAAGTCTGGTGGAAAGCCAGATCTTGTTACTTATAACACTGTTATTAAAGGATTTTGCAGGCAAGGGCTCATGCAGGAGGCCATGAGAATTCTTTACGAAATGACAACAGTAGGCATTCGTCCATGTATCTTTACCTACAATACCTTTGTAGCAGGCTATGCAGGACAGGGAATGTTCACGGAAGTAGATGATGTGATTAACTATATGTTTGAGCACAATTGCAAACCAAATGAGCTGACTTACAAGATTGTGGTGGATGGTTATTGTAAAGCCAGAATGTATAAGGAAGCCACGGACTTTGTGTCAAAAATTAAGGAGAGGGATGATTCTTTTGATGATGAATCTGTACAAAGACTTGCTTTCCGTGTACGGGAGAATTTGGAATCATGACTTTATAAAGTATCCTTATTCTGTTCCTTTTGTTTATTAATGGAAATTTTCAGTGGCAGGTGAATTGTGACATACTGTAAAAATAACTCCCTGCTTGTTGGTTGTGTTGTTGATAGTGATGTTCACATTGCTATAATTAAGAGCTAGAGAGCGCAATTATGCAGGCTTCTTGCTGTGCCATGTGTAACTGAAGGTTATTCATGCATCTTGGAGGAGAAATTGTTATAACTAGAATTCTGTTGAAGAACTTTTTACAGCGAGCTAGTGATCGGTTCTTAGCCTCCTGATTCTTTCTCTTGCCGTGTCAACTACCACGATTAATTTGTGAGTGTATATTTTCCCTTTTAATGCTGTTTTTGTTCTCTTGAGAAAATTTGATTGTTGATATACTAGTTTGGTTCCTTACAATCAGCTGGGCACATTCCACTGTGTAATGAGCTTATTCATGTACAGGCGCCATCTTTCATGCTTAATAAAAGCTTGCTTCCTTTGGAATCTGAAAGTGCTTCTTTGTTGTAACAAAAGTGTGCCTGCTTCTCTCACCTGCATTTTCTGTACGTTTTCTTTCAATAATTCTTGTACCGTTGGAATTGCTGTGGCTTTCTAGAAGCTGTTTTAGATCATGCTTCAAAGAATGATACATCAACACAAATTCAATAGGAAATTTTGCATGTTCATCCAACGAAATTGGTTGTTTTTGTGATTTTTAAATTAATATAATTTTTTTGGGTTATAAATATTAAGAGAAAAGAGGGCAAATATTTTCCAATTTGGTGTGAATTTTACCTGTTAAACTAATTAGAATTTACTAAGTAACATAGAATTATATGGTAATTAAAATAATATTTGAGGTATTTTATGAGTCACATCACATCAGTCATTTTAGTGAAACTTTTTAAAATATGCTAAGAAGAAAAAATGTATACATGTTATGAAAAGGAAGTATCAAACTTACTGCTTTCAGTAGTACCTTTTTAATTGGACAGAATAAAACGTTATTTTATTTTATTCAAAAAGCAACTATATTTAATTTTCATGAAAGTTAAATAATGCTATGTATATAGTACATATCACATGACCTTATTGATATGAGTCGTGTTGGACCATACAAAAGTAGGATATGATGTAACAGCAGGCATATTATGATAAGAGAGTTAAAGTATAGTACAGAAAATAAAATATATATATATATAAATAAATTTTAGTTAAAAATTAAATGAAAAAGGAATAGGAAATTTAAGTGGTGGAATCCAATTTTGTTTCTCACTAACGAAATAGGAAAACTAGTGGGAATGTCGTTGCTAAATGCAATTGCATAACATGGGCTAATATTCCCCACAACGAGCATGGACGCACGTGAAGATAATATTGCCGCGTGTCAATTTTTGGCATAAACCATACACATGATCGCCTCACGTGTGCAGTGAGCACATGCACTCACGTGTCCGCATTTCAAAAAGTGGGCTAACACCGATCGTTATCCGGGTCACTCGGCCCACTCAAGATTTTACGCCAAGGGCCGTTTATTAAAATGATTATTGAAAAATTATTTATTAAAATATGAAAGATTTTATAGTTCAATAAAATGTAAAAACTCACAGGGAACAAAGCTTCATGATTTGTTTTCCTTAATTATTTTAAATCATTTTATAGAGAAAATAAATTCTAATAATAAGCAAAATTAATAAATACAAATTTTTACGAAATTTTCACAATTTGAATAAATTTATATATACTTTTTTTGAATTATTACATGATCATCTAATTTTTATAAAAGAATTTTAACGATTCATCTTTTAGTACGAAAATAAATTTAAAAATCATCTATTATTTATATATATGTAATATGAAGTTTATATTTTTTAAAATTTACTATTTTATATAATGTAATAAATTATTTATTACATAGTAAAATAATATAATATTTTTTTAAATAAATTATAAAAAAATTATTACTTAATTAATAAATATTACATAATTTAGATGAAATATAAAAATTAAAAATTTAATTTAATTTTTTAAAATATTATTATTTAATTTTAAAATTTAATTATTAATTTTATACAAAATTAATTAATTAAATCATTGAAATATCTAAAAATATCTTGATCCTAACGTTTGTCTAAACGGCCAGTTAACGATTTAAGGCAGAAATGCATAGATTTCTCAAAAATCTATGGTGTAAGTGTGAGGTTGCGAGGTATGTGTTAATCCCTTGTAATAATAAACATAGGGCTGTCTTCGCGTAGGCTCCAAGCGTTTTCAATCACGAACCGTCGGATCCGAATAAAACCCGAACCCGAAAAGCGTTAAAAAAAAAAAAAAAAAAACACAAGATTTTTCCATCAAAGAAGCAAGGCGGTGAGTGGAGATGAGATGCACATGTATACAAAATTCGCTCTTTCAAGAAAACTCTGCGCTTGGCTTTGCTTTGCTAGTCCTTAGCTAATTCTCCCGAACATTACTCACCCCACGTTTTCCCCTTTCTCCGTCTCTTTCTTCATTTTCTTACACACCCACTTTCTTTACCCTTTTAAAGCTCCCCTTCTCTCGATTTCACCTTCGTTCGGTAGGGTTTCTTTTTCTTGTTTTCTCAAATGGGTTGAATTCAAATTTTCTTTTTTACTTGTTCGTTCGTATTTTTGGAACTTTGAATGGAGTGGGATAGTAATTCTGATCTTAGCGAGGAAGAGGACGAGGAGTTGACGCTTGAGGAGGACGTTGCCCCCCTTCCTTTTCCCGTTGAGAACTTGCTTCAAACGGCCCCGTGTGGATTCGTTGTCACCGATGCCCTTGAGCCTGACCATCCCATTATTTATGTCAATACTGTCTTCGAGACCGTCACTGGTTATCGCGCTGAAGAAGTACTCGGGCGTAATTGGTCAGTTTTTGTACTTAGATTGTTGTTTTTCATTTTGTTGGTTCTTTTTTACTTGGCTACCACATGAATTAGGACTTCTATTTAGTGAATGAAATGGGAATTTTTATTTTTGTGCTGTTACTGCTGATTTTGTAGAGATTAGTTAGTGGTTTGATGATATTCTTTTTTCTTTGTTTAGTTTAGGCTCTAGCATACCCAGCTCTTGGTTTTAGATTTTGTATTTTGTAGAGAGATTGGAGGTTATCGTTTGATTGAGTTTCTTAAAGAAAGCCAGCTGAATTTAGGGATTTCATTTTCTTTTAGTTTGATGTTTGCGTAATCTGACTATACTGAGTTCCATTAACCTCTTTATGGAAGTGGGTGGTATGCTTTCACCAGATTAAAGGGTTTGTGTCGTGCTACTAATGGTTGTGTTTGGACGTGCTTTGACATGTAGGAACACCTTACGTATGATAACCAGAACTGAGTTTGAGCTTGGTAGTTAGATGGATATGTTTCAAAAAAATTTGTAGGGAGTGTGAATTTATTAGGAAAAGCATTCAATGGCTATTTAACCAATAATTAGTTTTAAAATTTATGAGGAGTAAGGCTTGTGGTAAATGTTTAAAGCATTTCATGATTAGTGTATTTCTAATCCTGAGTTTGATGAAGTTACTTTTCTGTTAATATTGTTACTTCGAGTTTTATGTTTGTATAATTAATACATTCGCTGATCTAATTCCTTTTGTTGCTATTGTCAATTTGTATTCCTACATGGAGTAATTTGATAAATAAATATGGGAAAGTTTCTTGTTCTCTTTCCTTTGGTACAAATATAGGCTGAAACCATATTAATTTTAACTGACATCCTTGCTGTTAGGGACTGTCCATAGGTTTTTTCGGTTAAGCATTCAAAAGACACTTTGATCCTCTCTTCTCCCAAAATTTCATGAATAGATGATTTTAGCCATATAATTTTTAGGAAATTGCACCAGTGAAATATAATAAGCAAAAAAAAAAAAAAAAAATTACTGCTTGTTTATGATTTTACCCATGTGAAATTACAATAAAAAAATACCAAGAATTCTCTGTTTCTTTAATATGGCTTTGATTTCAGGGGCCCCTGGTCTCCTTTAAGAGCTCGTCAGTGTTATCTATTGTATCTGTGACATTTCAATGTAAAATTGATAGACATAGTTCCTAAACCTTTAGATCAAATGACACAGATTGAGCATCTGAATGTAAAATGCCAAGACAGAATTTGGGCTTGTATTACTGTTATGTTTGTGGTCCTAGGTGAGAGTTCATTGGGTTAATGAAGAAAGACATTGCCAAGAAGAGGGAAACAAAATCAGCCTAGAGAATTGGAATAACTCATCATCTTTGAGCAACTGGTCTTTTTCCAGTTCATGGATGAAGGATTGACTTCTTCTGTTGTGTTATAAGAATCAGGGAGACAAAAATTTTCTTTTTGTTTTAATTGCAAGTATTACCCAATTTAGTGGGTAATTAACTAAGTCCTAACAACTTCAATCTCATCTATGTAAAATTTCCTAACAAAGAAAGAAAGCCTTTGTCTGTCTTGCCCTTTTATTCTTCAAAGTTAACATATAATCACCTTTTGGGTTGGTGGAAACCATTTAGGGTTATGTTCTAAAACAAACTTAACCGACCAGATACAAGGAAGTGAGCAAAATATTTTATTCAGAAAATGAAGGGAAAAGGAGAGGAAGGAGGTTTGGGGGTGGGGATGAAGAATCATTTTGAGTTGAGTTGTGGGGGAATAGATTAGCAGTTTCTCCTGATTATGTTGAGTGTGGTTAGTTCAAGGATACTTATTATCATAGTGTTGTGACATCTATGAACAAATGTGGAGATTTACCAGATCAATCAACTTTAAAGCAGGGATATTTAATTCAAAGGATGAATTCTTTTCCCACTAATTCCTCCAAAAAATTTTAAAGTTGTGCATTTGGTCAATAATGTGAGGCTCTTAAAAAACATCTTAGGGCACTATTTTGCTGTCTCAGATCCTTCGAAATTAACTGTCTAAAAACTCTAGAAGCTAAGGTATACTGTGGTACAATAAAAAACTGCAATTTTTGGAGACTTCTCAAGAAGGATTTGAGCCAGCTATCTTGCTGGCTCAAATCCTTCAAAATTTAACTGCCTAAAAAACTCTAGAAGCTAAAGTGTACTATGGTAGAACCAAAAACTGCAATTTTTGGAGACTTATGAAAGAAGCTATTTTTATCAAATACCATGTGGATGTTAATCTGAAATTTCTGAGGAAAACAATTTAGAGCTTTAATGAAAATTGGACATTATATTAATTATATCTAAAAGATGCAAATGCATACTCTCTTTTTTGTCCTTTTCTTTTTTGAAGGAAAAAGTGCAAGTTAGTTCAGTGAAAGTATGAAAGTTTTGAATTTCCTTTTAAACAAGGTTCGTCTTGGTTCTAGAACCGATTGGAGGAGAACTGAATTTGGCGCTTTTTCTGGAATTAGATTTTGGATAAATCAACTTAATTTTAGAATTTTTCTCTTTGTTTGCATAAGTATGAAATGAGTAAGAATGGTAGTAATTTTTATAAAAGCTTTTGGTAAATAGTGAAAATTTCTTATTTATCAGATGAGGAACAAGTTATTTTCCTTACTGACCTGATTATGAGTACTAATTCCTATTAAAATGTATATGCAAAGTGAGATGAAGGAATTCCATCATAGATAGGCAGATGGGATCAGTTGATCTAATATGCATGATTGTCACCCAATTCTTGGATGTGAAGTTTGCTTTTGCAAAAACTTTTGTTGAAAGTCTTTGCTTGCACATTAATTCTTTTTCCTCTCCATTTTTGTTAACAGAGTTGAGATCACTCTATGTGTTTCAGCATAGTAGTATGTTGAAAAATGTATGAAATTTGTGCGGACTGCACATCACATTAATTCCTATTATCCTTACTGTTGAGGGTGTTATTGTTAATGTCATAAAAATGCACAGTATATGAAATAGGTTGAGAATAATTTTCCTTATTGTTGAGGGTGTATTATTTGCTCTATGTCCACTTGTTTTGATAACACAAGAAAGTGTGCATGCAAATCATCTGCAAAGAGCCCAGAAAGAAAATCTTCCCATGTTAGTATTTGTCTTGTTTGTTGCTTGGGGCCAGTAAACTCATGACTACTGCCTTAATATGAATATAGATTATAGATAAAGCCAAAATTATGGATGCATGAATTTGGCGGTGGCCATTGGTTACTTTATAGCGTTAGAAGGTCAAATACTACTTATTTTTGGTCTGGTGATGAGAAATATAATTCATGTTGAAAAAAGCAGAAGCAATTTGATTTGTATTCAAATGTTATAACATGTATTTAGTCAAATAGGGTATCTTTATAGTCCTGTCTGATTTCTGTTGTTTCTTATTTTATAGCTGTACTTACAATTACAGGTTGCTGAAGCAAATCTAACTATGTGAAGATTATAGCATATGTTTTCATCATAACAAAGCTAAGTAGTAGAGATGTAATTGCAGTTTGTATCATTAGTGTTCATCTGCAATATTTAGGTGTGGTCTCAAATTTCAAATGTCTGAATTAGTTTTATTGCAAAGTTTAGTATAAAATCCAGTCTTTTACTTTTTCTGTTTATTGGCGATCTGGGAAAAAAGTTTTGATGGATACCATCAGTGATCACTTCTTGTTATCTCTAAGGTGTTAGTAACATACTAAATTACTGGTTGCTTAGATGCAGATTTAGATTCTTGCTCAATGGATCTTGTTTGTGCCATATCTGTGTCGGTAGTCCCAAAAGTTAAAAAATGTTGGTACCATGTTTAAGTGAACATATTTAGTTTTATCTGCTGTCTGTAAAAATGTTGAGTTGTGAGTTAATCATTGGATTATAATTTTAATGAAGTGAAACTTCATGGACTTTGTGATCAATGCCATTTATTGAGATTCTTAATATATATTCTTGTGGAGGAATAACTATTATGAATTTGATGGGAATATATTGATGGCATTTATGGTTCCTCGAGGCGAGTGCCTAATTAGACTCTAGTGAGGTTCGTGAAGGGAAAGAATTGAAAAGCCTTTGATTGTGTAAAGTTTTCACTGGTTTGAGATCAGGTCCTGTATTTTGGCTGTAACTCTATTGTATGTAACCATGTACTGTGGTAGCACCAGCCTAGGAGTTTTTTGTAAAAGTTATTGATTTGTTTGTTTTGCATTGGCTAGTCATTGTTATATAACAGTGCCTGGGTGCCATTAGGAAATTGTCACTAACTTTTAGCTTATATGTCCTGAGATAGGAGAGTGGATAGGGTTCCTCCAAAGGTCAAGTGAGGCCTGGTTGTTTGAAATTTTGCCAATGTGGAGTTTTCTCTTTTATAATTAAATTTGCTTCTCAGTTTAGTAAATGCTGTAGTATCAGTTGCTCTCACATTTTCTAATTTCGTTTTGGTTTTATTAGAATTATTTATAACTTAATGAGGATTAAGAAAGTTTTGGTTTATTCTCTGTCCCCTATAGATAATATTGTAATTTTGTGGGTGGACTGGTGTTAGAGGCTGGTATCGACTTTATTTCTTGATTTGTATAAAACGAACTTGTCCCTCCCTACACATTACTATTCAGTCCTTTGTCATGCTATATTATGTTTAAATGCTTTGTTGTATATCTATTGATATCATTTTCAGCTCCCTGTGTCTTGGTCCATCTTTGTGGGATCAGTTTAGCCGATTACATTTGCAGTCTCTTCTCTCATGCAATTGTTGACTTTATGATCTTGATTAATTCTTTGTTTCATTATATGACTAGAATACTGATTGTTTAGGGTTGTTTCTTTGTTCTGATCTTTTGCGATTACAGCCGTTTCTTGCAATGTAGAGGGCCATTTGCAAAGAGAAGACATCCATTAGTGGATTCTGCGGTAGTTTCAGAAATTAGGAGATGTCTTGAGGAGGGTATTGAATTCCAAGGTGAGTTGTTGAACTTCCGTAAAGATGGATCCCCTCTGATGAACAGATTGCGTCTATCTCCTATATATGGAGACGATGAAACGATAACTCATGTCATTGGAATTCAGTTCTTCACAGAAGCAAATGTTGATCTGGGTCCAGTGCCTGGATATCCGATAAAGGAGTCTGCAAAATCATCCAATCGGTTCCGGTCTGTTTTTTCCACTAACCGTACTGTCCCAGTGGGAGACCGGAATGTTTCTCGTGAGGTTTGTGGCATTATGCAACTGAGTGATGAAGTGCTGTCTCTGAAGATACTTTCATGGCTATCACCAAGAGATATTGCGTCGGTTGGTTCTGTCTGCAGGCGATTTTATGAGCTGACAAAGAATGAGGACCTTTGGAGAATGGTATGCCAGAATGCCTGGGGTAGTGAGACAACTCGTGTTTTAGAGACTGTGCCTGGTGCAAAGAGACTGGGATGGGGTCGGCTTGCAAGGGAGTTGACTACTCTTGAAGCTGCAGCATGGAGGAAGCTAACAGTTGGTGGTGCTGTTGAACCCTCACGGTGCAACTTCAGTGCTTGTGCAGTTGGGAATCGTGTAGTTCTTTTTGGTGGGGAAGGGGTAAATATGCAACCAATGAATGACACCTTTGTATTGGACCTGAATTCTAGCAACCCAGAGTGGCAACATGTCCAAGTAAGCTCTCCTCCTCCTGGTCGTTGGGGACATACACTCACTTGTGTAAATGGGTCTAATTTGGTGGTCTTTGGAGGCTGTGGAAGGCAAGGCTTACTCAATGATGTTTTTGTTTTGGATTTGGATGCCAAGCCTCCAACTTGGCGCGAAATTTCTGGATTGGCTCCTCCACTTCCTAGATCATGGCATAGCTCATGCACTCTTGATGGTACCAAATTGATAGTTTCTGGTGGTTGTGCTGATTCCGGAGTTCTTTTAAGCGATACTTTTCTGCTTGATCTCTCAATGGAGAAACCTGTTTGGAGAGAGATACCTGTAGCATGGACCCCGCCTTCTCGGTTGGGCCATACACTTTCAGTTTATGGTGGTAGGAAAATATTGATGTTTGGGGGTCTGGCTAAGAGTGGTCCCCTTCGGTTTCGTTCTAGTGATGTGTTTACGATGGATCTAAGTGAGGAGGAACCCTGTTGGAGGTGTGTAACTGGAAGTGGAATGCCTGGTGCTGGAAACCCTGGAGGCATAGCTCCTCCTCCTAGGCTTGATCATGTAGCTGTGAGCCTCCCAGGTGGGAGAATTCTGATCTTTGGTGGGTCTGTGGCTGGTCTTCACTCGGCGACCCAGCTTTATCTCCTGGATCCTACTGATGAGAAGCCTACATGGAGAATAATGAATGTTCCCGGACGACCTCCAAGATTTGCATGGGGACACAGTACTTGTGTCGTTGGGGGGACTAGGACTATAGTCCTTGGTGGTCAAACTGGAGAAGAGTGGATGCTCAGTGAGCTCCATGAGCTGTCATTAGTCAGTTCCATTATCTGATTGAGGATGTGCGAGTTGCAAGATGCTGTCAGAAGGGATCAGAAAGATTTCACCCTCAAAAATGATAATTCTGAGACAATTCAATCCGTGGAGAATGTTGGTCAGTTACTGAAAAACTCTTGACAAATATTGCTCTAATCAGGACTTCTGTACTAGGTGGTTGTTCATAATGGATTTTCTTGTACGAGATTGTTCTGGCACGGGATGAACTTTTCAATGAGTGACTTGAAACCATGTTTATTTTTTGTAAGGTTTGCGATATACTGCACATCACTGCTCACAATGGACTTTCTTGGTAGGATTAGTTGTATTTGTTAGAGAGCTAGGTATTTATATGTGTAGGTTTAGTTTCTTGTTATGCTCACATGCTGCATTCATTCAGCGTCTGTAATTTAAAACCATAAAAAAGGCGAAAAGCTGCATGTTAATAGTATTCCTACTGTCTTGAATACTTTATTTATGGCCACTCTTAAGTGCGAGTGTGCTGGTTCTGGAGGGGTTTATATATGTATGTATATATATTTTTCTTTGAAATTTCCCAAAGTTCTGGTGTTAGTAAGTAGGTCATTTAAGGGTTATGCCACTATTTTCAATTTTGTTAAGTTTGAATAGTATATTCTTACTTTGATGGAATTTGTTACAGGAGAGGTGGGGTATTGGCAAGGATATGGAGCTTATGTTTTGCAACTTGGAATGTAAAATTTACAGCCTTAAACGTCATACTTGTAATCTTTCAACTTGCAAATTTCGTGTGTGACGTTTCAAGTTGTAAGTTGTGTGTTCTATGTTGCAGAAGTCACGTATCCATACCAATATTCCTTAATATATGGTAGCGAAATTGAATTTTTGCTTGAGAAGAAACATTATTGAATTGTATTGTAAGACATCTGTTGTTTTGTAGGGATAGAGAAAGTTACCCAGATCAGAGAATGCATTTTTGATTACATTGTGGTAGTGATGACAACAAAAGTAACAGGATTATTGAAGAGAAGGCCTCCATTTCTTGTGCGTAGATGAATAAGCAGACCTGGTTGCATGCATATTGTGTTTTAGGCTTGGTTGAATCTTTTTGGAAATTTGATTGTGTGGTGATAAAGTTTCTTTAGGGAAACAACATTTTTGCTTGTCTTGTATGTAAATTGATGAAGAAGTAGGCAAAAAATGTGCTGCCATTAGGCTTCATTTTTGCCGTAATGAGAAAGAATAATTAGTTAGCTGGGGAAGAATTGGCTTTGAGCTTTATGCTTCCAAATTGCAAGAGCCAAAATCTAGTGAGGTAACCAAGATTCTGGAAAATACAAGGAAGCTGCATTGTATAGAAAGCAAAACCCTTTTTCTATGGTCTACACTTGGAATCAAAGGACCCAAAATAATTATTATCATGTTATATTATGATTATAGTGTTTTTTTTAATCATGATAACAATTTGTTACAATAATACTTGCATCTTTACTTCGTTGTTTAATTTATTTATTTTTATTGATTTTAATTTAATGAGATTTAAACTTTAAATTTTTTCTTTTTGGGGCCGTTTTGAAATATCTTTACAATTTTTTTTTTAATTAATACTAAGGTACTTATTTTTTTAAATGAAAAAAAAAAGAAAATTATATGAGAAAGACAAGTCAATAAATGAAATAATTGAAGAAAAGCATCGTTATATCTCTTGGAAACCAAATCAATTCCAAAACTACAACAGCACAATCAAGCTAAACTAATGAGGGGAATCTGAAATCATGAAGGAAACCTTTTACTGGGACCCTCCTAAGATTTTGCATAATATCCAGTTAGTGTAAAAGCATGATTATTCTTATGTCTTAATATTAGTCAAAAGAATAAAGTTTTTTGCATCCTAAATGTCATATAATTTTCTCCTAAATCGCTAAAAATGCTTACTTGGGAAGTTTGGTAGTTGGCTGGTTTTTAAGCTTAATCTTTTTTGGTTTTATCATTACTTTTTTTATTTTATGTATTTTATTAAATAAAAATATAATTATAATATTTAATTAAGAATTAATAATATCAGGAATACAATTTTTATTCCTACAAATTAATTTATTAAGACCTGTCTGGTATAATTTTTTTATTTCTATAAAATTTATTTTATTTTTAGAAAAATATAGAATATATGTTAATGATATAATATAATTACATCGATTTATATATATCTAAGTTGCAAGTAAAAACAAGGAAGATAAGAGACTTATTGTTTTTTTTAATATTACACAACTATGTGTCCAGTCTAGAGTCTAGTATCAAATTTGGAAGTCCAGAGTTGTACATGTAAAATATGTGGGGGTTAAATAATTATTTTTTTATTATTAGACACCGATTTGACATTAGTATAATATAAAGGGTCTCGTTAATATTAACCATATAAAAAGTACAGCAGCAGCGACAAAGGTCCAAAGCTAAAACCAACTTGGGTTGCGTGCACTGTTCACTTCACTCGCTTTCTTTGTTGCCATTTTCTCTTTCCCAAATCTCTCACTCTCTCTCTCTCTCACTCTTCTTCTTCTTCTTCTTCACTCTTACTTTCTCTTTCGTTCATTTTCTGCAATGCCAATCAACAAGGACCCTACCACGCCGCCGCCCATGATCGGAAAAATCGGGCCCTACACCGTCTTCATGACCCCACCCTCCACCCCCAAGCCCGCAGAGCCCGTCTTCGATTCCCCCAAGAAGGTTGCGACGCCGCCTCCTGTCCAGCCTCCACCCCAGCAGTTTGAGAAGTCTGTCTCTGTTCAGTCTGTGCCAAATGGGTCAGTTGTCGGATTCTTCAAAAATGCTGTCTGCAAAGTGCAAAATGGTATGTCGTTTAGTGGGTTGATGTGATATTTTCATGTTGTGTTTTTGGCTGTGGATCTTTGTGTTCTTTCGGTTGCTTTGATTTTCATCTTTGGATGAAAATTTTTGTCACTTTCCTTGGTTATGGGTTTTGGCATCAGTTTTGCTGTGTGGTTGCTGAGAAAATGGCTGAAAATTATGGAAATGAGAGTTGAAGAAGACAAGTGAGGCGATGGATCTTTTTAAAGAATCTTCAGTATGGTTGTTTTGTAGTTAAAGTGAGGATTTGAGTGGCTTTCTGGTGGAGAATTTAGTCCCTGTTTGCTTTCTCTGAAAATGTAGAAAAGGAAAATGATGAAGCTACAGATACTGTGTTTTATGCTGATATGGTGATTGAAATAGAATTAGAACTCATATTAGCTGTCTTAGTTCAGTGCTAAATCTAATTCTCTCTGGGTTTCTAGTGCTGAAAAATAACGGATTTGGAGTTGTATTTCTTATGTTCTCTCACAAATCTTTCTGCCACTTCAGGAAAATAAAGTAGAGAAGAAATGTTGTTGTTTGTCTGAATTTCTTTCTGTAACTAATAAACTGTTTTGGGGAAATTTGCAGCGCATTCTAGTTTGGATGATCACTTGGCACGTTGGTTTGGATTAAATCAGTCAAAGTATCAGTGGGCACTGGATGATTATTATGAGGGCAAGGGTCTGGTAAGTTCAATTGAATAAATTGCCAATATTTATTGTTTTTGCATGTTGTTTCATTGATTCTGAGCTTTCTAAATTTTTACGTTCATTGAGGTATATTTCTTTCCAACGTTTTTTAACAACTCATAGGATTTTCAATCAGTTTGGTGGGCCTTTGGGAGATTAGATTATGTTTGGTTACTGTATGTTTAGTGGCTTTAATTTAAATGGCATTATTAGGTTTGGTAGGTAAACTTATGTTTCAGGGAACATCTAGTGAAGGAACTTGTGAAGTACCTTTAAAGCAATTTGTTTAGTTATTATACTTATTACTGTCTTTTGCTTCATCTTTGGTCTATGAAATTCGGTCTTTCATAATCAAGTCTATAAAATTTTGCTATGAGTGGAATTTTATTGTATAGCAATATCCTTAGGTATTAAACTTTTCAATTTGGTTCTCAGGCTTTTGGAATAAAATAATTCAATGGCAGTTGCTCAATCCTTTTAGAAAGCTAGTGAACTGTGTATATATTTGCTTTCCCCATTCTGGAATTTGTGTTTGATTTCGTCAGCCTTCGATAAATATTCTAAAGACCTTAATGCTTTTGGGTTTTACACGTGCTACATTGCATGTTTACTATCAAAAGAATAAAAGATTGAAACTGGTGTGCTTGCGGAGTGAGTATGAGTTTGACAATGAGCTGCTGCATCTAATTTAAAGTGAGTTTGGTCTTGTGACATGACTCTCTTTGGATGGAAGGAATTTAGATATCATTTAGTAATAAACATGCCTTTCAAGGGGATAATTTTTTTTTCCGTATAACAACTATAATGGAAGTTATCCTTTTTGAGTTGTGGCTACATATAGCAATGTAAAATAAAAAACAAGCCCACCCTTGTACAATGTAGTTATATGCAAAATAACTTGGTGTCAGAGATGTTTGGCACTAGTTTTGGTGAATTGTTCATATTAGAATTAAAATTAAACTTATTTAGTTTTATTAAGCTCTAGTAGTATTAGTCTTTTTCTAATTTGTTTAGGATTCTTAAATTTATTTTGCTTTATTATTTTAGCCTCTATAAATGCATGTTCATGTACTTAGTTTATTATTCAAGTAAGACTCACTATAATATTTTATTTTTTCTTTAACAGTTCACTGGTTGCAACATGAGATTTCAGGCATTAGCATTCAAGAACACTTTTAGCTGAATATCTTCCAAACATATTTTGATTATGAATAGTGATTGCAATAACTTTCTAATTGGTATTAGCCATGCTAAGATCTTTATATGTTTAGTTTACTAGTGGAGAAAGAGTGTACCTTATGAGGGAACTAATATCACTGATTCCACTTAGAAAACAAGATAGTCATCTGTCATCCACAAGGTAATCTTAAATATGTTTACTGGAAATATCCGCTGCCAATATTCACCAGCAAAAACTGAGCTGAAATTGAGAAATAATTAAAGAAAAGGAATCAGGATGCAAAGCATTTTCTGGAGTTAAAACTCTAAATAGCTAATACTTGTTCCCTCTGTTCTATAAACTTTAGTACAAGTCCTACCTATTCAAAGTTGCTACTATTCTTGATTATGTCAATATTACTGAGAGAATCTGCCCATGAAAAGCTCTTGACATATATGTCACTGCACTTCTGCAAGTGGTATGTAATCTGATATTTCCAAACTGGGTTGGCAACAACAGGCACCCTAGTGATATATTATGTCCAATTCCAGCTTTCCAAAGTTTTTTTTTCCTTAATTCCAAACCATTCTATCTCGCTCCCTTTTCTTTTTTCCTTACTAGATATCATAGCATCATTATTCTTTTAGAAAAGAGTCACTAGCTTGTTCTTATGAGAAACTCGATATATGACATGGAATCTTTACCCATGAATTCCCTAAAGGACCTTCCATTACAGAAATGGTGGGCAAAGAACTGTATTGAGAGTGGTCTTGGGTTAGACGGCTACAGATATGGAGCCAGATCTCTACAAGCAATTTAAAATTGATCAGTTGTTTGGGCCGGTTCAGAAATCAACCTAAAATGATAATGTGGGGATTAGACAAAATTGTCTGGTCACTTTTTTCTGTCATGTTAAGGCCAGGGTCTACTGTGGTATTAGTCTTTTTTAAACAAGTAGAAGAAAAGCTGATCTTTTTATGTCAAATCATCCATGGGAACAACCATTGTCTCTGTTAACATTTTCAAAGATTCGGCATTACTACTAGTTGCATCTTTCTTACACTAAAATGTTGATGTGGTGTGAAACTACTTTCAAGGTTTTAATCTTTGTTGTGACAGTTCTTGGTGTTTGTGATTGTCTTAACTAAACATTTTTAAATAAAACATTTTCTCTTGCGACAGGAAAAGGAAGTTGTGAAAGCAAAGGAAATGTCAGGCAAAGTACAAAGTGTTTAACATGCTTGTTGGGCTGGTAATTTATTGTGTATATCTTGGTCTGCTAGAAAATGTTGTTGAACATTTTGATGACTCACACGTTGTTTTGCAGAAATTACCTCAAGTGAGGTTGTGACCGCAGTCTCCTTTGTATACTATATCTATAATACCTTATATATGGGATAGCAGTAATTGATCTGGATACTCGAAGGGACATTGTCCAGACATCTGGAGATATGATTGTTCGCAATTTTCTACCTATTGCAGCAGTTCACCAAGTTTGGTTGTGTACTAGGCTTTGGTCCATGTAATTTCATACAGTTAAATTTGAAATGCTATGATTTGTTCGTTTACTGTCAGGTTGTGGGGATGTATGTTGATGTAACTTTTTGTATTTCCTTCCCTTTTTCTCAGTAATAGCAATAGTTTGCATTAGATAAATTTCAGGAGTCTTTTTAACTCTGTTGATTTTACCATTTGACACCGATGGGGTGTGCATGTATGGATCTCTTTGCTAACACCATTTAGTTCTTGTACATGATTCAAGCACAGGAATTACACACTTAACAAGCATAAAGATTTCAAAAGTAAGGAAGCTATGCCAAACTGATTTTGATACGAAGTTATTGAAGAACTTATATTGTTGCAGTGGAACTTTGGTCTCCAGAAAGTTACTTTGCCGTTTGCGCCTTGCATGGATTGATTATTGTTCATTCTAGTTTAAGTTCGTTCTGTTATTTGCACATGATTAAATGAGTTAGACGTATTCCATAATATTTGATTGGTAAAGTGAAAGTCGGGCCACCTCCGGCCGGTTTCATGTAAGAATGTTCTGCTCTGTTCTGTTTAGATTTTGTCTTTTTGCTTTCGGCTTTTCCACCCCCTCTTCGAACTTCGAGTATTTGACCAAATTGACAGCGAAAACAGAACAGAGTCCAAGTACGAAAGTTTGACCACGTAATTTTCAATTATTATAGTTTCTTCGGATAATTTTCATTACTTTTACTGGAGAATATCCTTTCAATGGAATCACAAATTTATATATGGAGGATCATGATATTCCTCCGTAACCAAGATTCTTGTTGTTTCTTCGCATTGAATGCCAATTCACATCTGCTGATAAATGTTGGATTCTGCTACATCTTCAGTCTTAATTTTTTTCGGTGAGCTTTTTCCTTTAATTACAGCGGCGTTTTTGTTGCCCCTTTCATTAATACAAATTCCTGTGCATATAATACTAAAATATTCCGAATCTGCAGGGGTCTTGATCTTCCTGAGATTATACCTGAGCATTCATAAATGTGCCCAAAGAACCGGGGTAAAATGTAGTTCAAATCTGCAGGGCTTGAACTCCAGGGTATTTTCAATCGACAGGGTCCTGAATGAAATCGAGAAGCCTATCCAATTCTCTTCTCAGCAACTCAGGATTGCAACAGACAATTTCTCACATTTTGTGGGTGCAGGCGGTTTTGGTGCAGTTTACAAAGGCAACCTCTCCATGGGCATAATTGTTGCCGTAAAAGTCTTTAATGGAGGCTCAGACAAGAAAATTGAAGATCAGTTTCTAGCAGAAGTGAACAGTATTGGAAGAATCAATCATATTAATCTTGTCAAACTTTACCGTTTTTGCTTTGACAGAGATTTGCGAGCTCTTGTTTATGAGTATGTAGAAGATAGTTCCCTGGATCGCCGTTTATTCACGGAGAAAAAATTATAGATTGGGAAATATTTCACAAGATAGCAGTTGGCACAGCTAAAGGGATTGAATATCTGCATGAAGATTGCCAGCAGAGGATAATCCATTATGACATCAAGCCTGAAAACATTCTTCTGGATGTCAAATTCTGCCCAAAGATAGCTGATTTCGGACTTGCCAAGCTATGCAACAGAGAAAAGACGCACGTAACATTAACAGGCGGCAGAGGAACTCCAGGATATGCAGCACCAGAATTGTGGATGCCATTTCCTGTAACTCACAAATCTGATGTTTACAGCTCTGGAATGCTGTTGTTTGAGATATTGGGAAGGAGAAGAAACATGGATGTGAACCTGCCGGAAAGTCAGGAATGGTTTCCAAAATAGGTTTGGAAGAAATTGGAAAAGGGCGAGTTTTCAGATTTGATGGTTGTTTGCGGAATTGAAGAGGAGGATAAGGAGAAAGCACTAAGGATGGCAATGGCTGCTTTGTGGCGTGTTCAATATAAACCTGAGGCAAGACCTGCCATCAATGTTGTGGTCAAGATGCTGGAAGGAGGAGTTGAGATTCATACCCCAGAGTTGAGATTCCAACCCCAGAGAATCCTTTTTCAGACTTGATTATGGGACGTTCTCCCTCAACAACTACTCTTCGAAAATTTGAGATCAATAGCAACTTCATGAAGCAAAACTCTTGATTGTTTGATAGTTTCAAATTCAGGAGCCGCATATATGTTGAATTTTTATAGACTTTTGATAATGCTGTTATTTCAACTCGAGATTAGGTATAGGTTTTCTATTGCATTATGTAAATTGAATGTCTATGTTAAAAGAAATTCTTACTCTCCTTGTGATTACAAATTCCTGTTTGAAGTAATGTCCAAGAATCTCATTTATGAAACATTGGTGAATCTATTTTCGAAATCTATTATGTTTTGTAGTCTTTGTTCTGTGTGATGAAGACAGATTGTAGCCTTTTCCTTCTTAGTATTTTATTGGAATAAACGAGCTTGAAACTGACTGGAAAATTTTGTCGTATATACTTTTATATAACAATACTTTATTTAGATGATCGTACTAAGAACTTTCTTTGATTCGAGGATTAACTTGTAACTTTCGGGACAGGATAATGAAGCAAGGGAACCCGATGGATTTCCCTAGGAAATTATTGAGTTCATTTCCTGCCGGCTATGTTATTTAATTACTGAGGAAATTCCACGCGGAGTTGAAGCATATTCATGGTACAGAGGAGAAGAATACATAGTATTGGAATTGACTGCAGAGCTCTGTGTTCTGAGAGAAGATTCAAAGTTCTCTCTTTCGTGGTAAATTCATTGTTGATCTCTTCTTCCTGAAAATTTCTGCCACTCTGCTTGCGTTTAATTTTCTATTCTATATGTATCTTGTTCTCTTGTATTCTTCCATCTCCGCTAAATGTTTCATCAGCCATGTCAACTTATGATGATTCGAACGTTTCATCAGAGCGCGCAATTATTCTCATTGTGGTTTTAGGTAAGAATAATTTTGAGTTCAGATGGTCTGAACGGAGTTTAAAATTTATAAATTTTACATCTTTTAAAGATAAAAAAATTATTTGAAATATGACTGTTTAGAATTATTTTCTTATATCTTTGCAGTGATCGTTGCTGTAAAGATTGTGTTTGGGGTGTCAATATGTTTGAAAAGAGCACAGAATAAGAGCAGCAGTGTCAGTCAGGATGCACGATTTCTCACTCTAACTATTGATAAATTCCTCAATGAGATGGAATTGGAGAAGCCTATTAGGTTTACTTCTCAGCAACTCATGATTGCAACTGATAATTTCACCCACTTGCTTGGCTCAGGAGGATTTGGAGCCGTATATAAAGGGATTTTCGGCAATGGAAAAATTGTCGCGGTAAAGGTTTTACATGGAAACTCTGATCAGACAATTGGAGAACAGTTCATGGCAGAAGTGAGCACAATCGGAAGAGTTCATCATTTTAATCTGGTTAGACTCTACGGATTCTGCCCCGAAAGAAACCTGAGAGCACTGGTTTATGAGTACATGGTGAATGGATCGCTGGACAAGTACTTGTTTCGTGAAAAGAAGATCTTAGGATTTGAAAAACTTCATCAGATTGCTGTTGGCACAGCCAAAGGGATTGCTTACTTGCATGAAGAATGTCAGCAGAGAATTGTACATTATGATATAAAACCTGAAAACATTCTTTTGGATGGTCAGTTTTTTCCAAAAGTTGCAGATTTCGGTTTGGCCAAGCTCTGCAACAGAGAAAATACACATATAACAATGACAGGAAGAAGGGGAACACCAGGTTATGCAGCACCTGAACTCTGGATGCCATATCCTGTAACTCACAAGTGTGATGTTTACAGCTTTGGAATGCTCCTTTTCGAGGTAGTAGGCCGGAGAAGAAACCTGGAGAGAGATCTTTCTGAAAGCCAGGATTGGTTTCCGAAATGGGTATGGAAAAAGTTTGAAAATGGAAATTGGGAAGAGATGATGATTGTAGTTGGAATTGAAGAAAATGATAGGGAAAAAGCTGAGAGAATGATTAAAGTAGCTCTGTGGTGTGTTCAGGATAGGCCTGAAATGAGGCCTTTAATGAGTGTTGTGGTGAAAATGCTGGAAGGTGGAGTAGAAATTCCTGCACCTTTATACCCATTTAAGCACATTTTTATGGGATCTTCTCCTGGCACTCATAATCTACCAGCTGCTTCATTTTGGGATGGAAGCACTTTTGATTTAAGTGCTTCCACTGTTCAAGGATCTTCCTTCGTGCGTGGAACTCCTACAATGAAGAAATATGAGATTGAAATTGCCTCCACGTGAATCTATGTGTATTATATGTTCTTTTTTCAATGTTTGTACTATAAATATATTGATACATAGATCACTTGAAATAAATAAAAAAGAATCTGTGATCATAATTATATATGCATATATAAAATAGAGTACTTTATAATCTAATGCCTTGTTACATATTTAAGAAGCAATCAATGCAATTATTATACATGTTGCAGCTTAAATTATACTTCAGATAGAAGCAATAATTTGATATTCATTACTAATTATTCAAGAGTCTAAATGGACATATTCAGCTAAAATGAATGAATGCTTATAGAATAGAATTAGTTATCTTTGAGCTCTTTAATTAATTAACCTAAAAAAAAGAGCCAAAAAACAAAAGAAAAATAAAAATGGTATGATATAAAATGATAAAACCATTTTTATTACATGCAATTTCTTAGAAATATTCAATCAACTGAAAATTTCTATTGACCCTCTACAATCTTACAAAAATGAGATATGTACGTATTCTTCTTCTTCTTTTTTTCATATGAAAAATAAAAGGTGTATAGAAAGAAAGAAAGAGTCGACAAGTCAAAGTGTGATTATTTGCTGAGGCCTGAAGCCTAGCTCAGTAGTTCCTGGGAGATTCATCTTCTTGCCCACCTTTCTTAATGGAGAAAAGCCATTTCATCATAGGAAGTAATGGTTTCTTCATTTTCTTCTTATTAACAGAAGGCCTTCTCTCAAACATTTCCTCTTTGCCAACTCCAGCAACTCTCGAAGGAGGACTTGCAAACTTTACGTATCTCCTTTCCCGTTGCTCCTTCGCAGTTGCATCGGTTGCAGTTTCGACGAACTTCAGTTCTTCGATCTCAGGACTAACAGCAGGTTGTTTCAGATAATCTTTACCCTTCAGACGCTTCAGCTCTTTCTTCGTCTCTTCCAGTTCTTCTTTGAGAGCTTGTATGCATTTTGACATTGAGTTGATTTCTTCTCTTGCTTTGTGGAGATTTTGCCTTGTTTCTTCAAGCTCTGCTGTTACTGCACCGATTCTGGATTGAGCTTCTCCATTTTTACTAGCTGCAGCTTGCATCTATCAATCATATTATTAACATTAAATCAAAAACGAGTCAGGAAAATTCATGGAGCCTAAATGGGCTGCATGCATGCTTGCATACCGCACTGAAACTTCAGGATTGTAAAAAATATGAGTTAGGATTCAGTCCACGCACATTAATGCAAAGATATATATGTATAGACAGAATTAGAATGGAGGGAAAGAGAAGACCTCTTTGAGCTTATGACCATATATTTCCCCAACCAATACTCTTTCACCAAACAACGCAACAGCTTCTTTGACTGATCTGAATGGTCGTCGTGTGTCGACCTCCGTCCGTCCGACTACCACCGTCCTCCCCTCGTCGTTCTCCATGCTTGATAGGTTTAGCCTTAATAGAAAACCCTAAAGATCGAATAAAACAAAAACGAATGCGAAAGGGCGACAATGCCTTCCTTTTAATAGAAAACACACCAGGAAGAAATAATAAAGATCGTTGGCTGGCTGCTGGTGTGGAGTGAAATGATTTGCTTACTTAAAGGGAAGATAAATAATTTGATATAATTAATAATGAATTAAATAATTAAAATGAATACGGTTCGTAAGCTAGCTAGTTTTCTTTTTGTTTCTTGGCTTCCACTTCACTGGAATTTTAACTAATTGAAGTTGGCCATAGAAGATATTGATCAGGTCGTTACTAACTCCATCCATTTGCTTTCATTTTGATTAAGACCTTCCTCCTATATTCTATACAAATACAAATACAAACTCCATAGTGCATGATGGATTAGTATATACACATATGTATGTGTGTGCATAATTTTCTTAAAAATCCTATATATAATTTTGAAATTTCGTTATTTAGATTGGTAAATTTTTGTCTTATTAATGAGAATATAATTTACTATGGTTTATTAGATTGATCATGTTATTAGTATATTTGTTTGTTATTAATCGTTAAAGGGACAAAATTAAAACTTCACAGTGGATGATTCAATTAAAAACATGTTAGTGCAAATCAGTAATAACAGAATTAAAGATAAGATAGGGATCTATTTAATAGAAGTAATAAATCACTTTTTTCATGTTAATAAAATGTAAGAATTTAGGGACCTAAAAGATAAAAGGGTAATATTTGTATTTTCTACATCCAAAACGACGCCGTTGAACTCGGACCATCTCTTACCGGTCACTGAAAACCCTACTTATCTTCTCTAAAACCCTAGTACTCTCGTCCTGAACATTGGGCCATCAAATAATTCAAAAATCAAAACTAGCAGAATCGCTCATAATATTATATTTCAATTAATTCTAAATTTTAAAGTGTTTTGGTAATTGAAACAAAAACTAGAAACGGGAATCTTAATTTCGCAATCGCTTCAGGCTTAGGGCTTTGCAGGATCGGTAACCGCTAGGCGTCAACAGTCGCCGACGGCCATAAAATGATAAGAGGAGGCAGAAGCTACGTGTCATCGCCTCCAGCCTTCTCCAATGACGCAAAACGACTCCTTGTTTGCACGAGCAATACCGTCTCTATCTTCAGCACATACACTGGTTTACAAGTAATTTTTTTCTCTTTAATTCTTTTTTATTTTAAGTGTACAATCTGTTAATACTAGTTTTTTAATATAATTTTCTGTTTTTATTGGGTAAGATAACATCACTGGAGGGTCACACGGGGCCTGTGACAACGGTGATTGTGGTACCGGCTTCGACACCGGCGAGTAAGATACTGTGTTATTGTTGGACTGCTTCGCTCGATGGCACCATTAAATATTGGGATTTTTCGGCCCCAGAGTTATTGAAGACTGTTGAAGTTAAATTACCGATATTCTCAATGGTAAATGCTTCTTACTAAGGAACAGAAAGATTTGCACTGTGTTTGCAGTAGCCAAAAGCACTTATGAATAGCCAAATTGTTTGTTTGAAATATATAAATGTGCTTTTGGAATAAATTAACTCTTGGGGTGATTTTTGAAAAAATACTTGGTTGCTTGTTTTTCTAGAAAACACTTTTGGCTAGAAAAGCTCTTGAACTGCATTTTGGCAAATAATTTGATTATTGCTTTGCTAAAAAGTGCGTTTGAATGTTCTTGTTGAAGGCCTTTTTTAACAAAAAAAATAATGTAAAGCATCCTTAATGTTGTTGGAAGTGATTGCTGATTGTATTGTTTGGATTTTCAGGTGATTCCATCTTTATTAGGCAAACCGGCTCAAAGCAATGAAAAACCACCAAAGCTTTTTGCTTATTTGTCTGTAGAAGATACAAGAGAAACAACAAATGCCAATCCACGTAAAAAGAAGCAGTCGAAGCCCAAGCCTTTGCATGGACGAATCTGCAAGTGTAACTTGACTGAGTCTCGTCTTGCCGGTGGAGTAACTATGGCTGAGGTTAATATTATTCTTTAAGTTTTTAGTAATATTTATGTTTAAGTGTATTTTAGAATTTGTCTTGCAAGTCTACTAGTATCTGATTTTGTCTGTTTCCTATTACATGGATTAATGTGTCATAAAGATTTCTTT
Organism: Melia azedarach; assembly: GCA_028052125.1. Lineage (NCBI taxonomy): Eukaryota > Viridiplantae > Streptophyta > Magnoliopsida > Sapindales > Meliaceae > Melia > Melia azedarach. The sequence goes on from CM051403.1 coordinate 12,397,638, forward strand.
CTTTGCATGGGTATTATCCCGTCTTTGAGAATGGCAACTTTCAACTTCCAAATGTTTGCACTGATTTGTATGAGATGAAATATCTAAAATTCATGTAATGAATTATCTATTAAAGTGAATTGAAGTGATTGGTAGTGGTGCATTATTAAGTGCACATTATGCGAACTTCTCAACCATCCAAGAGTGGAATATGATATATTTTCATCCTTCTATGTCAGATGAAAGACCCTGAGGTCATAACCATTAGTTCTTCAGGAAAATATTTTGGCATCCGGAAACAGCGCAAGCTTCTTATATGGAAAGTTCCTGATACAGAATCAGAGCGTGTGGTGATGAAGAAGATAACCTTACACCATACAAAAAAGATGACAGTTCTTGCATTCCATCCAAATCAAAGAATTTTAGCTGCAGGTGATGTGTCCGGAAGAATTTTAATCTGGAGAGGATTTGGTGATAGAACATTTTCTACAAGTGACAGACTAGCGAATGGGAATCTGTCAAGTAACGAGGAAGAAAGACCTGGGGTGAGGGATAATGATGATTCTGATTTATGTACTACATGGCACTGGCACCCTTCTGAAGTCAGTGTTCTCAGTTTCTCTTCTGATGGAGCATATTTGTATTCAGGTAAGGGAAAATCGCCATAAGCATAAAGCTTTGTTTTTTCACACTAAATTTGCCTAGGTGCAGCATAAATGCACAATGTGTTGGCACACCAGTAATAGAAGGTTGTATTTATATATTTCCTAAGTAATTTTCCTTTTTATGACTCTCAAGTTCTGTTAGCATTTAGGTGGAAAGGAAGGAGTTCTTGTGGTTTGGCAGCTTGATACAGGGAAGAAGAAATTCCTACCACGAATTGGGTCTCCTCTTTTATATTTTATAGATTCTCCAGATCCTTCACTTTCCTCTGTAAGTAGGATTTGTTATTATAGGACGTAGGTTGTGTTTCACTCATTTGCTCTGCCATAACAGAACTTAGAATTTTGGTAAATTTCACTAACACAAGGGTCTTCAGATATCTTGTGCAGATAATCAAATTCATGTACTGAAAATGCCCTCAATGGAAATTTTGAAGTCCATTTCAGGGATTAAGGTTTGTTCTGATCTTGATGTATATACTTAATTGAAATCCTTTATTTCCTTTTTATATGTGGTTGTATTTTTATTTTGTGAAAGTGAAACGTGTGATTTATCAAGAAGGCAGTCTGATGACCAGATAACTTTGTGCACATTGCAATCTATAGGAAAACACATGATGACATTCTGCATAAATGTGTTTCATACTAAATGAATTGTTGTCATTCATTGGCCATGCACCTCATGTTCTGGGGCGTAAGAATGCATATAAACTGCATTACTGGCTATGCCCAGCTTGTCAAAGATATGGTTGATCAACTATCTCTTTAGTTTCAACATCTTGAGGTGATTTAAAATGGTGTTGTTTTGGCTTAAATATAAAACAAATGTTTATTTCCTGGTGGCTCATGACACAAGAATATGCTGAAAGCACCGTGTTGACTATGCCTTTGGCTTGTGAGGCAAGCCTTTTAGTGACTTTCTGGGAATTTTCTTTTACCCTTTTATCCTCAGTGGTGATTTGTGGACTCTGTAAATAAAGTATTGTCTTGCTTGTGCTGTGGCAAAATATTTATTAGATGTAAGTTATGCTGTGAAAATGCAACTATCATTTTCTCGACAACTATCTTTTTTATGATTTTGCTTTTCTTTTTCTATGCTTTCTAAACATGTTAAGTCTTCTTTTTTCAGCTTCCTTGTTCATTGCCTGTGGAGTATAAAGGCTTATGTCATGACATTGCCTTCGATCACAGTGCCGGATTGGTAGCCTTGCGCACAGAGAATTATTGTATCCAGTTGTACAGTCTATTTGATGACCGTGGAATTTCTGAAGTGAGCATTCACCGCTGTTTCTTGATATTTAATTTTATTAATGTTACAATGAATTCCTTTAGTTTTATGCTTTCTGCGATTTGCTCTATATCCAAATGTGTTTTTTAATTAAGAAAATGTTGACGCCACTTGTTTTGAGGGATGGGCTTTGCTCTTTGGTTTTTTAATTATTTTGTCTACCAATTGCAATGAGTTGGTGAATTTTCTGAATATGCCATTTCAGGTTCAAGTTTGTGAGAGAAACCATCAACCTGGAGATGATGTCACGGTAAGCAAAATTGCTCATTCATGTGTAATTGTATTTCAAGACATTATGTTGTTTGCTACATTTGATTACTAATATATTATTGTCTACCTCAACTGATTGCTTCTTATATATGTTCACAGGTGGTAGTAACTTTAGTAGCTCTCTCCCAAGATGGCTCTATGATGAGTACTGCAGAAGTGAAGCTTGCTGAGGAGGGTATCGGAGGTCTTATTTGTCTTAAATTTTGGGCATCGGGGACTCAAAACAAAGATTTCAGCTTGTCTACCATTGTTTACGAACCTCATAGGTATGGCCCTTGCTTGATTACTTTGAGTTATAAATATGTGAAATATTCTCTAATTTTAAGCATCATGGAAGTCAAGTTCAAACTTGTCCAGTAATGTCTAATTTTTTAAATTCTTATTTGGATTATGTTATTTGAATATTGCCACAAGGTTAATGTCATAATTTGGTATTGTGCAGGGATGCTGGCATTTCTGCAGTTGCTTTTCACCCTAATCGTCGTGCAGCTGTTAGTTCATCTTATGGTGGGGACTTCAAGGTGATCTATGGCTAGCAGTTTAGTTGTTAGTTATCTATTGCTTCAGAAGACTGTGTTTTCATTTATTTTTCCGATTTCTCAGGTTTGGATTTGCAACGATGAATCGCAGCAGAAAGATCTTCAGCATTCTGGCTGGAGTTGCTATGCTGTTGGCTCTTATAAGTATGATTCTGTTGTATTTTCTGTTGTGAGGGTTCATACCGTGCTTTTCCCTATGGCATGTTGAATATTCGACAATTACATGTCAAAGACTACTCTGTTAATACTGTGAGAACATAAGAATTTATGTATACTCGAAAAAGGAAAAAAATGGAAAAAGTTTTCTGATGGAGAAACTGAATTTTTTTTTTTTTTTGGAGAAATACCTTTCACTTTGAATTGTATCACATCATAATTTTATTTTTTTGGGTACTCTTACTAATAAGAGAAGACCACATATTGTATGACTTGTATAAATTGGTGCTTACAACTTACAACCTGGGGTCATTCTGATTATATTTACTTTCACCTTGTAGGAAAAAGGCAATGACAGCAGCCACATTTTCTGCCGATGGTTCTGTTCTTGCTGTTGCAGCAGAAACTATAATCACATTATGGGATCCAGACAAGAATGTTCTTGTTGCTGTAATTGGAGAGACTCTCACGGTGATTCTTTGAAATCTAGACATTTTTTTTAATACATATTTGGTTTACTCTATCACACACCCCACCACCTGTCTCCAAGCATAAACACAAATTAATTTAATCTCCTTCCAACATCTGTGTGTGGAGTATTTGATCTGTAGACCTCTTGTTCTACTACAAAAGATGTAACAAACTAGGCTATCCTTTGGGATAAAGTGTGGTTGAACAAGATATAAACCAAACGCAGTTCTCTCGGATTACCCATTTTTTTAATGTTCCCTACTAATTTTCCCTATTGCCTTTATTTACATTTATATGCTAGTATCAGTTGCTGGAAATTCAAAACAGCAATTTGATTCTAAATTTTGTACCTGGTTGTTCTGCGGAACTGTATAATGGATTTCTTAAATTGACTATTTTATAATAAATTACAGCCAATTATGAACCTGTCATTTGTTGGAAGTTCGGATTATCTTGTGGCTACATCCTGGGGTTCAAAACCACAACTATCTGTTTGGAGTATGTCGAAGCTGTCTATATCTTGGTCATACATGCTTCATGTAGAAGGTGAAACTGCTCTTTCTTTAACCTAATTGTGATTTTGTTGATGGTGTTCTAAATTATATCAGTTCCTGTCATTACTAACATTGGACAATTACATAAAGTTCACAAATAGTCACATAATAATATTTGACTATTTATTGACTGAATGTACATGCATTTCTTTTCTGAGTATTAGTTATATTTAATGAAGGGAAAATTTTGGCCCTTTTGGTTTGTTATAAAGAATAGCCAGATCCCGCTGGTTCCAAAATCTATAGAACCTTCCTGAAATTGTCGTACTTCTTCCTTGAAGTTCCATAGAATTATCAAAAAGCTTTCATATGAGGGAGTCCTCTACCTATATTCTAAGCCAAGAGATCCATTTCTAATTAGGCCAAACGTAAGAAAGGTGGATGATATCTGCTTTCATTAGTTATGCTAGTGATCACTAATATTTGAACATCAGCATCATACCAAGAGGAAGTTTCACATTAATTGAACTTTTTGAATTCAGTATCAAAAACTTCCAGTAACATTGTGCTCCAAATTGCCAGATTTAATGTATTTGACTGTATTTTAATTGAAGATGGACCTTCCTTTTGCTTATGTAGCATTCATAACTTTGTATTCAAACTTTATTTTGTTTCAAGTATTTGACTCTGTTTTTTCAATATTGTGCAGCTGTAGCCTGTGCAGCAGATTTGTCGTGTTTTGCCGCTCTTGTCCTTCATCCTGAGTTGTCCAAATGCCAGGAATCAAATGGAACACCAGTTGCAAGGAAGAGATGGGGTAATATTACTTTTCAATGCAATGGATCCTGTTCCTGTTGCTACATGGTCTGTCAGGAAGGTATGATTTGTCTCCAATCCCGGATATTTTGTGAATAAAAACATCTCAGTTTTCATGCGGGGACTTCTAATTTGTGTACTGTTCATTACAAGGAAAAAACATATAGTAGTCATAATTAAAATTTCATTAATTTATGACTTTACAAAACTGGAAAGAGTTTTATACATTACTGTTTTTTCTCTTGTTTCTGGCAGTATACTTAAATTTAAATTATATAATGTAACTGACTAATTAGCATTTTAACCCAAATTTTGTCCGGTAACTATTTTGTTTTGCAATAGTAAGATCTTAGCAGCTGGCCATCCATATATGAAATAGGATATTGTCACCCATGATAATCCAAAGAATCTATGGTCATAGACGGCCTCTTTTACCTCATCCGGAAGTATAGTAAATTATTGTCCTTAGATTTCGAGTCATTGGATTGGTTTATTATATAGCTTAACATTTTTTTCATTCAGCGTTTCTCCTTACGAAGTGATGTGTGCATGTATATATTATGCAAGTGAACATTCTGGCAGAGAACATAGTAGTTCATGTTATTAAATTTTTTTTTTTGAAATGTTCTTATTAATTAGCTACAAATGAACAAAGAACATGAGCACAATGAAGAGAAGAAAAAGGGGACTTTTAATATTGTTTATGATCAATTTAAACAAACTTATACCTAAAACTGTTATGAGAGTTAGGAATCCTTCTCCTGCTGTACTTGTATAGAGAATCACACACACAATGTTTCTAAATGAAATAATAAAGTATCTGCAGAAGTGTGCATGCATAATATGCACAATGTTATGGATCAGAGCAGAATGATGCTGTAATCTGATCACCTTTTGTTTTGTTACAGGCCAAGGGAGGGGCCCTTGCTTTTCTCCAAGTAAATTCATCATTTACATATGAAAATGTTTCAGACGGGAACCCGCCTGGAGTATTGCTTGCATATATGAATGGCAATCATGAATATGTCCTCTTCGATCCATATGGCAAACAAACGCATGAGCTTAGCATGATCCATCGGGAGGATAATGTTCCCCTGGAAGAAAAAGGTATCTTCCTGAATAATCCACTATTTATGTTGAATAATTTTCAAGTTTAAGATTTTATTTAACCCCAATATAGAATAGCTTCGGTTATCATAATTTCTATTGTACTTGGATAATCTACTTAGTTTTAGGACTAAAATGCTTTATTATATTAGTTTCGTCTTATCCGAAGTTGTATGTGCATTCTTGTTTTTGCTGAGCAAAGAGCTACAAATCATCTTATCAATTATTTTCTCTTTCCCGATGCACATTTTCAGTTTCTTATCCAATATTAGTTATAGTGATAAACTTTTACTTACAGTGTAACAACATTGGTCCATTCAGAGTTGTTAGGGTATAAGAGCAGTGGATGGGGTGGAGGTAGATGTTAGTTTGGGATTTTTGTTGGCCAGAAAGAAAATTCAATGGCACTCGTTTAGGTTGTGAAAATGTTTGAAAATTGAGTATCAAGAAGGTAAATGGACTACACATGTTTATTCCTTCTTTTTTTATCTCGTAAAATCTTAAACTAGAGCTAAAATAGAAAAGCATCCCAAATCCCAATTTGATTGTTAGCTGTGCCTCAATAATAGGTATATACACATTTCTTAGTGAAATGTTATATGACTAAGAAATTTTGAGTCAGTTCTGGGTTCTGTGCCCCTATTGGTTTCTTATGTTTTTTCTTCTTTTGTTTTGACAGGACAATTTGGTTATGCATCTATTTATGGCGAACTACGAGATTTTGAGCCGAAGAACAGCCAAGATGTATGGATCCCATCTGTCCCATCTGAGAAACCTTGGGAGACCATATTCAGTGGATCATCACATAATCTTCCACCTCTTACCAAATTGTGCTCTGCATTTTTGGAGTCACTGTTGGAGAAGAGGACTTCTGTTGTGGAGTGAGACGTTAAATGCCAATGTACTTTATGCTAATTCCATGCAACATACCTGGAGACTCGTTATTCACTTAACACAATGAAGACGAGGAAGCTACATGGTTTGATTCATAAACAGTGTTCTCAAATAGTTAAATGTGGAATGTCAAAATGTGTTTGATCTGGAGGTTGATTCTGAGATGGCAGCTGTATTAGAGAGAATTTGAGAGAGCCTGCTGCATTTTTGCTTCCAAAATTTTGGTAGAGATTATGTAGAAACTGAAGTTTTAAGGATAAATTATTGCTGAGAAAATCATTGACGAGCAAGAGTTTATCATAACACAAAAAAAGGTAGGTCTATTTACTTGGGAAAAAGAATATGCAACTATATTTGGAGAAACGTGAATAGAACGTTGCAATAGTGTTTGTGTGAAAAGGATTTGTAACAGTAATTCCTGGTAGACAGATGAGTAAGTTTATTGGGACCCTTGAAAGATCAGTACCACCAAACACTACCCTATATATTCATATATATGGCTCCAAGCAAGAAGACAGCTCTTACATTACTCAATTTGGAAACAATACCAAAAACACAACTTCCTTTATGTATTCGATTATTATTGATCTCCAAAGAGGATCTAAGGACCGTTGTTCATTTCAATTTCTTTTTTCTTTTTCCTAAAAAATTTATTTTCTCAAAATAAAGAATATTTAACGTATAACTTGTCTCAAAAAAATAATTTAATTGGTTGAATCAATTTCCTCTCTATCAGATATCATATGATCTACAGTGATAAAGAGCTCCCATTAGGTTGAATGTGGGAGTAAAAAGTACATTAAAAGATATAAAAATTGAATGTAAAACCAATCACAATTTTTTATACAATTTATAATATTAAAAAGAATTTTACAGACCAATCAACATGGAATGTCCCATAATATATATATATATATATATATATATTTAATTTAGTATAAGGTTATACATGCTAAAGCCAGAATAATTTGCCAAATTATTCTTGCATGCTCGCAATTAATAATATATAAGGTTATATATTATTCTTGCATGCTCGCAAAAGCAAAACAAAGTGATTAATATGCGGATTAATTGCGAGCATGCAAGAATACTCTCCTTGTCCTTGATGTGAACACATCCGCATATATATATATTAATCACTTTGTTTTGCTTTTGCGAAATTTCATTTTCAAAAACCAGACAAATATAGTATCACAATCAAACATCACATTATCAAACTCTTACTATTATTGGCTATTAGGTGTTTTCACATGACTATTGTTTCCAATTCAATTAATGCTTTTAATATTATTCAGGGATAATCCAGTTCAGAATTCTGTCTGTAAACATCATTATTCAGGGATAGCTCGGATAGCTCACACGACATTGCTTGACCTCGCAGTTCAAATTAAACTTGTTCCTTCTACCACTTCAGTTTTCTGCTGATTTAGTTTAATTTCTCTACCTACTTCATTTCCCATTTCATTTCATCCGACTCAAAAAACAAATGTCGATCATTGGAGAGGCTGTTCTAACTGTTACCATGGAGATGCTGTTCAAAAAGTTGGCATCAGAGGTACTTCCGCTGTTTGGACGTCAAGAGAAAATCCGTGGTGATCTAGAAGACTGGCAGAAAAAACTGAGGAAGATTAAGGCAGTGCTTGACGATGCAGAGGATAAGCAGATGAGGGATGAGAAAGTGAAAGACTGGCTTGGCGACCTTAAGAACTTGGCTTACGATGTTGAAGACGTTTTGGATGAGTTTGCTACTGAAGCTTTGAGGAGGAACTCGTTGAAGAATTCTGATCAACCCAGTACTAGTAAATTGCGAAAACTCATTCCTACTTGCTGCACCAGATCTCTGGAATTCGATTCCAAGATGAGGCGAAAGATAGACGACATCAGTCACAGACTACAGAATATTGCAGCAGAAAAAGATCAACTGGGTCTGGAGTTAACAGAAAATTCAGGAGGAAGATCCAAAAATAGCAGGAAACGAAGACAAGAGACAACCTGTTTGGTAATTGAAGCCGAAGTGCATGGCAGAGAAGAAGAGAAGAAAGCAATAGTTGAACTGTTATTGAAGGATGATTTAAGTCCTGATCATGGTGGACTCTCCGTTATTCCTATAACAGGAATGGGAGGATTGGGCAAAACAACTCTTGCTCAGCTTGTCTACAATGACAAAACAGTGGATAGTCATTTTGATCTAAAGGTTTGGGCTTGTGTTTCCGAAGATTTTGATGCTACCAGGATAACAAAATCGATTCTCAAGTCGATTGGCGTGCAGACTACAGCTGATGATAATCTAAATTTGCTTCAAGGCAAATTGAAGAATGAATTATCGAGGAAGAAATTTTTGCTTATTTTGGACGATATGTGGAATGAGAATTATGGTGATTGGACTATTTTGAAACTTCCATTCGCAGATGGCGCACCAGGAAGCAAGATCATTGTTACAACTCGTAGTCAAACTGTAGCATTAAAGATGGGAACTATTCCAGCTTATCCACTGAGAGAATTGTCAAATGATGATGCTCTGCTTGTATTTACTCAACACTCCTTGGGGACAAGAGATTTCGGCCAGCATCAATACTTGCGGGAAATCGGTGCAGAGATAGTGAAAAGGTGCCATGGCTTGCCTCTTGCAGCAAGAGCTCTTGGTGGCCTCTTACGCGGTAAATACAACATTTCTGATTGGGAAAAAGTGTTGAAGAACAAGATATGGGATTTAACCGAAGAAGGAAATGACATTATGCGAGCTCTTAAAGTAAGTTACTATTATCTTCCTGCACATTTGAAACGATGTTTTGCATATAGTTCATTGTTCCCAAAGGATTATGAATTTAATGAGCAGGAGATAGTTTTATTATGGATGGCTGAGGGTTTGTTGCCACTTGACGTGAATGGGAAGAGAATGGAGGAATCAGGCAATGATTATTTTAAAGAGCTGCAATCAAGGTCATTCTTCCAGCAATCAAATATGAATACATCACGGTATGTGATGCATGACTTTATTAATGATCTTGCTCAATGGGCTGCCGGAGAAATATATTTCAGAATGGATGATATAGTGGAGGGTAGCAAACAAACAAAGCTCCTAAAAAATGTTCGTCATTTGTCGTACATTATTGAAAAATGGCACGCCATTAGAAGCTTTGAAGCTATCTCTGATGCTGAACATCTGCGAACGTTTTTACCAATTGAATTGACAGATAGCAACCGCTCCATGTCTTTGAGTGTTGTTAATATGTTGTTGAAACTACAACGCTTGAGATTCTTATCTTTACGTGGGTATTGCATCTCAGAGATACCAAATTCTATTTGCAATTTGAAGCACTTAAGACATCTTGATTTATCCGGAACTCCAATTGAAACTTTACCTGAATCGACAAATACACTCTACAATTTACATGTACTTTTAATGCAAAACTGCAATAAATTGAGGAGATTGTGCGTAGATATGGGGAATTTAATCAAGTTGCATCATCTCAATAATTTTGGTGCAGATTCATTAGAAGAAATGGCTCTGGGAATCGGCAGGTTGACTGGTTTACAAACACTCTGTTATTTTGTTGTGGGCAAAAACAATGGATCTAGGTTAACAGAGTTGAAATACTTGAAGAATCTTTCGGGAAAGCTTAAGATTTCAAGTCTGGAAAACGTAAAAGATGTTGGCGATGCAGAGGAGGCTGAGTTACATGGAAAGGGGAAACTTAATGAGTTATGCCTAGAATGGGCTAACAGCAACGACAATTCAAGGGATCTAGAAAATGAAACATCTGTGCTCTATATGCTGAGACCTCATGGAAATCTTAAAGAACTCACTGTTAAGGGCTATGGCGGGTCAAATTTTCCAATATGGTTAGGAGATTCCATGTTCTCAAATTTAATTCTCCTAAAATTTGAAAATTGTGGCATGTGCACTTCATTACCGATGGTTGGGCAATTACCCAGCTTAAAGCATCTTTTTATAATTGGAATTACTAGATTGAAGAGTTTGGGTCTGGAGTTCCATGGAAACAAAGGCTCCGTGCCATTTTCATCACTAGAGACTCTTTATTTTCGGAATTTGCCAGAGTGGGAAGAATGGATACAACAAGCATCTGGTCAAGAGGTTGAAGTTTTTCCTAAACTGCGGGAGCTTTCTCTAATAAGATGTTCTAAGTTGCTCGGAAGATTGCCCGAATGTGTTCCTTTACTGAAGAGGCTTGTGATTCGAGAATGTGAACAACTGGTAGTGTCAGTTCCAAGTATTCCAACTCTTTGCAAATTAGAAATCGACAGATGTAAAAAAGTGGTGTGGCGAAGTACTACAGTCGATCCCAGCTTACCGAAGTCATTGGTTTCTAGTGATATGTCAGAACAAGTGTTTCCCAATGGGCTATTGAAGCAAGAGTTGCCAAATTTAGAAGACTTGGCGATTAACACCATTGAAAAGGTAACATATTTATGGCAGACTGAAGCTAGATTACTGCAAGATATTGGCTCCCTTCGACAATTGGAGATTGCAAGATGTCCCGAACTTCTATCCTTGGTGGCGGACGAAGCAGAATACCAACAGCAGCAAGTTCTGGAATGCAGACTTAATTGTTTGGAATTGAGCTACTGCCAAAGCCTAGTGAAGCTACCGCAAGCTTTGCTCAGCCTTACTTCCATTAAACGGATAAAAATCTCGGAGTGTCATTCACTGCAATCTTTACCTGAGGCATGGATGCACAGCACTAATATATCTCTTGAAAGTTTGACTATTGATTGTTGTGATTCTTTGACATATATTTCGAGGCAACAGCTACCCCCAAGTCTGAAGCGGATGCTGATCTTCGATTGCAAAAATTTAACTACTTTGATAGATGAAGGTCAAGTTTCAACAATGGAGGCAGAGGACATCAACAGCGGAAGCAGTATGTACTCCTCTCTTCTGCAAGATTTAACTATTACTGATTGTCCATCTCTCAAATCCCTATTGTCAAAAAGAGAGCTACCTGCCACACTTGAACAAATTAATGTCAAAAAAAGCTCAAAGCTTGCTTTCTTGTCATCAAGACGCAGTCTATCTAAGGCTCTTAGGTACCTTATTGTTCTTCGATGCTCAAAGCTGGAGTCAATAGCGGAAGGGTTGGCCAACATCTCATCTCTTGAAACTATAAGTATTTGGGATTGTAAAAATCTCAAAGTTTTACCTGATAACTTGCATGAAGCCATCCATCTTGAACGACTGAAAATATCTCTTTGCCCGAATCTTGTTTCATTTCCCGGAGGAGGGTTGCCTCGTACGAAATTGACTTATCTTTATCTATGCAATTGTGAGAAACTGAAAGCTCTACCCAACAAACTACGCAACGTCACCTCTCTTCAACAGTTAGCCATAAGCAACTGTCCAAGCATAGAATATTTTCCTGAAGATGGCTTTCCCACCGACCTTTGTTCACTTGAGATTGATTATTTGAACATGTACAAGCCATTATTCGAGAGTGGATTGTACAGTTTCTCCTCTGTTACACAACTCAGCCTTTCCGGAGAAGGGTCGGATGTGGTGTCATTTCCACTGGAGGATACAGCAATGGCGCTTCCTGTTTCTCTGACCAAACTGTCGGTTGATAATTTTCCAGACCTGGAACGCCTATCCTCAACCATTGGAAACCTCACATCATTGGAAATTCTTCGTCTCTCTGATTGCCCAAAGCTCAAATACTTTCCAGAGAAGGGCCTGCCTCACTCACTTCTGAATCTTCAAATCACTGGATGTCCGTTGATAGAAGAAAGATGCAAAAAGAATAAAGGACAGTATTGGAACTTGATAGCTGACATACCTTATGTCGGTCTATAATCTATATGATTTAGACTGAATCTGTAAAATCCAGGTATGTAAACTTGCAATATATAAGTATGATTCTGTTTTATTTACATGTCAAAGACTACTCTGCTAAGACTCAGAGAATCTAGAATTTATGAATAGCTGATATTCCGATGCTGAATTTCATTGTTTTGGGTATTCAGACTAATAGAGAATACCACGTATTAGCATGTTGATAAATGACTTACATTTTGCATGACATGTATAACTTGGTGCTTAAAATTTATGACTTGGGGATGATTCTGATTAAATTACTTTCACCTTGTAGGAAAAGGCAATGACAGCAACCGCATTTTCAGCCGATGGTTCTGCTCTCGCTGTTGCGGCAGAAAAATTAGAATTACATTGAAGGGACCAGGCCAAGAATGTTCTTGTTGCTGCAATTGGAGAGACTCTCAAGTTGATTCTCAGAAGAAATCTAGAATCTCGTGGTCTTTCGAGTGTGTCGAAACTGTCTATATCTTGGTCGTACATGCTTCATGTAGAAGGTGAAAATGCCCTTTCTTTTAAGCTAATTGGCGTGATTGATAGAGGTCAAAAATAGTAGCACAACAATTTTTCTCTATTTGTTAACTAAATGTAAATGCATTTCTTTTCTGACTATTAGTTAAATATAATCAAGGAAAAATTTCTTTGACTGCCGTTGTGGTTCTATCAGAACCCCCCTGGAATTTTGAAAATTGTTGTCCCTGGAATTCCTTGAACTTCCATAGAATTATGAAGAACCTCTCCCATGAAGGAGGCTTCCACCTATCTTCTAAACCAAGAAGATCAGGACTTCTGTTGTGGAATTATACGTTAAATTAAATGCAAATAAATTAATGTTAATCCCACCAAACTCTCACAACTTTATGACCATTCCATTCAACCGTATCTCATCTGTGGAGTTTGTAAGTCACAAGCTCACTGTCACTCGTCATCTTTTATATTAAATTATTGTTCTAATTTTTTATTTTTTTTTATAAAAAGAACTTATGAGTCCTTAAAATATAATTTAAACATATTTTATCCTCAATAATTTAAAAATTATTTATTTAATTCTTCATTCATTAATTAAGTTATTTTTATAATAAGTGTTAGTCTTTTCATCGCTTATTTTTCAAATTAACTATACCATTGAAAATTTTAGATTTTTGTTTAATGTGAGTTAAAAATTAATAATTTTGAAACTATTAGAACTACAATATATATATATATATAACAATATTTTAGGGACTCATTCATTTTTTATTTTTTTAATGAAAATTAAATGATTAAATATCATACTAAATTTTTTATATTTTTATTTATTTTTTAAAAGTATAAGAAATATGATAATGATATAATATTCTTGTATTAAAATCATAACATACATACTATTTTAAAATTAACTCGTTATTATAGTTGAAAATATTACATTCAAGTACTTTTTGTTCTTATTTTCTTCCATGTTACTTCTACAAAAACTATTGAGACGCGAGTTTTATGTACAAAATATTTTTAAAAAATAAAAATTAATCTAATTTGGATCAGAATTAAGTGAAGATGTTAAAAATCATTCGCAATATCCATATATTAATTCTCTTATAATTTACTAGCAATTAGAAATGATAGTTAGTTATATATAAGTGACATAATGAATTTTAGAGAGTTAAATCTTATATTTATATAATTTTAAATTATTACTTTTGCAAATCTTTAAATTTATTTATAAATATATAAAGATTGGCAAATTATTTCAATGTATTAGTGAATAATATAATTAATTTTCTCAAAATTTAAGAAAACTCTTTAAATTCTCTATCTAACAAACTATATAACTTTTGTTAATTTTTACTCAGGAATTGGTACGTTAAATTTTAACAAAAATTAGGCAGAATGATTTAATTATTTGTTAAACAACTGTTCTTAGGTAATAGTTAATAGTTGTATTAGTTTTAATAGGGCAGAATACAACTATTAATTCTTTACTGCGGAACATTAATTCTTGTTCTTAAATTCTCAAATTCTGCTCCTACTCTTTTCAAGCTGAGCAGGGAACCATGGAATTCCGGCGATGGCAAGCTGGCGGCGGCATGCTGGCGAGGCCAAGCTGCTGGCGGAGTCGGAAGGAGCGCCACGATCATATCTATTTTGTAACAAGATCTGTTTTGCGATGGAGTTTGGAAGGCAACAAGGAAAAATTAAATGATTTTTTTTTTAAAATAACATTTACATACTTAATATTTAAACAATTAATAATGTTTACAATATTTTAATATAATAAACATTTTAGTCCCATTTATTAGGGACTAATATATAATATAAAATATAATAATACTTAATCTTTTATTATAAAATAAATGTAGAAATTATATTATATTTTTATTAAAACGATGTCGTTTTGATTACAAACTTATTTTTTACGACTAATATTTGATTTGATCGTAAATAATTTTTTTTAGTTGAATTGAGTTTAATTGTAAATTAACAGCAAATAATTTTTTATTTTAATGGATTGAAAATTGTTTGCAAAAATCAATCGTGAAAAAGGCTGGATTTTTTTGTAAGTACATACTGAGTAAAAAAATAAATTAATTATGAAACAAACAACAATTCAATTAATTATCAATAACCTTTTAGTTAAAATACAAAGTTTATATTTAAACATTGCAACATATATAATACGTACAATATATTCTGAGTAAAACATACATGATCACAAACACAGCAATAAAGAGTAAATTAACAAAAATATTATATAATATATGGTTAATTCAACTGTAGATTACATATACGTTTTGCTTCATCTATAATTTTGAGTTAAACATGAAACTATATATATAGCAACACAAATACATCGACTGCTTCTGGTCATTCAGAGCTTAGACCTGGAGTAAGTTGTTCGAACCTGCAAATGTAAAAAGCAATCGTAATTACAATAGATCTTCTTCTCTATTAATTTCTCAGTATATATGTGAGAGAGATAGAGAGGGAAAGAGAAGGAAACCTTTGAAGAAAGTTAAAGATGAAGACATCACCATTATCGTTGAACTTGAAAGCTTGAAGGGAATACCAATATGTATTCCATACAGACGCAAAGAGAAGAACGTAAGTTGTTATAAACATTGCAGGAATAATCAACCACAACAATATTTCTAACTCCATTTCTTTTTGGCAGTAGCCTCGGTCTAACCTTCTCTTTTCTTTTTCTCTTCTACGTGCACATATTTATATATACATAGTACGTGGGTATTAATATTGAGAAATTGACAGATATCCAAGAAGTATAGAGAAAGAACATATGTCCTTTAAGATATTAGAAATAACAAATACTCCCTAACTTTATTGATAAGTGACACAAATTTCTGGTATTAGCAGATAAAATTAGCTCATTATCACTTATATTTCTAAATATTTATAAAATAATAATATAATATATATTTTTAAATATAATAATTTAGTTTATATTTTAATATTTTTATAATAACCTTTTTTAATTTTAACAATTAAGTCCTTATTTAAAATATTTTACAATATACTTAAGACTAAATAATTTTTTAATTTATTATTTTAATAATAAAATCAAATTATACAATTATTAAAAAATTCAAATAATGACTTAAATCATACTCATATACTAAAATGTTTTTAACTTTCTTCTTTTATTTTTATAGTAATAATTTAATATTTAATTATTAAAAAATTTTAATTGAAATATTTTTTAATATTTTATTTTTACATGTAACATATTTATCTAAAAAAATTAAATTTATTATATATATATATATATTTAAAAATATATGAGAATTTAAATAAAAAATATAAATAATAAATACATATTATAATATAGGAAAATTAACACATACCTCCCCTAAGGTTTCATAATGTAACATATAGAGAGAAATTATAGAGAAAGGAACATTTACCTCCCCTAACAACATCCACCTCCGTTAATTGGCCATTTGTGTGAGGGGTATTACGATAAAAGCATGAGAAATTTGCCCCAATTTGTCTCTCAATAAATATTGCAAAGGCAAGATTGTATCCGTAGAGAGATGATCTCACTTGCATACTTGAAACCCAAAAAATTATCGAAATGTTAAAGAATTACAAAGTAAGTTGTTCAATCAACTAGATTTGTTGCTTGATAGCTACGAGGATTGATCAATGGAGCTCTGTTCCTAACTTTGTGCCTAACTCTTTTTATTATGTTTTCTTAATAAAACTTGTGGCCCGCAATTTAAATGCTGTTAAAAACCACAAACAAATCTGAAATCTGATTGAAGATCAGATGCTGTTTAGAGTTTTGACTACTTGCATAACTCTAGAAAGCAAAAAGAAAAAAAACAAGTCGCTTGCAAAAAAACTTGCAGCAACAATAAAATTAGGCAATTTGTATGCTAAGTCATTATATCACTAGTAATGCACAAACTACTGCTTTGTATAATTTATTGTTCAACTACAATCCAAACTTGGAAACAAAGTAGGCTTTTGTCAACGCATTGTATTATTCAACAAATCCCTTTTAAAAAAAAAAGAAAAAGAAAATGAGACTATTTGGGAAACATATTATACGACTCTTGATCACAATTAGCAGACCAGAATTTTTTATTGATTAGCCATATATCTGAATGCCCAGTTTTGAACACAAGTAAACTTGCATTTGCCAATAGCTTTAACAATACAGAAGCAGCACAAATTTCATAAGATAAACTTGCCTTAACTACAATAAAAAATTGACACATTCCCACTGCAAATTACCCTATTAAAAATATGTATATGTTTATTCAAAGTTAAAGAGACACAGTGAAATTATATATTCCTCCCAGCTCTACACTTTAATGTAACTGTGGGATGAATTGTTATACGGCTATAACAGTTTCTCTCTTAGTCCCAACCAACAATTTTATCCTAATTTCATAGACCATTGTAATTTCAAAATCATCACCTTTATCTTCAATTCAAAAATTGTCAAATATTGCTTCCATAAGAAATAGTGTGGGTCCACATAAACCAATAAGCACTCAAACATACAAACCAACAAATGTAGAAAGCAATCTTCGTCTTTATTCAAAATATATAAGTTGAAGGGTAATTAAGTATTTTCATAGAAAATGAATGAAAGTGGATGTCGTTAGGGGAGGTAAGTGTTTCTTTTCTCATAATTTTTCTCTACGTATTACATTCTAAAACCTCAGGGGAGGTATATGTTAATTTTCCTTATAATATATATAATATATTTATATATTATAGATAAAAATAATCAAAATTTGTTTTTAAACTTTTATTCATATTTTCAAAATATTTAGTATCATTTATCAATAGAATTAATAATTAGATATATTTTATATTTTTACTAACCAATACAATTTAATTTTAATTAAAAATAAAAAAGAATATAATTATATTGGTTATATAGATAATTCAGGAAGGTTTTTTTTTTATTTTCAACTTAAAATTATATAGAAAAAGAAACCTTCCTCAGTTGTCTTTTTTATTTTTAATTAAAATTAAATTGTATTGGTTAGTAAGAATATAAAATATATCTAATTATTAATTATATTGACAAATGCACTAAATATTTTTAAAATATGAATACAAATTTAAAAATAAATCTTTATTATTTTTATGTATAGTATATAAATATATAACATGTATTAATTATTTATACTTTTTATTTAAATCTTCATATATTTTAATATATATATATATATATAATGAATTTAAATTTTTTTAGATAAATATGTTACATGTAAAAATAAAATATTAAAAAATATTTCAATTAAAATTTTTTAATAATTAAATATCAAATTATTACTATAAAAATAAAATAAGAAAGTTAAAAATATTTTTAGTGTATGAGTCTGATTTAACTCATTATTTGAATTTTTTAATAATTGTATATTTTGATTTTATTATTAAAATAATAAATTAAAAAAATTATTTAGTCTTAAGTATTTTTTAAAAAAAATATTAAATAGGAACTCAATTGTTAAAATTAAAAAAATTATTATAAAAATATTAAAATATAGACTAAATTATTATATTTAAATAAAATATATATTATATTATTATTTTATAAACGTTTAGGAATACAAGTGATAATAAATTAACTTATCAACTTAACTCAGCTAATAATAGGAAGATATGTGTCACTTATCAATAAAATAGGTATTTGTCAATTCTAATATCTTAAGAAGGTATATGTCCTTTTCTTATACTTTAGGAGGGCATATGTCAATTTCCCTTAATATGTTAATGGGTTGATTCAAGTGGCCATGTAGAGCCAATTTTATATAATTATTCCCCTTGCTTGTTTGCTTGTCTTCTGGCTATTAAGTCCCTATTAATTTATCACATTCTATTGCCAATTTCCTATGCGCACCCCATTTCATTTTATTACTATTTTGCTTGTGTAGTTAGGTTATTTGACTTATATGTTATTTTATGAATATGTTAAGTAATTGCTTGTTCCCTTTTTAATTCATCATGCAAAAAATGCATTCAATTCTTTATTTGAAACATTTAAGTACTACTTTATAACTAATATATTATTCTTTGCACAAAATAAATCCATCATTTGTTATACGTAATTAAAAAACATTTATTAGCAAGTTAAGACTTCCTAATCACATTTTTATATATACACATATATAATTACTTTCTTATAAATTTTTGATATGATAATGATCATAAACATTTCAGACACGAAGAAAACATCACGTAAGAATTATTGTTAATTTTAAAAAGTTAATAATTCCAGAGCCTCTTACTCATAAGAGATTGATCAAATGGATTCGATCATTTTTCAACTTTTTAAGAATTATTTTAAACAAATTAAAAAGAATATGAATAGACATTAATTACAACTAATCACAAGTATTAATTATAATTTGTCCATAGAACGGACACTTCTCAGTTATTAATAGATACTTTACTCTTAACATGATTTTACATCAATTAATCTTAGTAGTTTTGTGAACTATGTTTATTATTAATAATACATTGAATTAATTCTCAGCTAATTTTATTGTTATAATTGTTATTATTGAATAAGTTCTTAAATGCAAGTATTAGAATTTTTTATTTTTAAAAATAAATATCATTTTCGATGAACAGATTAACATTAATACAATGCTTAGTTGTCGTATTTAGGAATCTGTTTAAAATCATTCTTAAAAGGCTGAAAATGATGAAATCCCTTGTCGGCAAGAAACACTGAAATTTTTTTATTTTATTTTTTTACAATAATATTTTTTTATTTGAGTTTGCCTAAATGTTTGTGACTCTATCATATAAAAAAAATTATTCAAAAAAGTTATATTACATTTTCTAAGTTACAAACATAATTTTAAAATGCCCTTTGATCTTTCATTTGGCCACTTCCAATTAGAATCAACAATTTATTTTCAGTCTTGTCGTCGAGTTTGTAAACCAACTTTTTTTAATCTAAATGATATGATAGTTTATTTAACTAATTTTTAAAAATATATAATAATTAAAATAGTTAATCACACTTATACTTAATATTTAATATAAGAAAACCTAAGTTATAAAAATGACACATCCACATCCTCGAAATTATCTGCTTGTTACTAATTTGTAAGAAGAATAAAGACTCAATATTAATATTTGAAGTAGTCAAATCTAAATAAATTCTAATTTAGAAAATAAATATTTATATAATAATAACAGACAAGATCAAGATACATGTGGATGCATGATCTGACTAAGATATATAAAACTTAATTCTTTATATATACAACGTAAAAATAGTATGTATTCATTCGAGTACTAATTAAGAAGTCAATTCGCTATTAAATGCTTTTAAACATATAAAAATTGGTGTATTATATTATAAAGTAGTACTTAAGTATTTCAAATAAAGAATTAATACAGATCTTACACGAAAGAATTAAAAAAGGAACAAGTATAATTATCAAATTTGGTTGATGATATGATGATGATGATGATAATAATAATAATAATAAAAAATCAAATAGCCAAAAGTACACGTGACAAATTTTATGAAAACTAGGAACTTGCGTATGATTCTCATTAAACCCAAAAATCGATTTATAATTTTTGCTAACCAATAGAATTTTGGCACTTCAAAAATTAATTGGAAGATTAAAAGACAACACAGATATCTAAAACCAATGTTATGCAACACGTGTTGTTAGAAATTGCGCGAGTGTGTTGGAGATCTAGACGTACAATCTTATTACGCCCTTTCTGGGAATAATGTACAATATTCTCATTGAGTGAAATTTGGCGAATTCAGGAACGAACTGCTCTATTGGATCGGGCCCATTGGGCAATAGTGGGCTGTCTTACACATTTATCGAGTCTCAGCTTGGAAATGGCAATTAAATGGACAACAAAGTTTCTAAGTACACCCACACTTACGTGGCTAGCACTTGTTTATTTTTATAAACCCGTCCTCAAATATTTCTCTTTCCTAGTATGCAACTTCGTTTATATGTATATAGAAAAAACAATTTTTTGTGGTAAAGGGACAAGTTATATCAAGATTATATTTAAATAGAGAGTTGCATGCACTAGTCAACTGCTTGCTTCAAAGAAGATAATTTTCTAAAACCATGATGAGCTCAAGTTAGGTTTTATTCAACATTATATATTATCTTGCTTACATTGTTCTAGAAATACATGAAATATCATCATATTTTAGTGTTTCAATTTATTTTTTTATTTTCTTGACCCAAATATAAGTCAACTTCTTTTTTCAATCTCAATATAAATGAGATTACTTTTACTATTATATTATAATTTACTGATATATTATATCAAATATCTATTAAAAATTTAGATATAATTGTTATACTGCATCCAAAACATCTATATATATAGTGTGATATAAGAACAGAGTTAAAAATAGATAATTAGATATCTAATAGATTAATATTTTAAAAACAATTAATAATTACAAAAATTAAATCATAGATAAACCTAAAAATAAGTATAAAATATAGGTACTATAAAAAAAATTATAAGGTCTAGTGGACGAGAATCCTTTCGGACCTTGTTGAAACTCTGTCTGATATGATATAAATAAGATTTAAATTTGAATTTATGTCATAATTTAAAAACACAAATAATTAAATATTTAATAAGGTAATTCTTTAATGAGAGTCTCTCATTTAATCTCAACGAAAAATATAATTTTAAACTCAAAATATTTTAAATTATAAATAGAAGTCTTAACTTCAAAATTTATTGAATATTTACAATAATAAAGCATTAAATAAAAGAATGTTATCCCCTTCGTTGACAATACGCGTACCCATAAAATTTAAAAAACATAACAATACATTGATTATTTATAATAATGAGTAACTATTTTTTATTTATTAATTATATATTAATTTTAATCTTCACTTTATAGTTGCTATCCAATGTTGGAGTTAATTATATTTCTTCGCCGAATACAATGCACATAGAGATAGAGGGGTTCGGTAAAGAGCTAACACCTACTACCTCCAATACTTTTTTGTTCTACAAATGCTGTATATGTTTCTCTAACATTCCATCAATTTCTTATTGCTAAAAAAATACTTTCATTATAATTAATTTATTAATTATTCATAATTAATCATCAACGTATACCAAAACCATAGTTTCTTAGTACATATAAATACTGTATAGTATACTAGTTAAACTTATCTGTACCATTAATTATCGTTATTGTCGTTGCACTACCAATCCCCAAAAAGTCTATTAAGTTAAACAAACTTCAACGCATTAATTAATTAAAGAAAATTTGTCTTTATTTGTGTTTTTAAATTATACAAATATTAATTAAATAAATGGGATTTTCCCCTAACTCTTAAAAGGCGGCAAGTCTCTCATTGTTCAACTAACACATATTATGTAACCTTAATATAAAATGATAATACATAGTTTTTAATTTATTCATTATTACTATGATTATTTTGGAGGATATTAATTGATTTTTGCCGACCCAATACATTATTATGAGAATTAAAGGCAAGCCTACCTGTTCTTCATTATCAACTGGATGCCATGTGTAAACTTGTTTTGTACAAAATTAATTAATTTAATTAATTAGTGGGTTGCAGTTGTGAGTCATTTCTTAATTATGGAAAGAGATTGA
Organism: Melia azedarach; assembly: GCA_028052125.1. Lineage (NCBI taxonomy): Eukaryota > Viridiplantae > Streptophyta > Magnoliopsida > Sapindales > Meliaceae > Melia > Melia azedarach. The sequence goes on from CM051403.1 coordinate 12,420,246, forward strand.
TATATATCTCTGCTATATATGAATGTGGTAGAGAATCCCTTACATTAACATTTATTGAGTCTGTTGAAAGAGCTTTTTCATCAACCTTTGCCGGTTGTTATTTTCCTCTGTTGCATTAATTCTCATGCACATAGTGCGTGTACATATATGTACATATATCACACGGTTTTTAATTTACTTTAAAAGTAAAAACTTCTAGAAACAAAAGAATGGAGTAAACTATAAAATGTAATATATATATATATATATATATATATATATAATACAATATATGTACAATTTAAATTATAAATCTCTATTCAGATAATAGAAATTTAGATAATTATTATTATAGTATACTCCAAAAATCTACTCACATAATCAGTGATATTATAATCTTTACTAATTATGAAAAGAGGTATACTCATATAAAAAATATTAAATTTAAACTCTTAAATTTTTACGTATATTTAATTTTTATTTTGAAAGTCTATTATGAGAGTAAAAATGATTTTGATAAACCATATTTTATTTTATGGAGGGAATTTAAAAATAGTATAATAAATGAGATTTTTCTAGGTAAGCTAGCATGACCAATTTATAGGATAGCGAGTGTTAATCCATTTCAAATATTATTATTATTATTATGAAATAAATAAATAATAGTAAGGTTTGGCTTGTGGCTGAAAATAATGCATTTATGCCTCAGAAAAATAATAATAAATGAGAGGCATGCTATCATACATTAGGCAATTTGGAAACAAATAATACCAAAGCATTTCATTTGTTTATCCCATTATTCACCTTCAAAAAGGATCCAATGACATTATTCACTCCTATATAAATTCCTTTTCTAAATAATAATGTTGTATAAATAATTTTTTTAAAAAATATTTAACATCAATTTATACCTGAAATTAAAATATATGGAAAAAAAATTGGCAGTCTAATATCCGACATTGAATGGCATATAATTTGTTTTGTTTTATTTTTTAAATTTAATATATGAATTAAGGATACATCATAATCTAGAATAACTTGCCGACGATGTACACATCAATGAGGGCATGCTACAATATGATAATATTAAAGAGTGAGTATTAATTATTTAATTAATTGTTTTTTGCGAAATTTCATTTTCAAAAACCAGACAAAATGTAGTATCATAATCAAACATCACATTTTCTAAGTTTTAATATTATTGGCTGTTAGGTGTTTTCACATGACTATTGTTTCCTATTAATTAATGCTTTTATTTAATTTCCCACTTGTATGTATATATTCATCCATTTTTTTGGCACAATTTTCTTGGACATCAATTATTTTTCTCAATTCCTCGAATAATTGAACATATCCTAAATTGCTATCTATTTTTTTTTTAAAATAAGAGGTCAATTTAACTAAACTATCACTTAAAATATATATATATATATGTTAAAATTTTACTTAATTTTCAAAGAATTGAAAAAATGATTTGGAAAATTTGAAGGGCCGATCAATTAATAGAGATCATATCGTCTTAAATAATTATTTATTATTGACAGGCGTCGCTTGTCATTGGAGTTGGACCCGCTGATATCAACGCTGCATTAGCCATTATCAATGATTTGATTATTTACTGATTAATTCATGAATCGACTTTCTATTTTTTGTAATTTTTTGTGTGTACAAATTTGACATTTTCCCATCATTTTCCATCACATATGGTTAATTTTTTCCGGAATTTTCTCAATCTGTTAATCTTTTGTAAAAGCAAATAATCAAAGTGATCCAATGAGTTGTCTCACACCAATGGAGTCTAATCAACAATCTTCACTTTTAAATTTGATTTTAATACTAATATTAGGCAGCCTTCATTTAATAATTTAAGTATTTAATCTTTGGAGTTGAATTTTGAAATATTAAAATAAGCAAAACTTCTCATATAGACTTCTGATATATAAATAAGAAAAAGTGGTGTTACTACAACAGTACTCTTAATTTATATATCCAGTACTTATAATGCTTTTGTGATATTCTATGTATTTATATTTACATGTAGACAAAAGTGGTGATTAAGATTGTGATTAAAACTTATGATTATGGTTTGCTTAATCACCTAACTTGAACCATTATATAAATATGGTTCTAAGAACTGCCAGTAGAGATTGAATCCTGAGGAGTAATAGAGAATGAACTGTCACAATCATATTCGAGATCGTCGAATCCCCAGAATTCTTGTTGATCTTCTTCTTCTTCCTCTGGCATTTTCCACCTCTCTTTATCTACTTCTTCTTCGTCAACCATCACCTCCAATACCTGCAGGCAAAATACATATATACATCAGCTGAGCTCTCAAACCTTCTTCTGTTCCTGGAAGGGATAGTTGACCTTACAATTCCAAAAAACAAGAAACAAGAAACAAAAACAAAAAACACACACCTAACAGCTGCTTTAATACTTCATCTTATGGTTAATAAAAAATAAATGAGGCCCACGAGCTCCATAAATTACGAGCTTGTAGAAGCACTTTTCTGGGTAAACTTATATATCAGCACATGCAGTGGGTGATACAGTGTCTGCTTTTTTGTCCATTTGACATTTTAAAAGCAAAGGTGTGATATAAATTTTATTGCAGTTGCTTCAATTGTTGCAGAATCACAACTTTCCAACCATATATACATAATGAAAATAAGATATTAGACAAAGTATATTACAATAGTGAGTCAAATTAGGTTCCCTATCATTTTGATAATCATATAGTAATCCTCTCATCACATGGGAACACCCAATTTTACTGTCGATTTTAGCTTAAACATTTTAGGTTAGGTAGGCTTGAAAATTCTTCGAATAATATAGGAATTGCGTGAAAAAACCCAAAAAAAATGAACCACCACCAACACCAACACCCAAATAAAGACTAAATCTAAGTTTGCATGTTGCAGTCTTCAGTCCTAATTGAAAACGATATGAAAAGTCATAAACAGGCAAACCACCAAATTCAAAATATGTCACGCTGAGAAATACAATAATGTATCAAGACATTTCGTTATATAAAATTGCCGAAATCTAGCCATATGTATGCTGTTAGTCACCCAGATAGTCAACTAATAAAGGCATACGTTGTATTCTTGAACACGACATACTAGTATGATGTAATGATCTTTATCACCGGAACACTTTAGTCTACTAATCTGTTGTAATAGTTTTTTTGTTCATCCAATTTGAAATGGTAGGTGAATGAAGTGAATAAGATGAGTAAATACAAAGTACATAATAAATTTTGCGCTGTTAGATGTCCTATGACAATAAAGATCATCCAAAAGTATCAGTAGTTTGCTTGTTTGTTTCTCATCTAACTCTGCAGGATCAGCTCCAAGTACATGACAAACTTTTCATTGTTTACGGATGGTATCATTTGTTCTATAGAATTACCATCTCCGTACCTTGTTCATTGACAAAATGAGCATGAATGAGTTAATTCAGTGGATTGTGGATATGAATTATTGGTAAATGATGCGGGATTGAATTGCAGCTTAGCTGTTATGGCCTACCTCACTCATGATAGGGCGCCACGTTGAAGATGCCCGGATGCAGAGAGATGCTGCAAATGCAAGTCTATTCAGCTGTGTAACATCGTAGGCCCCTTCAAGCCTTGGATCTACCAGCTTTTCGTTTTCTCCTTTGCTCAATATTGGTTTAGCCTGCTTGATTCAAAAGTTAACAATTAATAATTATAATAAACCATGCATTAAAATATCTTGGTTGTTTATATCCACAAGCAAACTTAACATGAGATTCCCTAATGAACAGGGCGATTGATGGCACTTTTATGAAAAAATAAAAAAATAAACAAACTTTATGAAAATTTTATGGTTGAAAATTTACCCAGCTGTGTAAGCTTTGGTGAGACCCATCAACTGGTTTCCTGCCTGAAATGATTTCCAGCAAAAAGACTCCAAATGCGAACACATCTGTTTTCTCATCCACAATTCCATGCATAAAGTACTCGGGAGCTAAATGCCTGCAAGAAAATTAAACCAATTAACATCTCTATTACAATCATATTTAGAGATAATACAATTTATTCCAAGTTTTTAAGTACCCAAATGTGCCTTCAATTGGGGCAATTGAGTGATGAGTCCACTGAGATGGAAGCCATTTTGCCAAACCAAAATCAGATATCTGGAACAAAGAAGATAAAGAAAAAAAAATGGCGTCAAAGCCACTAGAAATCGACAAAAATCTGAGGGAGAAAAGGGAAATTAAAGTATAATTCAGAAAGCAAACCTGCGGTTCAAAGTCTGCAGTCAATAGAACATTTGAAGACTTAATGTCGCGATGAATTATCCTTCTTTGACAGCCTTTATGCAAATAATGCAATCCTCTAGCTGTCCCAACTGCAATCTTGTACCTTATTTTCCATTCAACTGGTGGCGAATTCACATCTGCAATCAGAAAATTTCAGTCAATGACATGTAAAACTAATCAACATACAAAATCCCAGATAAAGGAAGAGATTAAAATAGGATTGTGTACCATGGAAAATTGAAGCAACAGAGCCTCTGGAAGAAAACTGGAAAATGAGATAAAGGCCATTGTCAATACAACAGCCCAAAAGTGATAACACATTTGGATGAGAAACGTGGCCAATTGTTCCAATCTCTGTTAAGAAATCCTTCTCCTTTCTGTCATCAGTTGAAGTTTTTGTCAATCTCTTCACAGCAATCTCCTCACCATCTGGTAAAACTCCTTTATAAACCTCAGCATATCCTCCTCTGCCAACCATATTCTCTGCAACCCAGAAAAAAAAGAATGGGAGCTTCAACACTAAAGCCACAGCAAAGAAAACAGAGAACGCGAAATTGATTCAAAATATGGTGAAGCAAATGAACCTGAGCTGAAACCATTGGTGGCAATGGAGATTTCTTCAAAAGAGAAGCATCTCCAAGTGGGTTTCTGGGAACAATGTTTTGTCGTTTCTGGAACAATATTCTTGAAACTTTCTTCACTGTTGTCGTCTTCAGCTGCATTATCTTCTTCAAAGCTGCGTCTTTTCAGAGAAAACAGCCGTTTCAAGCTATTGGTTCTTATATATTTCATTGCAACAGTTATCAATCTGTTCTCTGTTTCATGCAGAGCAGAAGAAAGTGTTTCAAACCGATACAAGAACAAAAGCTAGTGAAAGACAACTCTATTATAAACTGTCTGCAGGAGAGTCAAAGAGATTTATCATGTTCTGATTGGTTAAGGGAATTATTGCTCCATACGTTTGTGTGTAGAGGATTATAATTTCCATGCAAGAAAAGTTATTAAATGCTTTGTCTGACGAGTGATACAAAGAAGGAGGTGGCATAAGCTGTCTTCTCTTGTCTATTTATGCATTTGGAGTCTAAAAAGGGCAACAAAAATTGATCAAACAATTGAAGATTTAGCTCATTGAATATGATTGGAGATGGAAACTAGATAGTATATTATGGTTTTAATCTGATCTAATCTTCAATCTCGTTGGTGTTTTCAAGTTTAAATTGGAATTTTTCACATTAAAAAAAAAAGTCCCACACTGTTTGTTCATTCATCAATAGATAACGAGTTCATTGAAAGAATACATACTAAATTATATTTGTCTAAATTCACATTAAATAAGTTTTACCCATTCAACTCAACTAATTTATTATTTTGTTTAAATTTTCATAAATAATATAATTTAGGGCGTGTTGGATTGTGACTAAACATCTCTTTAATTATAATTTAAAATAAAGCAATTAAATTGAGTTCAAGATATTTAAACCCAAAAACTCACTCAATTACTTTTTCTTTTTCTTGTTATAAAGTCTAAAATGCAAGAGAATGACTCAACAATAGATTGAGAATTAAAAGGAAAAAGAAAATATAATATATATATATAATTAAAAGGAAAAAGAAAATATAATATATATATATATATAATATTACGCAACTAGACTTTATTTTGAAGGAAATGGCAATGAAATTGACATGTGAATATGTGATTAGTGATATGATTTGGGTGCAAAAGAGTAAACAATTTAATTTACTAATAATTCCAAGTAATTAATGAGTTGTAATAAATGTATTAAGTAGTAAGTACTAACCTCGTCTGTTCACGATGATCTCTGTGATTCAACAGTTGCTTAATTTAGACTCTTTTCTAAGGATACCTATAATAAAACAACTAAAACCCTAGTCCCAATTTGTTTTTTCCATTTTTAAAAAATTTGAAAATTAATTAAGTATGTTAATTAGACACGAGGGATCTTGTGAGCATGATTAGAATAGAAAAAGAATCACGGATTAAGTAATCATTAAGCAATGATATCTTTTATTAACTAATGTAATTTATATACTATCATATTTTTACAAAATTATATAAAAAAGAAACAAAAGATTTCGTTCTTTGATCAAAATAAATGAATCGGCAATAATATTAATTAATTTTGAATGAATTTGGATTTGTTGCATAATGACACCAAAACACTTTGTCGCAACATATATAGCCAGCTTTGCTATATACAAATCTTCAAGTATTTTCTCCACTACATTCAACTCAAAGTATCAAAACTGTTTCCTCTCGTTTATTTCTGTTGCAACAACTGCTCTATTTTTTTTTAATATATATAGAGAAAAATTCAAATACTTGTTTTTATACCAAATCCCATTTGCCTGTCGCCTCACAGCTAGCTAATTTTTATTTTTTACAATTTTTGTCATAATTTTTAAAAAAATGTATTTTACTAAGGATAAATTCGAATAAATTAACAAAAATTAACCACTTGATTAATCCGGAATATACTCGATCCCCCAATATGCAATACTTAAAACTGTGTACAGTGTACTTAATTGAATTAATTATAATTTTTAATTTCAATATTATTCAATCACATTCAGCAAGTGGTATAATCCATGCATGATCAAGAGAATTTTTCTTGGTCAAATGTACAGGAATCAATGCTTTGGCTAAATCGATGGCATCTGGGCTAATTAATTATCTGGTAACGGGGATGTTTTCCAGCCAACCAAGGACCACATATATAAATATTATTATAAAGAAAACGTTGCTCACTTCTTTTTCTCACCAAATTTTCTCGATTGCCAAACAATCCAAACAATATCTTCAAAAAGATCAAGAAAGTGATGGCGTTAATGTTTTTAATTACTTCATCGAGCTCACAAGAGAAGCAAAGACAAATTTATTATTTATACACATGAGCTGATTGGGCACCTTAAACGAGGACGTTTTGGAATCTTTGCTTTCGGTAGGGTTTTGTTTGACTGCATGCTTTTACGATTATCGGTGTGAGCATGCAAGTAATTACTTTTTTTTTTAATTTTTAGAATTTATTTTATTAAATATTATGGAAACTATCACTTGCAGTGGTTTCCTTTGGTGCATGGAAATTTCTTGGCCATGACTCCATGCTGATCATCGGATACTCTCTTCTAATTTTTCTAAAAAATTTATTTAATTTATGATCTTATAAAGTCAAACGTATATTCACTTAATTTCTTTTACTTACACGGCACACTCACAAACTAACTAATTTTTGACTTGTAGCTAAATTCTAAATTGCGATACTATGCTGATTAAATTTCGTAAACAAATTATATTGATCACAAGTTCCATCAACAACTAGCTAGATTACAGCATGGTCTAATAAAAAATTGTTGACATCAAAATATAAATATTGACCGAACTCAACTATGGCCGATTGGCACAAGAGGGTCAGCTTTTCTTTGTAAATCATGATCAAAGAATAAAACGATAATATTTAGGATGGGTTTATGGCTTGAGTGTGGGCTTGGGTTTGAAACTTACTCTCAACAGCAAACATTAAACTCAGGAGGCCCACTTCATTTGATGTATAAATATACAATAAATACAAAAGTAAAATCTTGGGAGATGATTATCAAATTTGCACAATGTGAGATTTGTGGAGCAGTGAAGGAATAAAGGAGGTAGAAATCCACCAATTGTAATAGTAACACTTTCATTACTTTTGCTAGCTATTACAGGAGATTGATTTTTCTTGAAATTTAAACGAACATTTTAATTAGTGGGATGTTGTTATACAAACAGGAGATGAAAATATTACAATTCATATAAGCATTAACGCTCTTCTATAAAAAAAAACTACTTTCATATAATTTTTTAATCTCTTTTCAAAAAGGTTGTCTTTTTGAATTTTGAATTATGAATTTAATTTAGGGTCATTCTACGATACCGAAATAAAAATCTCAATATCAATAATAAAAATTATTCAAATCGTTGGATTAAATCTACTGTTTATAATAATTAACTTAAATTAATTAAAATATTATAGTTTACCAATTAAGTAAACTAAGCGATAAATAAAAAAAATCTTTTTATTTTATATTTATCTTAATCTTTTACTTGTAATTAAGTAAATAAAAAAATTTCTTTATTATTTATTTATCTAAATCTTTTGCCTATAATTAATTCTAATTTTATTTAAATTTTAAAACTCTTATAAATAATTCTAATTTTATTTAAATTTTAATGTAATTAATTCTAATTTTACGGAAACACAAATATATAAATTATTTATACTTTAGTTGTTTGATTTTTAATTAATTATATTTTATATCGCAAATATAATTTTTTTATATTATTATAGAAAATTATTATTTTACAAGATTTTTAACACCTGTATAAAAATAATATAATACATGTAAATTAATATTAAACTAAATGTTTAATATTTCTAAACTAATTAAAATTTATAAATGCAACTTATATCTTATAATTCAAAATTGTACTTCTAATTTTAATATAAAAAATAAAAATTTTGACAAAAAATTGTAATAAAATATAGTATTTATAAAAGGTAAAATTAAAAGAATAAGTTATAAAATTAATATTAAGAATAAAAATAATTAAAAAATAAGTTAGCATTAAAGGATAAAAATGAATATTAATTTTATAAAATCAACATAAAAAAATGTAACGTAGCATTGTAGGGAATGTTTTGTCCTCCAGATACTGTTTTCTATATATATACCATTGTTTATGATCTTCCTCTTCCATCTGAAGCCCATGACAGTACATCTCATCCGTTTGCCCAAGATCTATAGGTCTTATCTTATATAACTACCCATGGTATCTCAATCATGGAGGCGAGTGTGTGGCTTTAACATCCGTAAAGTGCTTTTTAATAAATATAATTTAACATTAAATTATCAAATAAAAATAACATAATTGTAAATAAAACAAAAATAATAATTATAACGTAAAAATTAATATTATACCATATAACTTGTAATACAAAATACTTGTAAAAGTTAAAAATTAAAAAAATAAACTAACATAAAAGAATAAAAAAAACATCAATTATATAAATCCAATATAAAAAATATAAATGCATTGAGATAAATATAAATTAACATTAAATTATCAAATAACAACAATATAATTGTAAATAAAATAAAAAATATATAATTATAACGTAAAAATTATAAATATACATAAAATTTGTAACCTTCATATAAAAAATTAAATTATAATGTATAACTTGTATATAAAATAAAATACTTGTAAAAATAAAAAATAATAAATCAACATAAAAGAATAAAAATTGACATCAATTTTATAAATACAACATAAAAAATGTAAATGTACGAAGATAAATATAAATTAACATCAAATTATCAAATGATAATATAATTATAAAAAAAATGTGATTTTGACGTAAAAATTATAAATACACATAAAATTTATAATATTTACATAAAATATTAAATTATAATGTATAATTTATATGTACAATAAAATATATATAAAAGTTAAAAATTAAAAACAACAACTAACATAAAAGAGTAAATATAGAGATCAATTTTATAAAGGATAAAAGTCTTTTTAGTCCCTAAAGTTTGACTAAATACCCTTATAAGTCTTAATAGTTTTAAAAATACCATTAAAAATCCTAATTTCATATAAATACCTATTATATCTTTATACATAATATTTAGTAAAAAACTAATAAATTTTTAAACTTTTATAAAATACATTATGTTTATGTAAAATATATTAATAAATAAATAAAATAATTGGTCATTATACAATATATTAACAAAATACTTTTATTGTAATTTATTGTAAGAAATTAAATAATAACAAATTACATATTTGTAATTACTAAAAATTAAATATAACTAAAATATAAAGTATTAATTTATTAATAAAATATAAATTTATAAATCTATTTATTTTACAGTATAATAAATATTTATGAATATATTATAATTTATATAAAATATATATATAATATAATTAAAATAATAAAACTAAAATAATAATAAATAAAAGTTATAATATATTAATAATAATTATATAAAATATGTGCTATAAGATAATTATTATTTTTATTTATTAATATATTTTACATAAACATAATGTATTTTATAAAATTTATTAGTTTTTTATTAAATATTATGTATAAGAGTACAATAGATATTTTATATAAAATTAGGACTTTTAAGAGTATTTTCAAAATTATTAGAATTTATGAGATTATTTAGTCAAACTTTAGGGACTAAAAGAGTTTTTACCCTTTTATAAATACAACATAAAAAATGTAATGGTGATGAAATAAATATAAATTAACATAATTAATAATAATATTACAATTATATATGAAACACAAAAAATATAAATATAACAAGATTGTAAATCAACGTTTTACTTGTAATTTTGATATAGAAAATTGAATTATATTGAAAAAATTGTATTAAAAAGAACAATACTTGTAAAATTATAAAAATGATTACAAAATTTAACATACTTTCTAATCATTATATATATATATATATATATGTAACACATAAATATATGATTTTTTTAAAACATATAGATATGCTTTACCACAGGAAAAAAAAGATAATTATTAATATTTATAAATTATTTAAATTATTTTAGTAATTTAATTCTATATATGTACTAATCAATTTTCTCTCTTTTTTTATCGCATAACATTAGATAAAATATCATTTTATAAATAGTAGATGTCAGTAATTTAATTATAATATTATTGAATATACCAAATTAAATTTATATTACATGTGATTAAGATTTCTTAAATTTTGTGTTCGTTACAATTAATATCGATTTTATAAAATTAGATTAATTTACATTTTATTTTTCTTAAATAGCCTTTTGAAAATTTCTTGTTTATATTTGTACAATTATCTATATGCTTTTTTGCACTTCTAATTTACCGATTTTAAGATATTCTCATTTTTTTATTAAAGTAATATTAGTTATAAGATTATTTTATTATATTATTCATTCTCAACTATTACAATACCGTTTATATCTTCAAATCAAAATATGTTTCTCATAAAATCATATAAATACAATCATTATAAGTAATAGATTAAATGTGTCTTATTTTCTAATATTGATTTTTGAGCTCTCATAATTTATTTTATTTTTAATAATTTTTGAGAAAAATAAAAAATATGCATTTTGATGATATTTAAATTAATATTTTAAAATAGATTATTCTTAATATGTATAACACATAATTTAATATTAAATTTCAATTATAATATATAAATATTATATTTTAAATATATTTAAAAAAAGTATAACAAAATAACTATAATATATTAAAAATAAAAAAATTTTTAACTTAAATATTAGGTAAAATTTTTACATTACCTAATTAGTAGGTTAATTATTATTATATAAAATGAATGGTCCAGGTTTTTTTTTTAAATCTGAAGGTTAAAATAGATAAATTATTGATATTAAAATTCTTTACCCAGTATCACAGAGTTTTTCTATAATTTAAATTCTAAATAGATATACCTGTCTAAATTTAAATTAAAAGAAAAATCTAAATATTTATGAAAAATATATAATAAAATTATTTAAAAAATTAAAAAATTGGCATCTTACTTAACACAAACGTATCTTTAAAATTATTATGAAGTTCAAACATACAAATATTGGATTATCTAAAATAAATAAATTCAATAATAAATCTATAATATCTAAACAAACCAACTCTTAACTGATTAAATAGACAAAATGAAAAAAAGTGGGACTTGGGTGAAAATAATTCTCTTGCTGTATTTACAGTTTACCAGTGTATCCTGTTCAAAGAGGTAAAAATTTAGTCAGTAATACACAGTTCACGCACAAGGGTTAACCATCAGTCTACTATGCTAGCAGTCCGTCTTCATTCTTCGACAAGTCTCGACTGAAAACCCGCGTTTCAAATTATTTCGATTCATCGTCCGTTCGTAGGATTCGCCACCACTGTCCATGGGCGACCGCGACCGACCTCGCGACAGAGACCGCGATCGCGAACGCGACCGAGACCGCGAAAGAGAAAGACGGCGAGATAAAGAAGAACGCGAACGCGACCGAGACAGAGACAGAGACCGGGAAAGGGATAGGGACAAAGATAGGGAGAGAAGTCGTAGCAAACGATCCCGTTCTCGAACACCTGACCGTTCGCGTTCTCGCCACAAGCGGTCTCCCGAACGCTCTCACCGGCACAACCATCGGCACCGCACGCCATCTACTGAACCGCCGCGCAAGCGGCATCGTCAATCCACTGAGGAGAAAGTCGTGTCGGATTTTGTGGATGAAATTGCGAAAGAACAGCAGCAGAGGAAGGACAGCGATAATACTGGTAATAATAATGAGAATAATATTGATAATTTGGATAATGGTGATGAGGATGAGGTTGAGATGATGAAGAAATTGGGAATTCCAGTGGGTTTTGATTCGACGAAAGGCAAGCCTGTGCCGGGTGCTGACGTGAGTGGGGTTAGGGCTGTGACGAAGAGGCTGCCGAGGCAGTATATGAATAGAAGAGGTGGATTTAATCGCCCCCTTCCTGCGGAGCGCAACCGCTAGAATGTGAAGTGCTTATTGCTTCATTCGTGGATTGCAAGGTGGGTGGTTTGTCTTTCAATGTGGTTTCTTAAGTGATTGTTTCTAATTTAGAAATTAATTCAGTTTGGATTTTTTTGGAATTGCTTGAGAACTTACTTGGCTTAGTTTAGTTTGTGTCTTGTATGTTGACTGTTTGGTCTTTAATGTGCAATGCTTGTGAATTATAAGACTCTGTATGGAGAACCTTTGTGTATTAAGATGGAAATGCTTTTGAACAGCCTTTGACATAACTTGAATGTTTTTTCAAGTGTGTGATAAGAATCTTATAATTTAAAGGTACGGGAAAACTTGGTAGATATCTAGTTGGACCTTGCTAGTAAAAGGAATATCCACGAAGTAGTATGAGTGATATATGATAGTTGTGTGTTTTCAAGGGACGGGTGGTTTTGTTTTTAATAGTTGATGATTTACCGGTTGGAGGCTTATTACTTACTTTCTTCAGAGTGTAATATACCCTAGAGAGTTTTACTATACCATGGAAATCCGTCCAAATCCTGAGTTGACAGAGAGAGAAACTTCTTGTGGATGTGCTTGATTTGTAATCCGTAGGGATTGTTTTTGTCTCTTTTGAACAGATGTGGACTTGTAAATTCAATTAACACGAATTGATTCCATGAAGTTTTCTGAAGTTTTTTTTTATCTAACTAACAAAGGTGTATTGGTAAATATGTGAACTGACATTTTATTTGATGTGTTATTTTTAGTGCTGGTTGTTCTGGTTGAAAATATCTTAGTTTATTGAATGAGATATCAATTTGTAGTGTAATGGTTCAAATGGACATGTTATGTCAACATAAATGATGGAGTTTAGAACATGGTTAGAATGACATTCTGTTTTCTATCACTAATTTCAAAGGCCAAAATCTTGGTGATAAAGAAAAGTAAGAAGTCTTGTGTAGGCATGTATATATAATATGGAGATATTTCAAAATCTTGTGTACGATGATCGTGCTGGGACTGGCGATAAATTGCAGATAACTTCTTTAAATGATTCCCACTTGTTCTTCCCCTCTTAAAATCCTAAGAAAAAGATTGTAACTGGAGTTTTTTTTTAAATATTAATTGGTAAATAGATTTTATGTTGCTGATTACTTTGGAAGTTCTTGGAGTTTGACCTAAGATTGCAGTGCTTAGAAATTGTCTACAAATGTTGAACGTTGGCATCCATCCAATTGTTGCATTTTCCTCTTTTAGAAAATTTATTGCCATTTGTATGTTTTTGTGATTCTACATGGTGAGAACGAAGGCGAGTAGGTTTATTGAAGGTTTTGGGTTATAAATGTCCTTATTCCCCCAAATTTTTGAGAAAATGATAGGATGGCATAAAGTATATGATAAAATGATTAGTGCTTCGTTGAATTTATTCAGCAATGCTGGTTAGCATTTTGGTTGCCAAAGGAAAATTTTGGCTGAAAGGGAGACTGAAAAAGTTAAATTAATGGATGACGCATTTGAAATCCACTACAGAGTTAGCATGGATTCACAAGTTATACTTTGTAGTATACTTGTAATTGCCTATGTCCTTATTTGTTAAAAACATTCAGCTCCTCTTGCTAATACTAAAAACATCCCGCTAACCCCAAGCTTTACTGTTTCATAAAATTGGGCAAGCTCTATGCTGGGGTATGCAGGTCTTTTATTTCAAAGTAACACAACTAAGGATGATGGATTTGTACTATAAATAACATTTATTCCAAGCTCTTGTAATGCGCGTCAAATATCACAGCAAACAGATATTGAGTTATTTGATCGATGAACTCACATTTTAATATTTCATAAACTCTGTTAGCTGATAAAACCTAACCATTCAACTCCATATCTTTTGTAAGCTGGGACTTGGTTAGCACAATAAGTATGTTGAGAGAATGGAATTCAGTGGATTTTGCACCATTCGGGCATTATTTGTCAATTTTATCTTGTTTTATTTTTTGTCTCGGTCCATGTGCATCTTGATTTTAGATTGGCTCTTGTAGGAAGTGGAGTCTGAGTTCTCTACTGCTCTGCAGTATTCACCATATAGAATAATTCTGACTGTATACGTAGGCTTCAAATGTTATTGTTGAATACTTGTGACCTGAGTTATTTGCTTTCAATTGGTATTTAGATATCATGGTTGTGGTCTAGAACACTTGCCTTTAGATGCATGCTATTACTAGTAGATACCCCTATTCCATCCCAGGTAAACAATATACATCCAAATTCTAGTTGATTTGAGTTGTTAATTGCTTGCTTTGCAAGTCATAGCCCACATGCAGATACCGTAATGATTATGCCTTCGATGAGCTAATGATTGAGAAAAGTTTGTATCAGAGGATGTTTGAGCCTGCCATTATCTTTTTTTTTTGTCTAGTGAATTTCATAGATCCCAATTATCAATTTTGTCTTGTATTTAGGTAAGCAATGTTTTCTAAGCACAAATTAAATCTGGCCGTGCCTTGGATACTTGAAAGCCAGCCGGAGCATTAAATGCCCCTGTATAACATGTTATTGAGCAATTCTTGTTGCGGATCCGAGGTCTCCTATATTACCTTTGGGACAGATCTTTCATTTTTGTACTGGTATGTTCAAGCTGATTTTACTAATTCTGATTTAGTAGTAATTGAGCAATTCTTCTTGTGGTTCCAAGGTCTCCTATATTACCTTGGGGACAGATCTTTCATTTTTGTACTGGTATGTTTAAGCTGATTTTACTGATTCTGATTAATTAGTTATTAAAATGACTGGATTTAGATACAGCGTATCTGATAACTGCTGTTGTGTGGTTTCACTGAGCTCTTTTTTGCTATGGTTAAGCAATGGATGATCCAAGACTTGGAACTGATGCATGCATTTTGGTAAAATTTGCCAGCTCAAATACCTCTGTTTGGGTTTTGGATCTTTAACTGATTCCTACTTGATTTTCTCTTGATTTACTCTTTCAAAAGAATATTCTTAACTGTAGGGTTGTTAGTGCGCTATCACAAAGAACTCTCTTTCAAAAGAGGGACTCCCTCAGAAAACATCTCTGTCTGCACGAAGCTGTTTTGTAAATAAAAAGTAAGCATATAAGTAAGATCTTTGCTCTTCTACCCATAATAGATACTGGTGTTTATTTGGATTTTGTTTCTCTAACGACTCTAACTAACAGTGTACAGGGTTGTAGCTATCCTATAGCTTGAAACCGTGATACTTCGTAGACCAAATAAGTCTGGAAATAGATTCTCTAATGATATCTGCAGGTAAACATGATGCTGATATATTACACTAGTAAAAATCAGGGAGAAAGTATGGTCTTTTAATACGGCTTTATTTTGCACTTTGGGGATTCTCCTCTTATGGTTTTGATAGGATTTTTAGGGCAAAATTTCTGTGCAAGAAGCCTATTCAAATTTTGAGAGTTGTTGGTAGCCTTTCAACTCAATTTTGGTATGTTCAAAGGGAAGTAAGGTTAAGATAATCTTAATTGTGCTTCAATATAATTTGGGTGTTTATCTTCTATTGAAGGAACAACCATTTTTTTTTTCTTTTGGAAAAAGAAAAAATCAGCATAAGAGGAGATGGTGGTGATTTTGGCTTTTAAGTCAAAATAAGGCGTTGGCGAGATAATTAGATTTCATGTTTGGTTTGGTATTTTTTTATCTTTGCTAGGGAAGTCGGTGGCCGTTAACGCCCCTCTTTAAGAGGGAAAATGGAGAAAACCACATCTTTATGTGAAAAGTGAAAAATTCTGAAGTTAAAAGGAGAGTATTTTAAACAATTTAATTTTTTAGAGGAAAAATCGACGGGAATTTTTTGAAGAATTTTTGCTAGTAGACAAAAAGTAAAAGTAAAATAAAACAACCATTTCAACCGGTATACTAAAGGAGCAGTTACTGAGCTCATTGTCCAAGTTGTAAAATACCCAACAATTAAATAGTCCCGAGGCATATAATTAAAATTGCAAAATGCGATATGCAACCAAAGAGATGAAGACAGATAGTAAACAATTGTAAGTAACATCAAAAGACTTTTATGCCTCTTGAAATTTATGATCCATAGATTCAGAGTCAGGACCCTACAAGAAAACTTCTGGTATTCCTGCCAGCAGCACCTAGTAAAGAAGTTTAAAAACTGTGTGCTAAAACCACATGTCACACAGATTGTGACAACTGACTTACTTAAACCAAAAGCATCTCCCCTAAACAAGCCACTTTATAGAAG